>JAHXMQ010000807.1:143280459-143307804 GCA_020466415.1 Ammodramus savannarum pratensis | reverse complement strand
GCCAGAGAAAGCCACAGATTGCACTGGAGCCATCACAGATCCCAAACAATGCTCTGGGAGAGTGGGTTTTCTGGCAGGCTTCTCACAAACAGTTTTCAGGCTCCCTTCAGGCTCTGAGAAACTTTTAGAGTAAGGAAAATCCTGAAATTTTCCCATTTATTAGCATAATTCCCATCATTCTGGCAGCTTTCCCTGCTGTGACATTAACACAAAGAGTCACATCCTGTACTGCTCTCACCTGTGATAAACTTATAATTTATGCAACACTTTGCTGTAGCTGTAGTCAGAGTTGCTGTAGGAGCTCAGGATTTTTCAGGTGGGTTGGGAAAATTCAGTATTTCACCATCCCTGCCAGCAATTCTAAGTCCTGTTATTCAAAGCCTCCTCTTGTGACTGACAATATTCAGACCAACAGAAGAACTAATTAGTCTGAGGTAGCTTGGGAGTCTTTCTGCTGAATTCAGAAGGCTTTAGGATCAATCAGCTGGGCTTTGTGCTGCCAGGAATGAGAGACACTTGCCCTGGGCTGCTGTGACAGACTATTTCAGCTCCATGTATGAGTCATAGCATTAAATTTCCTCTCTTTTTAATGATATACAGGTTAATTTGACAGCCATTTCTCATTGTTTTTCTGCTAAAAAATCTTTGGCAGGCTCTCTTGAAAAGACAGGTGTCCAAAATGCATATTTTAAAACCAAGTTCTATGAAATCTTCATATTAATATATGGCTACCGCTTGAAAAATAAAGCTTTCAGTTCCTGAGGCCTCTCTAACTGTATAATCATGACCAGCAGTCTTCTTCCCTCTCAGAGGGCAGTTGCAAGTCATTAATTAATTCATTAATTAATTTTCAGGTTTTCCCAGGAGAGAAAAAGGTCATAGATTATTATAATTATCATCCCTAAATTTAAAATGTGTAAACCAAGGCATAGCAACAACAAGTGAACTGGTTTATCTCTTCAAAAAAAGAAGTAAAATCAATGATTTCCAGTAAAAATCTGTAATTCAACATTTCAGACCCTGTGCAGGATAAGATGGGAGCCCACTCAACAAATTATTTGCAGAAGAATTTGGTTTGTTTATTCCTATAAAGAAATTATGAGAAGTCAATTGTCCCAAGCTCTGTATGAAATCAGTCTGTAGAGAAACTAATCAAAACTGAAGAGGTGAGGTCATGGTAACTTGAGAAGAAATAGGAGAAATCAGGAGCAATCCCAGGGATTTTTAACCTTCCCCTGAGCAAAAAGGATTGCCTGAACCATGCAATCATTCCTTTTAAAATTAAGATAATAATAATAATCTATAGTAGTGATTAAATTGCTATTTCTTCACTGGTGTCATCTTCAAGAGAAGCATTTCCTTGGGAGTAATATATATATATATGCAGATAGATAGATAAAATATATATAATAATACATGTATATATACATCATATAAATATGATAATAAATAATTATTTGTCTAAAATTGATGCTTACTTTAATCACAATGACTGAGTCTAAATTCTGTGACCTGTGTCTTTGTGCTATGGCATGTCCAGAGAGCCTTTTCTTTTGATCAGCTCATCTTTTAGCCAGGTATGAGAGATTCTAGAACACCTAAAAGAAGGTTTAGGTGATATGGGATTGGTTTGCCCTGTGTCTAAACCCCAAAGAATTGGACTACATCCAAAACACAGACACAGGAGCTTGGGAGCTCTACTAACCCAGTTCTGATGTTGATGAGTGCATTTGATGAGTTAAATTCAAAGCCTGAGGTGCTCTCAGAAACTCAGCCAGCTTCTTGCTAGTCAGCCTTTTTTTTTCCCCTTTTCTTTTGATTTTTTTGCTGAAAGATTCAGGCAAGTGAGAGGAATTCTTTTTAAAGGATCATCAATGAGCAAGAATCCAACAGAGCATGAGCATGCAGAAAGAGAAACATCAAAATACAGTGAGTTCAAGGAAAAGAGAAGTGTGGGCACAACAGCTTTATTATGAGTGTTAATCCAGCAAACCCTCCTTTTTCAGCACTGTTATTGTCAGCTTGAGAGGGTAGGCTTAGGGCAAGTTACATTTCTGTATGTACTAGCCTTGTTACAAGGTGCATTTTCATGGTTGACTGAGGAAGGGGAAAGAGATTTTCCCAGTTTTGTTCTCCAGACACATTTGGACAATCCAGTGTAAACTGTTTCATAGAGTTTATTTGCATAGCTGTTACTGCAGCTCCTTTTAGTCTAATGCCACAATCTCCACTGTTGAAGCCTCTGATCCCCCATAATCAAGGATTATCGTTCTAAGTCATATGACATGAGATAATTTATATTTTATAGAAAAGGAGCAATTGGCCAGAGCTAAAGCATAGATAAATCAATGATATTCAAATGGAAGACTTGAATTCTTGCACACATTGAAAGACAACCTCTATTTCCACTAAAAGGGAAGCTCAAACACAAAAGCTGCTGACAGCTAGTCAAAGATTTCCTATAGAGTCACTGAAATGGACTTGAGTTGGAAGGGACCTTAAAGGATGGTCTAGTTCCAACTCCCTACCCTGGGCAGGAACATTTCCACTGGATCAGTTTCTCCAAGCCCCATCTACCCTTGGCCTTAAACACTTCCAGGGATAGAGAATCCACAGCTTCTTGGATAACCCATCCCAGTTCCTCACCACCCTCACAGCAAAGAATCTCTCCCTGTTACTAAACTTAATCTTCTCTCCTTCAATCTCCCCACTTTCCTTATCCCAGAAAGCTACTTAGAATTGCTAATCACCATTTCCCCTTTGATATACAGGGTTTGGTGCTAAGTTTCAAATATGACTCTTGACTTTGGAAGAACTAACATTGATTAAATTAATTATACCTCTGTGTGGGTTGGAGTTCAGTTCCAACAATTGCCACATATTCTATCATGATATTCTATCATGTCCCAAAAAACCCTACTTTTCTCAAGCCCTCTGCTTGAGGACAGGGATGTTTTGTGTTGTCTCTTTACTTGGACAATGTTTATTTCCTTTTTGGCCTTTCAAAAAGAGCTTTTTTTTTATTGGAAATCCTGTGTCTCGTTGTGGACTATAGGCAGGTACACTAACATTAATCAATTAAAAGATAAGAAAATGTCCTGAAAACACTGTAACCAGAGGGATACCATTTTCTTCTCCAGCCTCCCATTTCCAAACACTGCCTTAAAAACCTTCTTGGCATCTTTTCCTTTCACCATTTCCATTTTTACAGAAAATTCTGAAGGGGAGAGAAAATGCACTGTTTGTAGGCTAAAATAAATTAGCTTAGAAAGTGTTCGCTTCAGGTTTCTTAATGTTCCTTGCCACAACGTAAAGATTTATGATTTGAATGAAATGAAATAAAATTAAAAACAAAAAAAAAAGAAAGAAAAGAAAAACCCTGAAGTTGCATTTTTATGGATTTGCATATTGTTTTTTCCAAGGAAGATTCACACTAGGCAACAAAGACTGAATAAATCATTAGGTAGAGACAGAGGAATGCTTTAAAAGAAATGATTTGCAACAGATCTACTGTAAAACATTACCCACGGCAAATGTAGGATCAGCATTATATATAGAGCTGCCACTTAGGAATTTTATGGGCTTCTTGGGAGGTTACTTGTGAAGGGAACTGTGCTCTCTCCAGCACGGGGCTGTGAACCAGGAGATCTGGACTCTATTTTCAGCCAAGTCAATGCCCCCACAATGTCAGCTAAATAAATTACTCCATTTCTCTGTTTGCCCTTGCAAAACAAAAGGTGAACTATTCATACACATGAACTTGGAATCTTATTTAGGAATATGCTACAAGATCTTCAGGTGCTACAAAAATGGAAAATGCAATCTCTGTTATGGATTTTGGATTGTTTCTTGGACAGAGAAATTTGGAAATAATTTAGGATTGCATGTGCTATGTGGCAAAACTAGTCCAGTTGTACTGGGCACTAAATTACAATTTTTTGTAGTGGAACAGTGTGTCAGAGTATATAAAAGTCTATGGCTTGGTTTACAAAGAGATTATATGGATAATATTGCTTGAGTTGATTTTTTTTCTCTTAAGCTCTATGAAAACCAACAGCAAGAAACTTAATCCAGACTGGTATTTTTGTTCCCCTTTCCATTTGTTTTTATTTTCAATGAGAGCTTTGAGGAAAAAAAAAAATTGAAATCTGAGGTCATTTTAAGTTGACTGCCCATAATTTCTCATGCACGTAAACTGGAGTGATGAAGGAACCTGTAACATGCATGTACTGAAGCTCTAAGGGAGTTCCCTCAACAAGTCTAAGTAAATTGGACACTGGTTTTATAAGATTGGTTTTATTTTTGTAGCAGTCATCTCTGAGAGGTCTGTAACAGCACTAAAAGAGATTGGAGTCCCTTTTCACCTTGGGAGCACATTATTGTTTGAAACCTTTCTTCACTTAGGTATGTGAGTTAGGTGAAATATTTCCCTAGCTTAAAAAACTGAGCTGAACTTAGAAGTTTGCCTCTGCCTCTGGCCAGGAACCATTACTAGATTGTTTTCTTAATTACAGGATTTTTAAGCAGATAATTTTATATTTTACAAATGTGAGGCTGTTTTGCTCCTTAATTAACCTCTAACTTTATTGTCCATAGCTCTTAATCAAAGATTATAGGATCAAAGACTGTCCAAGTGAATGCTTGACTGCTTTGTGCATTTAATAGTTTATATATTTTATGTGTTATGTTTCCCTAACTGTGATCATGGGTATAGGATAGACCCCTAAACACCTTCTGCTGTCACACAGATCAGCAAGACATTCTCCCAGAAGGGGTTATTGGTTTTATCTCATCACCCTGTAAACAGTGAGGGGACTAGAAAATTCCCTCCTTGCTGCCAAACAAGTGGAGGTCAAACACAAGCCCAGCACTTCTGGCATTTTCATCATAAAAAATTCCTCCATGATTTTTTAGCTAGAATATTTAAATACAAATGAGATAGGCAAGACTTCAGATGGTTGCACCTCAACACTATTAAGTCAGGAGAGGCTTCTGTAAGAGGGGGGCATTTGAAAATTTCTTTCATGTCAACTGCATAGCTGAGTGCTGTCATCATGATCCACAAGGCTCTTGTAGCTCCATATGTCCAAGTGCTAAAGCATGCCCATGCCCTTATGTTTTTATGTAGGTCAAATCTTTGCCTTGCCATCATTGGCAACAGCTCTTTAATCCAAAGAGAAATGGCCTCTTTGTGATCAGTGTTATTACAATGAATTTCAGGAGAAATTAAAATAATGGAGCACTTAAAAGTAAAGAGCCAGCACTTGAGCTAGCTAGCTATTAATTATAAATGCCAATCTCTATCAGGAATTCCTTTTTATGTAAAAGCAGTCTGTTCTGAGTACTTATTTTAGTGTTAATTAGAGGGAAGTGAAGATGAAGTGTTATCCAAAGATGAGCATTCATTACAAGGTCTGCTGGCCCCTTGTGCTTTTCCCTTGGGTGCTCTGGTGCTGCCCTGGCAGGAGCAGATGCATTTGAGACATCGATGCTTTGTCCTAAGTAACAGTGAAGATCTGTAAGGATGAGATCTGCAGGAGATTCTTCTTCCAATAAAAGCATTTGTAAGGGCTCAGTTGTGGCACAGAAAGATTTAATTCTAAAATAACCACTCAGTGGAGGCCACAAAGGTGATGGAGGGCCTGGAACTTCTCTATTGTGAGGAGAGACTGGGAGCTGATTAGTGAGAAGAGAAGAGAAGAGAAGAGAAGAGAAGAGAAGAGAAGAGAAGAGAAGAGAAGAGATCTCATCACCCCATATAAATATGCCCAAGGCAGGCACCAACACTCTTTCCAGTGGTGTCCAATAACAAGATAAGGAGAAAGCCATAAATTAAAACACAACAAGTTCTACCTCAACATGAGTAATGACTTCTTTCCATGGAGAGTGCCACAGCCCTAGAACAGGTGCCCAGGGAGGGTGTGGAGTCTCCCTCTCTGGAGTCATTCCAAACTCACCTGGGCACATTCCTGTGTAAACTGCTCTGGGTGACCCTGCTTGAACAGGAAGATTGGACTGCAGGATCTCATTTGGTACAGGACCCTTTTGGGAACCTTGGCCAGTTTCATATTGGTCACTTGAAGGTGTAAAAAAGATCTAAAAATGTCCTAATTATGAAAACCCACAATTAAAGCCTTGTTCAGTTCCTGTGACATGTAAATCCAATTGTTTCCAAAAGTTCTCTTCTTTACAAATGCAATCAGATACCCTTATTAACTACAGGAAAGTGAGCTTTTACTCTAAAAATGTTGTCTACATCCAGAGTCCTGAAGGCTGGAATGTGACCTTTCCTATTTCCTGAATTTTCCTAAGTGTTCCTTTAATTTTTACATGCATGAGAATGAGCTTCCTTTCTTTGCCAACTGTTGCCCTTATGCCTCTTTTCCTGCCATTAGTGAACTAAAAGTTTGGAGAATGTAATTGTAAAAATCATGCTTTAATGTAACAGGCTCTAGAGACAAATGTCAGATTTTATTTCCGCTAAAGCCGATAATGGCACTTGATAGAACCATTTATAATTTCTAAAGAGGGAGAAATAATTCTCTTTAACTGATTTATTCATATCAAGCCATTTACTCTTTGCCTGTATGTAGTGGATCAAACTGAGTTATGTTCCCTAATTGGTTATTGATACGTGTGGGGCAGTTTTAACCATGCCCACCCACCTCCTCCTTTATATCTGGGGATCATCAGAACGGACCTGGGACCTGGGATAAACCAGCTGGGGACCTGCTGGCATCTACTCTCGTTCCCCAGCCTCTTAAAATAAAGTTGTTCCATACAAAGGAGCTATAAAACACACAGAGGAGTTGAAGGCAGAATTCCCTCTTAATTTTGGAGGTTTTTTTAGCATGAATAAGAATTTAGATGGTGAAACTTCTACTGTGAGGAAACAGTGAGAGAGTTGGGATTGTCCAGCCTGGACAAGAAAAGGCTCCAGGGAGACCTTAGAGCTCCTTCCAGTGCCTAAAAGGGCTCCAAGAAAGATTGGGAGGGATTCTTTATCAGGGAGCATAGTCTAGAATGAAGACTTGTTTTAAATTGAAGGAGGGTAGATTTATTTAAGATATTAGGAAGAAATTCTTTCCTGTGAATGTGGTGAGGCCCTGGCTGCCCAGAGAAGTTGAGGATGTCTCATTCCTTGAAGTGTTCAAGGCCAGGAAAAGATTTAGATCCACACTGCCTTTCCAATTACATAGAAAATTGAAAAAGGCTGAATCTGGGCTTTTTTGAGCTGCACTTAGGAACTGCTGGTAAATATGTGTAGAATGTGTGGAGGGTAGAAATACGACAATGCAGAATGATGGCATATAATGAAATTAGTCCTATTAAAAATGTTAAATGGATATGAGGGTAGGATGCATAAGTAACACACCAAAGTCTGCAAATGTTCCTTTTACACAGGGTGGTAGAAGTTCTATGATTTACCTTGAGAAGCAAAGCACTAAAACTCTGATTTTTAATGACTTAATAAATGTTGCTTTTCAAGAATACTTACTGTAAACAACTAGAAACTGGCTGCAACTCAAACTGAGTTCTGTGGCTCAGAGAAATCTCTATTGAATAAAAAAAGGAGATGAAGTGAGAACTAATAGGCATATAAACATTGAAACATTTGAGATAGTTCTGATAATTTCCCCAGATAAAAAAAAAACTTAATATGCAAGGGATTAGGAGGTTCAAAAGAGGGAATTACTTTGTAAGTAAGTTCTGGAGAATGGGGAAAAGTAAGTAATATCTGGAGAATGTTAAAAAATATTAAAGACTTCTGTGCACTACACAGCTGCTAAACTCTGCACAGCCAACCATTTCTTAAACTAACTCAGCAGAAACTTTTCTAAGTTCCTGGTAAGAACACAAACATCAGCAAATAAATAAGAACCATACTCTGAAAGTCATGAATAGGCTGTAACTTGTTATTGTGAAATACAAGGTCAAGTCAATATTGGAAAAAAGGCAATTTATTGTTTCTGAAAATAAACAGAATTGAAAGGACCCTACACCATGCATGTTGTTTGAAGAAAGAAAAAACCTTAGCCCCACAGCATAAGTATCTTTACAAATGAAATTTTAGAGCAAGCAATGAAAAAAGGCTTGCTCAGAAGAAGCTTTCACAGTTAGAAAAAATAGTTTTCAAGTCTTTTGTGTCTCATGAATTTCATGATAGGGTACTTAGGCTGAAAACTGAGGTAACTGCAGATTTCTTCATGGACATTTCCAAGAACTTACGAAATGCAAATGAATGTCTTGATAACTGGCAGAATGAAATCTGAATATTTATCTTTGAAACTCAGAGAGAAGAGAAACCCCAAGAAGCTCCAAACCAGTGAGATTAACTTCAGTTTCTGGCACAACACAGTGACAAATAATCAAACTATCTGTACACACTTAGAAGATAACAAAAGGGTGAGTTAAAAACAAAATAGATTTTTCAATACAAAATTGTTCCAAGCCCTCTAAAATCATCCTGTGAGAGTGTGAATGCCTCACAGATGCAGAAAAGCAATAGACATCCTCTGTAATAGATTTGGAAAGTATTTGACACTTCAGGTATTTTTATCCTGAACGGGATCTAAACAGAATGACTGTGGTGTAGATGCATAACTGGTAGAAGTATCATGCTTGTGGTGTGATTATCAGGAGATCACTGTGGCAGGAATCCCCTTCTGAACTGGCAGGAACTTATCAGTCCTCAGAGCACAGTGAGTCAGAACAGAAAGTAAAAGATATTCTTATCTGATCTGTAGGTGTCACTGTGATGGGTGGGACTACCAAGAGGACAGGATTAGCACAAACACAACAAAATTATCTTGACAAAGTGGACTGAAGAAAACATTACACTGCAAATCACTAAGGGCAAACACATATTTTAATCTAAGGGGCTGAATGATCTTTTTTTTTTTTTTTTTGTAGATGAGAAATATAGGCCAGACAGTCACTCTGCATCAGAAGATCTGGATTATTACTGGTTCACAGGGGTTTAAAGACACACAGTTAAACCTAATGACTCCATCCAGAGTTCTGCATCCATTTCTGGCATCCCCAGCACAGGAAGGAGATCAGTCTCCTGTTGGAGCAAGTCCAGAGGAGGATGATTAGAGGGGTGGAGCATCTCTCCTAAAAGGAAAGGCCAAGAAAATTGGGGGTTTTTGTCCCAGAAAAGAGAAGGCTTTGGGATGACCTAATTGCAGCTTTCCAGTACCTGAACGGTGACAAGAAAGTGACAAGAAATCTGGAGAGGGACTTTTTGCAAATGTATGGAGTGACAGAAGAAGAGGAAATGGTTTTAAACTGAGAGTAGGTTTACATTAGATATTAGGAAGAAAATCTTCGCTATGAGGGAGGAAAGGATCTGGCACAGGATTCCCAGAGAAGCTGCAGCTGCCCCATCCCTGGAAGTGTCCAAGGCCAAGTTGGATGAAGCTTGGAGCATCCTGGTCTAGTGCCCATGACAGAGGGTTGGAACAAGATGATCTTTAAGGTCCTTTCCAACCCAAATCCCTCTGTGATTCTGTGATTCCATGAAAAGACAAGAACTAGGAAGAAATAGTTCAAGGAGCATGAAGTGCTCTGTGCTCTGTTAAGACATGTGAAACAGCATTTTAGTTTTGGCCACAGCTGGTAGGGAAAACTCACTTTCTGCTCTGATATTAAGCAGTTTAGATGCCATGCATAGAAGTTTTCATGTTCCTTTTGTTTCTGTTTCTATTCTGTTCAAAAAACAGCAGAATAACACTGTCCAAATTTCACAGCTCAGATTCTATGACAGGGGAGATTTCTCCAATAAAGCATAAAGGGGGATTATCAAATTCTATAAGGAAGATTTAGATCAGATTTTAGAGCTCCAGTTCAGTGAATTGTATGGCATTTATCACCACTCACACAATCTGACACTTCCTACAGTGTTTTGTCTGGCCTCACTCCCTTTCCAGAAGGGTGTGAGTCTTCTGTGGCTTCTCTGTCATATCTGTCAGTCCATGTGGACATTTGGACACCTCAGGATCTCTCAAACAGTGCTAAATGCCTGTACTCCAGTAACTGAGTTGACAGTACCCTGACAGTTGAATTTCAGCAAATGCTTAGGGGGAAAAAAGAATGTTTCCTGTGGAAGGTGAAGGTGCATGGAAGATTTCACAGAGCTGACACACGGATTTCATGGCTGGGTGTGCCTAGAGATGTGGTCAGACAGACATTTGGTCAGATCTTTATTTCAGAGAGTTTTTGCTGCCTTGTGGCAGAAAGAAGGACTTCTTGGCAGGGTTCCTTCCAGCCTTGCTCTCGGTGTTTTGTGGGCACAGCTAAAGGTTTATGTTGCTCCTCTCTTGTTTGGGAATGAGCTGGAGAATGTCAGACTGTTCACTTGCCAGCTGAAATGCAGTGTAAGCTGACTGAGTGCAAAGTCTGTGCCCTGCCATTCATGCTTGTTCTTTTTTGTTTTCCCCTCAGTAGTGTCTCATTGTGTGAGTCTCTGTTTGGGTTGTCTGAGGATGTGTGAACTCCTCTTAACAAAAAGGCAATGAATAGTTACGTGCACTTTGTCATCTGCACTCTTCCCTGAATATCTGCCTGTTACTTGCAGCTCTGTGGCTCCTGTTCTGCCTCTCTCCATGCCTGTACAGAACTCCCTCATCTTCTTGCCCCACTTTGCATAATCTACTTGTCATTTCTTACAATGATCATCCTTTGTTTTTCACATTTATCTAAATAACTTATAGAATCATCACCATTGGGACATCCTTCCTTTCACAAAAATAAATTCTCAGTGCCCAAGGCTAAGCAAGACAGACATGGGGACTCTGACCTGCTGAAATGAGCCCAGAAGAGGCCATCAAGTTGATGACAGGGATGGAGATCCTCTCTCATGGAGAAAGGCTGGGAGAATTGGGGCAGCTCAGCCTGGAGAAGAGAAGGCTCAAGGGAGAATTTAGAGCTCCTTCCAGTGTCTAAAGGGGGCCTAAAGGAAAAATGGAGAGGGACTTTGGGAAGGGCATGGAATGACAGGACATGGAAGGAATGGCCTTAAACTGAAGGAAGGTGGAGTTTGAATATTTGGAACAAATTCTTCCCTGTGAGGATGGTGAGGCCCTGGCACAGTTTGCCCGGAAAGAAAGATGTGCATTCCCAACCCCTGGAAGTGTTTAAGGCCTGGATGGGGCTTGGAAAAACCTGGTCTAGAGGAAGATGTCCCTGCCCATGGCAGGGGGTTGGAACTGGATGATCCTTGAAGTCTCTGCCATCCCAAACCATTCTGTGATTCTAAGATGTGCACAGGAACACATGAACTCTCTTCTCTCTTTGGTTATAGTCTCATCTCACACAACCCCTGACATGATCTACAACAGACTCCAGTTATATGTAAATACATCAATAAACAATAAACCTTTGGTTTGTGCAGTAGCTGCAATTTAGAGTTGTCTAATGAGGTCGTTTCTTTGCTGTGATTGAGGAATTTTTTGAGATTTCTGGGTTCAAAAATACGTTTAACAACTTTTCACTAGAAGTTTAATTACAAAGCATGTTGATCAAATGCCAAAACCACAATCCTTTAAAATTCTCTTTCTCATTTACATTCTTATCTGAGATTTTTAAGGCACTGATACTGCATTAGAAAGATATGTCAACAAATGAAAAAATCTGAACAAACTAAAGAGATTAGATAAATACTTTGCAGATAACATACAAATGCTTCAATTAGATGAGTGAAATGACCACTGAGTCATCAAAACTTTTAATTCCCTTGTTTGCACCATCATATTTCACCAGTAAGTGAGAATAGAGTTTTAGCTTGCAAAAGTAATTTCTGGTCTCTCTGTTTCTCTTGCATTAAATGCATTGCTCATGAAAAATCCATGCATGTTGAAATGAAGGAGTTTCTGGTGTGTTCCCAGGAAACACAGAGGTGGCAGCAGCATCAGTGTCACCCCTCCTTCCCACAGTGGCCTCCAGTCTGCCCAGTCTGTCAGCCCAACTCCTCTGCCACCCTAAGCAGCGAAGCCATGACCATGGAGAACCCTACAAGGAGACAAGCCAAGATCCACAGCACACAAGGAGTGATAAATACACTAAGTGAGAGGGGATCAAACCTGAACCTTTAAGGATCAAATTCACTCAGTACTGACCTCCTCTGTCCTTTTACTGTGGACATTTGGAAGTGGACCAGGTCCCACTGAAGCTGCAAGTCTGACACGTGCCTGAAAGAACTGGCAAAAAAAGCAGAGAAACCCTCAAAATATAAATCAACTGTCAAACTCTGCATCTCCTACACCTCCCTCATTTAGCAGCCCAAGAAGCTTTACTGCTGAAATCATAAAATTAATTATTACTAAGGATTTTCAGTGTAATACTCAGATCTTGATGTTTGAACAAAAAGCCTTTAGTGTTTTGAATGCATATTTAAACCAGCAAAGCATAAATTTTTTAAGTAATACCCACAGCTGATGACAAATATGTCTTGTTGTTGTAATAACTTCATATCTTTAAATTAGAGATTGTGGTTTGAAGGAATAATATTAATACTTCACATGCAGAGAGGTTTTTCATCTACAAGGAAATAAAGTTGCCTTTCATGGCCCAAGCACACACACGCAGGTGTAATTGCAAATACTTAGTTTGATTCAGTGGTCATTCAAGTAAATTGAGGTTACTGGTGATTCTGCAATACTGACAATTTGGAGTCCCCAGCCAGCAAACTGCTTGGAGCTGCATGAATGAATGTGGGCAAGCAATAATCTGCAAACAATCTGGAAAAGGAAAGGGATGGAAGAAAAATGTGCTACACAAACATACACTTAGCAGAGGTGTCAAAGTGTTTGGTGATAATCTGGAATCACAGAGGTACTGATAGGACTTGGAAAAATTAGTATGAATTTTTAAGCCAGAAAAGAGAAGAGGTGTGTCCCAAACCCATCCTTGCTTGTTTTCAGGCTGGGATGTCTGACAGAGTAAATTTCACCTAAGTCCTACCTGATGGCTTCTTTCCCATGCAAGGTCAGACTGAGTTGTGTTTTGGGATTCATCAGTGTTTGATGTCTTGCTCTGCAATTCCACACAAGGTGAACAGCAGCTCAGAGAAAAGGAATTCACTTTCACATACTGCCATGTTTCTTCACCATATAATTTACTTGTGACTTTTTCCATGGCAATAAATCCACCTGGAGACAATGAAAACTGACCTGGATGTTTTCCTACATCACCTGCACTAGGTGAACTTCCCTTGGCAGGGGGGTTGGACCAGACAATCTCCAGAAGTCCCTTTCAGCTCTAATTATTCTGTGATTCTGCCCATTGGTTTGATATTTCAAGCACAATATTCTGCTGTTGATCAAGATCCACCTTTCTCCTTTAATATCTTACTTTATTTGAGAAAAATCTGACATTAAATGTCAAGCAGACACAGTAGGATATTCTTCTTTAATACCACTTATATTTAACTTTTCATCATCCATAATCTCACTTACCTTCCCTGTTCTTCTGCATTATCAAGCCAGCATTGATGAAGAGATGCTGATTCTCATCTAAACTAGAAAAAGGTCTGCGGAAAGTTTATTGAATGAGCATGATCTGAAATCTCCAATATATGAAAGGTAAGTAAAAATGCCTTTTTTTCCCATTGATTTACCAAAGTAAGACTTGGATATTTTAAAAGGGACATTTGGGTGGTGGGGTGGTTTTTTACCAGGAACACTTTCATACTAGTCCATAATATCACAAACTAAGCAGTGATAAAGTCATAAAGTGGTTTTGATGCATTTTCAGAGATAAGTTTTTGCTGAAGATCTGGTTTTCATAGACTGGAGGTAATACTATTTGAATGAAGACAATTAAAAACCAACTAAACAGATTCTACAGTTTGTTTCTGTGTGAGGAAAAGAAGCATTGTGGCTCAAGAAGTCATATGAAAAACACTCCAAAAGCACAACTGACTGAGCATGACTTCATTAAAAAATTTTGCCCTTTTAGCTCCATATAGCTACAGTAGAGTTTGAGGTGAAGAAACACAGAGAAGTCTTGAAACAGAGGCAGCCCTGATTAGACAGTCACCTTCCCTGGTGTCCAGGTTTGAAAAGACAGGTGTCTGCTAAGGAAGGCAGGAGCCTCCCTTGAAATGGAGAATGTAAACCCCCTTCCTCCAAATTGTTATAATTTTGAAATTAAGGGGCTCTCAGGCAAAGATATGGGAATAGGAATAACAGTTCTTTATAGGAAAATTTTAAAAATACAAATGCAACAGTACAAAAAAAGAAAACAAACCACTGACAGAGTCAGAACAGGCCCTGACACCCTGTGGGTCAGGGTGGTGGCACATGGTGGCTCAGCCCTTCTGCAGTGCCAGTTGTGGCTCTGTTGGAGCAGGGATCCTGGACAAGGGTGGAGTTTTCCTCTGAAGTTCCAGTGGTGGTGCAGATGGGCCTGGTCTTCCCCTGGGAATCCAGTGGAGAAGAAAGCTGCTCCTCTGGGAATCCGGTGGGAAAAGGCTGCTGTGGTGTTCCAAACCTCAGATTATATCCAGGTAAGAATGTTTGGCTCCTGCCTCTGGGCAGAGCATCTCCCAAAGGGATGATGGAATTTTATCAGCCATGCAGGGAAACTCACTGGCCCACGAACAGCAGAGATCTCCCCAGAGGGAGTGTTGGTTGTGGAAGAGATAAAGAAAACTGCCCAATGAACAGCTGATAACTGCCCCACCTCTAACAGATGGGAATAGAATACACACCCCTATTTCCAACCTAAGACATCTGGAAGAGTTAAAAAAATTTGTAGCAATGGCACCTGAGGACATGGTTTAGTGCTGAACAGGATGGGTTTGCTGCACTGATGGTTGGACTCGATAATCTTACAGGTCTTTTTCAGCCTCAAGAATTCTGATTCACTGAATACAAAAGGAATAAGAGTTGCACTGTCACAGGTTACGTGTTGAACAGCCTTTATTTTTTGTAATAAAAGGTAGGAATTTTTCTAAGGGCTGTTTGGTTACCCCAAATGTGACCTAAACCTGCACACAGCAGTAGCATCAGGCTGGAATCCTCAGACAAGGGATTTATAACACTGATGAATTCCCCTCACCTAACTCCAGATATCTGCAGCAGAGCATCTGCTTCAGAGATGGTTCTTGAGGCTCTTAAAATAGTCAGTAAAAAGCTGGTCAACAGAATTTATATTGAACTGAGTGCAGGTGCCTATTTAAGGAGATGAATCACATCCTGAAGTCATTGACTACACAAATGAGCTCTCTATTACCTTTGACAGGAACCCAGAGTGATTTCCTCAGATGTGCACTGTAGATACCAACTCCTGAAGATCCTAATTTAGTATATTTTACAGTCACACTGATTTCTCATTAAAGCTCTTTCTTCCAGTCTAAGCTGTTACAAAACCCATCCAGGCTTCAGATGGGAGCTCGCAGCTCCCCCATGCACAGGATATGAATGAGTAATTATTATTTCATAGACAGAGGAAATTTGGTGTGTAAAATATATGTTGGAAAATTCAATGCAGTTGCATCCATTTATGCCTGCACCAAGTAAAATAACTCCATGTCCAATATTATTATTCAGCAAATGCATCCTGTAGCCAGTGCAGACATCAAGATTACCTTGTAAAGCAGCTGTGTTAAAAAAGAACTTTTTTTGACCAGTCATTAAGTCAGTACTAACTCCTCTTCAGTCAATAAGGGCACAACAGTGTAAAATTTATAGGGAGATGGGAGTTACAAGAATAAACTTCTTTCATGTTTTGTAAACTCAAGGTCCTTTTATTCTTGTGAAAAGGGAGTATAAACAGACTGATAAGGGAGTGAATAAAAGGGATCAGATTTTATGTTTTCCTGCAGTCTATCAAGTCCAGGTAAAATTAAACAAAACTGTATTTATATAGAATATTCTGGTGGTATTGCATAACTTGAGCACAAGTGATGAATCACACCCACACATATTTGCTCCATACTGCAAATTTACACCAGTGGCAACAGGGTTTTGGCAGCAACATTTTATGGTGATTTACTTACTATGTATAGACCAAAAATCTATTATTGTCATCTTCACCTCTATTTGAAATTAATTTAATGTATTATTTTTTCAACTGGATGCATACAATCGTTAATATGCATCTTACACATATGTTATTAAAATGTCCCTCTGAATAATGTGAGATGCTTAATGGGAGTAGAAAAGGCAACATGTTCTATATTTCAGTCCATGAACCATTCTCCAAAATTTGTCCTGCCTCCCTTAGTCCCTTTCCAAAAAGGAAATAATAAATTGCTTTTATGTACAGTTGATCCATATTTTTGGTTTTCTGATGAATACATAGAAATTTTCTTTTGGCCTTTCTTTGAATTGATGAAGAAGATATATTTTTTTTTCTGAAAGGAATTGACGATAAACACATGTGACTTTACTCACTCCAGTAAAACAGCTGTGAGGGTTTAATGGGTAAATTAATTGTTCTGTGCCATGAGGTAATAGTTAGCACAGTGCCTTTGTTAGGTAGAAACAATTTATGAAGAAATTCTTTACTGTGAAAGTCTGGAAGCAATGGAACAAGTTGCCAAGAGAAGCTGTGGCTGCCCCATCTCTGGAAGTGTTCAAGTCCAGAGTGGACAGGACTTGGAAAAAGCTGTTCTTGTGGAGGGTGTCCCCACCCATGGCAGGAAGTGAAACAAGATGATTTTTAAGGTCCCTTCCAACCCAAATCATTATATGATTCTGTGGTGACTAAACAGCTGGTGGAATGTTAAGTCCTAGAAAGGACAGTGTTGAAAAAAAGAAAAAAAAAAAAATTGAAAGCATTTTAAGTTGCATCTGAGCTTGAAATGATAGTTGGCTGATGTCCTGGAATCCCTCTGAATGTCTTGGCATGAGTTTTCAAGTCTACAATAGGCTTTGGTTGCTAAGAGCTATGAGAAACAGGTAAAAATTGAAAAAATGCCAAATGAGCAAAATCCTGCATAAAGAAAAAAAAAAAAAAAAAAAGAGAAAAGGAAAGTGATGGGTTTTCACTGCAGGTATTGTAAAAACAACTGAAATTTTGGTGAAAGAATGAAGTACAAAAGAGTCAAGTGCCACCACTGGACACAAAGTAAACAGTGACTGTGTAAAAGCACAACATGATGTCAAGATGTAAGAAAAGCCAGAGTTGATCAGAACAGGATTCACCTTGCTCAGTATTGCCCTGTTCTCACTTGGAATAGAGTCAAGTTTCTTTGTAGTAGGTGGTACAGGGTTGTGGTTTGCATTTAGGATGAGAATAATGTGGATAACACACTGATTTAGTTGTTGCTTAGTGCTTACTCTAAGTCAAGGACTTCTCAGTCATACTGCCCTGCCAGCAAGGAGACTGAAGATGGACAAAAACCTGGGAGGGGACACAGATGGGACATTTGATCTAAAGTGAAATTCCATCCTTATGGCATCAGGCTGAACAAAGAAACTCAGAGGAGTTGACCAGTGAGTGGCAATTTCTGCTCAGGAACTGGCTGGGCCTCAGTCAGAAGGTGGAGAGAAATTGTGCATCACTTCTTTGTACATTCTTTTATTCTTATTACAATTAGCCCTCCTTTTTCTGTCCTATTAAACTGCTTTACCTCAACCTACAAATTTTAGCTTTTTTCCTGATTTTCTCCCCCATCCCATTGTGGGGGGTGTGAGTGAACAACTCTGTGGAGTTTAGCCACCTGGTTGACCAGGAGTGTCCTGCCTTCAACAGGACCAGCTTCCCAGAGAAAGAGGGTAAAACAAGATATTTACTAAATGAACTTTGTGTCTACCACTCCACAGGAGTGTCTTGAGCAATTTAACTCACTCAGGATAGGATTCAGTGAAAGATTTATAGGTAAGTACCCACATGTGAGCATTCCATGGAAACCAAGAAAGATGAACTCCATGTGATACAAAAAACGAGAAAGAATTTAGCTGAGCAGCTAATTTTTTTTAGGATGAGCTCTTTCACTTTCTAGGCTCCTGTAATTAGATGGACCTGATCTCCCTTGAGTGTCACAGGAGCTCTGACATCTCCTCCTCCTGTAGACAACTATAAGCAAAGTTCTAAATTTACGATCACCATAGAATGGATAGGGTTGGGAGAGGCCTTAGAGGTTTTCTAATTCCACCCCCTTGCCATGGGCCAGACCTGGTTTCTCAAGGCTCCATCCAGCCTGTCTTGACCACCTCCAGGACTGAGGAGTTCACAGCCTCACAGGCGTCTTCACCTGTGGCTCACTCACACATTTAGCAGTTAATGACCATGGGCAATGTATATGCTCATTAATGAGAAATAGTGTTCATGTTTTTCCATTAAGATTTAATTTTTGTGGTAACTGTGCCTCTGAATCACCCCTATTTTGCCTGATTTCATGTGTGCAGGTTCATCCTAGAAACAGTACTTCTAGTCTGAGCAAACCTCCCCTACATGATCTTAGACTGGACATTAGGAAAAAAATTTGCTCATTGAAAGGGTGGTTAGGCATTGGAACAAGTTGCCCAGGGCAGTGGTGAATCACCACCCTTGGAAGTTTCAGAATGTGTGTAAAATGTGGCACTTGAGGATATGGTTTAGTGCTGAACATGGAAGTACTGGGTTAATGGTTGGACATGAAGATCTGAGTGATTTTTCCCAATTTTAATGATTCCATAATTCAACACTTTTCCTCAGGGTTTTTTAGCAAGTAGTAAGCAGGAAGCAATTGCTCATTCATTTTTAACAAGGATCCAGTATTGAGATGAACACTCCATAGGCTCAGCCATCTTCTGAGGGGATGAGATCATAATTTTTCACAAGATATCAATCTTTTTGCATTTTTCTCCCAGAAAACTTCCAACTCCCCTGACCAGGAGAAGGAGCTGCTGCTTGAAAGAAAGGCAGCTTTCAGCCCATGAAGCCAGCTCATGCCACTGAATCTGGGCTTTGTGAGCATTTGTTTTCTATTCCAAAGTAATCCTTGAGTTCCCTCAAGGGAAGGGGAGAAGTGCCTGCACTGTGAGATGCATCACTGCTCTAGAGACCTATTTTAGGATGGGATATAGGAAGCAGGAGCCTGCACATGCTTTGCTTTTAACAACTCAGCCTGTCTGTTTATCCTAGGACTATCATTATGGTCTCTGCTTTATTACATTAACTAAGCAAAAGCACACACATGTGTCAAGTGCTTCAGTGAATAGACTTAAGCACATGATTAACTTTAAGAGTGTGCTTAAGTACTTTGCTAAATCAGGACTTCTATGTTTCCCCTCTCAGTGCATCTGGTCGATTTGCATATATTTTCCATATTAAGAAGTTAATTTTCAGAGCAAAATGAAACTATTTCCTTGCTTGCACATTCGGTGGTACTGATGCTGTAGCCAACTTAGATAAATTTAGTCCCTCTTCCCTTCCCACAAGTTTCCAGCTGGTTTTTCCAACAACTGCAAGCATTGTGCTGGAATGACTCAGATTGGCAACAGTTTGGTGAACTGGATTAAGGAAATATTTAAGATGCCAAATAATCATTCAGTCATCAGTACAATTTGAATTGGAAAGGACCTTACAGGTATTAACCTTCCAGCAGACCAGGTTGCTCCAAGCCCATCCAGTGCAAACTTGAACACTTCCAGGGATGAGGCAGCCAAAATTCTTTGGACAGCCTGTGCCAGGGCCTCCCCACTGTCAAAATAAAGAGATTTTTCCCTAATATCTAATCTCACTTTACCCTCCTTCATCTCAATGTCATTTCCTCTTTTCCTATCACTTCACACCATTGTGAAAAGTCCTTCTCCAGCTCTGTTTTATCCCCCTTTCAATAAATATGTATTCATGTACACTGTAAGTATAATTTTGGTGAGTTGTTTTATTCTGGTTTAGTTTATGATATGCTGTGAAACCTGGCTGCACAGTCAGTAAAACAAATACAATGACATGATCAGATTTGGAAGGTGTTTGCCATCAGCCAAAGAAATGTACAAGAAATTCTTGATCTGCAACATTGGGGGCTATGATAAATTCAGAAGACCTTGCACTCTATGTTGTTTGCAGGACTTCTTCCTAAAAAGTCTATATTAAGGTGTTTCTATGAAAATAGAAAAAATCAATAGGTTCATTTTCAGGCATGTCATTAAACTAACTGAAAGCAAAATATCATGCAAAACAACTTATAACTATTGTGATTGTTTGAAATTTCCGAGAATGAGAATGAAGTGTGGAAAAAGTCCTACTTAAAGCCAAATTAACTCTAATGTTAAAAATTATTTTTTCTGGTTTAGATGAGCCAGTTTTCCCATAATAATAATCCTCTTATGTAAGCAAAGACAGAGGAGTAAGAAAGAGCATTGTTAAAGGTTAGTTTTGATCTCAGGACATAGGTGACAATACAAAAAAAAATAATCATCAAATAAAAAGAGGAGCACTCAGTACCAGAACAGCCCCTCCTCTGCATTCTGCTGGGTCTGTTGGATCAACAAAATATTCTAGGACTGATACATTTTAAGAGAGCTGGATATGTTTAAGGATCTGGCATTATCTGCTGTTTTTGTTGGAGTAAAAGGACAATATTCAGTGCTGAGTAGTTTTAGTCCCTTGAACTATAGTTTTGTCCTCCCATAAACTGTTAAAAGACAATCTAGCAGACAAAAGTATGCTGCTTTTAATAAGAACATTTATCCTTGTGGAATTTCTTCTTCTTCTTCTCAAAAAAAGAATTCATAAGATTAAATGTGAAGCTGACAAGAAAAATTTTTTGTCCAGTTCTATTGCTGAGTTCTACTAATTAGTATGTGGTCTAATAGCCTTTTACTGCTTAATGTTTTACTTTTCTACCAATTAAAAACCAAGAGTCTCTTCTTCTGTGACACATGAACTTACTCTATGGCTTCATGTAGATGAGACTTGAAACTCAGAATATTTGTATACAACTATTGTATTTCAGTTCTATTGAATTATATATATTTAATTATCAACTTAGTTGATAATTTAATTTAATAATTTAATATATTTTCATTCTGGAAAATATTTGGAAGGGCCTTATTAAACATGATTCCCTCAGGAATTTGTGTTATGGACTAGGAAATGTGCTTCTCCATTCTCTGTCCCAGATAGTTAACTAAATTTGACTTGTGTTCTCATGTTGGAAAAGGCACTTAGGCCAAAAATGTAAAACCTGAGTATCTTTTCAGAAACTTGAGTTCCAGAATCAGCCCTTTAAGTTTTCATTTAAAACATTCTGTGTCTCAGAAATTCTGAATGACTTCTTCTCCCCCAAAAAGTTGACAGAACATTTAGTAACTGGCTGGGAAAACACAGCTTTGCACATAATTAACAGATTATAGCAAGCAAAACGTGGGAGTATTCCCATCTACTTATAATTGCTCTCAGCTGAATGTGATGCAGATGATTTTAGCTGTTACCTTCAATCAATGCTCCTAATGATCAGTTGTTGTATTATAATTCATGTCAGAGCTTGATCTGCAGTTTGAAACTTTTGTACCCAACACTGTCCAACCTAGCACAAAATTCTTGCACTCATAACTCAGAGTCTAAAGAGAAATTATGCCTGAAAAAGGAGGCAGATTGATAAAACAATATATTCTTTCTGTGTGCTTTCCAAACAAGTAGATAAGCAGATAATGGACAAAGTAGTTTAAGCCTCAATTACTGTCTACAAACCCATTTGAGACAAAGCCTACCAAAGAAAATCTTGAAAGGTTTTTCTGCTCTTTTCTTCAAACAACACTTTGATGGCTCATGATACAGAAAAAAAAAAAAAAATTGATTTGAACAGAAATAGTTTGGCTTCTTTATTTGAGAGTGTGGTCAAGTGGATTAGTCATTGTTACAAAATTAACATTCATGAACCATTGCCTGCAATGAGCCAAGGTTTAGGTATAAACAGCTGCCTTAGTTTATCAGTTACCATTGTTTGATACTTATGGGCAACCATTGTTCACACTTGCAAACTGGAGGAAAATAAATTACAAACAAAAGCTGGATATTATCCCTATTAACGTACCTTATGAGATGATTAAGCTCACAGTGCTATTGACTAAATCTCCCTGGATTTTTCATTTTTGTTTGCACAGCATGCAGAATTTATCCCCTTTGCTGGATTAATTACCTCTGGCTATGTTTACACTGACATCATTATGAGATGATAGAAGAATAAAAAACAGTGTCAATTACTTCCAAAGACAATGAAGTTAATTTACGTGGATAATGGAAAAGGTGATTGAAAGATGCATTGTTCAGGAAAACAATTAGAACAGGCACCTTGAGCCTTAAATGGGTTATCTTTTGTAAATCCTTGAGTCATAGCAAGCAAACCAAGTTAACACATCATTGTTCAGTTCAGCTCAATTAGTGTCCAAAGTAATTGGGAAGAATATGTTTTCCATGAGGCAGCATGCCATGCAAGCTGTCATGAACTTCCAACTCTGCATCTCACCATGAGCAGAGAAGTAACCAGAGGGGCACAGATATGGAATCATGGAATCACAGAATCACTGAAGCTGGAAAACACCTCTAAGTCCAATTATTATTTTAACATTGTCAGGTCCACCACTAAACCATGTCCTGAAGTGCTGCATATTAATCTACAATCTACACATTTATTAATGTTACATTAACACTTCCAGGGGTGGTGACTCCAACACTTCTCTGGGCATCCTGTTCCAATGTTTCACCATCCTTGCAGTGAAGAAATCTTTCCTAATATCCAATCCAAACATCCCCTGGGGCCACTTGAGGCCATTCCCTCTCGTCCTGTTACTTGTTACCTGGAAGAAGAAGTGTGGAAAGGGAGGCAAAACCCTGACCCTGTGTGAGTCAGTTGAGTGAAAATTGGTGTGTTTTCATTCCTCCCACAAAGCAGAATTCCTTTGAATTTCTCTGAGACTTCCTGATGGCAGCAAAGTCATGCAACTGTGGGACCTTTACTTTAATAGCCAAAAAAACATCAAGAAGTTCTTTAGTGAAATATGAAAAATATGAGTGAAAAGAAGAGTTTCAGCTGGAACATCCCGTGCTACTGTGCATTTTGGCCAGATGCAGAGCAGGCAGATCAGGGAGGCAAGGCAGGTGCAAAGGGAAGAGATGGTGACACTTGTTCCCTGTTCAGAAAAAAACAATGGTCAAAAATTCAACGGGGATGTTGTGCAGATGTCACACATTCATTGAAAAAAGAATATTTACTTGATCAATGCTATCTTCATCCTCTTGCCTTGTGGCTTTTTCTGTTAGTTTATACCTGGTGGCCTGGCAGGAAAATTTTTAGGAATATTTTATTACTTATATGAAATGTGTAGTTGCCTCAGGCACAGTGAAAAGGGGATTCCAGGGAAGGGCAATGGAGATGGTGAAGAGTCTTAAAAATAAGTCTGTCTTAGGCTGAAAAGTTTAGCTGGGGCTGTGCATTCTACTTCCCATCTGTTAGAGGTGGGGCAGTCATCTTCTGTTCATTGGGCAGTTTTCTTTATGTCTTCCACAACCAATCCTCCCTCCAGGAGATATCTGCTGTTAATGGCCATTGAGTGTCACTGCATGGCTGACAAAATTCCGTCATCCCTTTGGGAGATGCTCTGCCCAGGGGAAGGAGCCAAGCATTCCTAACTAGATATAGTCTGAGGTTTTGGAGCACAACAGCAGCCTTTTCCCACTGGATTCCCAGAGAAGCAGATTTCATTTCCACTGCATTCCCAGAGGAAGACCAGGCCCATCTACACCACCACTGGACCTTCAGGGGAAAGCTCCACCCTTGTCCAGGATCCCTGCTCCAACAGAACCACAGCTGGCACTGCAGGAGGGCTGAGCCACCATGGAATGGGACTGTGCCACCACCCTGACCCACAGGGTGTCAGCTCCTATTTTGACTCTGTCAGTGGGGTTTTTTTGTTCGTACTATTACATTTGTATTTTTAATTTTCCTTGTAAAGAACTGTTATTCCTATTCCCATATCTTTACCTGAAAATCTTTTAATTTCAAAATTATAACAATTTAGAGGGAGGGGGTTTACATTTTCCATTTCAAGGAAGGCTCCAACCTTCCTTAAGCAGACACCTGTCTTTTCAAACCAAGACAAAGTCATAGGAAGAGTGACTGAAGGAGCTGGAAATGTTTAGCCTGGAGGAAAGGAGGCTCAGGGAAGATCTTATCACTCTCTATATCATCCTGAAAAGTGATTGGAGCTAGATGGGACTCAGCCTCTTCTACTAGGAAATTAATGACAGGACAGAAGGAAATGGCTCAAGTTGTGCTAGGGGAGGTTCAGGTTGGACATCAGGAACAATTTCTTCCTGGAAAGGGTGGTCAGGTTTTTGACCAAATCCCTGGAGGTGTTCAGGAAACAACTGTATGTGGCATTCAGTGTTCTGGTCTAAAAGGGGTGGTTGGTCAAAGGTTGGACTTGGTGGTCTTGAAGGTCTTTTCCAACCTAAATGGCTCTGTGATTATGTGAAAATAATGCACCTAAGATCATTTCATTTCATTCTGTAGATGAATATTCCCACCTTAAAGACTAGTTGGTTTTTAATTTGCTGCAAAGAATGAGGCTGCCCATCATCCTCCTGCTTGTCGGGAAAACACTGTTATTCTGAAGAAATCTAATTTCAGACAGCATTAGGCTGCTAAATGTACTTATGTCTGCTTGTCAAGTTACACAGCACTGCTACAGGTTGCTATTTAATTCTGAATATTCCTTTCCTTTGTGCAGACAACTGAGGAGAGACAAACACAACCTGCCACCAGAATTCTGTGCTTACAGGTTGTCATTCTCAGGGGTTGTGCACTGCAGGTTCATAACACATGGAGGAAAGTTCAGAGGAGGGACAATACTGAAGACTGAAGGTGTGAATTACCACAGAAGTCAGAGTTTCTTCCTCTATAGAGAATTGATATCCACAAGGTCTGGTGGAGACTGATACAACAGAGAAACAAAGCAGAAATAGAACATTAATAAAATGCATTAGAAGCACCTCAGGCTGTGGTATGCAGGGAACCTGGGAAGTGTGAGTGCAAGAGCTCCAGAAGGGAAATATTCATGTCACCAGGACTAATCATAAATCTTGGGCTAATTATGGAAACTAACACCTCTACAAAGCACTATTCAGTTCAACGTGGACATTCTATTTTAATTAAACATCTTTTGAAATTACCTCACATTGACCTTGGAGATTTTTTGAGACTTGACTTTCATTTTTGGAATCTTCACCTCTTGAGACCTAGATCCAGTCTTTCCTTCTCAGATGAAAAATTACTCCATCACCTTACACTGTTAAGTGAAAATAAGAATTTAAAGTGTTCCTAACTACATATTTGAAAAGTCACAAATACATCTGGTTTTTACAAGAAACATTTTGCACAAATGTTACCCCCTCTCCTTTTCTTGCACAGAGTTTGTCTAAAAGATGAGATGCCCAAGGA
Organism: Ammodramus savannarum pratensis; assembly: GCA_020466415.1. Lineage (NCBI taxonomy): Eukaryota > Metazoa > Chordata > Aves > Passeriformes > Passerellidae > Ammodramus > Ammodramus savannarum. Next base: position 143,282,426 of record JAHXMQ010000807.1, on the reverse strand, counting down.
GGGATCAGGCAGGTGAACACTGATGCCAGGATTTGAGTCCCATAGAATATTTCAGAGGTGGTAAATCTCCAGCCCAAATACATCCCATAATTAATAGTTTTATAATTACCACACACAGTGCTGTAACAGTGGAGCTAAAGTTAAGAGGATGCACTTTGATGAGCATAAACCTCCATAAACCTCCAGTTTAGCACAGAATTTCAGACAGCCAAGAACAGGCATAAATCAAGAGCAGTAGACACAATTATTCCCTGAAATAAACAAATAAACAAGATCAGTGCAAGAACTCTTTGCCAAATTAGAAGTGGAAATTCTGACAGAACTGGAATGAGGTAAACATCTCTATAGACTAATACAAATCCAATCTCCGCACTTTCTGCATTTTAGCTACAAAATAAAATCAGGGCTTAGTTACATTAAAAGAGTTGGCCATATATTTTATACCATGCATTAAGAAAAGTTTTCACTGGAGGTTTTAAACCGCATATTAAGAAGTACTGAAATCACTCATATCAATTGGCTGTGGTATAATTGAGCTCTATAAAGATTATTGAAATACATTTGCAACTATAAGAAGTCGTATAAATAATAAGGTGTAATAAATCTTCTTTTCACTTCCCACTCTAGAAGAAACAAACTTTTTGGAGTTTGCTTCTACATTTTTGCCAGCCAAAATCATCAGGGCAAAAAGAAAAAATCTTGTCTTATTCTCTTTATTTAATTTCTTTGCAAAAGGAATGTAACGACACTTTCTTTGTGCTTTCAAAACTCTCCATTTCCTACTTGTTCCTTAATAGAATTTGTTCCTTTGCATTTTCTTTTTACTGAAATGTCCATGGAGTGCACTCACTATACAAGGAAATTTTTTAGGGGTTTTGGATGATTTTGGGGGATTTCTTTGGTTTGTTTGCTTGTTTTTGTGGTGGTGGCTTTGATGCTTCTGAAAAAGAACATAATCCAGATTCGGATTTGAAGGAAACTTGATGTGCCAAGGTTTTCACCAGCAGACATTTTCATTTTGAGGCTGACAAGGCTGTAAAAGCTGTGACCATGAGGTTGGCTGGAGACTCTTGACTCCCCAAGGGACAGACTCATCCTTTCCCTTCACCCGTGGCAAGGGCACCCAGTGACCTGATGTATTGTGGTGCCAAAATATTTCCATAAATGACCCAAGTATCACCTGTAAATTGCAATTACACCAGACGAACAAACACAGACACAATAACAGAGGTTCTTACACCCACAAATAAAATGTCACAGTGGCCATGAGAATTCAATACACCACCTAATGTGCTGCTGCAGTCCAGTGTATTTCATTTATCAGGTAATATATTCCCCAATTTATAACCAATCTGTCATGCACATGGATCAATACAAATCATGAAAACGCACATATATTACACACTTCCCATAATTGAATTTTGTGCTCCCTGGACTCTCATTACCCTGCCACAAACTGCTTCAAATGAATACCTCTTATTACCTTCAAGGTAAACACCTCAGGGACACCAGGCAGGTGCTGCACAACTTTTAAATATAACCCAGTATCAACTCTCAGGAAGACCATGCAGTGTGGAAAACCTAACTCCAATTTCCAAACTGTATAAAGGGATTTCTCCATGTATCCTGAAATATCATGGAGGAAATGAACAGGTAATTTAAACTGAAATAGCCTTCAGTTTTTATGGTCTAGAAGAGCATAAGGACTTGTATGGTTGCACTTGGTGTCACTTGGAGCCACACCAGACTGTGTCACATCCATGTGAATGTGAACAGCATCTTTCAGAGGACATTACATGTAGATTGATGTTATTCTTATCAGTGTGTCCATGTAGGTCTTGGTTAGGAAGGAAATAGGAATTCCTAACCTGCCTCTGTCATAGGCTGGGAGCATGTCCATCAAAAAGTCTGGCATTTGTGGCCAGATGAAAACAGCTCAGAGCAATTCCTTAGTAAAAAGTTTGATA
>JAHXMQ010000807.1:143262135-143280359 GCA_020466415.1 Ammodramus savannarum pratensis | reverse complement strand
TTTAGATATGGATCTATTGAGAGTAAAAACTAATAATTTCTCTGTGGTAAAGATGTTCTGTGCTGTCCCTGTGAGACATCAGGGCCTCCTGAAGATAAGAAGAAGCCCTGTATCTCTCCTGAAGAAATGCCAAGGTCAATACCCTGGAGACCAGAGGAAGGAGAGAAAGTTGGGAGATTTGGACTCTCAGAGTGACGTGGCTCCCTGTGTGTCTACTGAGAACTTTGTCTCTCTTTTATGGCCAATGGGCACTGTATATGTGTTAGATGGGTGTCAATATTTGGAGGAACTATAAAAGCTATGCTGGTTTAATAAAATCGCTCTTTCACCCTTCTGGTGGAGTTGTGTGTTATTGTACAGTGTCGTGCTCTATAGCAACATTTCTCTTTGACAGTAATTCAGATTTGAATTTACTTCCTTAATTCTGACTGCATTTTCATTGGAATTGTAACTGTCTAAAATGTGATGTCTCTTTAGCTGCAAGTTAAAGGTGAGAATAGATTTTTAGAGTACACTTTTTTCCTCACCTTCTTTCATGTACATAGAACAGGCTTGGATAACTGAAGGAAACTTCCACTCATTCTGAGGATCTCTTGTGCACTCAGACATTCCAGCTAAGAAGGACATCATGTATCAAAAGTGTCATGTATATGCTGGCAATTGAGAATGAAGCTGTTATCTTCTCTTTAGTTCTGTAAGAACTTAGCTACTCTATATACATGACAGGCATTTCCAGGTCTCTGATATATTCATGTTTTTTTATCAAGTTTTATTGAAGCTTTTCTCTTGATTACAGGTATTTTGTAGTCAGTTCAGTTGTATATGTTTATTTATTGCCTTAAAAATGTAAACTGTGCTTAAAAATCAGAGATATCAAAGCTCCTTCTGACAGGTTACATGTAACATCTTTCAAAAAAACGATTACACAGCATTTGTGTGTATGTGGTTAGGAGCTGGTGCACAACACTGGATTGACAAATGTGGAAATAGATTTTTTCTATCTGAAACCCAATAACCAACGAGCAGCAACAGCTGAGGCCTGTGTGCTACCCATATGGTGGTGTCTAGGGTTGTAATGTGACATTTTTGAGCTCTGCACATATTTTGTCCCCAGTCCTTGCCCTTCTTTTGGGCCATTTTTAAGTTCATTTCCTAATGAACTTCATTTATAAGTTCATTTCAGATTCTCCTGCTCTGTAGCAGGACATAGAAAGAAAGATCACATCTATCCACCCTAATTTAATGTATTCCTTTTAATTTTTCCTTGCAAGTGCTCTGTCGGAGAACTTGAAAAATAAAATCTTGCCTCTTCCTTGTTCCTGTAATTGTCCCAGTCTGTCATTGTGATGGTCATTTGTCAATCCAATTCTGGCTTCCTTTTCTCTGTATTCTAGGAGAATTAAAGGCTATGGAATCTTATCTGCTGCTTTCAAAGGCTCCCCAAGACCATTCCAAATGTCTTTTTAATTTATTTTTTTTAAATCCTAGAATGCAGTTTCAGTCTCTCTGAACAGTCTGGCAGAAGATAACTCATCCACTTGGCAGAGTTCAACATCACTGGGGAGGGATTCGTAAGAGCCTGTCTAAAGCAGCTGCTTTATTTACGTTTAAATCTTATTTTTGTTTAATCTGCCATGGTGACCATTCAGGAAGAAAACAAAACTCAGGAATTATCCCTAACTGCATTTTCTTAATGGTCCAGTAATGCTAAAAGCAATAAGACATTAATGTAAAGAGATGAAAAGTCTATTTGCTGTAGTTATTTTAGTCATTCACATATTTGCTGTAGAATTCTTTACTGGTAATAGTCTGAGATATTTTAGAAGATTTAACAACATTTAGAGGAAAACTTCTTAGTTACCTCCTGCAGTCACTTTAAATATGTCTAAGAGGGCCTTTAGTTCAGCAAGCAAAATACTGAAATAAAATGGAAAAGGTAACTCATCTTCTTCTACCAAACAGGTTGGGACATGTGGGAACCACTCTTCTAAACTAATTATTCTGAAAATCAAACTAAATCTAATCTTTGATATAAAGACATTTCTACTGGCATCAGGAACTATGAGGTCCTTCTCAGTATGTTCTTACAACCTGTGTGCCTGCCACATTAATTTATGACTGGATCCTCTCTGATTCACTTGCACAAATCCCAAGCCAAATGAATCCTATGGCAATGGAAATATTTCTTGGATCTCCAGAGATCTACACATCACAAGAATACACCCAGCAGTAGATCAGATTTTGTCTCACCAAATCCTAAAATCCTCCATGGCTGAGATCCCACCAATTTCTGGATGATCTGTTCCAGTACTGAACTAATCTCCTAGTAAAGTGTCTTCATTTTTTTTTTCCCCCAAATATAAAATCTGAATCTGTTGAACCCACCCTGCACTCCTCATTAAATCAGAATTATCCTGTGCAAGACTGAATCTCTCGAGAAGGAAATGCAATGCAAACTTTGGCCACAATAACCCAGAACTCATCGTATGTCGAATGCTTATTCAAGAAGTGGGAGAATTTTAGGATGTCCTTGCCTTCAGGTATTTAAAACTCTCTCTTACATCCTAAGAGGATGATTTGCCCTCCAGGCTAAAGAATGTTCTTTCCATTCGAAGCATTTCCAAGCAGTATATTTGGCTGAGCTGGTTATGTGAGATCAGAAATAGGCAAATAAAAAGCAAATGCTGAATATGATTAATGATTAAAAAAAAAAAACAAAAAGGGGGAAACATACCTAGAAAAGTGCCAAAGAGTGTCCTGCTGGAACTTCAGGCTGATTTCAGGTTGATTCTGTTTTCTGTTTAGGTGTTTTTTTTTGGTTTTTTTTTTTGGTTTTTAGAAGTAGCAGACCAAGTTTAAATGCAAATGATCTTTGCTTTTTTATTATCTACACATGGAGTCAAGGAGTCACGCCACTGTAGTCATAGCCAAAGTGAAAAGTCGAATCTCTGATGTGATTTACAGCTTAAAACTCACAATAAAGGTGCTGCAGCCCTTCTAAAATTGATTGCGTGTCAGGGAGAGAAAGTGGCACCTCATTTGTCCTTGTTCATTTCAATAAACTCAGAATTAGTCCCACAATTTGGGCTCAAATTTCAATGTGTTCACCCATCATGCTTATGGCAGGAGTGGTTTGAGGGTATATTGGAACAGATCTGATCAGATTACTCTGAAATTCCCATTATAACCCCGTGAAACAGCTACATATTCATTTTGCTTTGCTTCCCAACCCCCTGGCTCATTGTGCAGGCAGCAGAGAGCAGGGGGACTTCTAACTCAGTCGAGCTGAATGAATGAATCAGAACAAGATAAAGTTTTTCTTAGGATTCAGGAGGTGGGTTTTTTTGTGTTTTGTGACCTTGGCAGACCCAAGGGTGGCTGCTTTGGGCTGTGTTTGGATGAGGAATTTCTCAGGCAGATCCAAAGTAAATGGTAGTTTTACAAATCTTATTTAATTATAGAATAGTGGAATGGCTTGAGTTGGAAAGGGCCTTAAAGTTCATCTCATTCCAACCCTCTGCCATGGCTAGGGAGTCTATCCACTGGATTCAGGTGTCTCACTGAGAGCAACATGGCATTGCACCCCCAGAATTTTTCTGCTGAGACATAAACAAGACAATGTTTTTGGTTGTTTTTTTTTTTTTTTTTTGTTTTTTTTTTTTTGTTTTTTTTTTGTTTTTTTTTTTTGTTTTTGGTTGTTTTTTTTTTTAATTTACTTTCTTTCCTCATGCAAAGAAAGATTTCCTGAACTCGTTGCAAATACAGCATCAGTGAATTTAATCCCCTGGCCAGACACAGTTATCTCCAGTTTGCCCTGCCTAATTTCTCTTTAAAATGTCAAATGGATCTTGTATTCTTTGGTCTCAGTTTATTAAGAAATATTGCACCACAACGACAAAGAGCCAGAAGAAGTCACAAATTAAGGTCACAGGTGAAAAGTGAAGATCTAGAGCTGTAATCTTCAGGCTCCCTGCCTTTAATAAAGACTCATGATTAGCTCAGCTATCTGGACACTTGGCAGAATTACCTCCACAGCCCAAGTAAAATATATGAGTTGCAGAAAAACACCCAAACCAAGCCCAAAGTGGAAAATATCTGTTTAGTTTTAGAACAATCTAGGTAGCAATAGCTTAGACACCCACAAATGGAAAATTCTGTGTTCTGACACACTAATTAATTTACTTTCTTAAAGAGTGTTTTTTTTTTTCTAATTTAAGGCAATTAAGTGGTTATTAAAGTGACCTGATTCATATATTTATTAAGAATTTTTATGTTTTGTGTTACCTTCTTGTGTATTTCTTACTGGACAATGGGGAACAACAAACTGTGTTTAGATAAAGTGACTAAAAGAGCCACCATACTCCTAGAACCACAGAATCATTTTGATTAAAAAAGACCTTAAAGATCAGGTCCAGCCTTTAACCCAGCACCACCAGGTTTTCACCACTAAACCATGTCCTCAAGTGCCACATCCACACATGTTTTGAACACATCTAGGAATGGTGACTCCATTGTCATCTGTCATTGTCATTTGCTTTGTTCCAATGGTTACAACCCTTTCTATTATTCTTCTGTTTCTAATATCTCATCTAGACCCCCACTGGTGCAACTTTAGGCCTTTTTCCTCTTCCTATCACCGTTTTTCTGGGTAAAGAAACTGATCCTCCAGCTGGTTCCCACTGAGGTCTTTCCATAATGTTTTTACAGACTGATCTTTGAAGACAAACAAACTTAAATTTCAGGCACTAATACAACAGAAAACACCTGGTATTTGAATAACACATGATTTCAAAAATAGCATTGCTTCTTGGCGCATGTAGACTCAAGAAAGACTGAAGAAACAGGTATTAATAACCATTTATCCTTTTCTTTCCCCCGAACACTTAAAATGTCGTCAGTATTGTGAAATGTTTCTCCCCAGCATCACCAAAATGTGGAATCCTGACCAATCAACCAGCGATATTTTTTCATATAAAACATTTCCAGTCTTCATTGTATGTCCTGCATGGGACATGACAAATTAGGAGCATTAGGCTGGAGAAATTGTCGCTGTCCTCAAATCCAGAACCAATTATTGCAGGCAACTGCCTCATAGGGCCCTGCTGACAACTCTTCATTTTCTGTCTCAAGGCACTCAGATCTTTTTCCCCCATGTCCCTGATCAAATGTCACACAAGCTGAGAAGACCAAGATCCCTCCTGCCACACAATCCTGACACAGGTCCTTGCTTCTGGATTTACTGTTCCTTGACTTCTTCGTTGCAGATTCCTGATCTTTTGAAGATCTTGGGGAATATGTGACCAGATGTTTCTAATCCCCTTTTCAAGAACTCCATGAACAAACAAGTGTCAAACAAACACCAAGTTCAGTGTGTCAGCCTCTGGGATGTGTTGAATAGCACAATAGAAAACTTTTAAGAAAACTAAGTCCATACTTTCATGAAAAATACACTTTTGGTCATTGGTCGATATAGTGAGAGAGAGGCATTTAAAAGAAAAACATGAATTTTTATTTCCTACAGGCACAGCAAGGGGCTGCCTTTGTTTCCATTCCTTTTTGTGGTATTTAAGTGGTTAAGGAGGTACCAAATGTTCTAATTAAAGGTTTTTCAGCACAGACTAAAGGAATTTGAGCTATCCATGGTGCTAGTCCTTCATTCAATACTCTTGTGGGTGGTCTGTTATATAGAAACACGGAAGCCCAGAATGGTTTGGGTCGAAGAGACCTTAAAGATCATTTCATCACCTTCCTCTTGACCAGGTTACTCAGAGCCCCATGTGGTGGTTTATCACAGCAATGATTTCTCACATCTGGGGATATGAGATGTGTCTGAATGCCAGGAGTTTTGGAAACCATAAATAAAATTAAATTTAATCTTGAAGTACCTGCATTTTGAATTTGGTTAATTGCTTTTAGAAATAAAAAACCCCATCAGGTCTTCTTTCTCAGTGCTCATGCAGTGGTTGAGTGTATAATTTCAAGAACGCAATTTTCTCAAGGAAAAATTGCACTGCAATGTCAGGTTTTAGTAAAGGAATGTTAAAGGATTAGTTTCAGTTCTACATGTTTTATTGCAAGGAAGAAAATTTAAGTAATAGTTTTGGGAATTAAGTGTAAAGCACACACAAAAGTATTTTTCAATCCTCATGATATCACATTTTATTATGTGAAAAATTCCCAGCTTGCTCTGAGGATGCAGCAGGATCAGGTAAAGAGGAAGATGTTTCGGGGATTCACTGCAGCCTTTGAGGGAGGAAAAGTTTATTAGGAAAGGAACCATGGGAAATCTGACAGTGGCTTTTTCTCTAAGAAAAATTCTGTTTTGGTGTTTGGGGTTTTTGCCTGACAGGTTCAGTTATGGTCAAGGCAAGGGGTTGGACTCAACAATCCCTGCAGCTGCCTAGGAACTGAGATTATTCTGAAATTCCATGAATTTAGGAGATTCTATGACTCTGTGGTAAGTAACTTCTCCCAAGACACCTATTCCTTTTATGTTTCTCATTTTATTCCTTGTGTGTTCTTCATTTTGTGGGTACTGAACTCTTGAGTTGTGCATGAAGCCCATGGCAGAATGACCCCAAAAGCTCAGAATTCCATTGAGTCGGGCTCTGACTCTAATCCATTCTTCTCTCCTGAGGGCTGATGGTCAGGTGAGCCTTAAATTAACAAATTACCTCACAGGTATGAAACTGGAAATCTCACAAACCCAGAATTCCAGCAAAGTATTTAGTTTGTGGGTACTGGTGCATCAAGACAGTCATGATGAAATTTTTCTTTCTCTGCTCTGGATTACAGTTTTCAGTCTCAACCTCCTCATCAGCAATTGGAATTAATGAGAATTTATTTTTTCTCATTAATTTTAGCCAGAAAATTCACTGGGAAGAGGGGGAAAACTTACATTATTTTAATAACTTCAGGCTTAGAGAAAACACACTTAAAAAAAGCAAACCAAAGAATAAATAATTTTGGAGACGCTCAGCATGAGACATTTTTGTAAATAGATTAGGAAAATACTACAGGGGATTTGACATTATTAACACTACAAATATGAAGAGAGGCCAATCCTGAAAGATGCTGAGTCTATGGGAACATGCAACATTTGGCAGCCCTCAGGAAGCTCTCAATAACTCTTAAATTCAGACATAAAGTGCTGTGATCCTGAGTCGCCCATTAAAGATGCACTAAATGTTTCCACTAAGGGAAGTCCCAATTATGTGGTTTTAAATAGAAAAAGGGAAAGTTAATGAATGGAAATGTAACAGCTCTGACACTGCTGAAGCACTGAGCTGTCATCCTCATAACTTTCTCAGGGAGATAAATATGCTCTTTCCAGCTCCTCAGAAGTTATTATCACATCTGATTTACAAGCAGTATAAAGGCAGAGAAAGGGGGAAATTAGTGGCAATTTTTGGAGGTTTTTCATAATGAAAATTTTAAAAGCTTTTCTTAAATGAGAAGTAGGGAAATAACACATTTTTCTTAAAGAAAAGAAAAAAAAAATCCCCCATGGATTATTAACTAGTTGTATCTAATAAAATAATCATGTTGGCTAACATGCCAGCGTATCATGTTAGAAATTTCCCGCATTTAAAAGCATTATTTTTTTCATCTCAGACATTTGAGGTTCCAGCTGTCCTGTAGAATGTTTCAAATCCACACAACTTTTAAACATTCCATATGCAAAAGGCACCAAGATTCACTAAAGGCAGCTCAGATTGGAGGCTGCATTTTAGATAAGTTCTTACTGCAGTATGTGTAATCCATACAATTTTAATATCTGTAGCTAAGTGAAAATATTTACTTTCTTGAGGCTCCACTGTGTTTCAATTGTGCATTGAAGAACTTATTTAAGATAGAAACCCAATTTTTATGCTGTTGGAGTGAATTAGATTAATGCTACTTATGCTGTCTGTTGTTCCCACCATCTGTCTCTGCTTGTTTCACTCTGTTTTTCCATTTCTGGTAGAAAACACAGAAGAAAAAGCTGCCTCTACAGCTTTTTGCTGTTCTGATGGCAGCAGCTGGCACTGTCCCCTGACAGCAGAGCCCTGTTGAGCTACAGGTTGCAGATGCATTTCCTAAAAGGCAACTTCAGCTCTTCAGGACTGTCCTGCCCCAATACAGCAAGGAAGGATGGATGAAAAAGTGACTATGGGAGGACAGGTGAATTTGACATAATCCTCAGCTTGTCTTCATTGAGAGTCAAACCTGAGTTTGTTGCTGTCAAACTCTGCGTGCAAACAAATAAATCTTCACACCTCTGTGCATTTTCTGGTTTTAGCATCATTTTGAGAATGTCAGTAGGGATGCAGGTGAATGCCAAGGCATAGCAAGAGACAAGAGGCAATTCATTAAGCCACAGGAAGGCAAAATCTGCACGCATTCAAAGCAGACAAATCCTCAGTGTTGTGGTTAAGGTGGGTGCCTGCAGGGTGGGTTTGTCCCAACCAAAGGGTGTGAGCCAGTCTGGACTCCTGACCCACACAGAGTCCATACAGCAGTGGGTGAAGCTCAGCTTAAAACAAGATGTTCATCTTTACTGGGATGAGTCACCTCCCTCTTCCCATTGACTCTGCTGGTACAGAGCCTGCTGTTGTTAAATGTGAGAACCTAAACCCTCAGTTCATAGGGAGATGGCTGGATTGTGCACTTCCAAAAAAGAGTAAAAAAGCACATTTTAGTTCTTCTGTGAGGGACCAAACTGTACTCTACAGAAGACCTTGGTATTTCCATCTGTATGAGATTAATTGTACGAGTTCAGCGGGAGAAACTCAGGGATTTCAGCTTCTTCTTTTAGAAATTTCCTTAACACCTCAGGTCCTCAGATCACTTGGTAGCTGACAGGTTTATGCCCTTTAACTTTCTCTGGGAGAGTGGCAGGTGGGGAGTGCAGAAGAGACAAGATGTGTAAGCAAAGGAGTTTGGTTTGTCCCATATTTTGCAGAGACCCCAAATCAGAATATGGAATTGTTTAGGCTTTTTTGTTGCTGATATCTCCTTAAATATTCCAACTGCCTTCAGCAGAGTGACCTGAAATACTTTGATTTTGCAGACTCAGCAGCAGAAATGGAGCAAAAGTTGGGAAAGGAGAATATTCACAACTACTCCATATTTCCAATTATTATTTTTAGGCATCAAGCCTTGGCACAAAAAGGGAGAAACAGTTACCAGCAGATAAAGGAGTCAAATGTTCAGCATCCCAGTGTTTGGTGAGTAACAAAGCCAGCATGCTTGGCAGGGAAATATGTTTATGGATCTGATCAGGCTCTTAGAGAACATAAAATATCTCTCACACCATCACTGTTTGAAGTGCCTGTGTTTGACAAAGAGATCAGAAACAGTTCAAAAAAGAAATCTCAGTGAAAGAGGATAATCCAGAGTGATTTTCAGTAGGAGAGAAACAACAGGACTGCTTGTTGTTGTATGTGTTAAAGCCATTACAGATGAAACAGCACAGATCAAAAGGGGGAAAAAAGCCCCAAATGAAGAAAAATCAAGAGAAGTCAAGACATGCTTTCAGGTATTTTTAACCAATATTTCACAGTACAATGTTCATGAATACAAAATGTTACCTTTTAATGTTAAATAAAATATCCGACAAACAAGCATGACTAATAAAAATTGAATATTCAGTTAAAAGTCTTATAAATAAAACTACACGTTAACAAAATTAGTGTCATAGATAAAGAAAATAAGTGTTTTATGTGGAAAAAATTCTGACATCTGCCCTTAGTCTTGTTTCTACTATGCTTGAGAGAGGCTGAGATAAGAACAGCTAGTCTTGTTTTCCTTAAGAAATTAAACAGTGATTAATAATTTCATAACCTACCATATTTTACTCTATGAAAAACATTCTTTTTGAAAACAGTTTTCAATAATCCATGTGACTGTTTAAAAAGATTAAATTACTTCAGAAGCAGTTATTTACTAGCTCTGGCTTTGTCTGTTTGTCACTTCATAACAATTTTTTGTTGCCCATTATTTGACTATTTAATGACCTTCATGTATGCATCCTCTACAGTCTGCAGTGAGGTAAAATAATGGTCTTTCTCTTAAAGAAAGGGGAATTAAGGCAAAGCAAATACAAGAGCATTTCATGACATGAAGGAATTTTTTAACTCTCTGTAATTCTCACCTTCTGTTTAAATTGCAAATCTAACCTTCAGGTTGGAACTGGATTTAATTGTCTCTTGGAACCACCTTATCTCTATATAATGTTATTTTAATGGGCATAAATCTAGTTACATATTTTAGAAACTACAGAGAAGAATGCAGAAACTAGAGCACAGATATCGCATTCAGTGCATGTAAAATTCAGTAAATATCACAAGAAAGCTGACTGTTTCAGTTTTTATACTGCATTACTTTACATTTCATGAGGAACTGTCCTTACCCAGACTTCATGCAAGCCATGTGCCTTAACCACATTGCTGAATATACAATAGATAAAAATCAGTGTTTTTTGCAGTTTTTTGGAGTTTTTTGGTTGTTTTTCTTTCTTTCTTTTTTTTTTTTTTTTTTGAGTGAAATAAATAAATACATGAAATTAAATTGTTTGCTCTGTGTATAAAAAGTTATCCTTTGGGATACAGTGTGGTTTTCACATAATTATGGCGTGAGCCTGAAGGCAAAATGCTGGAATGTGGAAGATTTTGCCTCACAGGAGTTGTTTTACAGCCTGTCAGCCTGACCTCAGTTTTGGAGCATGTTTTGGAGTAAATCACCTGGAGCAACATCCCGTGGCTTGTGCAGAGCCCCCAGGGGACCAGGGGACACCAGGGGCTGTGAAAGGCAGGTCCTGCTTGGCCAACCTGACCCCATTTTATGTGGCAAGGTGACTTCAGGGATGATGGAAAGGTTGGAGATGTCTCTGTGGATTTTAGCCAGGCTTTTGTCACCATTTGTCCCAATGCTGTCACGGATAAACTCTTTGCTCAGGGCTTGGGTGGGTGCTCTGTTAATTGGGTAAAAATCAGGCTGAGTGGCCAGGTGAGGAATGGAGTTAAATCCAGCTGGGGCCAGGCAGCAGTGGTGTCCTCCAGGTTGGGAATTGGGGTCAGCCCTCTTCAATATCTTTGCAAATGATGTAGATGAAGGAATCAGGCAGTGCTGGAGTCACCATGCTTAGATGGATGTAAAAAAAAATTAAAAATGTGGCACTTTGGGACATATTGGGATCGGTTGCATACATAATCCTACAAGTCTTTTCCAACGAAAACAATTCTATGACTTAATGAGATTTTAAACATATTTTTGGAAAGGTCCAGCCAGCCTTGTAGTCTGAGACTTAACTACTGCAGCATCCAGGCAGTCCCAGCTACTCAATTAAGGAGATATTTTCTCTGTCCCAAGGAGAGTTTCTGTCTGGACCCTAAGGGTTCTGCACAGGCACTTTTTGAACAGCAGTGGCTGTGTGTGCCTTCCAGGAAAGGGAAGGCACTCTGGGAATACAGAGCAGGCAGTGATAGCTCTTAGCAGGGTGGAACTAAGCCATTAATTGTTACCTCAGTGGTGTGTTACACCAGGGAGACCCAGATGAACTAAATCGTGACCCGCAGAACTAAATCATGTGGGAAGACAGATGTTTGTTCTGATGAATGAGGTCTTCTCCCTAAAAGAAATAAACTGCTTCCTAACATTATGTTACACATGCTAATGCATCTTGCACAGCAGTGGGAAGAGATTTGCTTTGGGAAGACTCGCTGCATAATTCCTTGTTCCCTGTTGTTATTCAGTTCTTTATTATTGGGATAATTTATTATTTGTAACTAAAGCCCTTTCTAAAAACCTCCAGCCTCCACTGTAAGCAAATGCTTCCTAACTGATCGATTTGGGGATTTCCTCCAATTAAAGTAAAACAGAGAATATATCACAGACCAAATTAACATTTGATTGCTTGCCTATGTAATGGTTGACATGTGGGGCTGCAATTCTTCAGATGGGTCTCCAAGAGTGGAACTGTACTGAAATAGGTCCATATAGACAAAACATGTTATTGAATACAATTTTTCCAGGCAGAATCTCCCAGTAAAAGTGGAGCTGGCTACCAAGGGAAATGATTAGGATTAGACAATTTCTCTTCACAGCCCATTTTGGGATTCACCCGTTATTAGTTCTGACAAACCCTTTTTCTCCCCAGCTCCAGGGAAATTCAAAATTAGAGGCTGCTGCTTTGTTTGGTACATTCAGGGAATTGTACCCTTTAAATATGTGTTAGTGTTCATACATATTGTCAAGCCAAAAAATGAGAAAGCAAATGAACTGGTCCTAGAGGGAGTTCTGCAGATCCTGGTTTTTCCAATCATTGCTGATAGCACACAATCAATGTTGGTGGATAAAAAGGAGGGCTGAACCAAATGACAAGTACTTCCAGTCACAGATATTCTTTGGAGTGTAGTTTCCACAACACACATATAGAAATACTGTCAACTTTGCATTTTATTAATTTGGAATAGACCTGGAAATCCAGTTCAGTTCAATCCAGTCTGGCAAGACTGTTTACAAGGGCAGGTAGTGACAGGACAAGGGGGAATGGGTTCTAATGGAAAGAGAGTTGATTAAGATTAGATATTCACTCTGAGGGTGGTGAGGCTCTGGCACAGGATGCCCAGAGAAGCTGTGGCTGCCCCAGCCCTGGAAATGTCCAAGGCCAGGCTGGATGGGGCTTGGAGCAGCCTGGTCTGATGAAAGGTGCCCCTGCCCATGACAAGGGGTTGGAACTGGATGATATTTTAGGTCTCTTTTTACCCAAACAATGGTTCCTGTAAAAGCAGAACTGATTTCAGTCTCATGCCAGTGCTGTGCACCCCCACATCTCCCACCTTAGTGTTTGCTTATTGACACAGAAAACACAAAATAAAGCAAGGAAAGTGAAAAATCTAAGTCTGTGCTTAGAGTGACCAAAAAGTGAATTCTCCAACCTCACACAGAAACTTTGGCAAAGACTCTGAACAACAGCCTCAAGCTACAAACAAACCCTTTTACAATCAAATTTAGTTAGCCATGGAAATTTTGGGTTTTGAATCATAGACTGGTTTGGGTAAGAAGGGACCTAAATTCATCCAGTTTCAACCCTACAGCCATGGGCAGGGACACTTCCCACTAGACCAGGTTGGTCAAAGTGCATTCACCCTCTTGACAAGTTTGGTGAGTTTTTATTGTGAGACACTAGATGCTTTTTGAATGATTTATCTCATCTGCCTCAAGTGATGTACAAATTAGACTGAGCAATTTATCAAAATTTCCAGTCTATGTGATGGACAGAGATAGATAACTACAGAAATCTCTGTAGGAAAGAGGAGGGCAAAGGAGGTTAATTGAATTTCATTAATAATGATAGAAGTGTTTGAGGAAAGAAAGGGAATACTTGTGAAGAAATGGTATTTTTCCCTCTTTTTCCTTGAGCTGTACTGGATGTGATTACATATTTATTTAGCTAGTGACTAAATTAAGTAGTTGCTTTTTCCCTTCAGGAAAGGTTTAGATTGGATATTATTAAAAACAAACAAGCAAAGAAAAACCCCACAAAAGCTCTCAGAAACCTGGAGATGCTTAGTGAGATGTGGGAACTGATTACATCTTGGGGTTGCCTCCGAGAGTTCCACTGAAAAATAATAATTTCCATCAGCTGGTTGGAAAGATATGGGTTGGAGTCCTTTTGTGGCACAGGTATCTTTGGTGAACTCACCCAGCTGACACCACCAACTGAAAATTCAGGTTGAATTGAAGTGAGGTTCATTAAATCATAGAATCACAGAAAGCGTGGAATTACCTGTGTGGAAAGAGATCTTAAAGATCATCTCAAGGGATGTTTCAAGGACACTACTATGAGCAGGGACACCTTCCACTATCCCAGGTTGTTCCAAGCCCCATCCAACCAGCCTTGAATACTTCCAGGGAATGGGGCATCCACAATTTCTCCTTGAAAAGTGTTGGACTAAAACAATCTTCCTTCCTATTCTTTCTTGGACAATGCCATTGACTTGCTGAAACCTCCCAGGAAGAAAGCTTTGCTCAGGACTATTTATTAAATTGTGAATTTCCTCCCATATGACATTAAACTGCTGAAAGCAATCTTGGAAATCCCCTTAAATACGTGTTTCTGTTAAACACAGTTTGCAGTTCTGTTTTCGGCTTCTCTGTCTCTTGGTTAAAATCTTTTTGACAAATCTGTCATTCCCAGTCTTCTCAGGGGATCGTTCCTGCAGCCACATTTAATGCAAAAGCTGGAGGGAGGGGAAGGAAATGCCTTTTCTCACTTACTATGGGATACTGAGAAGCCCCAGGAGGAGTGGTTGGTTTTGGTAAGTGTCAGGGGACTGAGGAAGGAAGAGAATAAATTTTACAAGGATCCAGAAGGTAATTTGATCAGTCCCTGAAATGTCTGGCAGGTTTTTATCAATGCTCTTGAAATCACCCAAGGATAGGCGTTGCCTTTACACTCCTGAGGGGAGATAATCTCTTCCAAAGCCTCACCATCCCTTCTGTCGAAAGGTTTGACATAAAACTACATGAGCATTCCCTCCTGGGAAGCATGTGTGTTGCTTTCTACCTGTGTTGAAAACAGAACTGTTTATTCCTTTTTTCTCCATGGTATTCTTCAGCAAGTTTGAAGATTTTTTTATTATGTTTGACTAATACATAACCCAGACTATTACTGAATTTTGCAAATTAGAAGAACTGATTTTTACCCTGCTAAGCACACACAGAGCTCATCTGTGACACTCAGCAATCCCATTGAGGCCTTACTCATCCTTCCTGACACAACTTCTGCTTTCTTAAAACCATTTTTCACACCTTAATTTGCCATGTCAGAACACAGAGTTTAGGGGGCAAATTGGGTGGTAATGCTTGGCTTGTCCCTCTTATTATTTGTTTTACTTTTTGAGATTCAGATGAGTCACTGCCCACCAGTGCCTCTGATTCTCTTGGGTCTTGTTTGGACTCAGATGGGGACCCTGGCTTCATCCAGCTGAGACTGGAGCTGTCTGCTGGGTGAGAAAAAGTGTAAATAAGCCAAGATTTAATCTCTTTTTTACACTGTTGCATCACATACATTGAAGCTACAGAGAACATTTCCAACTTGGAGCAGTCTTTGCCACCAGGAAGATTTTTACATCCCCTCTGCCCTGAGGGTTGTGGAAGCCACTGCCTCCTTGTCCAAAGGAAATGGACAGGATGGGAGGATGTGGATACATGGATATTAGTTTTGGGAATAGAGTAAAATATCAAACTTTCTACAGGCCTGAGTGCTTTTTGTCATTCTTTAAATTCTCTTAGAGTATTTATAAAAAAAAAAAAAACAACTTTGTTGTCAGTATCCTTCTACCTTTGAAGCTGAATTTTTCATCTTTAGGATAGCTGGAAGCTTCAGTCTGCCCAAGCCTTGATCCTAATTTTTCTGAGCAAAAGAAGACTTGGGTTATTTTAGTTTTCTATAAATGGGGGCCAGGAATCCAAGCAGAAAAGATAAACATCATATCTTTCTTTATCTCTTTGAAGATAATGTTGTAACTGAGGAACACCAGTGCAATAAGTGGCTCACTTTTATCTGGTAATATGTATCAGGCCATTCAGACATTTTGCTATAAGAAATCCACATCTTCACTATTTTCTTTGTAGAAATCAAATGAAATAAATCATTTAGGGGTAGATTTTCAAATGTTTTAAAGATACATGTTTTTTTGCTTTGGATTGATTCATTAGTTGGGGTTTTTCTTATTGCATTGAATTGCCATTCAGAATTAAACTCAACTGGAGGTTAAAAAAAGGACATGTAGGTGTCCTTTATGATGAATAAAGCTACAAAAGGTAATAAATAAAACATAGCATCACTAACCACTGGAGACATCTTGTGCTTTTATCTGCACTGTAATGAAATACTTAACCAGTGAACATATGTGATACTTGAAAAAAATGACCTTTGCCAAGCAACAAGATTTTTTTGTTCTCCCTTTTCTAGAAAAAAAAAACAAAACAAAAAAACAACAACACAAAAATGTCTAGAATCTTACAATGTTTTAGGTTTATTAACTCTTCTTTTTTTGTTTCTTACAACCTAATGCAGCTGTGATGAAATACATTGGGGGCACACCCCAGAGGCTCTGTTTGACTACACACCTGTGAGAACATCCCCAAGGCACTGGACAAAACCAACGAGCTCCAGATGCGCCCTGCAGGGTCCTCACCAGATATTTATTTCACCAGAATAAGAACTTTGCTGTTTGTTAAAGAATGGAGGTAGGACAGGTACAACACTAACAATTTACAGAAATCCCTTTGAGCTGGCAGCAGGAGCTGCATGTTTTGGTTCAGACTTTGTTCCATAAACTGCTGGTGGGGAGTCACTCCAGTTGTCCTGGTGAGAAATCCACACAGAATTATAAAAAAAATTAAAAAAGAAATATATATAATCAAAGAATGGTTTGGGTTGGAAGGGAGTTTAAAAATCATCCCATTCCAAGCCCCTGCCATGTCAGGGACACCTTCCACTGGACTAGATTGCTCAGAGTTTCATCCAGCCTTGCCTTGAACACCTCCAGGGATGGAGCAGCCACAGCTCCTCTGGGCACTGCCTAAATGTTTATTTATTAAAGTTGTAATCTGTTGTTTCAGCATTCATCTCTTTGCTCCCACAGCATATTTTGAAACTACCAAAGAATGCTGAGATCAAATCCACCAGACTGAGACTTCAGGTGGCAGCCCCAAGGTAACCTGGGCTAGAGTCACTCAGGTTAACTTGGATCTGTTACCTGAAATATTGCACAGAGGAATCATTCTGGGATCTCCTTTTGGAGCTTCCTCTGCTGCTTTTGCATCTCTTGTCACAATGGTCCTGGTGACATTTTGACCTTATCCTGTCTTTTCTGTGACCGTCATTCAAACTTCATAAAAAGTGCAGCTTCATTCTTTCTCCATTTGTCAGCCACAAAATAGTTCAAAACATCAAAATTACATAAAAATATTGGTGCATCAATAGTCATTCAACATCTCCTTGATGTGAATGGGACAGGTTTTGTTCTTCCATGGCAGTTTTCCATGACTCTGCAGACTCTGCTATTCTCACCTTGTCCCAAATTATGTAGAAAATGCCAAGTCCAAAGTGACAATTCTACCCTTTTTGATTCAAACAATAATCCAACACCTTAGTAGTGCCTAGGTTTTAAAAATAATCTTGGTCTTCATATTTTCTCTTCCTAAAGGGTGCCTTTTTTTTCCTTCATAATCCTCTAGTTTTCTTAAGGGAGGCATGAGACTGACCTCAGGCAGCAATTATTATTCTTTACCTAAATTTATGTGCCTCTAACCAGCAATAGAAATATGACAAATGAGTATCAGTGGAAACTGTAAACCCCAGACTCCCCTGGGATTTAGCAGCTTTCTTAATGAGAAAAACAATAACCATCCCAGTCCTGGGAGGGTTGAAGATAAATGACTGTCTGTTGTTGATATTTTGATCTATGGGACAAATCTGGTGTTTCTATTGAGAGAGAGTTTATATAAAGGAGCTGAAACCCAAAGGCTGTGTTCTTTGCAGGCAAATCCACTTGATATCACTAACAGAGAAAAGCAGAAATGTGTTTTTAAATCACTGCTTTTCCCAGGCTCTAAGAGGAACAGGTTTCCCCCTTCTCTTTTTCTTTTATTCCTTTTTTTTTTCTTTACCATTTCTTAACTAAAAGACCACCTAATGGGTGGAAAAATATCCGGAAAGTCACGTTACAAAATTCACAGCTCTCTCCTAAACTGTCCTTTGGACAGCCACATACAAAGGCCAAAGATGTTCTTTAGTGTCAATGAAATATTTGTGCAAGGGTAAAAAAAAAAAAAAAGCACATGTAAAGAGACAAATTCTAATGCATCTCAGAGACAGAATTATTAGAAATATTTCACAGAATTTCCAGTAATATTGCTATTTTTCCCTTAGCTTTCAGACTGTATTGTCATAGTCTGTGATGTAATATCATTATATTTTATGAAGACTGTATATCACACTTACTTTAATTAACCCAGACAAGTCATTTTCTGTCTGATGGCAAGTTTCTTGGTGTCAACATAAATGATGGTTTTTATCTTGAAGAAAGCATTGTGACTTTACTGATACAAATCTCTCATTGTTTAACCTCAGCTGAGAACTCAGCCCCACAATACCCCTCTCTCACTCCCCTAAAAATGAGAAAACTCATGATTGGAGATAAAGACATTTTAATATGTAAAAACTGCTC
>JAHXMQ010000807.1:143240271-143250489 GCA_020466415.1 Ammodramus savannarum pratensis | reverse complement strand
CAGAGAGGTTGGAATGAGATCATCTTTAAGGTCCCTTCCAACCCAAACTTTTCCATGGTTCTGTGACTGAGAATACAGAAAAAACCCAAATTCATCAAGAAAATACAGCATTTAATCTGCTGCAGCAAGGAAAAAAAGTAAATTTTGTGTTCTCTTCAATGCCGGCAGTTCCCATACCTGGATAAAAGTGCATTTAGTTTTAAAAATATAATTTTCTGCAAAGTGGACAAAGAATAGAAGACAGAGCATGGCACTGGGGCACTTTGCTGGACAGAATATAGCTGGGAAATTGTATTGTTTCCCATTTTTCCATGCTGTGAAAAAATGACAACCTTAGGCACTTCCTCTGACTAGGAACAACTCATTATAACTTGTAGATGTGTAATTAGAGATCAAAAACATGTAGATCTAAACCATAAAATGTTTACACTATTCATGTAGACAAGTTAATGGAATAAAAAAAAAGCCAATTTTTGATCAAAGAGTCTGTTCCTCTCCAATTACTGTGAAAGAAACTTCTTAAGAAAGACATCAGCAGCAGGATAGCACCTCCAAGATCAGCACTTTGCACTTCTGAGGTTATACAGATTGTATTTTTGCACTCACCACCTATGAAACAGCCCTGAGTGTTTGTAGGAGGCATCACTATGAACTGTATCAGCAGGCTTTTGTAGTGTTTGTGTTTATTCTACCTCTGCTTCCTCAGTGACTGTGTTTGTGTACACATGCAATCTAAGAAAATCAGGTTAAACTTGTTATCCAGGGTAAGGATAGGAATGAAAAACTGGATTGTCATTATTATTATTATAACTGATAACAACTCTTCTTTTTTCTAGATCTTTTTAATACAGGTGAAAGCCTCAGAAACACTGTTTTAATTATGCTTTGCTGCAAACCAACAAGGTGTTAAAATAGACCATGATCAGACACAAAGCAGCCAAATATAGACACAAACATATTTTCATTTATGCTAATTTTTAAACTGCTCATTATAAGATTGTTCAGATAATATTTTTAAAACCAGATGTCCATTATGTGCTGTGCTGCAGATACAAAGCAGAGATGAGAGTTTCTGCATTGTATTCACACAAACACCTCAAAGAGGCAATAGAAACACTCCAATGGAAGGGTACCCTTCTGAAGATGACATTCATCTCAGCTAATTTAAGGTCTAAGCACCTCCATCTGAGCAGAATGACTCCCAGTCTCCAGGCTCCTATTGCAGTAATTACAGATCTAATCAATACAGCCAAAGATTTTTAAGGTTTTTAGGGTGGGGATCATTTGAATAAAGTAATCAACTCCATATTGACCTAAATTTCCCTGGCTGGTATTGACTCGCATTAGCTGCAAAGGGATCTTCAGGATGACTTTCCCAGATGCAGAAAGGTTCACTGTTGACATCTAAATTTAGATGAACAAATTCAGCAGGCAAAGTCCTTTTAATGTCACAAGAGGAGTTGCTCAAGTCACTCACACAAGTCAAAAAAGAGCTCTGGAAAGGGGATGCACACCACTAATCACTTAACCTTTCCTTCCACTTAGGAACTATTCTCACTTTTCTGTTTATTTAATATTTCCCAATACTTTTTAAAGAGTAACGGCTCTAGGGTGAATCTTGAAGGTCTCTTCCAACCTAAACCATTTTATGTCATTATAGAATCCCATCCTATTTCTGCAGGTGCCAGTCAACAACAACATTCACCACCTGTTCAAGTTACAGAATCACAGAAATTCACAGCTTCTGGAGATGAAGCAGAGTGAGCAGGGCTGTGCCCAGTTGGATTTTGAATAGCTCCAAAGCTGGAGGCTCCACGACTCTCAGCAGCCCATTTCCCCATTTGGTCAATCTTATATTAAGAAAAAAAAAAAAAAAAAACAAAAAAAAAACAAAACCAACCAAAAAAACCCCCAAGTGCTTTAATCACCATGGGTTGGACATGAAACCAAACCCTATGTCCAGCACAGACCCATTGCTCTTAGCAGGCTCTGCAGCTACTGGAGATTTTGATTTGAAGGCAGGGAAAATATTTATTTCAATTTAAATATTTAAAATGCAAAAGCCATTTGAATGAGAAATAGGTAATGCACAGGCTTGGAGTGCAGCAAGGGAGATTCTCCAGACACAAACTGGCTAAAAGATATTGTGGGCCAAAAACCCAACAGACTTCATATACCTTTCAGGTTGATATGAATTGAATATGAATTTAAGTTACTGAGAGAGAGTAATCTTAGGTTTTGATTAATTTTTTTTTTTTTACTTTTTGGGTAGTAATAATTATGCTGAGTTTAGCAGTTCTACTCATGGACCATACAGTCTTATCTTGGTTGCTGTACAAATAGAGAACTAAATAACAATCTTTGGAAAGAAATAAATTAAAATTATGCTGTAATGTATCCTAGGTTTTCTTTAATGTCTTGGCAACTTTACTGGTATAAACGTGTCTGACTTGAGGCTTTGTCTGTCTTTATTTCTGTGATTATTTTTATAATCATTAAAAGGAAACAGATATATTTATCTTGATTTTTTTTCTTCATGCATAAAGAGAAAGGGCAAATAAGAAAAGGACCCTGCTGCTATCAGGGTGCTAAAATTATGCTTCTATAAGCTGACAGATCTCTTTGCTGAGAAATGTAAAAGCAGCCTGTAAAGAGCTGCAACAAGAACCTGAGGTAAGGATCCATCCTCCAATTCTCCTTAGCTCAGAGAAGAATCTTTCCCCTCTTTGAGGTTTTCAGTGTAGACTCTGCTAGTTTATTTAGTCTGGGCTGTTCTGGCTGTGAATTAAAGAGGTGGTCTCATGGGAAGATAAATTATTCAGAGTAATAAATACTCATTTGTCCCTACCTGCTGTTGTTCCAAATCAAGTGAGATCTCTGTCTGGGCAAATATGAGGATGTGTATCACACTGTTTAAATAAGCTGTGATAATACAACCTTTGACATTTGCAAATTTACATGGATTTAGGACTTCCTCATAGATACAAATCTCAAAGGACTTCTCTATTGGAGAAGGCTCATCAAGACAAATCATAGTCCATTATTAATAGAAGGTGACAATTATGTATGCAGAGCTTTTGGGTGGTTGAATGTTTCTTTAAAAGTGTGAAACAATGACAATCATTGGCAGCTGATTAAGATGACTGAAGGTGGCCCATGAAATTACCAAGTGGAATTCTGCCTCAGTGAAAGGGCAGAGATGACCCAAATCTCATTAAAGTCCATGCAAACACTCAGTGACTTTATCCAGCCCATAGGAAAGGTCTTGCAGCTGCTCTGCAAAGTCATAGAATGAACAGATGGAATTTGGTGGTGAGCACTGAAAACATGGACATGGAAACAGCTCCTCAGAGTTATTTAAAGGTCCTTCCCAACATGTCAAACTCAGGCAGGGAGGAAGCCTGTGCCAGTGCTGGATCCTCAGCACAGGTGTCTTGAGTTGCAGCCACAGAAAGGGAATGTTAAGCCCTTGACTTGAACTTGCCATTTTTGTTTAATTCAGTTTTGTTTCTTCTTATTTAGACTTTGATTTTCAGTGTTCTGGTGAACCTGTTTCCAAGGCACTACTGTCTTTTGATATTTTCAAACTGAAACCTTCCCATGTGCATAATTTACACTAATTAAATCCATGTCACAACACACTTTATCTGCTTTCCTCTGAAACTGCTGCATACTTTATAGTTTCAGATGCACATTGCAAAGTAGCTTCCAAATACCACAAAGCTGAAATCCTGTGACATCATCTCATTCATGATGTGAATGTAGAACCTAAATTAATCTGTGAGGCTGACAGTGGAGATAGCATCTTGTAACAGGAGGATCTAAATTGTCTATTTCTGAAACCTCTAAGAGAGCATTAAAGGGAAACCAGGAAATCTATGGTTGTTTACATTTTTCTGGCTCTAGTTCCTTGTAGCTGCTAATATTCTGATTTTCATTTCCTGACAATATGGCAAATATGCTTTGCTTCTATGCTTAGGATTCAACAGATTGCCAGCTTTGGACATCAACATCAAATTTATCCTTTCAGATAACCTTTCTCTGCAGTTGGGGTGCAATTCGTGGCTTAACTCATTTGAAATTAATCTCTTCCACTTGTGGTGTCAGGGAATGGCCTCTGAAAACCCTTCCTGATCACTCTGATGAAGGTTTCAAAATGGGCTTGATATAACAGCTTTATTTTATACACAAATTTTAATGGTGTAATTTCAGGACAGAAAATAAAGAAAATACAAGGAAAGGAAGAAAAAGGTCACAATACTAAGAAAACCTGTGATGTTTCCTGCTTCTTTGAAGCTGAAGTTAATCAGATAGCAGATGAGTCTGAGAATTACATTTCTGACACTGTAAACCTTCCAGGCCTTTAGCTGGGCCTTTTTTCAAGTGTAGTACACAATGAAGAGATTTTGCCTTCAGTACAGACGGTTGTTTCATCAGTTAAAGTTCATCTCTTTAAAGAATCCTTCCCACTAATTTTCTGGGGAAGCAAATGATGTCCACTTTTCATTACAGAATTTCTTCAGTGCACGACTGCCCACAGCAGGAAAGCTGCTGCTCTTATTCAGCCACTCTGGTCATTTCTGCTTATTCTGGAGTTCTAACAGCAGCTTCTTAAAATAGGACAGGCCTAATAACCCAAGAGTCTTCTGTCAGAAAAAAAATGAGATGGCAGGGTGATGATATACCCCGTGCAATATGGCTTAATATTCACTTACACTTTTATTTCCCCTGTGCTTTCTCTTAATTGCATCAATGGTTCCCAGAAGCCACCTTTGATTCAACTTCACTGAAATAATTTCTTTTTCTGCTTAGAAAGATGGCCCAGTAGAAATCCAGGCCCTTTGGAAGTCTAGGGTATTTTTGGCCCTGATATGAAGTTCTTCACATTTGGCAGCAGCAGCTCATTGTTAAAATAGGAGTTCTGGATAAAGATATTAATGCAAGTGCATGGGTATCTGTCAGGGACCCCCACAAGAGCATAGGTTTGTTTTGTGGAGAGTATGGGTTAACCCTAAAGCAAAACTAAAACAAGGGATTAGATGATACTGGGAACAAAATAAAACAAAACAAAACCCCAGCAACAAATCCCAAGCCCACAGTCCAGGCACTGATTGGGGGTCCAAGAAGGGTGTTGTCTATCCAAATCAGTTCCTTGGGATTCACTGCACTGAAAGAAATCTCAAATATTTTCCATCTTTATCTTTAGTCATGTTCCCAGCAGGAATTTACCCCTGTGCATTTCAGTCTGACCTCTAAAGATTTGTTTTAGCACACAGTACATGGCAAAGCTTTTGAGAAACATGCAACTGGTACTCATATAGACATGCAAAGAAGGTCTGCAGCAGCTCAGAATTTGCACCTGGGAGGCAAAGCTGCAGAAGATGACATAATAATGGCCAGAGATACAATGGGTGATATCACATTTCAAAGTGAATATTGCTAGTTGAACTTCGGGGATCATGAGAAAATTCATTTCACAGAGGTGGAATGCCCAGAGCCTGGGAGGTGACACGTAATGAATTAGAGCAATTTTGCCCAACCTGTTAAAAACAAACGCTGTTATAGAAGTAGCAGGGCCATTTGCATAAAGATTTTTAAATTACCTGGTGTTGAATATGTGAAACATCGGGTAATGACATTGCAAACTCAGCTCTGATTAAATGGCAAGTGAAGAGCGAATCTCAGCAGCATTGTCTTATCACATTAAAACAAGGGGAAAATCTATTTATGAGTGAGCTGACCTCATTTTTTCTCTCATAGCCCGCTGTGCGTGGCAGAGTTTGGGATGATTGAAAAGTCATTGCATAGTTCTTTAACATGACAATGTTTAATACAAGAAAAAGTTCTTTTTCAACCTCCAGCAACCTTTTTTTTTTTTGAGTGATGGACCTGGTCTAAGTCCCAAATGATTTTTTTGAGTTTGTGTGAGATTTAAAATTTGGGTTCTAACAAGTTATCCCAGAAAGTTCTGACAGGAAACCTCAGGAGCTACTGAAGCACAAACTTCATTCCTGTACTATAGTTAGTCAGGAAAGAGAAAGAGTCAAACCCACTTAATAATCAGGTTTTGCTTCTTCTCAAGGTCACAAGTCACAGAAGATGCTTACTCCAAAGAAATGTGTACTCATTTTCTCTTAATATTACTTTTCTTGTAGAAGCATTGTCACCCTGTTTAGCCTGGAGGAAAAGGAGTGACCTTATTGCTTTCTACAACTACCTTAAAGGAAATAATAGTGAGGTGAGTGTCAGTCTCTTCTCTCAGGTAACAAAAGACAGGAGAAGAGGAAAGGGTCTCAAGTGGTGCAAGAAAAGATTTAGAGTTGATATTAAGAGGATTTCTTTCATGGAAATGGTTGTAAAGCAATGGAGCAGGCTGCCCATGGAAGTGGTAGAGTTGCCATCCCTGGAAGTAGAAAAAAAATGTGTGGATATGCACCTGAGGATTGGTTCAGTGGTGAACTTGGTGGTGGTGGTGATAGGAGGACAGTTCAACTCAATATTTGGAACCTCAACAATTCTATGATTCTACTTCTCAAAAAAAAAAAAAAAAAAATCCTTGGAAATTGGGATTTCCTTCACAACATCCCAATAACAAACTAAATAAATTTAACTGAAGTCATCTTTTTCTGAGGGCTGAAACTCAGAAGAGTGAGGCTTGAGTTACAGAGGAGGGCTATGACTTTATTTTATTGCCTTGACAAGAAAGTTAAAATTTCCAGCAATGTGTGATCTAAATCTAAGTGACTGAATGACCAAAAAAATACCATTGGTTGTTCTTCATCCATGGGTTCACTTTGCAATTTAAGCTGCAGTAACTCTGCTCAGCTGCAAGATGGTTCTGTGAAAGAGGCCACATCTCCTCTGGTGTGAGCAGCCACTGCCTCTCCCTAGCAGGACAGGGCTCCCTGACTCACATTTGGCAACTCCTGCAGTGTGGAGGGAGGAAGGAGAGAGAAAATCAGCTTCATGAATATGTGGAATTATTCTGGGAAGCACTCAGGATAATGTAAAAACCAGAGACATAAAACACTGGCCAGCTGAGACACTAAGAGAGATTAGATAGCAGACCTGGCAACTCATCCATTTGCACCAGTGTGGCAAATTTTGTGGGTTTTTTGGGAACAAGCAGAGTTACTGGCATTTGACTTTCATCTTGGATTAAGCATCAGGAGGAAAAATGCTGACTTATGTTAAAATGTGTCTGGTTGCAGGACAGATTCAAGGAGATGGATGCTTAAGCACTGGAGTACACAGCCAAGGCTGCCAAGGATGCAAATCTCTCAGTGCCCATCCAGTGCCTCGTTACTGTCCCACCATCCCTGAGAACCTGCCATGGGGAAATACCAGGCTTTCACCTTGCAGCTGCTTTTAACTACAGAGCAAGCAAATCACAGCTGTAAAAGGTGACAGAAACCCTTAAATTCTCATTCACGTGTTACTGGAAATAAACCTTAAAAAAGCCCACAGAAGACACACAAAATGGTTTGGCATTAAACTATTCCAGCTAAGGGAGCAGGAGCTGTATGCTCCAGTTCTGCTGAAAGGGAGCTGGTGGCAGAATAATGTGGTTTGTGCAGAACTAGGGAAAATGAGAGCTGAAAATGTTCCCTATCAGGAAAGAAAAACACACTTGCATAGCAAGAGTTGCTGTCTCACTCACTGATGGGTGCTTTCAGAGCAGCAGCAATGCATATTTAAACACAAGAAGTACCTTCCTCCGATAATTTTTTTAAAGACTATTTAACTATGAAAGAAACAAAACTGGATTTAGTCAATGAGGACAGAGATGGAAAGGACAAAACTTTTAACACTGGAAATAGAACTGCAACTTATAACGTTTTCATTAAGAGCAGCACTGGAAATAAATTGCTGCACAGAGAGCTAATTAAAAAAGAACTAATAAATTCTCCAGATGTAAATATAACACATTTTTTTCATCCATCTGGGCTCTAGCTGTTGTTAACTCTGGGTGATGCTGGTTTTACATGCATATGCTGGTGTTATTCCTACAGATGGTGCCAGGGCTGAGGCACAGGATGGAGGGAAGCCTCACATGTTTGCTTTGCTTGCACTCTAGCAGTCAGCACTGGATTATTGCAAACCCTAATCCCATCAGAAAAGAGATATGTTAGTAGACACCAGAGAGACTAATGCAGTTGATCCCTGCTTTTGGCAGGAAGATGCACACATGTCAGGGATTTCAATCTGATATTTGTAGAAAACCTTGGTAAATCTTTTGGACACCTCCTCATTTGGACCTTAGTGGGCTGTTCATAAATAAGGGTGAAAACAGCTGAGTTGACTTTCCTTTTGATCTCTTCCACCATTCTTCCAGTGTAGGTGGGTGAAATATCCTGCCTAGTGGATGTTTATTCCCTTTTCTACTGCTCCAGATTAGTTAATATGGAATATTATGGATGAGATTCTTTGCATTCAAATTCAAATGTTCCAGATCAACACAAATCACTCTCATTTCTCTTTAGAGAGGAGAGAGGACAATCTGGCTCAACTTTAATGAATCCACTCAACAGCTGAAAAAAAAAAAATTATGCCTTAGCCTGAAAGGGAACATCAAGTGACAAGTTCAGGTTTAGTCGTCTAAACTTCAGTGACACTAATATAATCTTTCTTTTTTTTTAATATTCTAATATTCAAATATTTCTGTACTACCATATTCTGTTCACAGGTTTTTATGGTTTGCCTTGTATATTTTTTGTGTAAACAAATCTTCAGTGACCAGATAAATTAGTGTTGCAACCACTAGGATCAGAAAGAAGCCTTTATTCATAACGTGCCTTGTACATCTTCCTTCCTTCCTTCCTTCCTTCCTTCCTTCCTTCCTTCCTTCCTTCCTTCCTTCCGCCACTTCCTTCCGCCACTTCCTTCCGCCACTTCCTTCCGCCACTTCCTTCCGCCACTTCCTTCCTTTTTTTACTGTACAAAGTGTTCCCATTTTCATATGGAATCCAGATTATCTTCATTTTCTTGGGTAACATTATTGGAAATAATCATAAGTATCAACTCTGATGTCAGATCTTCCTGGGACCCATCTAATTAAAACCTTATAAATTCTTTAGTTACTGTATGGATACAACTCCCATCTTGTTTTCCCCATAATGTTCCTCATGCACAGAAAAACAGTGCTGTCTTCTAATATATATGTTCTCCTACCATACTCACCAAAAATGAATAAAATAAACCTACAGGTTGAAGGGAAGAATAGAAAAATATTTCAAAGAAAGATCTCTGAGTTACTGAGCAAGAAACAATGTCAGAACTCCATGAGTAGGAAATAATCAGAAGCTTGGACAGTGCCCAGGGAATGTTTTATGTACATCATTTGTTATTACTCTTCCTTGAGTGCCTGTTCATGGGTACTGCTGGAGACAATGAAGGGGTGAAATATTATTTTGTGGTGGCCAGGCTGGGTGTCCTAAAATTCCCAAAATCAGCTGTGTCAGATTTATCAGGGTGCTGCATCCATTTAACTCCTCCCTGTTTATTATCACTGCTGTGAAGACCAGCACTAAAGGGACTATGCAGAATTCCAGAAGTGTCTCCATTTTCTTTTGGAAAGAAACAGGATTTTGTTGGGGAGGGAAGATAATAATGAGTAATCACTGAAGAGTCAGCTATACATTATATATTCTGCATCATGCCTCTGGTTCCATTTCTGGGAGCAGAAATGATTAAGATTTTACCTACTCCTTAGCTTGTAGTGCTATAAGGGATTAAGAAAGAAAAGAGGGGAGATGAAGTATTTAAGGGCTCCAGTAGACACAGAGAAAGCATTTGGGTATCAAAAAAGCCATTTTACAGCTCAAGTCTATTAGACAAGAGGCAAAAGAGCAAAAAAAAAGAATTTCTGTTTTAACAGATCTTATGTACTACAGTGACTGAGGTGCTTAACTTAAAAGTGAAAAACCAGTGTAGACAAAATACAAGATAGGAAATTCCAGAGAGTTACTGTGAATCCATGGAATGGATAGAGATTTTTGAGTTTTCTTTACGTCTCTGTAGTTGTTTGAAAAGCAGAATAATTCTGGTAGTTGGTGCCCAGCCTTCTCTGTCCAGCACAACCAAGATCTCCAAGATAATGTATTTAGCAATGACTTTTGAGACTTCCCCTGGACTTTTTCAGAGGGCTTTTACTGCACATCATGTTTAACAGGTCTGAACAAAAGCCTACACCTCACATACACCAAGCAAGTGGAGATC
>JAHXMQ010000807.1:143219436-143236891 GCA_020466415.1 Ammodramus savannarum pratensis | reverse complement strand
ACTGCAACATTTGATACAGAGCCCAAGCCTTGATTTAATTACAAGTAGGATTAATTTGGCCTTTTAAATGTAGATGTGGATACAGTAATTTCTATAAATCCACATCTTTCAATCATTTAAAACTGTGAGCATTTTATTCAAAGGTAAAAGTTTTCATAAGCCTCATTTCACATTTCTTCTGTGAGTAAAAAATGATGCAAGGATAACAATGATAAATGAAAAGAGTGTACCATGAATAAGTTTCAAAATGCTGACAGAAAATATTTGCCCTTGCATGAAATAAATGCTTTGGGAAAACAGAAATGGAAATTTCCTTTACCTTCAAATGTAATAACCTTTTTAATGACTTGGGAGCCATCTGATTGTTTGTTATGAAACTCACTGTTTCTGCTTATGTAGGGATTTTGTTTATTATTATGGTCGTATTTGTCTTTCTCTATCGGAAATTGGTTGGTGCCCAAAGGAAAGCATTAAAAAAGAATTCACAAATTTCTGATATTTCATCATTTCAGTTATATTTTAGCAAATATTCAGATCTCTGAGGTACTCTCAGAGCTGTGTTTTGCAGTGGTGTTATATTTCTATGAGGCAAGAGAGAAATATCCCAGAAATCCAAGAATATAAATGCATCACGACTGTTCTTTTTAGGAGGAAAAATCTGTATGACTACAAAAAAGCAATCCATGCAGATACTCTTTGCATTTTCTAACTAAAAATGATAATTTTTTGAAATATATATTCTTCACATAAACCTAAGTTCTCTTATGTGTTGAAATTTCATAGATATTCATGGTTTGTATCTCTATGGTATAGAAGTCCTGTTGAAGAAACATTTTTTACTTAGACTATTTAAATCTGGGATAACTGAAAATGTGAGAAAATATGTCTCATGGGAATCTCTGCAAACCTCATTGACAAAATTATATGCTCCAGGCTTGAGGTTTCTTCTGGGTAATTAAAAAAGGACACATAGAAATCCTAAATCCAGTAAAGAAAAGGTCAAATTCAAAACATCACATCCAAAATACTTTGAAGTACAGTCCAGAAAACCATAAAGGCTTTAACATAATCTTTTAACAAAAAACAGGAGTATGTGTTTTGGAAACTCGAGGAATTCTGACTCACTACTCACACAGTTTGAAATCAAAACACACATAAATAGAATTTGTAGCTCAGGCTATTTTTTTTTTATTTTTTTGAGGGGTAGTCATTACAGAGGATGTCTTAATAAAGGATTTGAATGGGGAAATAGAATAGATTTGAATAGATTTCCTTCTCTTTCCCTATGCAGGGATCGAGAAGGCAGAAATGCCAGGGTACGCTTATTGCCTTGAAAAACAAAGGCTGACAATTAACATTTCTGTTTAGAAGTTGGTGTAATTTTCTCCCCTCCAGTATGCACTAATTAGCTCTGGAAATGCAAAACATGTTTGTGTAATTTTGTGGATTCTCATTTTCTAAACTTTGCAATCAGGAGGACAGAAATTCCTATTAATGCCAATCTTTTTGCTTAATGCTTTTCTCTTTGGATTCTTATTTGTTTGTTTGCTTGTTTTGTTTTAAAGGACTGCCAGTGAAAGATCTACACTTTGTAGAATCTGTTTCCAAATTGAATAGAGGAATTTCTAAACTCTACAAAATCACACTTCTTAATGTAAAGGAAGAGAGAGAAGAAAGGACAGTTTGCTGAAGCAAATAATCTCTAGAAAAATTCAGAACCACATGGGCTACCCTCAACATCAGCAGAACATCACATTTCAACATAACCGTAAAGGATTCTAGAAAAAACCCCTAAATATTCCATCAGTAGCCAGTCCTTCTGCCTTATGCCATTTCCCTTCTCCTATTTGATTTAAAAGTCTTCTACTACACTTCCTTCATATCATATTTGGGGATGAGACCTCAGAAGAGATGGCTTGAAAGTAAAACCTCTGTCACTGCCCCTGGTGTCACATGCTAGCAGTGCCTTTGTGGAGGTGACAGCTCATTTGAAGGTGACAGTCCTGGTTCTGCTACTTTCTCTTGCTTTCTATCTCTGGTCACACTGTGCCATGAAGCCCTGAACCCTTGCATTTTTTAGCTCATGGACTCTAAATATGAGCTATGTTCACAGAATAAGAGAATCAGAATTGTTTGGGTTAGAAGGGACCTTAAGGATCATCTCATTCCATCCCCTGCCATGGGCAGGGACACCTTCCACCATCCCAGGGTGCTCCAAGCCCCATCTAACCTGGCTTTGGACACTTTCAGGGATGGGGCAGCCACAGCTCACCACCCTCTGAATAAAGAATTTTTTTCTTCTATTTAATCCAAACTTACTGTCCCTCAAACACAGGTTCAACAGTTTTGAAGCCACATGGTCTACAAATTATGCAAACCATGTCCAAACATAAATGAAAGCTCACTGGGAAGTTGGGCTCTTGCCTTATCTCTGAGGAATAGAACTCCCTATCTTGCTACTCTTTTGGGATGGACAACGAAATGCAGAAGGACCTCATGGAGCCTGAAATGAAAAACTGGAAAGTCCAAGTCTCACTTAAGTGTTATACAATATGGAACACTTAGAATGATCAAAAAGTTTCAGTGATGTTCTGCCTAGAGGTACTGATCCCAAAATTGATTGAGGATCATGGGCTATCTCAAGTTGGAAGGGACCCATAGTAAAACTAAACCATCTGACTAAAAGCTTTGTCCACACCTTCCTTGTGCTCTGACAGACTTGGTGCCAGGACCACTTCCCTGCTGAGTCCAGCAACTGACCTTCATCTCAGTGAACAATCTGAAAATGATTTTTATCCTAATGGAAAACCTTCCAGTCCTGCTGGTTGAAGATGTGGTGTGACTCACTGGGTTTCCTTAAAGGCTATAAATAAATGCAGATTGTGGGGTGCTTTCCTCTTCTTTTCATAAAACATTTGGAAGGCGGAGAGAAGAGACAGTCTAATTTTCTGTTGTAACCGTGGCTTGTTATGTATGAAGTCATTAGGAACAATTAAGTGATAATGCTGAACAATTTAATAATGGAATTAGAAACCTGAGAAAGTACAGGAAATGTATAATCTACGTAATTTGGGTCCCAATTCACCCAGTTCTGCTGCTGCTACTGCTCTGTGCAGCTTCATCACAGCAGACTGTGCTCTCTGTGACCTCCACCTTGGCACAGTGAGCAAGACTTTGGAATTCAACTCCCTTTGTAGGAATAAATAAATAAATAAATTCTCCTTGGATTTTAATATTAAATCCAATTTGGTTATGGGCTGGATTTGGTTTGTGTTCAGAGAAAAAAGTCACATTTTTTTTAAAATCACAAAAAAATATTCAAGAAAAAGGAGAGAACAAAAAATATTATTTACAGCTTGAAATGAAATTTTTTGGGATAACTCATTCAAATTTCCTTTTGACTATTGAGCCAGTAATCTTGTAAAGATGGGAAAAATTGTGTGTCAAAAAATTGTTATCTTTTTTATTGCTATTCTGGTAGCTGCAGATACTTTAGGTACTTTGGCACCTAAAGCACCAAGCGCAGACCTGAACAATCTTCCCAAAATATGAAAGACTTAGGACTGCAGGTACTGTGTTCAGCCTCAGTGGGGCACAGGACAGGGATCTCTGGGTTGTGTTAGATCTTTTAGAAGATGCACATAAGTTCAGCTTTTTTTTGGAAAAAAAAAAAAAGGAGTTCATTTCTTGTGTCCACAGCATCACTCAGTCCTTCTGGCACCAAACACCAACCAGCTGCAAAGTTCATTAAAAAACAATATTCTGTCATGAATGGTTACATCAACACCCAAGCTGAAGCCAGTCAGCAATGGGACTTTTTTTTTTCCTATTTTTATTTTTTCAGCAAAACACAACATCAAAAAAAAGTCAGAAATTTAGTCAGATGAATTTTTCATCACCCAGTTTACTTCTCCACTTTGAACACAAATTGATTTTAGTTTCAGCAGGACTACAAGGCAGGCAGCCACCTACAGAACTTCCCCAGGCAGAATTATATGTACTTTTTGAAGTTAAACAGATATAAGACAGTGACAATTTTTTCCGTTTTGTTCCCCTAATTGCCAGACAAAGTGCAATTTTCTGTTCTGTTCTATCAACCAGATGCCCTTGTCATCCACCATCGAGCTACAGTAATGGAACTTGACGTCCTCTTTGTTGTTTCTTGCTGCATTTGTGTGACTCACTGCTCAAAATAAAAATGTACTAAGAATACCAAAGGTTGTTGTCATAGAAAAGTTATGAAATTCCTTTCATCTAATTGCTTTCAGCTGTTTTTGGGGTTTTTTTTGCAGGGCTGGGGCTTTTGAAGTTGCCTTGATATGCTGTGAGCACTCAGCCATGGGGTTATGTACCAGCCAACACAACAGTTTTCAGCAGAAATCTTGCTAAAGGTAAAGTTTTCCAAGGTATTTTGGCACCTAAAGCCCCAACTGCACACCTGAGCAAACTTCCCAAAAATATGAAAGATTCAGGATTTCTTTTGAATACTTTATTCAGTTGAAAACCTGTCCAGAAATGACAAATGGCCACAAGTTATCCCAGAGCACTACAAATCAGCTGAAGTTGTGGCGCTCACCACTCAAGGCATTGGAGCATCACAAAAGGTTAAAAAGAAAGGAAGGAATTGTGCCATTGGTTCTTGAAGCCAGGACACACAGGTGAGTGTCAGCAGGAGAAATTCCTGCAATTTGTTAAGAATTAAGAAGGCAAATCAACCATTCCATGACTGCTTTGCAGCTCCACATCAGTAAAAACCTCAGATCAACTTTTATTTGTGAGGCCAATCCAAGACTGAGAGAGAAGTTTCACTTGGAATAATAATGGCATATTAAAAAATAGAATGGAATGGAATGGAATGGAATGAAGTGGAATAGAATAGAATAGAATAGAATAGAATAGAACAGAATACTTCAATAGGAATGAGCCCACAATGACCATCCAGCCCAAGGGATTTATTTTAAAGTTCAGATCACTTTTCTTTACCAAAAAAGTAGATACACAAAAGTCAAAGCAAGGACAATAAGTACTGAAATAAAACTGAGGAACTGACTCATGGGAAGAAACATTAAAATTTAATGTAGTTAATTTTCCTTAGTTGTTTTGGAATATGGTGAGAATTTGTAACAATGGAAAATATAAAATTAGAAGTGGCAGGACAAACATTTAGAGTCCAAACCAGAATGAGGTGAACAGATTATGAGAATGGAATGACTGGTAAGAGGAAAATATTCTCACAAACAAGAGGAAAAGATAGGGAGGTTTATTATGCAAATGCAATGACATGGTAATGTAGTTAAAAGCATGTAAAATAATCACATTTTACCAAAGTTGATTTATAACTCAGACCTGGTCCAGAATTATATAGAATTATGAAGTAGGAATAAATGGAAAAGCTGTATTCTAAATGACTGACAAATCCCACACATAAATTCACATCTGGACTGTGAAACCCACTGTCCTGTGATGCATTTCAGGTTTCAGTAGAACAATTCCTAGAGGTGTTGATAATAATGCTATCAAACTTCATCCCAACATATTTTTAAGAATTGAGAGGGTATCATGCTTTCACTGTTAATAGTTTTAAACCCCTACTTTGGGAATTAAAAATTAGTTTGGAAGTACAGTTTGGTCAAGATGAGAGAGGAAATATTTTCACCTATCTAAAGTAATCTGCATTTTATTCCAGATATCTGCACCAGAGCTCAGGGATGCTCCTCTCCTGTGATTCCAGCCTAACTCAAGCCAAGGAGGTTATGGGATGAAGAGTAAGTGCAGAAGTAGATCAGTAACGTTCTAGGAAGAGGGGAGAGGTGAAAGTCCTGAAGTGAGATACATTTAGAACAAAACCAGACAAATTACATCGCCACAGCACCCCAGCCAGACAGGAACTTCTGTCCCCAGCATCCCAACTGCACTGTGGCAGCACGATGGCCTTAAAGATCATTTTGTACCTTCAAGTCTTGGGAAGTTTGTATATATTCTTATTTTAAAGGATTATTTTTCTGTATTCACCCTTACACCTGGCTCTCACAAGATTTGATGCAGGCCTGAGTGATTCAGAAATTACAAAAAATCATTCTAAACCAGAATGGGAGTCACAGCACTAGGAAAAGCTACAAATTCAACTATTTTAATGGTCAAAGGAGTTTGAATAGGCAAAATTCTTAAACCTAGAAATAATAACCTCTGTTTAAAGCGAGGCCAGAAGGACTCTGCCACACTCCTGCTCTCATAACCAATGTCTCACTCCAGGTACAGTGAGTTGTTAATAAAACTTTGCTTGACTTAGGGAATTACATCCAAAAGCTTTCATCCCAGGGGAATTTTGTTGTGTTTTGGGTATCAGATGGTGAATGTAAAACTGAATTCAAGACTCCTTACAGGCATTTCGAGCTACAAGGAGTTCAAATGGCTCACCAAGAGCTGTGAGATGAGCAGATGACAGAATTCACTTTTCATCACGGAAGTGGATAATATAAAGCTCAAAATTCTACTGCAACAGCTGTTGAAGACAGTGACCCATGTGCTTTAGTGCCATTTGTTTTGCATGTATTTATCCTATAATTAGACAGCACAGTGTTCCCACCTTTCCATGCTGCAGTCGCCTACATTTATTTCAAGCTTTAATTTCCGCTCCCCGAGGATTTATCTCCATTGTCACACAGTTTATCGTGGCTGTTCCATCACTGGTTATCTCTGAACAGCAGTAGGAAAGAATTGGCTTTGTCAAAATCCTGGTTGGTTTTTTTTCTTTCCCTACTTCTTTTTCTCTCTGTTTTGCTGACTTCTTTTTTTTTATTTTTTTATTATTCTCTTCTTCTCCCAAGTTTGCAATGTGCAAGTGTGTATCCATTGCTGGAAATAACTTTAGCTTTAATAGCCTCATTGATGAGGCCATAAGGGGGCACATAACCATTTAAATGAGCTTACCCAGAATGACTCGCTGCCAGAAATGCTTGAAACATCCTGTGCATCTCTGCCTCCCTTACAATGAGGGTCATTTTTTGCTTGCTGATTACCACAGATCACCTCATACAGCGATGCAAACTCAGTAAACTGATTAAACTTTGCTCTTTTTTTTATCCACAGCCCTAAAATATTCTTCAGATGCCTTGCTGAGAAATTCTAATGTAGCCATTTTTCAAACAGGGGACTGATACTGGCAGTGGCACCCAGAATATTGCTTTGGTCATTCATGTGAAAAATAGATACAGGGCTGGATTTGCCTGTGTTTACTAAAAGCATGAGGATGTCCACTTCTGAATTCTTCAGAAATTTAAAATTCTTTAGAAATGTTGCCTGCATGATCCATCCAGTTGATCCTGTCTTCATCCCACAAGCTCTTAGGAAGTGCAGGCAAAGGCTTCCATGCTTCCCTTGACTTTCACAGGGAAATAGCCATCCAAAGACTTGGGTATCTGCAGGATTCTGGGAATGCACATCTGCTGATAAGACCTGTGGTGAGCCTACAGGCTGTCCTATGGCTCCTCTCTCAGAATAAAACAGGCTGTAAGCATGAATAATTCAGCATCCATATGCCACCAATCACTTTTGATAAAAACATCTCTGCACTTCAGGTCCTCATTCATAAAATCTGATCATAAAAGGGTGATCCTACATAAAAGGGGTGTTCTTGATATGCAATGGTTAAGTGAGACATGGATGCTCCCAAAGAAGAGATTAACTTTACATTTTTGGTTTAAGTGGTGTTCAGTAAATTATATCTGTGACCACATGGTAAAATGAGAGGGAGAAATGATTATTCACTGGACACTCACCATTCTGGGCCTAATGTCATGTTCCTTAGATGAGTTAAATTTATATCATACCAGAGTATATACAAAAGTGAGCTGAAATAAGTTATAGAAGCAATAATAATTTTTACCTTTGCTAACAATAGTTTAATTTTTAAATAGTTTACTCCTTTTAAAGTTCTAAATATTTGCATTAATTTCACATAAAACATGCTCCTGTTTGTTTCTGAATCATGTGATTATTTTTCTTAGCAGATTAAATTTAAGTTGAATATATGTGGAAAAGTGGTAATCCCCATGTGTCAGGAATTGTTTCTTTTTAAAATACCACCAGACAACACAGAAAGTCAAGCACTAAATCCAAAATTCTTCATTCAGACATGACAGCTCTCTTTGTCTCTTTTTTTAGGTGCTTTGCCACACCATGCCACACATTTTTTGGGGACAGCCTGTTTAAATCCAAATGCCAAAGAATCCCTCTCCTGTTAGGTTCCAATTAGGATTAGCCCTAACTGCACAGCTGGCTGCTCCCCTTTTATGAGGCTCATCTTGCTTTGCAGCCTGGCTGCTGAAGGCTCATTGCCCTCCCTGGGTGTCAGATATAACTCGATGGGATGTGCCTTCAGGGGGTTCTTTACTCCCTGTTGGAGGAGCCAGTTGCCAGTGGAAGTTAGAGATTCCAAAATATCCATTTTGTCAAGGCTGTGTTAAAAATAAACCAATCCCTCCCTTAGTGTGGAGAGGCTGAGGTGCCTTTCACATTCATGGCAACTTCCTTTTGATGTTTGCAGGAGGCTCCCTGTGATTTCAATACCACTGTTCACATTTCATTGAATTTAATTGCTCAGTGCAGGACTCATTACTGGCCTGGTGCTTCCCTCTCAGTGCTCTGGACTCTCCTCCCTGGGCAGGGACAGCAGAAGCATTGTGCAGTGGCTGCTCACAGGGTCACTGATGGAGAGCCAGAGCAAAGGGGCTTCCTTGCTCTTTTCAAAAATTATCACGGTCCAGGTGTGACTTAAGATTTGTGGTCTCAGGTTGTTTAAGATTGATGCTGCCCAGCTGTGGTCTGCAGCTTTCTCACTGATCTCTCTGGTGATCAGTGACAGGACCTGAGGGAATGTCCTGAAGTTGTGTCAGGGGAGATTTAGGTGGGATATTAGGAAAATATCACTGAGAGGGTTGTTGGGAACTGCAACAGTGGTCACAGTAGCAATCTGATGGAGCTCAAGGAGTGGGAAGTGTTTGAGGCTGGGCTGGATGGGGCTCTGGGCAACCTGGTCTGGTGGAAGGTGTCCCTGCCCATGGCAGGGGTTGGAACTGGATCATCTTTGAGATCCCTTCAACCCCCAAGCCATTCTGCTGTTCTTTTGACCCCTAGAATTGGACCTACCAGCATCTTCAAGGGAGCACTGCTGACTGTCAAGGACCACACAGGCTCTGCCCTCAGACTGTTTCATCCATTACAGCTCTCACAAAAAGAACAACTCAAGCCAGGATGAACTGTGAGAAAATCCCCATAAAAGTGAATCCATTACAGCAGAGTTTGGGAGCACAGCAGAGACCCTGCCGCCAACAGGAGGTCCCACCAACTAACAAGAGCCTTCAAAAATATCTTCATAGAAAAAATGGTTCTTTCATCTGTCTCCTGACAGAGAAGCAGGTTAGGAGAAACTTAGCAGCACTTTTTTCCTAAAGATGCTCAACAGGAGCCTCGCTGCAGAGATTGAGATGAAAATGGTTTCAGCTTCTCAGTGCTGGGAGGTTCAATTTGGTGGCAGTCACTTTGCAGCAGCTCCAAAGAAAATCAGCGGCCTCATCCCCATTCCTGGAAGGCCTTGATGGTTAAAGGTACCAATGATTGTGGCTGTGCTGCTGATATTGTCTGGAGAGGTGCCAGGGGATAAAATCTTTGTGCCTCTCAAAGGTTTTAGTGACTTTGAGAGACAGCACAAAGTCTTGTACGACCTTAGGTGAGAACTTAATCACTCATGAATTTCTTGAGTTTTGATAACACTTTCTCCCTCACAGATGAAATATATGTACTTATATATGTGTATAGGGAATTTTACCCAAACTACATAAATTAGCAGATCAAATTCAGGATATAGAATGGGGAGGATATGACTGAGAATGTGAAATAAGGCACACCATTCATACATTGAACAGGGATCTGGAAAAAAACTTTTCTCTCAACCATTAAAGATATCCTTCCTTCCCATTTTTCATTTTCCCCTCCTTTTCATGGAGCATTTCTCATGACCCATCACTTCAGCCAGCTCTGTGTCCATGCAAAAGAGCCTGGGGTGAGTTCAGGTGCTCCCACTGTGCTCAGGGATGGTTTTTGCAGGATCTGGAGTCCTCCCGTGTGCTGGGTGAAGGATCCCACCACAGCTCCCCAGTAAAATCAATACTGCACCTCCACACCACAGCATGAGGTGTTTGTGGGCAGAAAGGTAAGCCCAAGGTAATAAAGACAAAACTAATTTTTGATTCTTCTTGTTCTATCTCCCTTTCTGATTTATCTTGGGGGTGTTTCTAAAGTCTTTTAGAATGTAATCCTTAAATCAATTTAGTATGACAATTTACAGTCTTAATTAACCTCATATCTCTGCCTCTCCTGATGTCCCAGCTTAGATCTCCTCCTGCTCTGTCCTGTTTTGAGGGAATGGAGAAGGGGAAAGACCTGAACAATCTCTTCTGCTAAGTGAGAGTGCACTTTTAAACAGACAGACACACAATGAGAGTTAAAGTGTCAAATTGTCATCCTGTTGTCTGCAGACAGAACTGGGAACTGCAGGATCAATCAAATTAATGGAAGAGAATCACAGAATCATTAAAGCTGGAAAAGACCTTTAAGATGATCAGATCCAGCTGTCAACCCAGCACCCCCACCATGATCACCATTAAACCATGTCCTCAATGCCACAGCCAGATGTTTTTGAGCCCTTCCAAGGATGGGGACTCCACCACTAACTGGTTTGGCTGGTGAATTTCACTATATATTGTCTATATAGCCATGGATCTGCTTTAACACTGTGAAAAGCTATGGTGTCCTAAAATTAAGGCATTTCTTGGTCTTCTCCCAAATAATCAAACCTGTTTGGTTTAATTTCCAGACACCAGTGAGAATTTTTTCGTTTTGTTTTGTTGCTTTGTTTTTGTTTTGGGTTTTTTTTGGTCTGACTTTTCGTTGGTTTTGCTTTGTTCTCATTTTTTACATATGAGATAACCTAGGGCAGGTGATGGCAATGAAACCATGTTTGAGCTGTTCCATGGGTAGCCTTCAGACAAATGTGAGAGGCTCATCTTGTTCCCACAGATATTCCAAACTTTAATTGTTTCCAACCAAAATGAGGATCAGCTGAGGGCAATGATGGTGGCATTTAGGTGTGGGGAGGAAGATTTTCAAAGGTACAAAAGCACAGTCTCTTTCTCACTGTTCTCACAGTGATTTATAACATTTTACACTTGATTTGGACCTTTGAAGTTCTCTTTTTTTCTTCATTAAAAAAATATATTCCTGCTGACTCATTCTGTGTAGATCCTTTACCCAAGAAGTAATAAGCACTAAAACTCATAAGAAATCCACAGAGCTACACAAGCCTATGTTTATGCATCTTCCAAAATAACTGGGACCCCAGATGATAACTTGAAACCACCAGCATAACTCAAACAGCATTGAGGTAAATCATCAGCTTCACACTGAGAGGGAAAAAGATTGTGAGATCCCTCCTGAACCCCAATACCTTTTAGACTGCAACACCCCTCCAGATTCCCATTGCCTCTGCTCCTACCTGAGGTATTTCTGAACTTAAACAGCTCTGCAGGCAGCACAGCAGCAATAACCAATGATGGAGAGCTACAAAGTTCTGTGAAGAGAGCACTTGCAAAAGCAATAATCCTGGAGAAATAAAAGAGTTCCCTTGTACAGCTTAGTAGATGGAGAATTCATGATTTTAGGTGCTTTTTTTCTCTCTCTCTCCATGCATAAAGAAAATGCACATCCTATATTGAGGTTTCATTGGTTTGCACTCTTCCCCCAATTCCTAAAGAGTGTGCTTAAAGTGAGAAAGATATTGCATGAGTGGAGTGCTGGCATTTTTCCCAGCAAGGATCTGAGCACTGGCAGTTTTCCTGAACTAAGAGGGACATTTCTATTTTGTCCCTTTCTGTTTTATTTGGAGAAGGATAAAAAAAATGTGCAGCAATAAAAGGAATCAGGAAACCAACCAATCCTGCAGTTAATTCTACTTCCATGTCCTCCTATTTCACTCCAACACATGCTGCAGTGTCCAAGCCACTCTCTTATTTTCTCTGCACAACACACCTCTCTCAGTGTTGTATTCCAGGTGGTGCCTGTGGAGAGCAGCTGTTCCCAGCCCTGCATCTGAGCAAGCAGCTCCACAATCAAAAGGTTTTTCGTGAGAAACATTCCATATCTGTGATCAGCATCATTGCCTCCCTCTATATTTTGTTCCATGTTTCTATAACTTCCAGAGGCAGAGCAATTAGTCTGGCATGCAGCTTCTGTATCAGTGCATCCTGTGAATTTTTACAGGCCAGCTTAATGATGTTTTCTGGTTTGTTCTCAAACAGTTTTCAAATAATTCCTGTCATTATAATTGCCCTTTTGGCTGCCACTGAGCTGGCTTTTTCAGGTGATGACTTAACAATTTCTCCCCTTAGCTGGAATAGATAATTTGAGTTCTGACAATAATTACATACTGTTTTCATATTTTTTTCCTATGCGCCCATTTTTGTTTTTGTCAACAGTGAATTTTATTCTTTTGTGCAGTCATTGAGATAATTTGAAGACTCTTTAGCTCTAAATAACCTGAATAACTCTCTGTCAGCAGTAATTTTACCAGATCATTACCTCACTTCTTGAAAGAGCATTATGCACAGCACAGCCAAGGCTCCTGTTCATAATTTCCTCCACCATGAAAATTAATCACCTTGTTTCTGATCTCTTCTGTTTCTGATCTTTTTCTCACTGTTCGTTATCAACCTTCTCCCTTACATCGTGACAGCTTCTTTAAATGTGGGTGTGGAAGCATTTATTTTGTGCAGGACTCTGTAGGAATCAAAGCCCCCTGTGCTGACCCCTTGTTCTTGCCTGTGCACTCTGGGCTCTGACTCTCTGCATTTGACCCTCTGCTCATATAAAAAATACGAAAACAACTTTGTTTTTTTGCTGTGCTTCACTTACCCAGCAGTGCTGAAGATTCCTTTGAGACATTATCCTGCTGGATTGTCATTTAAAGTTTGTACCACTGAAATTGCACCAGCCAGGCTGGGAGAGGCTCACAAAAGGAGAACAGGCATAGACAGAATAAGAGTGAAGCAGGGGCTGCGACAAAACCCCAGATAACAAACAGCATATGGAACTGCAAACTTGTGCTGATATAAAACCAGATAAACAGGCAGGGATGCATTTCCAGTAAATCTCCAAGGATATGATCTCCAGTTCTGCAGTCCATTCTGCTTACACTGCACACCCAGCTGCCTGAAAAATACATTGTTTTGCTCGTCCCAATCTTGCCCTGAAACGTCTGACGGGTTTTATAACATCAAGCTGAGTTTATTTGTCTGCTGGGCAGGAGCCCCTTTGGAAGTCTAACAAGCTGAGTTATGGGGACTGACTGGGTCAGTGAGATATTCCCTTTGCCTCAGTGCTATCAGTGATAGAATAATAAGAATTTCAATAGGGCACAATGGCAATCAATGTAGGACTCATCACTTGAAAGGGAAGTCACTGAGAATTAAGCTCTGCACTCCTTCATTCCTAAAAACATCTGCTTTCATTTCTTCCAAAATGTTTTAATTTGAGTTTTTATGAGTACAATGCTGTTATTTTCCTACTGAAGGAAAATAACTGTACTGAAGGTACAGTACTATAAATAAAGGGTGCAAAAAAATATATCTTGTTTTCTTCCTGGTTGTCCAAAATCTGGGTAGTTTGAGTGCCTGGCTAAAAAAGACACAGATCTGTCTTGCTGTTTTCTATGTAAGATATTTTCTCTGATTAAAAATAAGGGTAATCTTCATTTTCAGAGGCAACCATCAACTTCAGAGGAACTGGGCTCAGGCTTTCTGAAGAGGCCATAACACGAACAAGGGTAAGGCATGGACAAAGAAAAATAAAAACTTGAACTTCTGAACTCTCTTTGACAACAAACACATGATGATTACCTGCACCTCCAGCTCTCTGCTATTTTAATACATTTATTAGATCTGTGGGA
This sequence comes from Ammodramus savannarum pratensis, assembly GCA_020466415.1. Classification (NCBI taxonomy): domain Eukaryota; kingdom Metazoa; phylum Chordata; class Aves; order Passeriformes; family Passerellidae; genus Ammodramus; species Ammodramus savannarum. The sequence continues at coordinate 143,222,892 of JAHXMQ010000807.1, read as the reverse complement.
CTATTGTGGTAAAGTACACAATGGACTTTCAGAGTTTGTTCTGTTTGCAGTTGTGTTCAGTTGTTATTTCAAAACTTGAGTATCATACGGTTTTTACCCTGGGATGGGCAATACTCAGACAAAGCTGGTATAGAAGCAATTTAAATGAAATTATTTGGAAGACTGTAGTAATTATAATGCCTCAAAAATATTTTTTTTTGTTACAGGTCTATATAAACAATTAGAAATCATTTTCATGTGTCATTGGACTCACTGGATCATAGAACAGCCCAGGCTAGAAGGATCCTCAAAGCATCATCTGGTCCAAACTTTTCTGGGAAAGGGAGCCTTGGTGACTCTATTTGGGACTCTGTCCAGCCACAGATTGAAAGTTTACAGGGACAGGGACACTTCCACATCCCTGGGGAAGTTTCCCCAGTGATTGGCTGTTCTCACTGTAAAAAAAAATATTTCTTCTCTCAAGATGAAACATTGCTTGGTCCATCTTGTCCTGCCCATGTGCCTCCTCATGATGAGAGAACCTCTGCCCTCTTTGTAGACACCCTTTAATTTCTAGAATACCATAAAGAGCCTTTCCCTCTCCAGGAAGAGCAGGTCTAACTCTTCCAGTCTTTCCCTGCTATTTCCCTTATTATTTTTCCACTTTTATAAGGGTTCTATTAAAAATAAGACTTTATTTGATATTGTGCTTCTCCTGCTGGCACCTCTGCCAATCTCCCACCATTACTGCAGTCTGTTTTATCCACACTTCCATCCTGATCCCACAAAGCTGCCCTTGATTCACTTCCACAATTTCCCACCCCAAGTGGATCTCTCCCTTTCCTTACAGGACCACTTTACCATGAAACTCTCCTTGCAGACATCTCCAGCCCCCCATATTAAGTGGGATTGATGTGAAATAAAGAACACTTTGGGGAGGGTTTGTTCAGCCTGCACGCTCTGCAGCCCCATTGCTTTTTTGCATAGAATGTTACACTTATGCTAATTAAAGCTGGAAAATGGCTTCTGCTGCAATTGAGTGTCTGCAGGATCTTTTATCTCCTTTTTATTTTGGAGTCAGAGAACAAGTTTTACTGAGGGAAAAGCTGGAAGGGGCCCCATCAAGGGTAGCATGGGTGCTCCTTGAATTCCTTGGTGCACCAACCAACCTGAATATCATGACATCACCGAGCTCCTAGTCTGCCAAATTGGAATCAATATCACTTAGGACAACATTTCATTAGAATTTTATGCCCCTAATTATAATATATACTGCAGCTCGTGGAGGGCCTGTTCTCTGCTTGTCAATTCAAGTGCCCTTGCCAAGGTAACCTGTAAACTGCATTATATAGGATTTATTACATCATTTCCTTTGTGAATATAAGGTGATTATCACCTTCATTACCAGTCATAGATGTATGCACTATTGTATTTTAAGTGTATTAGTGCCTTCCACGTGGCACAGGGTAATTTACAATTACAATCGCTTCCCCTTAATCGTTGCACTACAGTCTATTAGCAAATTGCATTTCCTAAGGCCTAGAAACATTTTTTTTAAATCATCCTTGAAACACAAGGGTTTTGGTTTCTTGATGGTTGATTGCTGTTTTACTTTTTACACTAACTCCTAAATTGTTTTTCCTTGTCTCCTATCACCCTTGAAACCAGTGCACTGACAATATTACCCAGCAATCCTTATTCTGGAAAACATAAAAATACCCAGGAACACACTGAAAAATACCAAAAAATAAATTAAATTACCCCTTATCTTACACTTCCAAATGCATTTCTCAATTCTCTGCCAAAATCATCTCAACTGCAAAGCACCTCCAGAGCAATTTTTAAACCAAACCTGGATGGGAAAGGAGTTGATACTTCAGGGCCTCAGGTATTTTCTCAGTGTTTTAAAACCCAAGGCTATCAATTAATCATCACTGTCAAACTCTATCCAGAATGCCACTATGCTGATAGCTAAAAAAAACCCTCTTCACAATGAAATAGAGGAATAAAGGATAATATTATACAATCTGTGTGATTTTTTTTCCTTTAACTTCATCTTCAGTCATCTCCCCATTTCAGACAGTGTCTCGGATATTTTTTATACTTTTCTATAAGTAAAATTTACTGTTTACTCTTCAATTTATCCGGCCAGATTTCTGCCCCTCAGGGGATTGGATCATATCACAGAAGTTAAATGAAAATTTTTGTAACTTCTAAATGAAAGAAAAATAGAATAGAATGATCTGTCCTCAAATTTGGGAAAATCTGCTGGAGTCTCTTAATGACCAAGAGTTTGACGACAGAATCTATAAAACATGTTTTTCCTGAGAATACCCATTTCATGTTGATCAGAAGGAAGGAAATTGTATTTTGAATATAAACCAACACTCTTTCATCCATTCTTCTCAAGGCTTCTTGGCCAAAAGCAGCAAGGAACAAAAAAATATTATCTAATTTGGGGCACCATTGATTACATCCCTGGTGTGGATCCCATCTGAGTGCTTGAACTCAAGAACCCATTCTTGGGAGCCTTCAGCAGGGCAGAGGATAGATCTTCACTTCTGGGAATGGTTTGGAAAGTGACAGTGGCAGAGATTTGGGAAGTGACAGTGACAGTGGCTCAGGAAGAGACAGCAGAGATGAATTTTGTATTGAGATCTGTGTTTCCCCATCAGAAAGGCTCTGGATGAGTGAAGTTGAACAAATGAGCCCAGAGCAGATATTCTGGCTCACTTATCTCCGAGCTGCAGTCTGCACTTAGCTGTGTTGAAGATTTTCTAATCTCTGTTTCCCCAGCATTAGAGTCGGGGAATGATGGGATGCTCAGTCAAGATTGCAGCACAGACTCTTCCTTTCTCTCCCTTTGACATTTAGAGATTTAATCCCTCCTAATCTCTGTGTGTTTCACTGTCCACTACAAGATGGTTTAACCCTTTGTTAGTCTCAGTCAGCATTTTTGAAACAGGACTGAAAAGAAACAAAAAAAACTCCCAACAAAAAAAGCAGTTTGAATATGGACTTCTAAACTGTCTACTGATCTGTATCAGGGACATGAAAGGGAAAGGAGGAAAAATTACATACAAAAGAGAACTTTGGGACAATGCATTGGTTTATTCGCAGGTTTTAAAACTGGATCTGTGAATATTTCTTAGCTGGATCTTTGTGATGGTTTTTGATGATTTGTGATGATTTGTGATTATTTATAGCAAGGGCCTGCATCCACTCCAAATTCCCTTTTGCAGAAAGAAGCAGCACAAGCCCTTTGTGGGCTCTGTCACATTTCACTGCACTCAGGAACACAGGAGTGCTGGAGGAGAGCTCACAGTAAATTGGGAAAACCATTGCAAGTGACCTCCACTACCTCTGAACAGGATCAAGTGTCCCAGCCCAGGAATGAAATAGAGCCCTGCTCATGGCCAAGCTGAGCTGACTGGGGATTCTCCAGAGCTCAGCTGATCAGTAGAACCTCATCAGACA
>JAHXMQ010000807.1:143208635-143219336 GCA_020466415.1 Ammodramus savannarum pratensis | reverse complement strand
CCCTAATGATTCTGTGAGTCTGTGAATCACTGAGCAGTAACTGCTTCTCCCTCTGCTCCACCTTCCCAGTTTGAATTTAGATTTCTAAGCCATAAGTATGTGTTGTATTCCAGAGGGAAATCCTGTCATTGCCTGTGCAATGCCATAATTGTTTGTGTGTCCCTCCTGGAAGTGGATGGAATTGAAAAAGGCCTCCTGAACATCCCACATCAATGCCTCACCCTCCAATCAGCCAAGTCCCTAGATGAGGAAAGAAGTGGCATCATTTCCCTGAGTCTCTGCACTTTGCTGGTGAAAATCAGCTTTGTTTCTCGAAACTATCACTGAGAGGAAAATGAGATGGGTTCTACTCTGCCTCCTGTAGAATGCACTCTATATTTTGCCTGAGTGTCTGTGACAGGGTGTACTATTAGCAATGATAGGTGATTCAGAAAGAATAGGGGGATTGTCATATCCCAGGCATGATCTGGTCTGTATCGAAAAACAAAATTTCCAACTGACATGTAGAAATGTCAGTTCATTTTGTAGGAGTGATTTCCCTTTCTGTTTCCACTGGAGATGTGCTATCTTTGGATTTCACTGCAGTGTGATGTTACACTCATTGTAGTACTGAAGAAACGACGGCTCTTGTGAGCAGGAATGGCAAACAAAAATGCTGAATGTCCAGTAATCTTGAGGTTCTGATGAAATTTTAAAGAAGAGGAATATTTTAAAATATTTTAAACTAAAAACCAGGTTAATTTCAAGGCTAGGCTGGATGAGGCTTGGAGCAGCCTGGGATAGTGGAAGGTGTCCCTACCCATGGGATGATACCATGAGATGATTTTGGGCTTCCCTACAACCAAAAACCATTTTATGATTCAATGATTTTTATTTTCTTTATTCTAAGTTATGTCCTTTAATAATTAAAAAACAGTAAATTGAAATGAACAGAAAGTAAAAACCTGTTGTCTCTCTCCGCCTCTTTTATGTCTTTGTGTGTATTTTCTAAAGGTAGGGAAGATAAAAGGCCCTACAGAACACATGTCCTGCACAGCTGCAACTATTTCAGATAATGCAGATCACCATGCAAACAAATTCTTGTTTGAGATCCCAGAAGTAGGAGAGAAGAAATTAACAAAGCATAAATGTGTTTTCTTACATTCCAAGAAACAGCATTAAGATCTCGCTAAATCTGAAGTGAGCCAGAAACTGATGTTCTTTTTCACAATAATCCTAGAAGTATTGATGAAATTCTTAATAAATAAGTAAAGCTGAGTTTTTCTAGTCACACATAAAGAAAAAAAATCTAAAATCTTGGTGGAAATGTAATCAAAATTAATCTTTAATGTTCCAAGACCAAAATCCCAAAATCCATATCTTTTTCCACAGGAGAAGGAAGTCTTGTGCAGACTGCTCTGACAGAATAGCAAATATAAAACAAAAAAGATCAGATAATATAAGAGGACAAATGTTAAATGCTTCATCAGGCAGGAGCAAGGAATTATCTCTTAACAGAAACAGTTCAGCCCTCTTTGGTTTGTTCTTGTAGAACTGAACTAAATAGACACTAAAAACAACCTTTTATTTTAGACTGCAATGCAACAGATGTTCTTTTTTTTCACCTCTGATGCCTTTTCAGAACAGGGTTGTGTAAAGATAACTTTTAAGTAATGGAACATTTAGTGCAGTAAAAAATATCTTATCTGGAAATGCATTTTTTTTAAGCACAACACAATATATAGAAGGATTATAAGGGTATTTAAGTTTACATAGTTTTCACTGTTTCTTAGTAAAAAAAAAAAAAAAGGGGGGAACATTTTGGTAATACAAAAAAGAATCTGTTCTCACCCTTTCAAAATCTAAATTTTGTCCCTTTACAGTTTTATTTTTGAGTCCCAAAATCCTGTTTCTCTGATAAACCTGTTTAAGAGATTAATTTCTTAAACTACTAAGAATTAATGACAGAATTTCAAAGCAGTCCTGGCTTCAGCAGATGTATCATTGAGGAGTGTGTCCTCACAATATTTGTGCCCCTGTCATTCTCTCACTCACAAGTTACTGATTACTCTCTCAACCTTCTACAAAATATGCCAGAAAGTTCATAAAAAGGAAACAAAAATCTGAAATAATTAGATTTGGTGGCAGTTGTGCAGTTTTCTGAAGGAGATGGCTGACTCCTAAGGAATTACTGGGGAGGAAAAGGCGATTACAGCAAATCTGAGCTCTTTGAGCCAACACATTCTGCTGGGCAAAAGGAACAAGGTAGAATAATTTCTGTGCATTCATGTATTTATTTAGATTATGCGGACTGAAGGGCATTGAAAATGCTGCCCTGGTTTCCTGTTGGCAGGCAGGACCATCCCAACACAATTAACTCCCAAATCCATTTAATAAATCCACAAATCACATATAAAAACAGCAGTAGGTCTCCCAGACATCCACGGAGCCAAATACAAAGCACAAAATCCAAACAGAGCTAAGGGGATTTGCTAAAGGAAGTTCATGTCACTCACTATCTACTTGCTAATGAAATTTGTGAGAAGCTGCAAACTTGATCACACCATTGTTTGAGGATGTTTGGCTTGTCCAGGCAACAATGTTCCCAGTTTTCTCTAATTATCAGCACCTGGAATCAGAGAGTCTTGGAATGGCTGAGGTTGAAAGGGTTGATGTCCACAGGGAGCCTCTTGTGCTTCAGTTTGTGCCATTTCATCTGATCCTGTCACTGGCACCCACTGGAAAGAGCCTGGCTCCATCTTTGCTCCCTCCCTTCCTGTATTTTGGGAATTAATTCGATTCCCCTACAGCTTTTCTTCTCCAGACTGAGCAGTCCCAACTCTGGAAGAGAGTTCCAGACCCTGATTCCTCTTTGTGGCCCTTTTGCTGGACTCTCTCCATTATGTCCACATGTCCCTTGCACTGAGGAGCCCAGAACTGGGAGCAGCTTCAGGTGTGGCTTGGAAGAGCTGAGCAGAGGTGAAGATCACCTCCCTCACCTGGCAATACATCCAGTGCAGCTGAGGATTCCCTCTGCTGCCTTTGCAGCAAGGTCCTGCTGCTGGCCCCTGCTCATCCTCCTGTCCACCAGCACCTTCAGGGCATTTTCCACAGAACTTTCCAGAGAGCTTTTTCATAACTGGTAGGACCATTATTTTTTTAATTAAAAGCACCAACATTTCTCTTAAGGGCATCCAGACCTTGCTTAAAAAGTAGGAAAGATTCAGAACTTGAGTTCCAGACTGGGCAGTAGCACAAGGTGCTCAACCATGTCAGGACATCAGGCTGAGGGGGACAAGTCTTAAACCAAGGGGGAAGACAATGTCAAGGGAGACAACAGGATGGTTGGTTCATGGATGTGGATCGTTACCAATCAGAGAATCATGTTATAGAATTATGGAATGGCTTGGGTTGGAAGGGACCTCAAAGATCACTTTGCTCCACCCCTGGCTGTGGGTTGGGCCACATTCCACCAGACCAAGTTTCTCCAAGCCCCATCCAACCTGGCCATGGACACTTCCAGGGATGGGGCAGCCACAGCTTCTCTGGGCAACCTGTGCCAGGGCTTCACCACGCTCTGAGTAAAGATTTTCTTCCTAAAATCTAATATAACCCTGCCCTCTGCCAGCTTAAAACCACTGCCCTTGTCCTGTCACTACAGGCCCTTGTCAAAAGTCTCTCTGCAGCCTTCCTGTAGGTTCCATTCAGGTACCTGAAGGTGAGAATAAGGTCACTCTGAGGCCTTATTTTCTCCTCTCCATCGAATCAATGTATATTCACAACCCATGAATTTCCAGTAGTGCATTTGTAGTTTTGATCTACCAGTTCAGGAAAATGCTGTTGACAAAGAGTGCCACAGCTTCCTGCACTCATAGTGGGAAATTACATTGATAATTTGACATTATTCTTACCAGGACCCCATTAATATTATATAAACTTTGATAAACTTTAAACTACAACTTTCTGGCCACAAGATTCAAAGGTTGCTTAGGGGGCATGAACTCTCCACACAAACCACATCAAACTGATAAAAAATAAGTTTTTAACTCAAGTAGTGCAGTCTTTACTCAAAAATACATTGGTTCCAGTTTTAATACTGGCTGCATGAGCACACAGGAGCCAGCAAGTCTCTCTGCTGGGTAAGGTACTCAGTCATTTGATGAAGACTATTAAACTATTTAGCCATTACTGATAATATAATTTACCTTGCTATTAAGGTCATTATTATCAGTATTTATGTTGCTCGTGGAAGGTTGAATCAGACAATGCATTCACTAGCCTGGACTTCACCTGAAAACACAATAATTGTCTCCAATATGTTCCCCAAGCATCCTGCAGTTATTCAGAGTGGCTTTTCCCCATTCCTAGAATTATTTCTATCACAATTTTGGCCTGGGTCAGCTACTCCTACCTAGAAAACTTTCCTTTCCTAGAAAACTTGTAACTGTGGCTGAATGGTAGCAAGGACCAAGGACAATGGACTATTCCCAACATGGATACAGGAACTCTGCCAGCTGTGTCTTGACACCTTTTTCTGCAATGGATGTCATAGGAGAGCTCTGCTCTTTCCAAACCAGCAGAACATGGGCAAGACAAACCAGGTCTATTTATGTTATTGACCTCACTGCCATGTGACAGTGGCAGTCACGGGGCTGGGATGTGTCTCAGGAGAGGCAACCTTGCTAAAAAGTCTTGGTAAAAATACCTGGCCTGATATCCTTTATTTTACCTTTTTTCCTCCTCTTAAACAAAGTCTGGATGCTTTTTGTAAGCTGGGACTGCTGAGCAGGACCCAGGTGAATTCACCTGAGCTGGTGCAGGGCACTCTTCTGCAAGCTGGCTGATCACAGAGATCCCACTGTGGGTGGCCCCTAAAAAGCTCCAGGGATACTTCAAAGGAAATGCATTGAGATGAGGGGAGGACAATGGGAAGGAATTTGCATTTTAAATATGACACTTCCATGAATGAATAATAAGGGATTTGTAAGGCTGGCCACCAAGAATTAAAATCATTGGTGCTACAGTTAATTCTTCAGGCCTGTTTTCCAGTGATATTAACTCACAGTTGCTTCCAGCACAGGCATTAGGCAGCCAAAACGATTAAAGCAGTCCATCAGTTAAATACCAGACTACTCTGGGGAAGGTGGAGCCCAGAACTAAATCTCATGACACTTAAAACCTGTCTAATTGGCAGCTGGACCTCTCCTCAATTTTAGGAATGATCTGTACATCTTAATTATATGAAAATTAGCATGAAGCAGTTTTCCTAGTATTCCTTAAAATGGAAGTAATGGTGATTTTTTTTTTTAATTTACACTGGATTTCTCAATTTTTAATACTTCATGTGTAGCAGTTGGTGATACTCATTAGGAGTAACTCAGCTGCATCTCCTCTGTGCTTGGGCCCTACAGTGTTGTGAGAGAAATTGGAGAATGGAGCAGTACATTCATCCTTCATTAGTCCTGGCCTCATTATTGTGAGCAATTTAATGTCCTACAGGATTCAGAGTCATATCTCATTTATAGCCCCCCAAACACCAGCCTTCCAGCAAGAAAAGTCTCCTGTGACACTGCATGTGCTGAGAAACCTCAGGGATGAGCACAGCACAGGACTCCCATCAGAATTAATTAATTATTAAAAAATAAACAAATAAATAATTTATTCTTTATTCTTTTCTGAGTTTTAAGAAACTCTCAGCGACCAAACTGCATCCTAACAATGATCAGTTTGGAAAGGAACAGATTCCTTCCCTCCTGTCATCAGACTAACAAATAAAAGATGGATTTATCATTAAATCACATTTAACCAAGCACAGCTGGGTGCAGGAAATTCAGCTGACAGAGGATGGAGAAGATGATGCAGTTGAAATAACCATGTGGCAATAAAACAGGAAGAGTCGGGGTCCTGTGCTTTAAAGTCCTTTATTGTGGACTTTCAGTGTGACACTGGGAAAATTGCTAAGCTGTGTGCTGCTGTTTCCTCAGTCACTAAAGCAGAGTTAATATCATGGGCTTTCAAAAGCATCTGGAGATGTCCAGATGAGAAATTGTGCTGCACAGCAGACAGAATGCTTCTGCTTTTCATTATTGTTATTATTATAGGGGAAAGAAAGGACAAAACCAGGGTTGTTTCCTCCTCTGTAGTTTCCAGTATCATTTAGAAAGGAAAATAGAAAGCTATTTCTGGAATCATTCAAGGCATAAAATAAGAGCATAACTAGTACCTCACCTGAATATAAGAATTATTTTGAATTTTAGATTATTAAAAAAAGAAAGAATTATCAGAAGACACAACACTGATTCTGGTAGCTGAACGCAAATTATATATGATGTCATTGCAGCTACATTTTCAAGGTAAACTTCAAAGTAAGAGGTCTGAAGAATAAACAAGAATTTAATTTTAGACACCTTATTCTAATATTTGCCTTATTTTTATCTTTCATATACAAAGGAGAAAATAAAACTATTTTTCTGCAGAAGCACCACGTTCTTGTGGAGTTCTGTCCATTTTATTGAGCAGAATGTGGCTATGAATCACATTACAGTAAAAAAAGTCAGCAGTCCTAGTTCCACGTACAGGCTCCCTGAATATGGAGCTGGATTCTTTAAAATATTTAGGTATTCAGTAAAGATTAAATCATTTTGGAAGGTACTAAAATGCTGTTCCTACTCTCTGGTTTTTTAGCAAAGCCAAAAAGAAATGAACACAAAGCACTGGAACAGTTGTAATAAAGCAGGACAGAAATCTGAACTTCACACTGGAATATTGCAAGTTTTTGAGGACTATTTTGAAGTAATTATTGAGTTTTGTTCTCCTGATGTCCTGATTATAACACCAGGACTGAAGAAAATGACCAATAGTTTGGAAATAAAAATACACTAAATATAAAATTTTGTTATTTGAGATTGAGCTGTCCTCTTGCCTACACCCATGACCAGTTTGTCCTACTCTGTATTTTGTCCTCAGTTTTAGCCATGGGCTCTTCCCAAACATATGGGATAAAGCTCCATGCACTTCTCCACCCTCACTGTCTTTTGGGGTGAATTAGAGCAAGTAAGCAGAAAAAGTTGAGTTAAACTCCATGGTGGATTTTATTTTTTTAACTTGGCAATGCTCTAATTACCTTCTTTAAATACTTCTTGAGGATTTTTTTTTCTCATCTGTTTTCCTCGGTGCATCTAAATAAGTCCCAACAAAAATCATGGTTTTAGAGTGGCTGGACTTCTGTCTTTAAATTCTCTTCTCTTCTCTTCTCTTCTCTTCTCTTCTCTTCTCTTCTCTTCTCTTCTCTTCTCTTCTCTTCTCTTCTCTTCTCTTCTCTTCTCTTCTCTTCTCTTCTCTTCTCTTCTCTTCTCTTCTCTTCTCTTCTCTTCTCTTCTCTTCTCTTCTCTTCTCTTCTCTTCTCTTCTCTTCTCTTCTCTTCTTTCTCTTTCTCTTTCATCCTTTTTCCTCCCCTCCCCTTAATTTTCCAAAGGACATTCACCCAGATCTGTGCAAAGCCATCAGGAAGGAGCAGGCAGCTCCCAAAGCTGTTTCATCATCTGAGATAACATCAAGAGAGGCAGGACTGCTCAGCCTCTATTTATAGCTACAATTTTGGCTACCAAAGGAGAGTTCAGAGAGCTCACTGAGGCTGAAAATCTAACTTTTAAATTGACAAGTTCAAGATGATGAATCTGACTTTCTTCAGTCTGCCTTTCCTTAGGAATCCTTACAGCTGGCTCACATGGGGATTTTTTTTTTTCTTTTTTGCATGAAACGAGGTGTAAGAAAGAAAATTTGATGTTAAATATCAACACCTTCCTCATGCAGGGGTCACAATCAATATTTGACCCAAAGACAGCAGTGGAATTATTAGCAGAGGTTGGTGGTGGGGGAATACATTTACACCTGAAATCCCTTAGATGGTGAAAAATACACTGGAGTGGAAAATAATGAAACATTACTAAACCCAAACAAAATCATCAGCATGAAGACAAACGACCTACTGCAATCCAATAAAGTCAATTCCCCAGCAGCCCCAATAGGTGGGACCAGTGTGCTTTAAATACACGCAGCAGAATTCCTGGTACCTACCCAGAAATGAGCAGCTCAAATTAATCCCCAAAGCACTTCTGCTGAAATCTCCAGATTTATGCCACAGATATTTTCCCTTCACTTATCTAAACACGTACTTTGTAAAGAGTGGGGTGCAAATAAAATCTCTTTGAGCTTGAATGGTGAGAGCTTGGGAGCAACTGACAAAATTGAGCTTCTCTAACAGCCTCCAGCAAGTGACTTTAATCTCTTTACATCTCAGTTTTGCTGCCATTAAAATAAGAATATTGAAAGTTCTTCCCCTCAGAGGGGTGCTCAGAATGTAAGCTGAGACCTGCTGGATGAAAGGCGTGCAGGGCTTTTATTTACATTTGTGTTACAGCATCTTCAGTTCAGCACACAGGTTTGTAAGAATGTGAGGCAAACAACACTGTTCAGCACTAAATGCTTCAATTTCTATTCATTCCAACAAAAGGAGTACCTGGATTCTCGTTGAATTGCAGAACTGACAACCTGGGGTCACTTAATGCCAGCCTCTGTGATATCCTTTTATAAATCCATTTTTAATTTATTATTTTTTTACACTTGGCTACATTGCAATTCTGCTGCCTCTTACTCAGGAATCAAACCCTTGGTCTCAGCCTTTGCAAAACTTGATAGTGCATTTCTCATTATGTCCATAGTAATTTCAATTATTTTCCTTTGTCTAAGACTTCCGTTATGCTTTGGTGCCTGTGGACATTTTAAGTAACTACCTTTTTTATTAGCTGACTCAACACATGACAGATTATTATGTCCAGTTCTTCTTCTTAAGTCCTTTTATCAGCCTAAGTCCTTATGTGACCTCTCTTAATGTTCCTGTATTATCTGTGAGGAATACTCAGTGATTTGACATAAAAACACACCTTTAGGTCAGAGATTTACACCCATTTTTAGAAGAACTGACCCAAACGATCCAAATAATTGAATGAATTGGTCCAAGCACCACTGTCCAAATCTGGGAAAGAGAAATGAGCACAAAAATGCACAAAAATTTCCCATGGAAAGGGACAGGTCAAATCAAGATTTAAGCTGGGATTGTCACTTTTCCATCTGGTTCCTGATCAGTCATCAAACTGGTCTTTCAGTCCAAATAAATGAAAATAAAATATAGGTTTTGTGCATTCTGGAACATAATTGTTCGATTGTTTCTTGGGGTTTTCTTCTGTAGAAAGAGAAAGGCTGAAGTCCCTCAGCTGGAGTTGCTTTTCTTGCAGAAGTGTTTTCACTTTTGTCAATGTCTATGTCCCCAACAACATCAGAACAGTCAAATATTCAAAATTTGTGCTACCTGAATGATTCTCTATGGTAGAACTGACATTTTCAGGCAGAACACACCATTTTCCTTCTGCCCAAGGGTCTTCCCAGGGGTCGATGACTCAAGATAAGATCATTCCATTCCATTCCATTCCATTCCAATTATTCTATCCTCTCCCTTTGCTGAACACCACCATGCCTTTGAGAAACCTTACCACAAATCCTCTCCTTGCTGTGTCTCTGGAGCTGACTCAAACACAGAAGATTTAGGCACAATATACCACAGCTATTCCAAATTTTTTCCCAGCTGAAGCTAAAAAAATCTCTACACCTCTTGCAGCAAATTCTGTGGCAATTCTTAGCTCAAGAGCTATCCTTATCAGTAAAGTGTAACAGTGTAGGTACTTCCAGAGACAGAAACGCAGCAAAAGATGTATAAAAATGTCTTAGGACCACAAAAGAACCACACAGGACTCAGAGAAGACTCGGAATTAAGGAATATGAGGTGCTACCCTACACTGTGGAACTGCAGGATTTGCTGAAGTAATAAAGACTTGTAATTTAGCCCTGAGGCCAGAGAAGTATTCTTGGTATTTTTAAAATCAACAATACGCCTGAGGCTCCTGAAGGTCTGGCCTGAGCTAGAGCAAGGGCTGTGAATGGAGAATACACAGATGTTTATACTAAAACATCATTTAGTCTGCTTTTCACTGGCATGGCAAGCAATTTTCCTGTCTCTACCACCATTACACTGAGTTTTCAACTCTTCTTCTCCCCCAAGAAAAGCAACAGCAAGCAAAGTTTGTGTCTGGAGAAAAATCCTCATTAGCACTCTGAAATAAGTTGCGTATATTGTGACATTTTCAAGAGATCTTCCTCCCTCTAGGATTCATTTCTCCAGGAATTTAAGGCAAAATGTGCAGAAAAGAGACATCACTTCCAATGAGTGACTCTTCTGTCAAAAGACAAAAGGATGAAATAACACATAAAATTTCCCCTAACCCTGAAACAACCCCCTTAAAAATCAAAGCCTTCCTTCTGACATAACATCCTCACCTGAAAAACAGGCTCTCTGGTTGTGGATACTGTGAGTTAAAAAAGAAAAAAATTTGGAAATTACTATTAAGTTCAGAACAAGTCTTAGTGATCTCACTAAATGCTAATTGAGTTTTAATGCTGTTTTCATTAACTTTGTGCCCTTTCATATAAAGCTGGAGGGCTACTCAGTGATAAGAGAGCCCCACCAATAGAGTCATATGAATGGATGCTAAATGCAAATTCTGGAAGCACTGGGCAATGCTCACAGCAGGGCTTTGACAGGATAAAGATTTTATGGAGTGTCACATCAGGACTTGAGGAGGCTGAATGTCAAGAGTAAAAGCAACAGCA
>JAHXMQ010000807.1:143183582-143203342 GCA_020466415.1 Ammodramus savannarum pratensis | reverse complement strand
TACTTTCCATCTACAGGCAATGTCCAGCCAGTTGAGACAACTGGAATGATGATAAAACACTCAGAATTTGTGGGTTTTTCTTGGATCAATACATGCTAGAACAGAACTGGCCACTCCTCATCCCCCAAACATCAACCTCCAAGCAGCAATACCAGCCATGTCCCCACCACATCCAGGACAAGAGGAATTGCTCTCCACAGAGGAATTCACTGCTTTAGCTTTATCAAAAATAACCACACACCTTCCCAAGCTGACTTCACTGCAAGTCCACTCACTCCACAGCCCATGAGCACCAGGATGAATGAGGGACTCCCTTGTGCTGATCTTTGCTCTTGGCCCTCACTACAGCACAAGCTCACTGCATTTTTAGGCTTAATAAGACAGGTAACTCCAGCATTGCCAACTGAAAATATCAGCTGATAGTGCTGCAGTGATGTGAGAGCAGTTCCTGACTCTGTGCTGCTCCTATAAAGAGTTTGATCCTCCCTTCTCCTGGGGCTACAGATTTCTGCCTCAGAGAACCCTCCTGAGCCATTAATCAGTGCAACTGCTCCCTGAGCTGAGCACCAACTGCTCCCTCAGACATCACTGCTCCTGAGGAGCTGACACTGCCCATAGGGGAGAGCTCACTTGGCACTGACTCATTCAAATATTTTAGACTTATAACAATCTTTTTCAAGTCAAAACTGAAATTTTGGTCATCGAAAGCTACACTTGGGGTGGTTTTGTCCACAATTCTAGCTGAAATATCAGCTTTCACATGTTACTTCTTTAAACATCTGTGAATGGGACAGAAAGTGAGATTCATTGGTCTGAATCAGTGCATCCATTTTTGTGCTGTTTCACAGTTCAGACTGAATGTGCTGAAAATCACCCTCTTCTGCCAGGTCCTTAGAGGTGTGTCAGGATGGTTTAAGTTTAAAGGAGTTACAAAGCATAAATAATTAATGTCTTCAGAGTGCTTTGGGAAGCTCAGATCACAGACTTGGCATCCATCAGAAGGGTCAGCATTGTGCATTCAGTGGGAGTATCCCATTTTCCTACTGATGGCAAAGAAACCTGAGATGGGATGGAGAAAGCTTCTGGCTGTTCCAAAGTCCTCCTGACTTTGGAATCAAATCAATGAGCTCAAGTTAATTGAGCTGCAGGAACTGTCTGCACATCGACTCTCAAGCAAAAGCAATATGATACATCCCCCCTTCACTCTCTCACAGAGTTAATGACCTGGCATTATGTGATACTTATAAAGGTCAAAGACCATAAAATGGGCAACAACCATAATCTGAAATACATTAAAACACAGTAACCTGATTGTGTGATGTCCCATCAAAACATTAATCTGTTTGAAAATTTGTCTCAATAGTAAAAACTTAGAGAAATTCTTAGAAATGAATCTGCTTATTTCCTGGCACTTCTGCCTTTTTTGCCCTTATATTTTGAGGGCTTTTTTTCACAAAGCAGACTCTTGTCTCTTAAAATTTCTTTTTCTACTAATAATTTCTTTCTTGTGCACATTTGGGGCAGCACATTTTTATTGTGTTGTCAGGGAAATAATTTAATGGAGTGAAGTGGAGACATGGCCAGTGGAATCAGGAAAGTCTTAAAGAATACAAATGTTAGCCTAATTTAAGAAATTGGGCCAAATGACAAACCCAGGCCCAGTACATATTATCCAGTGAAAATCTAGATCTCATTTCTCAGATCTTAAATTTGAAGCAAAAAGTTACTGCAGAATCAGGATGTACCTCAGCCTTCTTGTCAGAGCAACAATTGAGCAGGGATGCCAGGATCTGAGCAATTAATTATAGGCTAAGAGACAAGAACTGAAATGACAAGAATTGACACCTGATTCTAAATGTAGGAACTTTTTCAAATTGATAGGATACAGGGGAAAAAACATATTACAGAGCTATTGATTCCTGATTGTGCTGCACAGCAAACACGGCAGCAGTGCCACAGCCAGGGCAGAGGGGTGAATTATTTTAGGATTTCAATGACAGCTGCCAAAAATATTATGACCCTTAGAGAGCTTGAAAGATTGAAACAAGGTTGAAAACTCAGCCACTCGCACATTAAGCCACATATAGATGTGTGGTGAAAATAGAGACACCAAAAAAAGCCCTGTGATAACAATTTAAAAAGCAAAAGCAATACCATGAAACAAAACTCTCAGTGCTTTGCCTTTATTTACAAAGTTCCTTGGGTTAAATTATTTCTCTGTTCAACACTGAGTAGGAACTGCTGTGCTTTAGCAGCCTGACATAGCCAGGGAGAGATGAAATGGGCAAATGTCAGAATTTCTGCTGTGTGTGTCAGCAGAGGGTGCCCAGATTTGTCTCCTGCTTGGAAGGAACAAGAGACCTGCACATGCCAAGTGCCACAAAGCCACCTGTCAATCTGTCCCTCTCTGCCACCCTGACCCTCATGACAAGGCTGTGATGCTGTGACTGCATTTGTTGGTGGCAAGAGGAGCAGCACACAGGGACAGTGTCGTGCACAAAGCACTAAAATAATCCAGCCAAACTGAAAAAGCATAAGGTCTGAAAGAAAAACAAACACCAAGGATGGGCTGTGTAAAATCAGCTGTCTGAACCTCATTCTCATTGATCTGGTTACATAAAACATAAAACTTAACCACATTAGAAACCTATAAATGAATTATGCAAGGAAAGCTGTAACTGTGAGGGAGGGGAAAAATAATCCAAACTAAAACAATATTTTATATTTTTCTATGATAATTCAATTTAAATTTAAAACAAGACAGTTGCATATTTTGGAAACACATACTTGGAGCCTGATTACTATGTTTTACATGGACTACAGACCAATTAAGGACACACTGTCCAAAATGTTAAGTGAGATGTTAGAAAGAAAATTTTACAGTGAGAATGGTGAGGCCCTGAAATGGAATTCCCAGAGAAGCTGTGGCTGCCCCATCCCTGGAATTGTTCAAGGCCAGGTTGGATGGGGCTTGGAGCAACCTGGGATAGGGGAATGTTCCCTTGCCCATGGCAGGGGTTGGAACTGGATGATCTTTAAGGTGCCATCTAAACTCAAACCATTCTGTGATTCTAAGGATTTTATGTCTGTTCATTCAAGATTACATGGAGACTGTAACCACAGTGCAACTCCTCATTCAGGATAGTTAATATTTTACAAGTTTAGAATGGTTCAAAATTCAAATGGTCAAATTGTCATAAAACAAATGAATCAATGTCCATTAAAGATTTAATAACTTGTCTCCTGTATCAGGAGGGCTTTGAGCTTCAAGCTGCTGAATGCTGGTAGAATCTGTTGAGTCACAGCCCACAGGATTTAAGGAATCTACATGGTAAAGTGTGTGTGCTCAGTCCAGTACCCTTTTTCTGACAGAAATGTGTCTTGGTAAGGGTGAAGGCACCTTCTGCTGCTTCCACAAACAGGGCTCAGTCAAGTCATCATTGATTCTCTCTTTCTTTGGCCAATGGGATTGAGATGATGAAGTTGTTGTTGAAAACCATATTTTCCAGCTGTCACACACACAGAGCATCTTTCTCAAAGTTTATCACCCCCATTTTCCTATAAAGAAGGCTTAAAGCTTAAGACTTCAACAGTGTTGATTGTCACTTTGGATAAGTGTGCATTCATGCAAATGAGTCAAAAGAAGGGCACAGAAGGTCTGTCTAGCTGAAATATTGACACTACCCAAAAAAGCTCCTTTCAGACTGCTCCTACTGCAATCCTGTCCTTTTGAATGGTCGCTGATGTTGATGGAACAGCAAGAAAAGAGCAGCTGCAGCGTTGCTCCAAGATGCACACAACGTGACCCAAAAGCTCCTGGGCTATTTTCCTAAGGTGTCAGCAAACAAATGTACAGACACAAGTCCTCAGGAGTTTCTCTGCATTCGCTGTAGACACTCTCCTCTCTCTCTGCCAGACAAAGCTGCCCCAAGGGAGCAGTGACACACTTATGGCAGGGCCCTGACAGGCAAACCAGGGCTGGGAGCTCTCCTGAGCAGCTGCTCTCCCTCTGTGATGGCACAACTGCCTGGGAAACTCACTGGGAAAACTGCTTTTCACTTTGCAAGATTCACTACGTGATCTCCCCTCTGGAAGGAATGGGCTTGTCTGTCCAAGCCAGGTCTCATTCGTGGTGTGGGGAAAAAATTCTTCTTTTGAGAAGAAAAAGTTGATTTGACACTGTTGGTCAGTATCATTATATATATTATGTATTTGATACTGTTGTTCAGTATCATTATTGCAAAAGCAGAAACATCAACAATTAAAAAAACCCCAAAAATGTAAGAATACTTCATATGCTAATGATCAAAACAATAACTACTAATCATAGATATTACTGGCATAATTTCTTTCACTGAATAGTGACCTTCATATTTCCTATCACCAGCCATGAAAGTTAAAGAATCCTAACTTTAATATCCTGCAAATGAGATTTAAACCAATGGAATGGAGTGGTTGGGGCTTTATCTTCTGGTCCTTTACTCATCCAGCATGGAACAAACATTTTGAGGAGATGTTAAGTAGAAGTTCTTGCCATTCTTTACCAAATTTTGGATTTTATTTAGTGATACGTTCTGTGCCAACCAGAGTATTTAGTAATTAGTTCCCTCACCTGCTTTCCTCCCTTTATTTTGTCTGAAGTCATGCAGAGCTGTTACACATTAAACCCCAGCTGTTCCTTATCTCCCTAAAGTGTGTAAGAGAGTTTTATAGGAACCTGTTTCTTGAGGTAATCTTTATATACACTGATATTTAAAAAAAACATGGATTTTTTAAAAAACCTGTTTGCATTAAAATTCAGAATAGAATTTCATCTATCACCATGGACACAGAAACCCTGAAAACATCCTGGTTTAGAAGTCCTCAAAGCATAAATAGGAAATCTGCTGCACACCACTAGGGCTAAGCCAGACTTAGAACCATTTTTAAAGATCAGAAATCATCATTGCTCCTGTATAATTCAATGCAGGTCCTGCCTCCAGTTCTACTGCTGCAGAGTAACTCTTGTTTTAGAAGCTCAATAATTAGTTTCACAACTGATGATGAAAAGTAGAGCATGATATTTTTCCTGGGGCTTTCATTAGTATCTCTAGGTTCACTTCCCTCAAGACATGGATCTCATAACAGGAGATTAATTTTAGTTTTCCAATGGAGTTTTATTGTAAGATTATTTTGTTCTCTGACTTTCTCCACTAAAGGGATTTTGATTAAAATGTGCCTAGACGTAGTCAACTGATGATAAGATTTGTAATTTCCAGTAGATAGGAATATTTAACTATACTAAAAGAAATTGTGTTATATTACAGATTATCCTGATGGAACAAATTTCCAAACTGATGCAGAGTAAAAGCAGAGTAATGCAATTAAAATTATTGTAGTTGCTCTAGATTTAAATTACCAGGACAGATCCTTGTTTGCACCCATAAGTGTCTCTTCTATAAAAATGGGATAAAAAATATATAGAAATGATAGATAGATAGATAGATAGATAGATAGATAAGCTGTAAGAACATCAATATTCAGTCAATTAAAGATCCATTTCACCAATATCATCCTTGCTTCAGGGCTGGCCAAACACCTAAGTAAAGATTCAAGTGCAGCAAAATATTTCTACCTATTTCCCCTAGCAATGATTTAGGGCTTGTGGTCATCCTCATCCAAACCAGTGAGATGGTTCTTGACATCCTTCAACCTTTTTTTTCTTTTTTCTTTGATTTATACAATTCCTTCTTGTACCTAAATTTTGACGACCACAATGTCATGGCAGAAGAAGTGACAAAACTCAAGAAGTGTGAAGAATCGTCTTTCTATGATGGTTTTGAGCCAACTCCTTTTAATTCTCTGTGGAAAAAGGCACTTTAGAAGCCTCATTCTCATGTGGAAGGAGAGCTTTTTCAACTGAATCCTTGCTAAACAAAAATAATTAACAAAATCTCTCAATCCTTTGTGCTTTCCCAAGGATAGTTTCACAGAAGAGTTGCTGTGCACAGGAAAAGTCCCATTGCTGCTTTTGGGTTCTGACTTCACCATGATGCCTCAGGGTTTAGCTTTTATGTTTTTCAGATTCTGTGATGCTTTAGTGTGTGGTTCTGAGCTTCATATTAGGGGATGGTGAGCTCTCTTCACAGAGTAGGGAGACAAAACAATTCCTTCTCTATCTAGGGACCAAGGACTACTGATCCAAATCTTGGGCCCAGGAGCACAAACAACGTGGGCTGAAGAAGGAAAAACAAGAAGGATGGGACTACATGGGCTAAAGCTGTAATTGGACAATTAATTACAGTGTGCTAATGAACCAGAACTTATAAAACTGTAAGATCCTGTGACTGGTCATCCATTTTGTGACCATTTTGGGTTCATCCTGGATGTAGCCCTGGCTGGGCTCTTGTGCTGCCCAAGGTGGATCCATTGAGGCCTTCTAATAAATCTCCATTTTATTCTTTAACTCTGTCCAGCCTCTATTCTAGGTCACAGCTCCCCTTTGGAGGGTAGAAAATCTGTAAATCTGATATCTCTCCTTGAACAATGGCCTGGCAACCCTCTAAAGAAGGAGAAACCCAGACATGTTTTGCATCAGAAAGAGAATATCACAAATAATTGATGAGTCATTCTCCCAGGGAAACGAGGGACAAGAAAGGAAAATAATTTTTTTTGTGTCTTATAATTTACATTTAAAGCACATTTTGTATTATAAAATACAATTTGTATTACCTTGTAAACATGCTATAGGTGAAACTTCACTAATAGGATGAAGGTGCTTTGATATCTCACCAGTATTCCAAAGGCTACAGCCCAATCCTCCTACTAGAGACCAACATTCCTTCTAGGTGTAGATCCAGAGCAAAGATCACCAAAAATCCATTTTTATTTTTCATCCCTACTGATATCTGCAGTTGTTTGTCTTCCTGTTCCTCAAGAGGATCTCTGGAACATCTCAGAAGATAAAAGCACTTGGGAACCTCTGGGCTTGGATTGCCCCTGACCCTGCTCCAGCCTGGAGTCTTTAAAACTGCTTCTGCACCTCTAACTCCTAATCCTAATAATTAGGATCCATTAGTCAGCATTGTTATGAGATTTCTGTAAAATCAAACACAAACAGCAGAGGAAAGGGTCATGTGTTGTTTTTTTGGAATAACACCTTGGCTTAATTTTAAGGATCCATTAAGGATATCTCTAACATCCTTTAAAAGAAAATATTTTAGTATGCCAGACTTGACTCTGCAGATGAAGATTTTTTTTTTCTTACCATGATCAGCTTCCTAAACTGTCTTTCAGGCACCTTACAGAGTGTGATAAAAGACTTGGCCAAAGGGTTTTACCTGTGGGAAGCTCAGCCAGGTCAGCGCTTGACGGAGACCGCGATGATGATGACGACGAGCAGCAGAACAGCCAAGGCGATGGACAGAAGGCAGCACTTCATCTTCCTGGCTCGTAGCTGAGGGGAGACAGACAAGGAAATGAATTCATAGAGATTAAATCCACTAAGAAATGTTGGGTTTTTTTCCATTGAAATAATGGTTTGGAACAAGCTGAAGCAACATAGAGAATTTCTTTATTTTTTTAGACTGATTTATCCTTCTGGATAATCCAGATTTCTTCTCCTGGATACAATCCCCTCTTCTACAGTACTTTCTTCCAGCTTAAATCATCATGTTACACTAAATTTCCAGGCTCTGCTTGGAGGTCTGAACTTTGGTAAGGCCACTCAGTTTGGTTTTGTTCTGGGGGTGTTGGAGCTGCATCTGGCTGCCAGGTATAGGAATGTGCACCTGTTGATGGAGTGACAAAACTTTCCTTTAGCCCCTTAAAAAGGAAATAAGCCCAGAAGTTTCTCTCCTCATTTAGGTGAAAAGACATCTCATAGGACTTGGGGGACTTCACCTCAAATTTAAGGATAACTAATTGGACAGAAGTCAAAAAGTCTCACCTGAGCAATTTACTACAAAAAGAAGAGAACAAAGAAACTAATTATTTTTGTGAGGTGTTTTACCAGGGGCAGAAGGGTCTCTTGCACCTAGCTTGGTTTTTCTCTGTAAGGAGTTTTGTTATTTTGCCTTTCATTAAAACCTTTTTGTTTCCAACACTAACACAGAAGCCATCCAGCTGATTATATGCCTTCTAAGGTAGCTGAGCTATCTTGGGTGTGAAACAGATCTCCAAGAGCTCATGAGACCTGGCTTGAGGAGACTCATGTTTCAGCCAGGAGAAAACTGTCCCCTGTAAGAGCAAAAGTTCCCTTTCCACTCTGCTGTGCAATAGAATTGAGACAAGTACTGACATGGGCTGTTCACAGGGCAGAGAAATGTGCTTCCAGTGCTAACCACCCTGACCTCATCCACTTTCAGATATGGTAAAAGAGATTCTATGGAGTTTTGATTTTGATCTCTTTTTCTACTTCAACCCATCAGTCTTCCTAGTGACCTCTGTGGATGTGATGTTGTTTCTTCCTATTTAAAATCTTTGCAGATAATCCAATTCCCCTGTCTCCTTTTTAGATGGATTGGAAGAAGGGTGTTTCCATGATCCCACAGTGTGTAAGGAGTGTAAGGAGTCCTGTTATCCAATACACACACAGAAAAGTAACCTCGGTGGAATCCTTAACTTGGATTTTTCAATTTTCAGCCCTCCAACTATGATTCATCAACCTAGTCACAAAACAACTAATAATACCCCTAGACAAAAAAGGACACAAATGAGCCCTAATTCTAACATCTCTCATAATGTTCTTCCTACCCATTAACCTCCTAGGCTTGCTACCCTATACAGTCACCCCAACCACCCATTTTCCTTGAGACCAGATTAACCAGTCCTCCAGGCACCAGAGTTGATAACACCATCTTGATGTGACAAACCAGTTGCTTTATTCCAGAGTCCTTTACCTTCCTTACAACTGAAGCAACACTCTCACAGGAGAGATGATGTTAATGTTACTGTTCTTATCCACTCTTCCTTCCTTTCCTTTCCCTATCTGCTGCAATCAGATCTCCCAGTCTGCCTTGGATCCTTCTCTAACTGCTTTACATCACTCTGCACTGCATTTCCCACAGAACCATTGCTCCCCAGCTGCTCTGTCCTGTTCTGGAGATGTTTTAGTCTCTACACTGCAAAGGAGACTCATCTCTTCCTTTGGTGCTTCAAATCCTGTCCTTCATTCTCTGTGCCCAAACAAGCTGGAGAAGCACTTCCAGCAGGGAACAGTGATGCATGACCTGTTCTTTCTTTCAGAATCAACCACCAATCAAACTGTGGTTTTATACAAGTGTGGATTTGCAGATTACTATTTTTTGCACCATAAAACGCTGCCCTGTCCTGCCTCCCTAGCAGATAATCAGTGAATCATCGTGGCTCTCCATCAGCTTTTCAATCACTCAAATAGGTAGGTTTTCTTTGATTTGGATGAGATAAAAAAACTCCAAAGTTTTAAATATATCATTCCATGTGCATTTGTCAAGAGGGATCCTGTCAGGCATGCCAGGAGGGAGTGTGAGAAGGGACACAATTCCACTTCCCAAAACCCCTACTCTGGAGCACAGATTTTTTCATACTTTTCCATCAGTTTACTGTGACTGTTGGGGAGAATATGAGTGGGCAAAGGCCCACAGAAATTATTGTGATGGAGGTGAGGCAATGGCACAGGTTTTCCAGAGAAGCTGTGGCTGCCCCATCCCTGGATGTATCCAAGGTTGGATGGGGCTTGGAGCAACCTGAGATAGTGGAAGATATTTCTGTCCATGGCAGGGGATGGAATGAGATGATTTTTAAGGTATCTTCCAACCTAAAACATTCTGTGATTCTCTGATTTTCTTTAAGTTTTGTTGTTTTGTTTTGTTTTTTTTTTTTTGTTTTTTTTTTTCACACACAAAAGGATGTTTCTTCATAGCAGACCCTCACCTAACACTTCAATTTCTTCAGAAGAAACTGCAATCCATCCTGAAAGCTCAGCCCATGAGATAACAGACTTCTACTGCTTCCCCTTTAATTTTAACCTTCATTAATTCCAAGTCAAAGCAGGAAACCTCTGCTTCAAACTGCAGACTTTCAAAGGCACTTGGGTGTCCTTGTCCCAAGTCTAAAGTCAGAGCCTGTGTTTGGTCAGCAGAGGATGCTAATGGGTCATTTAGCTTCAAGCAGAATTATCAAATAGTCCATCAAGAGCCTCAAAATTATCACTTCACATGGCTTTTCCATCATTCCCTTTGCAGAGAGATTCTCTTCTTTTCCTCTTTTCCAGCATTACAAAGTCCAAGCCACTCTTATTTTAGATTTGCACGGTCTCTTCTCCTTTCCCTTTTTCCTTGCTTTTAACCAACTATACCATAAACAGACTGAGACTGATCAGAGGACAGGAGAGCTGCAGCCCAGTCTGGATCCTGGGATTTGGCTCACATTTTATGATCTTGTTCTGGCTGGCAAGTCAGGGCAATGATTCCTACTCTTTAAAATATCTCCTAGCATATTTAGTATAACTGTCCTTCACAGCCATAAAACCCATGGCAGGATTCTCCTGTCTATTCCTAGTTTTGGCTTGTTTTTTTTTTTTTTTTTTTTTTTTTTTTTTTTTTTTTTTTTTTTTTTTTTTTTTTTTTTTGTTTTGTTTTTTTGTTTTTTTGTTTTTTTTTTTTCTTATTTTAGATTTCAATAAGGAAAATGCTGAATTCTTTGAGTTGCTTTAGTCTCCAGCCATAAATCTGCACATGCTGGTGGAGCAGGGGAGCAGCTTCTGATCCCTTCTTTGACACATCACCTTTCCTACAGATCCTGAGGAAGACTGGCATGATACCAGCACCCCAAGATTTTGTCATCTTGTTAGAAAAATACTGAAATATGAACAAAAGCAGTGTGTCCCTTCACTGGACAAGTGCACACCCTGGTTCAGAAAGAGACTTTAAAGAATCCCTTCAATGAGACTTGGCATGAGGATTGGACTTGATGACCTTGGAGGTCTTTTCCAACCCTAATATTCTATGATTTTATGATATCCCATGGAGATCACCAAGCCTGTCCTGTGGAGAGCACCAGCCTGAATTTCTGTGAGCTCTTGGGACCTTTTTCCTGCCTTTATCAGAGGAGAAAGATGTAAGCACAGAATGTGTTGCACAGATTCTCTTCCCCACACAGGATCTGTAGTCTGTGCTATGGGCACCCTAACTTAAATATTACATAAATACACACTAATAAACAACATAAATAATAATATTACATCTAACTATCTCTGCTATCATTCCCTAGTTTAGGTTAACAGAGTCTGATTGCCAAACTGAAATTACAAATGGTGTCTTAATGCCCCACTGCCATTCTTGAAGGGCATTGAGAGACAAAAACAAACAAATCCCTTTTAATGAGCTTTTAAAAGAGTTTTTTTAAGAACCCCGAGGTAACATTGCACACTGGAAGCACAGCAACCTCAGAAATGTAAGCATTGAGCAGTGAAGAAATTCCATGTTTTACATGCATGCATTTACAGGGAGCAATCTTTGCCCTTCTCTAAAGCAGGATTTCTGCCTCATTCAGTAAGGGAATCATTATTATGCTGTGTACATCATACATGTTTAGAAATTTCACTGATCTACTCAGGTTTTCTTAGGACATCTATCTAAAGTCATGTTCACATAAGACCACGCAAAGCTCTCACTTAATGTAAAGATCCTGATTTTTTTCAAGGGGTTTCCATGACAGCAGAATCATATAATTAATGCTTTCCATCCCAAACATCAATGCAATGATGGGGTTATATCCATTTTAAGAGGAGGAAGTAGAAACACATTCCTTGGGTGAAAGTACAGCTGATCTCAAGAGAGTTCCAGTTTCCTCAAGAAATAAAAAAAAAAAAAAAGAATAAAAAGCAAATGTGATTCATGATGCCACCCCTTGCATCAAAGTTAATCTACACTTACATGGAAATGGAAAACTGTTTCCAAACCTGTAACAGGGTTTCTCACCAGGACAAGTTCCTTACTGCCTGATACAGACACTATGAGGTTTCTGCCATAATTTTAGTAGTGTCAGAAAAACAAAACCACAGCCACAGAAAAGTTGAGGAAAAATTAAAAAAACACAAACTGAAACAACCCCCAAGAAGCCAAGCCCACTGTAAAATGAATCATTTCTATTACAGCATATTTCTTCAGGGAGCTTTGCATTTTTGCAGCATTTCCCACAAATTCAACTAAACCACAGTGGATTTCACTCATTTCCCCCCAGTTCTTTCTCCCCTGAGCTGTTGAGTCTCCTTCTCTCATACTCTGCATTATTCCTATTCCTGATCTTCCTTGATTTTCCTGGAAACTCTGAGACAACATGACCTCCTCTCAATTCCTGCTATTACACCCATGTTTGCTCACAGGAGCAATTTTAAGGACATTTCACCCAGAATCTTCCACCTGCCCTTGGAGTCAGATAAGACATACCCAAGATCATTGGCACAGCAGATGGATCAACAGCTAAAGGGCATTTTTGGTACCAACTAAACTTGGATGGTCTTCACCTCAACTTCACAAAGTATGCAGAAAACCTGAGGAAATAACTGTTTTGTTGTTTTTTGTTTTTTTTTTTCCCCAGGGACCTGGAGGTTTTGCCAAACACTTCTGGAGGTCACAAAAATCTATGGCTGCTTTCTGCATATTTTTCCTGTTAAACTGCAAAACTCTGTCCACAAACAGGAGCTGCTTGAATTTAACAAAACCTCCCAAAACCCACACTTCTCCCAGGGAAATGAATCCTGGAACTCCACCTTGGACAGCACTGACTCCCTTTAACTATCTGTGAAAATGAGTATATAAATAGAGATAGAGAAATCAACGCAACAAACAATTTTAGGCTGAATTTGGGAAAAGTTCAAAGCTACGAGATTATCTTCTGCTGGAAAATGTGTGAGAAATATTATAAGCCCACTATCTGATTTCATTTTAATTATCTTAGCTTATTCTAAACCTTGAATGCTATGCTGCAGCACTGCTCTGGTTTTATAGCTCTGTCCCAACCTGTTGTAAGTCCATTTCCCTTAACACCTAGAATTTGTTGATTAAATTGGAGCTAATCTATTTTCATTGTACACATTTTCCCAAGATGAAAAGAATGCAACATGGGACCAAAAAAATTCTAATCCTGTAGCAAGATGTAATGGCTTTTTACAGTTGTTTTTTCTGGGCTCTCAGGGTTTTTTAGCAAAATAAGTAAAGATATATTTTAATCCTGACAGAGGCTCTTTAAACACACATGTGAAATAGGAGTGAAAAGCAGGGAGGGAATTGGCAAGGCTATTTAGGGACACAACTGAAAAGCACTTTATAATGACAGGCAAGCTGGATATGACTGAGCCTGGAAGAAACCTTTCCCTCATTGTTTCAGAAAATTAAGCTGCAAGTCATATTTTACAGCCTAGAAGATATTTATTTCTTGGGGGTAAAATGTTGAAAAATGTTTTAATTATGTCACAACAGATAGTTAAGTAATTAAAACCCATTAAAGCCCATTACGGCCCCAGGCCCAGAAGAGTAAGTTTCATCTTGGAAATTCCTAAGCAAACATATTTACAAGGAGGAAAAAAAATGCTTTCTTGCTAAGGATTCAAAAACTAGCTGAGGCCAAGCATAAATAATAGAAAAGGCTAAAGGAAACTGGTTTTCTTGCATTTATATTGAATGGAGAAAAACAAACAAATAAAAAAGCACTTGATTCACATATAGAAAAGCAGCATTGAGCTTCTCCACCCTTGGTGGATTGATTACATTATGGACTGTAAGGCAGGGAGGAGTAAGGCAGTTATGGATTGTAAGGCAGGAGCTGAGATTTCTCAACTGCCTCCACAAAGGAGGTGAAAATCCCTAGAAACAGGAATTTTAGTTCAGGCAGGGATTTGTACTAGAGCAGCTGCTCTATTCTGGGAACATCAGAGCGTGTGGCACCACTTCAGAGCACAGTCACACCCTACAAATCCATGGCTGGGGAGTTTTCTAGCTCTTCTGCAGGACAAAATTGGGCAGGTTGCTCTCATTAGAAATTAATTAAAATAATCTCTCCAGTATCCCATCTTTGTTCCATCACTCCCAGGTCTCAGCCCTGGCACTGGGATGAGGATGAAGACAGTAACCAAAGAGCTTTGCCCTAAAGGGTTAACTCAAGACCACTTGACTCTGCCCCTCCCTCCTGCAATGTTAAATAATAGAAACATTCATAGAAAAATGGGATTGTTGAGGCTGGAAAGGACCTCTAAGATCACCAAGTCCAACCTTCAACTCCTAGAGTTTCATATCCAAAGGTTTTTAAACACTTCCCTGGGCAGGTTCTTCCAAAGCTTCCAAAGCTTAGGAGTGAGGACAAGGAACAGGTCTGGAAATACCCTGAGCTTTTCAGTTTGGTTGGATGGGCAAGAATCTGTCTCCTAGTGAACAAGGACCAGTGTTCCATTATAATTTCTTAGGTTATTATGGTCAGCAAGCAAAAATCATGTACTCAATGCCAACGGACTCAATAAGAAAATCCATTTTACTTTCAGAAATGCTTACCCATGTTTCAAACACAATTTTAAAATAAAGGACAATTCATGAAGCATCTTTGAACAGAGCCAGGAGTGCAAGAACTTCTGAAAGTACAATTCCACTATTGGAGCAAAGAAACCATTGCAGACTAATCTGCTCTGGAAATTTATTTCCTGCAAACCTGTTCAGCAGATAAAAACCAAAAATTATTAAATTTAGCAACCACACAATAACAGCCTCCAGTTATCAGGTCAGGTCCTTTTAAGGGCCTCTGTTGGGCAATGAAAACCCATCCTGATTAATTTTCAAGTGCTGCTTCCTTTATTGTAAGATTAACAAATCTGTTTGACATAAAATGGTTCATTCTATATGCAAATCTCTGTAGAGTTTTCTGACATTAAAGAGGTTCATACAATTTTGTTCACCCTGACCTCAGAGGTCATTTGGAATTTCATGAAAGCATTTGTCTATGCTCTTAATATGCATTTTGAAAGCTAATTTGAGGTCTGCTGGATTGAGAGCACAGGTTCTTAATTACGCTTGGACGTGTTTATGCAGAGCTGATATTATAAATCTGAAACTGCTGTCATTCCAGTGGACAATAGCAAAAGCTCTGCTGAAGGCTGGAGAGGCAGAAGAAAAGAAAATATTGGAGCTACACAGTGGGAAGTCAGACCTTGTAGATGTGTGGTTACCTCCAAGAATTATGTAAACATACAGAGGGGAAAAATCCCCTTACACTTGCAACAGTACTATAACAATTATTATTATAAGTAGTAGTAGTAGTAGTAGTAGTAGCAGTAGTAGTAGTAGTAGTAGTAATAATAATAATAGCAATAATAAGTTTTTCATATTCCATTTGCATTTATAAGCTCCCTTAACTAAGCCACACACAATCAGCTCTGATAAGAGAGTAAACACTCTGTGTTATTGCAGTGGAAGGGAGGAACATGACCTTTAACGTGTGTACAAATTAAAATGCACTGACCAAATTTGGTGACCTTTATGGTATGGCTTCCTTATAGAGCTACAATGAATTTGCTATCAAATATCACTGCTTCTGCAGGCAGGCTAGAAAAGGCCAGGAATATTATTAAGCACTTACAGTGTTTTTAAATGAGAACAAAGTAGACAAGTTGCAAATGAATAAAACCCACAAGATATGAGAGCAACACAGAAAGGCCAGCCCACAGCAGCAGGGAAATAGATCACTTGGCTTTGACATATGGTTTTTGGGCCTTCACTTGCATTTCATTTGGATTGATTTCTTTATGATATGTCTATGTATTTGCTGCTTTCCACTAATTCTGTGCAGTTTTCCCATTCCCCATAAGTCTCTTCATGATCCCCTCCTCATTAATTAATTTTCTTTGCATACATCTCTGGAAGTGTTCAAGGACAAGTTGGATGGGGCCCTCAGCAACCTGGCTGAGTGGAAAGTGTGCCCATGGCTGAGGGGATGAACTGGATGATATTTAAGGTCCTTTCCAACACAAGTCATTCCACGATCCCACATGTTTGTATGATATAATGCAGGTGAAGCCAAATGCCATCTATATGTATGATTCCTCAGCATAGCCTACTGCAAAACTGTATTTTCTCCCACTTATTTAGCCAGTGTCAACCATCCAGGATTGGATTTTCCATGCCTGGAATCTACTCCAAGATATTTCTTTTAAATGAAAATATGCCAGCCAAATCAAAGGAGAAAACTATTAAAACAATTTCCAAGTAGTCCATCCTGGAGAAGATTATGGAAATGTTTTCTCTTGTCTCACCCTGCTTTGGAGAAAGATCACAGAATCATTGAGGTTGGAGAAGACCTCCAAGACCGACAAGTCCAACCTTTGGCCGATCACCACCCTGCCCACTAAAGCACAGGTAGAAGTGCCTCATCTGCTTGTTTTTTGAACACTTACAGGGATGTTGAGTCCACCCTGTCCCTAGGCAGCCTGTTCCAATGCTTGACTACTCTTTCAGTGAATGAATTTTCCCCGATATCCAACCTAGTGCAACTTGAAGCCATTTTCCCTTGGCCCGTGTAAGGAAGATTAGGGAGAAAGGGGATTGTCCCTTTGATGAGGGTCCTCATTTTAGTGATTCTGGGAAGTTTGGCTCAGTTTAGGAAAGATATGACTTCTCTCAAACCCTTGCTCACATACCTCTTGACTAGTTCAAAATTTGAGATAATTTTCACCATCTGCCACATCTATCAGGATGAGGATGGCAGCACAGTGCTTTCCGTGCTGGCTTGCCTAAAAGCTGACAGGAGCTGATGTTGAGCCTGCACACACAGATTTAATTGCTGCATTTTCTACCTTCTGAATGCTTGAATTAACAATCTTAATATTCTCCTAATACACTTGTTTTTCTAATGGCTGAGGCATCATTTGTAATAACACATGATAATGGCTTACATTTCTAGCACGCCTTTCAAGGCAGCAAACCTCCAACGTGATTTACAAATTCACTATAAAGAGGATTATCTTTTTACCAGCTCTGGAATGAAGCCACCTACCTCTGGCAGCTGTTTTGAGTTCCACACAGCAGAGCCAGCCAGCAATTTAAAGCAGGTAATGACTGCACCTGAAACACCAGAGACTGCATTTCCCAAATCAGAATTCACCCAGAGTAGCAAAACAAACACTTACACTTTTGTAGAAACCACCCTGAGATGCTTAAAAGCCCCAAACAGGCAGATTCAGAGAGAATTTAACTCCCCCAACAATTCAAACCCAGAAACAATGCAAGGAAGCAGTGATTTGACCACATCAAAGCTGTGCAGTACTCGAAGAAAGCCTTCCTGCTGAGCTGTGTTGATTAGTTAGATTATAATATTTTATGAATGGGTCTACTTGGAAGGATTGCAAATGACAGATTTTGGCTCATTGTGCTGCCAATCTCAGCATTTTGAGCCCATAAGTTCATCCAGACTTCTATCAACCTCACTTATCTGGTCTTTACATCATCAGTTTCTCTTTCAGGGCAGAAAGATTTAATTCTTGAACCAGATCAATCTCTGCTCCCAAAAACACTTGAGCCCTCCCCAGACTGGCTCCTTTTGCCAACAACAACAACCAGGTCAAACTTTGCAGAATCTTAAAAGGACCAGAGCCAAAAAAATCATTTAGTCTGGCTTAACTCCAGTGTACTCTGATGAGACTCTGGACCAAATAATTCTAAGAATTTCTCCTCACTGCTCTGTATATAGGTGCAAAAATAATACAGATGAAAATTCTAATAAAGATAAATGCTTTACGAAAGAGTGCAACATCAGCCATGAAGGATCTTTTGAACATCCTCAAACACAAACAAAGAAAATAAAGAAAAGAAAAAAACAAAGGTACTTGCAAAGAGTAGTAAAAAAAGAATCCCAGAATAATTTGGGCTGAGAAAGACCTCTAAGATCATCAAGTCCAAACAGCACTGCCAAGGCCACCATTAAGCCATGTCCCATTTACACAATTTAAATCCTGCCAGGGATGGTGACTCCAACACTTCACTGGGCAGCCTTTTCCAGGGCTTGACAACCCTTTTAGTGCAGATTTTTTCCTAATATCCAACCTAAACCTCCTCTGGTGCAATTTGAGGCTGTTTCCTCTTGTGGTACAACAATATTGTTCATGCTGGGACTGAAAGAAAGGTTTTCTGTCTTCAAGGCACCATGTTCTTGAACTCAAAATTGCCTTCTAATCTCACCAGTAATAAAGATAAATTAGGATTCTTTTTTAACTGTGTCCATTGATTTAATATAGAACATTACGTCCTACAAACTTTGCTCACCACTATCACTAACATCACTACTATCTTTACTACTACTAAAATACTGCCCTCATTAGCATGTCAAACAGTGGTTGACAGGCACAAACTACCCTGCATTATTTTGTAACATCATAGAACAGAGCTGAACTTGTGCTGCACTGAATTTTAAATAGACTTCTAATTGTTTGTTTGGGTTTTTTTTTCCTGGTAGTGAAATCCAAAGAGTGCAGAAAATATTTACAAGCACCCACCATGTCCCTGCTGCTCCTTTTCAGGATACCTGTGAGTAGAGGGCTAAAGAAGAGTGAGAAAATCACATGGAGACCAAGCATGAAAACCTTCCCTTTGAAAAGTGACAACTTGTCTGCTATGAACTCAAGAAATGCAAATCTCATATCTTGCCTAATACAGACTGAAATGTATTTTACTGCTTCTTAAACTCATGTATGCTTTTACAAATGTGAGTCTTCACCTGTTCAAAGTAGAGCTGAGACATAAAAGCTGAGAATCTTAAATAATTGCAAAATGACAAAGAATATTTCCATTTTACTACTTACTTATATGTCTGTCACAAAAAAGAAGTGGATAAAGTCACATCTAGTGTAGCACCAGTAAAACTAAGCAGAAATAGAGCCTCCATATCATTTTATTGGGTGGCACAGAATTAAATTTGAGACAGCTTGATTTTCTTTAGATGCCATGGAGAACTGGTTAGGCTGTCAAAATACCTGATCTAAACCTTTGTTTAAACCCAAACAACTTCTTCAAGGTTTGAAGATTATTTTGACTCTCTATTGTTTTTTTTCATTTTCATTTTTCTGGTGGATTAAATGCACAAATGGCAAGAGGTAGACTGAGTTGATACTGAACTTCTGACTCCAGGGGAAAGCAGCAAGTATTGGGAAATCTTGTGTGAGACAGTTTTCTCCTGAGGTTTTCTGCTCAGATTAACAGCTGAAGATCCAGAAAACGTCAAAGAGCAAAGTTCAGGACTGGTAAGAAGAGCATTTCAATATAAATACCAAAAATAAATCTGAAAAGAGCAGGCAATGAGGAGAACTGTTCAGGGAAATATAGCACTATCCATCCTTTTCTCATTAAATTGTTATGTGGCTATTTATAAGTCATTTAATTTCTTCATTCCTCATTTTCCATGTTGTAACATCAGGGATGTGACTTCATTAAATAAATAGAGCAAAAGTAGTGACCCCTGTGATGATGGAGCCATTGCTTGCCAAGATCAACACACAAACATCATTTTTTTAACTATCTGGTTTTTATAGGGATAGGGTTTTTTTGGTTTTGTTTTAGGTAAAGTGTTTGAGCCATTTCTAACTTAAAATCTTTACAATCTTCTGGGATGAAAGCATTTCTCTTTAATTATTTAGTCACACAGTAGAGTTATGGATATGACACTGGAGCTCATATTGCAGAGGAGCAAGTTTTTGTTCCTTCCTTCATCTCTCAAACAACCACTCTAAGCAGCATCCTTAAATGTGGTGGTGTTTGCAGGGGTCCCAA
>JAHXMQ010000807.1:143172656-143183482 GCA_020466415.1 Ammodramus savannarum pratensis | reverse complement strand
GACCAGAGGTCAAAACATTTCACTGTTCCTCAGTCCCTGGCAATGAGACAGCATTCAGAGCATCCTGAATTATTCACTGCCATCAAAGCTGAGAGTTTCCTGCCTCTGTGTCAAAATCACAGTGTAATTGCAAATTGCAGTGGATTCTGAATGAAAGAGATGATTGTAACAAACAATGGAATATCAGCACTGCTTCACAAATGGCCTTGGAGCCTGACCTTGCTGGTCAGAATCACAGCTCCTGTGTCTGGGCAGAGTCTTGTCAGCTCTGCCAGCACAAAGGGCTCCTTACGTGAAGAGTGTAGGAATAACTGGACTGTGATAGACAACATAATAGAGCTCTGGGAATGTCACAGAGCACAGTGCCAACAGGCTGTCCTACAGAGCATATCAATCCCTCACAGCAACGGGAGGACAGGCTGGAAGAGAAAGAATTAAATTAAATCACGGTTCTGTAAGGGTGGAAATGAAAACAGTCCTCGTGTTTGAGTTTTATGTCATTGCAAGCATGGAAAGGGGCAGAAAGCAATGAAATGTATTAAATCCAACATATCTTTGTGTTTATGGTTTCTGTCATGGTGCCAACTTGGAGCCAGATCCACGTTAGAAAGCTCATCTACTCCATCCAGCTATGCTTTGTAAGGAACAAACAACCTGCAAACATTTCCTCCAATTAACAGAACAGCAGAGAGATGGGATTCTCCAGAATGGCAGAACCCAGGACATGCAGCCAAAAGGCCATGTGTCACTCAACCATAACTAACTTTTAGCCAACAAAAACAAATTTAAGTTACACAACATCTAAAGAAAATATTCTTAGAGGTGCACAGACAACAAATTCAAAAACTGCCAACTAAGTTAAAAAGGGATTTATGTAGTTCAGTTTGTTATGACATAGTTTTCTTAAAACACTGCTGAGAGGATGAGGACATTAATCACTGTTTAGGATAAAGCTGATCTGAAAATCCTCCCAAACTTATCGACAAATTCTCCCAAAGTCCTGAAAACCGGACTGCATGAGTGGTTTGAAGCTCTGAGAAAGTTTCTAAAGTAGTTCTGAGCACTTCCACCTAAACTGAAACCTCCATGGGAGATTATGCCCTGGTGCTATTTGGAGAACAGCTCAAAAAGAGACATCTCCAGGGAGGTCCTGCTTATGGAATTTTTTTGAGGTTGACATTGAAGTAACCAGATATTTTTGAAGAGTCTGGAGAAGTGAAGGGAACCTCTGAACTTGTGAAGTGTCCCAGCTTCTTTTACAGGCAGATGATCAAAGCTTTTAACTCTCCATCCCTTTTCTCCTGGCATCTATGACAAGAGCTTAAATAGTTGAGCTCCACATGGGGAAAAGCCCATATAGATATCTGTAAGGATGTGTGTATATTTTCCCCTCACTGCTTGTCAGAGCCTCTGTACTTAACATATTAATTTACCAAGTTTAACTTTTTAATGCTAGCTCCTTTAAGTCATTAGAGATCCTTTTCTCATCATAATCCTCTTATTTGGTAATCAGTCTGAGCCTGTCTGTATTTTTTAAGAATATTTAAAAGTTTCTGGTGAAGATCAAGGGAAGTTTTCTCTTGCTCTACTTCACAAACTCCAACTTATTATTAGTAAGTGGTTCAGTGCAACTTACTCTACAGTCAGCTTTTTGCACTTCTATCTCATCCTTTATACAACCATATTATCATAGAACTATTTAGGCTGAAAATCCCCTCAAGAATCATTGAGTTACAACCATTATGAATGGAAGTGTTACTTTTAAATGCATTATGGCTGTTGAAAGCTGACCAGAGGAGAGATGGAGGAGTGGAAATGGATGTGGCAAAGATGGTGGTAATAGCTATGGTAATGTGCTTCAACTGGAGGAGCCACCAACAGACCCTTTTCCTTCATGAGTCATTCCTAAAATTAGTCATAATGCATTTCTTAATGCTCCTTTATTTGTCATGCAGGACAGTCTGTGCACAAGAGGTCTCAGAAGATAAACTAATCTCAAGGCACCAGGCAGATATTACACCATGAGCAACAAACCCCCAGCCACCTCTGACTCAAGTTTCTATTTCTAAAGACAAATAAATCCACCCCTCACCATTACCACCCTTCCTGCTGTTAACTAGATGTGCTTTAACAGCCAGAGAAATCATGAATTCATAACTACATCATATCCCAGTTTGAATGCATCAAAGAAATTCCTCACAGTCCGTTTGGATCTCAGCAAAGAGGCACAGTGAAACTCACTGAAACAAAGGCCCACAATAGACTTTGCATAAGTTCAAAAGCTCCCCTACATCCTCTGTGAGCTTCCAAACTGGGTTCAAGATAGAACTTCCACTTCAAGCCAAAAGCTCTATACAAAAAGCTGTTTATGCTTTTCCCTCATATTTAATGTTCACAGGGGGAGGGGAGAAAATAAGAAAATCAGTGTAAAGGCAGTCTCACATCAGCTAATCTCTGCAACCAATTAATTAAACAATTATATTAGCCAAGCCTTCACTTCTGACATGGCACAGCTGACATTAATTGGGCCACAATCAAGATAGTAATTCAGGTTAATTGGATTTCCACTGTCAGCAGCTATCAGCTTATTTCAATATGCTGCTGTCATTTAAGAATAATTAATCATGGATGACTTTATTGGATGGCACTGGTTGACAGCTGATGGTGTGGTGACGCTTGAAGAAGTTGGTGATAGCTGCAGGCCTGGGGAAGGGGAAATCTGGATTCCTTTGGGGAGATTATTGTGCTTCCATTGCATATTGAGATCCAAAATGTGCTGCACGAGGTGCTGAGCTGGTGATAAAAAGAGGGGGCTGGAGAAAGGAAGAACAGCACAGCAAAAGGTCAGAGGGATGGACAAGTTCCACCACCTTCAGGCACTCAGGGATTGTTTGGCTCTTGCTGCAGCAGCACAGGATTCAATAAAAGACTCATTCACGTGCTGCAGGAGCAGAAATGCCTTCATCTGGTGTTGCCTTTCTCCATTCATAATAGACCATTACCCTGGCTAACACTGGATAACATAATTTATTCAATCTGTTGTCAGAATGTCGGCAAAAAACGTCAAGGAGCTGATGGAGCCAAGTCTTTATTTGTTAATAACTTGAAGCAAGAAAAAAAAGAAAAGGGGGGAAAAAAGGTGATGAAATTGTTGTGGGGAAGCAGGGGGGAGAAGCTAGAAATGAAAGTATATGCTGAAAATAGTTTAGAGTGTTCCATGAGGGGTAATAGGAATACATTATCCCTCTGAAGAAAAAAAAAATGAAAACGCAATTTAAACTTGAGGGAAGAAAAAGCTTTAGCACCAAGTTCTATTAGACTACATAATTATTCCCCAAAGGGGAAAATATACATATATATTTAAAAGTAAAGTACAATTTTAGGTTATTCATGACAGAGTGCTAAAAAATCATACCAAAAGTGGCAACACTACTTTGACAGCTGGACGGCAAAAATTTTCCATCAGAAATATGATGAATTTATTGTGTAACTGCCAGAAACCAGTTCAAGATGGATGGAGTACACAGAATCAAATTTCTAAAGGAAAATTTGACACCATGGCTGATGAATTTGGCTCCCTCCTTTTTAGCAAAAATATTGGACAAAAAATGATCATGTGCACTGCTCAGCAGAGCACAAATTCCCATTTTGGAGATATTTTCTTGCTGTCAGAGAAGTCTGATGAGGCAAAAGCATCCATTAACCAAAGATGGGCAGAAGAAGCCATTAATTGTGACTTCTCTCTAAAATGGGTCTGGCACTGCTGTAGGTACAAGAGAGCAGCACACAGGAGGTTTTTACCTTCTGGGGGTTTCAATTCAGTGAAATTCTCCAGCATTTTACCTTCTGTTATAGTCAAGACCTGGTTGCTTCCTTTGCCTTATTTTTTGGGGAAATTCCTGTATTTAAGCATGCTTGTCTGCCAGGATGCAAATAAGCAGTCTTTTGGAAACTGGGAAAAATCCTTGTTGAAATCCAGCCTAGCCTGAACAATAGGAAAAAACATCTAAATTTTTTTGTGTTTTTTGTGTTTTGCATGACCCAGCACATCAAGGGAGGTGATTCTGTTCCTTGTGAGATCCCACCTGGAACAATGTCCAGCTCTGGGCTCCTGAGCACAAGAAAGGTTTGGAATTCTTGGAGTGAGCCCAAGAAGTCTTAGGCCATGACAATATTGTCTTTAGAGGCCACAAAGATTCTCTGAAGACTGAAGCACCTCTGCTGTGGAGACAGGTTGAGAGAATTGGGGTTATTCAGCATGGAGAAGAAAAGGCCTTTGGGAAACCTCATTCCAGTGCATTAAGGGATTTTTGAAAAGGAGGGAGAGGAGGGACTTTTGAAATGGACAGGTAGATCAAACAAGGGGAGTGGTTTTTAACTGAAAGAGGAGATATTTGGCATATTTAGGAAGAAATTCTTTACTGTGAGGGTGGTGAGACCCTGGCACAGGGTGCCCAGAGAAGCTGTGGCTGCCCCATCCCTGGAAGTGTCCAAGGCCAGGCTGGATGGGTCTTGGAGAAATCTGGGATAGTGGAAGGTGTCCTTGCCCATGGCAGGAGGTGGAACTGGATGATTTTTAAAGTCTCTTCCAACACAAAACATGGGGTTCTGTGACTCTGTGTCTCTTATTCAATCCATGCAGTAGCTGGCTGCCATTTCAAAGATGAGCGATTGGGAATGTCAATGAACTGCTTTGCTTAGTTCACTGTTGAGATGTTGGGATTTTTTTTTTTTTTGTTTGTTTTTTAAATTCATAATCTGGTTAAATCTTATCAAATTCCTTATTAAATTGTGAGTGTAAATTACTTCTCTAACTGGGGAGCCCCTGAATAAATAGCCCAAAATGCTGCTCTACAAGTGAATGTTGCAAACAGCTGATGCTGATCAGATTATCTGTGGGATCATTGCTGACAGATAAAAAATTGAATCTGAAGCTACATGTTTTTTAAATCTTTTTTTTTTTTCCTTCTACACATATCCTTTTAAAGCAGGATTGATGTGCTCTGTCAGTAGCCTGTAATTTGCAGGAAAGCAGGTATTCTGTTTGTCAGTCCTTTTCCTTCTCCCAAGTGCTCCAAAACTCCTTTGCCAAATTCAATCACATCTGAGAGAGAAATGAAGCATCTAAAGTACTTCTGTTCACAGGAAACTTGATGTCTTGTAGAAAAGACATCTCTTTCTTTGGTTAGGCAGAAGTTAATTGCCTAAACAGAAAATAATGCAGTTTCTGGAAGTATCATATTCTTACAATTTATGTATAGTGGAGTATAATGGGGAGAAACGCAAGAAAAAGAGAAAATTAGGGTGACAATGGCCACAGCTGACAGCAAATTGGGAATTATTAATTCTGCTCTTTGGAGAAAAACTTGGGTTTCAGTCCTAGAGCTTCAGGAAATGCTTCTGGGACTCAGTGAAATGGAATGTCCTGCTCCTCATGACAGCTGCAGTCTGTGGATCCCTCTGCAGACCCTGCAGATCACCATGACAATGTTTGGAAAGGGTGATCCCAGTGGGTCCTTCCCAACTCAGGGTTTTCTTTGAGTCTGTGATTCTATCTGCGGGATAACCTGTCACAGGCAAAGATATGATGGAATGATAATTCAATTTTTCTGTTCTTTTCTCTTTATAAGGCAAAGGTCCCTTTTGGATCTGGTCTCAAATAATTTCTCCAGGCAAGAAAAACCTGAAAAAGCAGGAAACAGCAGCCATGCCTCTGAAGCAAGCAGACAAAATTCTAACGAGATCAAGAACAAACACTGCGCCCAGCCTTTTAGCAGTAAGGCCAAAGATGAGCTGACCATGAACTTTAGCCTATGCTCACATCTCCACATCTAATAAAAAAAATGAACCATGGTGGAAGCAAAGGTTGCCTTCACAGGGAGCTGTTTCTTCCCTGGAGGTTTTGCTCTTGAATAAGAGATTTTCTGCTTTGTAGTCTCAGCCCACCCTCCTTCAGGAGCTCTCCAGTTACTAAAAGCATGTGAAAAACAGGAGGAAAAGCCTAAACAGGCACAGCTGCACCTGTGATGTGAACCATCAGAGCAAAGCTGATGGTGAATGGCCATGAAGGATGTCAGGGGAGCTGTAAATTTGGGACTGCTGTTGCCTTCCAGCTGTTTACTAACATCTGATATCTCATCCTGCAAGGAACATTGAGGCCATGACAATATTGCCAGGTTTTGTCATCTCTACAAGGTGTCACTGGTGCCAAAGGATGGGAAAAAGGAATGGCCAGGGATGTTGGAACTGTGGCTTCAATAATGCTCTGGGCATTAAGCTCTAAACCTTGTTCCTTGCCAAATCTTCCCTTCCCTTCCCTTCCCTTCCCTTCCCTTCCCTTCCATCTTGGAACTGTTTTCATATTTTTTTTTTTAAATAAGGCTCAGAAAACAATCCAGATGGCAGGCAGGTGAATGTAGTGTTGTTATTTTTTCATCCTGAAAAGACACAAAGATGATGTTTCCAAGAAGAAAGAAAAAATCAATGTCTTTTTTTGCTCCACCTACTCAACTGAACGGAATTTATATCAAAAGATTTGTGGGGAAAATTATCTGTGATTTGTTTGTTTCACACAGCTAAACATCAGATTGGAATATTTTGGGGTTTTGGTAATTGTCTGAGCTAGTAGCTTAATCACTCAGAGCACATTGCCATTAATAACAGATCACAAAGACCTCACAGCTTTTAGGTCTAAAAACTGCAGAAAAAGCCAAGGTGCTCCTCCTTGAGTGCTTATGTAGAAATACCATCTGATGTAGCTTATATTTTAGAAAAAAAGGTGATTTTACCTCTCAAGTTTAGCAGAACCTAGCTCCTGGATGTTAATGAAAAGATAAAAACAGGTCCCTCCTTTTAACCTCCTGTTGGAACACCAGCTTACAAGGGGAGGTGGGTGGGATCGCACACGTAGCATTTTTTGAATTTCTCAAATTCACACAGTTTGTAAAATCCCTGCAACTGGAGCCTTTTTGGATGCATCAGCCTATGATGTTCAAAGCAGTGGAACTGCAATAATTACCATCTCTCTGTAATTAGTTCTGCTAATCTCATTAGCTGGGCTCAGGTGTTGATCTGTTGATTGTCATCTTGTAACTTCCATGAATTAATAAATGACTCTGTGGGTGTGGTGGTGAGAAAGGAGTGAGAAATGGTGTGGTTTTTCAGTTTTTCAAGGAGGGTTCTCTTTTTCTTAGACCTCCTCATTTTATTATTTGCATCTCCATTCAGTGGATGATTCAAATATTATAATTATTTTTTTAAGAGCATAGAAGTTCTGGGTAAGCCAGGCTCCAAAAATCCAAGTATTTCAGAAGAAAAGCCCCACAATATAGGCAAGAGCATTTTCACCTATCCCTCATCTCTTGTGACACTTTGGAGTGGCATTGCAAGAGAATAACACTTCAAAGGAGAGGTTTGTCTGAGCTCATGGCCTGTTCAACACTCCATCTTCACCAGGACAGTCAATGAGGATGCTCTTCTTGACCAGATTTGTCTGCTTAAGAAACTGGCTTGATCTTTTTTAGAATCATAGAAAATTAAGGCTGGGAAAAAAACAGATCATGAAGACCTTTGACCCAAAACCACCACACTCACCAAATCATGTCAAGAAGTGAGACATGGACTCATTTTTTAAATACTTCCAGAGAAGGTGACTCCACCACTCCTCTAAAGAGCCTGTTCTATTCTTGACCACTCTTTTCAGTGAAGAAGTTTTTCCTAATATCAAATGTGAACTCCCTTGGTGCCACTCAAGGCCTTTTCCCCCTTTTTTCCTGTTTGATTCCAGCTGTTCCCCAGCAGCTCAGCTGAGATAATTTGAGATACAGCAGCTGTAAGACACTGCTGAATTCTAAAATGCTTCTCAGTGGGTGACAGAGATTGATGTAAATAAAAGGACAAGTCTGAGGTCTCACGGCAGAACATTATTGTGTGTGGTGTGTGCACAGGCATTTCTGGTAGGGAGATTTTACAGTTCTGCACCTTGGCAGATGCTGAGCCCTGTCTTTGGAAGGGGAGGAAGTAGCCCATGAGGAGAGAAGGATAGAGGATTTAATCTCTACCGGGCAGTTTAGTGAGCTGGGAGCACATTTTGGGATTTTCACCCCCTCAGCTTTCCCAGAAAGTCAAACAAAACCACTTCTAAGTATGTTTAGTACTTATTTAGCAAGATTCAAAAATGTGAGAGGGGTGGAGATGACAACAATAGGAACTTTTCATTGAAGATACTGCTTTTTATTAAATAATTATTTCCAATTAAGAATTTTATTTCTGACCCACTATTGCAAAATAATTCACATTTCTGAAATTCAGTCCTACCAAGTAAAGCCCAGGAGCAGATACAGATGAGGGGATTTGTTATAACTATCAAATAAACCAGAGAAAATGAAGTTACTCCTTAAAAACCTGCCTGTTGATGAGAGAAGGTTAAAAAATTAAAACCAGAATCTGTGTTGGGAAGCAAAATTTCAGTTTGTGAAGAATATGATTAAGGTTGCAAAGAGTCACTATTAATGCATAAAACCAGCAGCTGCTACTTCTTATTTTAGGCCACTGTAGCCACAGCAAAATGCCTTGGTTGCACCTGATTATGAGGGATATAGATGAATTACTTACTGGGTTGGAAATCTGTAGGCACCCAGGGATGAGTGATCATGATTTGATTACGTTCAAGATGAAAAACAGAATCAATTCTCAATCAGTATCATCTTATGTATGTAATTGATGCCTCTAAAGGGCACATCTCCTGAAACTGAGAAAGTTCTGAGGGGAAAAATTCACAGCAGAAACCGTGTAAATAGGAAAATAAGAAGGAAAATTGAGTGTGCTCAAAAGAACAGCCCGTTAACTGGTGAGGATGCCTTAATCTCACATCAAAAAATTGAAAGTTTTAGCTAAAACCTCATCCTGATTCAGTGATAAATTTTGGGCAGCAACTAGAAGTTGAAGGATTTGTCCTGTGAATGGGGGAGGAATCTCTGCAGTCGTCTAGTTCTGCATCCAGACTGGAAATGTCCCTGCAGTGGTGACAACATCTCTTGGAACTGGATGATCTCTAAGGTCCCCTCCAACCCAAACCATTCCTTGGTTCTTTAATTCTCTTACAATGATGCCACAAATGGCATATCCGTAGTCTGGAATCCTCACAAGGAGGATTCCACACCCAAACCACACCTGACTCTCATATCCCCAAATCTCAGTGATGACAGACTGTGACAGAGATTGATAAATGCACCTCATTTCCTTAAGAGATGGAGCTTAAAAGCATAAATGTACTATAAATAAGTAAGGTCACTTGTAATGGGTAAGGTCACATTACAAAGAGAAGCTAAAAGCATCAGTAGAAACAATTCTTGGCCTGGCTAAAGAAAAAGTTTTGGGGATCTGGGGCAGAATGAAAGAAAAGAAACACAAGAGCTGTGAGAAAAGTAACTACTTGTGCTGCTTGACCCCAAAAGAATGCAACAACACAGGACTCAACTGAGATGGAATTAAAGTGTGAGGCTGGACCAAAACTAAACAACAGATACATATATAAATATTTAGATTTTTTAAAAAATAAATTAATTATTTGGATTATTTGCTTTGCATTCTGAAATTAGGGAAAACAAATAAACAAAAAAGCCTGATTGCTGAAGGTGATTAACAATCCAATTGTCAAGTAGGAGGCCCTTGACTTCCATAGCCCAGAACACTCTGATGGAAAATGCAGCACTGAGAATTTTCCATGGAATCATAGAATGGCTTGGGTTGGAAAGGACCTTAAAGATCATCTTGTTCCAACCTCCCTGTCACAGGCAGGGACACCATTAAAACATTTCCATTTCAAATAAAAATGTGGGCATATTACCAGTGTAGACATCACTAAGGAATCAAGTTCAGGAAAGGGAAGGGAAGTCTGAGACCATCAATTATCCCTCATGATCCATTTTCTGGCACATGGTCATATCCATAAAGCTTTCCAATTCTTCATGCTGTTGTTGAGGAACTCATTGAACAGAACAAGTTCTAAGGTGGTTTTCTGAAAGATCTGACATTTCTGATCTTTGCACCAGTGCTCAAAGTGCTGCAACAAGCACAAGGCAATAGAGATGATGAAAGAGACCCAGCCAAACAAATTAAAGCATTTCAATGCAGATAAATGTAAATCTAAACATCTGAGAATTGCAAATATACACACTGGAAACAGGAAAATATATTTTAATATGTAGAGAGTGCAGAGGATTTAGGAGTCAAAGCAGATAAATAGCTCGAGATGAGCTCTTGGTGCAGTCATGTGGCCATGGACCTGATGCAAACCTTGGCAGATTTCATGGCTGTGAGACACTGAAGAGATTGGGACTAAAATGTTCAACACATTTCAGTACTGGTTTAAAATGGATGCTAAGTAATGTGACATGGGTCAGAAGACAAAAATTATTTAAGGCTTA
This sequence comes from Ammodramus savannarum pratensis, assembly GCA_020466415.1. NCBI lineage: Eukaryota > Metazoa > Chordata > Aves > Passeriformes > Passerellidae > Ammodramus > Ammodramus savannarum. Next base: position 143,173,055 of record JAHXMQ010000807.1, on the reverse strand, counting down.
TAAAACTCTTTCAGCAAAAGACAGAACATTAAAACCTTTAAATAAATCCAGGGACAAGAAAAACAAAAGCCATCTATTGAAAGATCCTTTAAGCTAATGGGAAAGACAACAAAAAAGTGTAATTGGAAACATCAATTATATTCTAATTAGAAATAAGGTGTGGTGCTTGGGAGGTTGATTAACCACTGGAACAAATGGTCGAATTCCTGAATCTGGTTTGCTGGTTAAGTCTGAAAACGTTGGAGTAATAAATATTTTTAAATAAATAAAATGCTTTTAAAAACACAGTTATGAGATTGAATGGACAAGGAATTGGGCTGAGATATAAGCAATCATACAGATCTCTTAATTACTTCTGAAAATCAATGCATCATCAATGACCTAATGTGGTGGTTTGGA
>JAHXMQ010000807.1:143159793-143170911 GCA_020466415.1 Ammodramus savannarum pratensis | reverse complement strand
CTCAGCCTCAGGGCTTTATTAATAAACTTTGAAGCTCCTACTATACCCATGACAGCAGGAGAGGGGGGAGATTCTGCCCCTCTGCTCTGCTCTGGTGAGACCCAGCTCTGTGGTCCCCAACACTTGGAAGATTTGGACCTGTTGGAGTGGGCCCTGAGGAGAGCCACAGAAATGATGAGAAGGATGGAAACATCTCTCCTATGAAGAAAGACTGAGAGAGGCTGTGTTGTTCAGTCTGGAGAAGACAAGGCTCCAGGGAGACCTTTTTGGAGCCTTCTAGTGCCTAAAGGGGACTTGGAGAAAGATGGGGACAGATTTTTGGTGTCACTGTAGGGATACAAGGTGAAATGGTTTTAAATTAAATGAGGGTGCATTTAAGTCTGACATAAAGAAGAAAATTTTACAATGAGAGTGGCAAGGCACAGGAACAGGGTGTCCAAAGAAATTGTGGATGATCTCCCACCCCTGGAGGCCAAGGCCTCATTGGATGGGGATTTTAGCAACCTGGTCTAGTGGAAGGTGTCCCTGTCCATGGCAAGGAGACTGAACTAGATTACCTTCAGAAGTCCCTTCCAACCCAAACCATTCTATGATTTTATGATACAGAATCACTTTGATTATGCCATAACCATATCAAATAGTTTTATGTTTCATCCGGTTGTTCTCCAGTGCCATTTATTATATGTGTATGTATGTATATATATATACATACACATATATATAATGTATAATAGTATATATTATTATATTGGTAAGTACAGACTGCATCTGACCATAGTGTACCTGGCAATATTGTGCCCACAATTCAACAGCTGGTTTAAACCAGCTCTGGAGAGAAGAGCTGAATGCTTCTGGAGAGAGGGAGTTTGCAGTTCTGCTCCATTTGCCATTTCCAGTTCTTGCCTTCTCAAGAAAAATCCAATGAAATCATTCTCTTTGTGTCAAAGTAATGAACACAATTCATCACAGCTGAGTCCACAACTGTGAGACTGAAGTATATCCCATGCTGCACACAGAGAAAAACTGTTCAGAGGAAGGAAAAAACCTAAAATTTCTACTACTTCAGGAAGGGAAGAACTGCTGGCAAGTTCTATATTTTGTTTAAAACCAACCCAAGTTCACAGTGATTCAAGAAAAAGGGTTCAATCATTTGGTGTCTGAAAAAAAAATCTGTGTACTCACTTTTTTTTCAGTTTAAGCAGGAGAAGGAAGAGGTACTGACTTGGCAATTTTTAAGTGGTGCACTCCTTTCAAAACTGGTAGTGTTACCTTTTTAAATGGAGTTTGTGCCACTGACGGTGTTACTACATCATTTTCCACTCTGCTATTCCAGACCAGCATGGGTAATCAATCATTTACTTATCACACCAGCAAAACAGACTTCTCTTGGAAGGAGTGTAAAAAGTACCACAATAAAGCAATTTTGCCAATTTGAGTGTTCCACTTGACAACTATTTGCATAATAAGGTTTTGCCAAGATAAGAAGATTGGTAATTTTCAGCAGTATGGAGGGGATTGAAGTTTTTAAGCTTTTTTGCCCACTATCTACACACTCACAGACCTCCGCTCTTGATGTATGGTTCTTTTTAAAGTACTCCATCTGTCTCTGTTGTGTAATGAATTCTGTCACTCTCAATTGTGCTCCTGAGCACTGAGCAGTGGAAGGGAGTTTGCATTTTGATTACAAAAAGGTACCGTCAGCTCTTATTACAATGGAAAACCCATCTCCATGTGAAATTTTAAGGCACTTATAAGCTTAGTTTCCCCCTCAGAAGCTGCATGTAGATCACCCTGTCACCATCTGACAGTGAGAGCACAGGGATGGGCTGCACTGCACAGAAGAGAAGTTCAGGGAAATGGGAATAAATCCAGTTTCTCCCCTAAGAAGCTCATGGGGAGGGATGCTGTCATGTACAAGTTGTTCCACGTGCAGCTTGTGCTGGAGCTCTGAGGGAAAAGGGTGGCAGGAGGAGATCAAGCCTGTCAGCTAAAGTCTCTTTCCATCTCCTCAGCCTCATGAGCCAGTTTATCTCATCCTGAGACTTGTCAGCAGTTTTCTGCTTGGGATAGTGGGAGGGCAGGAGAAAGATTAGCAGAGCTTTTACAGGTTAAGCATTAACATACTTTTAGGGGCTTTGATAGCAAAGTGCTCAAGGAGGATTAGGATGCTGGGGAAAATGTAGAGCACTCTGCACCATGCAGAAAGAGCTGCACAGATCCTGGGCTGGTGAGAATAAACCTCCTCATTGTGATGCTGTGTGGAACTGAGACTGTCACTCCTGCTGAAGGATCCAGTACAGAAAACCACCATAAATTAGCTTTTTCCTAAACACTCTGGAAGCAGGTTTGCAGATTCAACGTTTCCACTGTCCAGCCAGCACAATGGGTAACTTTTAGCCCAATTTTAGCTCCAAGTATGGTGCAGATGGATTTAGTTGGATGAAGCAAACAGGTGATAATCACAAGAAGTCTTGGCTGTAGTGAGCCCCAATTAGTGTAGCTCAAGACCCTGAAAGGATAAAGAGGAACCCTGTGCAAACCCCAGACTTCAAGAAAACATGTTTTGATTTGCTGAGGGAACCAGTCAGTGCATCCCATGTGAGGCTATACTGAAGAGGAATGAATGGAGCTCAGAAAATCTAGCAGATTTTAAAACTCGCAGATTCCATTTAAAACTAGTTTTAAAGTCAGCATCCTCTAAGCACAACAATGGTGGGAATAGGGCATCCCAACACTCAAAATACAATCAGACATATCAGAACACGAGTTTGGCTATGAAGAAAATTCCTGACAGGCTCCAGTGCACAAAGGCAGGACTCAGGGGCAGAGGCAGCAGGTTTGGAGCCAGAGTTTGAACTGCAGACCTGTTGAGGTCCATTTCAGCCTGAATTATCAACGAATGTTTTGCACTCCCCTGGAAAAAATCATCACCTACCAAATCCAAACCACGAGCTAAACAATGTGGAAAATAAAGAAAATTAACCCTTTCATTCCCAGTTCTGGATTTGTGTGTCCCAGGTCTGTAGTTCTACATCTGGGGAGGAATAGTCCCACACACCAGCAAGGGTTGAGAGCTGGGATTTTTCCTAGAAAAGTCTCAGGTGTATTTTTTCCATGTGTATTGGTACCTGAAGGAAAGTCCTAAAGGGTGCCAGGTGAGAGAACAAGAGACAATGGAACTCTTAAATTAAAATAGAATAAATTTACTTTAAACACAGGATTTAGCATTCTTGTTTTGTGAAGCTGATCAAACATGGGAACAGCTTGCCCAGAGAGGTAGAGGAGTCTCCATCCTTGGAAATATTCAAATCTCAGCTGAACAGAGCCCTGAGAAACCTGCTCTGGCTGACCCTACATTGAGAAGAGGCCTGGAGGATGCTTTCTCCAGAGATGTTGCAAATGGAATTATTCTGTGATTCCTATTATTTATTATTTCTTTTTAATAATTATTATTAATTATTTTTAATTATTTATTATTATTTTATATTGTTTATTATATTATTTGTTCTTTATTATTCCTATATATATGGAATTATTCTGTGACTCTACTTTGAGAAGAGGCCTGGATGATGATGCCTTCTACAGAGATGCCACAAATGGAATTACTCTGTGACTCATATTATTTATTATTTATTTTTATTTATTATTACTTATTATTATTTAATATTATTTAATATTATTTAATATTGTTTGATATATTATTGTTATTATTTATTATTCCTATATATGGAATTATTCTGTGGCCCTGCTTTGAGAAGAGGCCCGGATGATGCTTTCTACAGAGATACCACTACTGGATTTATTTTGTGAGTCTGTCAGTGCATTCCTAGCCAGCTCCCAGACACACATAGCCTTCATAGTCCTGACCCAAGAGTTTGTTTTGCTTTGCCACCCCTCTTTCCTCTCATTACAGTGTCCCAGAGAACCCTTAACTGACTGCAGGGAGCAGTGAGAAGAGCAGTGCCCAGTTAAAAAGCAGTGGTACCCAAAAAAGCAGCCAGTGCAAGGTCACAGAACCCACGTGGCAAGAAAAACCCCATCCAGAGGCTGCAGATGCTGCTCCTCACTGCTCTCCAATCTGGGCTACCAGCTGTCATATTAAGGTAGGAGCTGGCATGATAACAGTGTTAAAACTCCCTGTTAAAACTACATCTGTGCCTCCAAACCGTTCCTCCACCCCTCCCTTTTAAATCCCTTTGTAAAACCCACTTTATGGCTGACAGCCTCTTAGGCACTTAGCAATAAAGAGGTTTAAAAGAAATAATCACAATAACTAACTAATAAACATTCTTCATTATTTCGAAGATGATAATAATCCCTTGCACTTGCATTGCACTTTACATATTCAGGCACTTTATAATCATTAACTAATTAGTCCTTGCAAAGCTCATCTAAATATTATTATCCTGTTAATGCAGAAAGAGAAGCTGTAAGAGAGAAGGTAGAGAATTTGCCTAAGGGCATACATCAAGCCATTTGCAGAGCCAAGATTGGAGTTCAGCTCTTCAGCATCCTAATCCTTGGCTCATATCCCTCTTGCTGTCTCTGATAATATGGGCTAAATTACATGATAGTAGGATCATTTTCTTTAATATTCATTCCCAAATGCATGACGTGGGATATTACATTCCACCTCTTTGTTGTCCTCAGGATCACTTTTTTCTTTCTCCCTCTCCTTCTGCGCTGATATTTCCTCCTGTATTTATCAAGAGGAAACCTTGGGAGCACCCATGGCCTAGCTCCCATTTCTGCACTGGGATATTGGAATTGGACATGTTATCCATGGATAAAGAGAGCAAAATTTGGGCATGAACCTTTGAGCAGGTGTAGGAAACTCCAGGTCTTAAGGGAATAACCTTATTGATGGTTCACAGACAGAAACTCCATCAAATGCAGGCCTTTTTTATTCCTCTTATGATGCCTCAATTACACAAGGAGGGGTGCAGGCTGATTTACCCCAATACCTTTTATAACCCCAAAATAAGTGTGAGGATCAGCCTCTTTCCATCATTTTTTAGATAAATTGTGTGTGGTGATGATCACAGAATCATAGAATGGTTTGGGTTATGAAGGATCATAAAGATCATCTCATTCCAGCCCCCTGCCATGGGCAGGGACACCTTCCACTATCCCAGGTTGCTCAGAACTCTATCCAACCTGGCCTTGGACACTTCCAGGGATGGGGCAGCCACAGCTTCTCTGGGCAGCCTGTGCCAGGGCCTCACCACCCTCAAAGTAAAGACTTTTTGTTTTAAAACCTAATCTAAACTCACTCTCTGCCAGTTTGAAGCCATTCCCCCTTGTCCTGTCACTCCAAGCCTTTGTAAATAGTCCCTCTCCATCTTTCCTGCCATCTCCTTCAGGTACTGAAAGGCTGCAATTAAATCACCCCAAATCCTTCTCTTCTCCAGGCTGAACAATCTCAATTTTCTCAGCTTTTCCTTGCAGTGAGGCTGCTTCATCCCTCTGATCCTTTTGGTGCCACCTCTGGATTCTTCCAACATCTCCACATCCTTCCAGTCCTGGGCCCAGGGCTGGGGCAGCTCTGCAGGTGGGGTCCCACCTGAGTGGAGCAGAGCAGCAGAATCCCCTCCTTTAACCTTTTAACCTGCTGGTGCTGAAAAGAATTTTGGGAAAGAATTTTTTTTCCTTTTTTTGTGTGTTTCTTTTTTCCCCCACTCAGATAATTTATACAAGAAAACCAGACCTTCACATGAAAATATCATATGGCGACTCTGAAACACAATGATGGATTTTATTTTTTTTTCCCTGTCATAATAATCCAGACTGTGGAAATTATTCCTATGCAAGAGAGTAGATGCTAAATGTCTTCATGGTTGCAAAATATGAATAAAAGCACAGAATCATACAGCATTTTGGGATAGAAAGGACCTTAAAAAGCCATCTAGTTCTAACCCTCTTGCCAAGGGCAGTGACACCTTCCACTAGAGCAGGTTGCAAGATGGAGTGGGAAAATAATGGAAAAAAATAAATATATTTCCATCAAAGAGTTTTAAGCACATAGTTACCATGGTTAAGAAAATGCCTGAGTTTGGGAAAGTGGTGTCAGAGAAGTACCATCATATTTCTGTCCCTGCTGTTCTCCCCGTAAGTGAAATTACGAAGTAAACTTTTTCAAAACATGGCCATGCATGTTCTATGCAGAAACCATACCCAAACCAACCAAATTTGAGGCAGGTCCTGATCTCCTGCTGCACTCTCTCAGTACATTCTCATTCTCATTTTATTTCCTGCAGCTGTCATACTAATTCCCTAAGGTAATTTTGGTTAATTGAAAAGGAATGATTGCCATTGAAGGCACTCTTCCTAGTGAGGTAAATAATGTTTTTCCCGTAATGTGCCATTGGATTTTGTTTAAAAATTTAGTTCATTTTAATTATATACCTTTTTATAATTGAAAAAAAAAAAGGGGCAATAAATTAAATTATCATTTTCCACACCAGTAGGGACAATTTTCTCAAGGAAATTAAGCTGATTTGTGCCTGTGACTGTGCCTTCCATGTCTGCAGTAACACTCAACGTGCCCTTTACCCTCCCAGCACAGCCCCTTTTGCCATTGATGAGGACAGAAAATCAGAGTGTGACACTGCAGCCCTAAAGATTAAATCTGAATTAAAACACACTGGAATCACCATCCCTGGAAATGTTCAAAAAATGTGTGGATGTGGCACTTGAGGACATGGTTTAATGGTGACCATGGTGGTGATGCTGGGTTGGTACTTGGATTAAAGATATCAAAAGTCTTTTCCAACCTTAATTATTCTGTGATTCTATGAAATCACCAGCCAATGATCAAATTTGAATGGGAAATCATGTTTCTGTTGAATTATTCAGTAAAACAGAGTTCAGGCTGTATCTTTATGTGGTATTTGCTTTTACAGAAAATTAATAGAAACTTAATACAACCCCTGGCTGACCTACAGTCTGTCATGGCAGGCTACCCCAGCCAACTTGAACAGATTTTAACCTGATCAATGCCTTTAGACAAGCAGTACATCACATTGCACTGATGCAGCATTTTAAATTCATTATTAGTCATTCAAAACACAAATTTCAGAGCCTCGTGAGCTTTTTAATAAAAAAAAAAAGTTTTTTGAAGTTCATGGATGTATTAGTTTTATTCCAGTGACTGACTGCAAATAACAACTGTAACAAAAGCAGTGGTGAATTCCTGGATAAACTTTTCCATTATGTGGATTCACTCCCAGGGTGCATCCAACAGAGCCAGTCTGGCATTCTCCACCATTCTCCATGCGCCAGCACCCTCAGACATCTCAGCATCCACTAAAAGCAGTTACACCTGAGGTTAGACACCTTCTTTTCATTAAAAAAATAGGAGTTTATTGTTGCTTGGGTCCCACTTGGAGCCTCCTCAGCAAGATGCTGTCCCTGCTACTTTTCCTGCTGGAACAGCCTGGGAACACTGAGTGTTCATTCATAGCACCTCATCTGAAAGGTGTTAATTGGAAGTTGAGGTGTGGAGGCTTTTTCAGCTGCTCTAACCTGACTGCAAGGTTAGATTAAATTTGTATTCCCTCTAGCCCAGGAGAACCTTTGGGCTAAGAATTGGGAAGGACTCAAAACTTCCTGATGGTCCCTGGAACTCAAGGTCAGCTCCAAACAGATCATGGGAAATTAATCTCTGCTAAGGAACAATAGATAAATTAGCAAAATAACATTATTTTGGGTTTGGTGCATGTACTTCCCACAATAACGGGATTTTAATTTTTAAATATTTTATCTCAGCTGAAATCCATATTCCTTTGGGGAAATTTCCCATCTCAGTCCTGCATCATACACCCATTGTTTGCAGTTGTGTTCTATGACCATGGAAGCTTTACAAACCCAACATGGTTCATCTGGAAGAGTTTTTGGTTTTTTACAGTGGAAGGAGCTTGAGAAGAGAGAGTGGAAATCTGAGGGAAGCTTCATCCCAAAGAAAGCTGCATCAGCCACTGCAGCAGAAATTATTAATATATTCAAGCCAGAGGGGCTTCTGATGGCAGGTGGAACAAATTTCTTTCCTGAGTGTCTAAAGCCTGTGTGCTGCATCACAGTCTGCAGTGATAACCAATCTCAAACACTTATCACGGAGGGGGTAGGATGAATTCCTTATTGAAGGAGTCTTTCTTTTCCCACTAGGAGCCCAGATGACTTAGTTTAAAGCAGGCAAATCATATTTGGATGGTGTAAATTAGTTACAGCAAATCCTGATGCTTTTTACAGACAACTCATAAACTGTTTTTTAAACTGAAGTGCCTCTCCAATCTCTTCTAGCATGTGTGAAGGCTGAGTGTGCTTTGCATACTGTGTCCTGTGTCTGGGCCTGCCTTCCTTGAAGATATTTAAGGTGACCACAATAACTACAGGAAATTTCCCATCTGTATTTCTGATAGATAGATTTATTATCCCATTTCTTTTGCTTAGCTTTTTTTTTTTTACTTTTCATAGCAGGCTGCTAGGATTTAAAGACAGGTATTTTATCCAAGTGGGCTCGTTACAGATCAGCTCTTTAATTACACCTACTAAAGAAGTAATGCATAGTGATACCCTGAACTTGTCCCTAATTAAAAATACTGTACTTAAAGCTTGTGTGATTCCCTTCTGCTGAAGTCTTTAATCAGGAGATGAATAAGGCTCTGGAGCCTTGATTAATAACAGGACCAAGTGCTATGCAGCTGAAAATGCCAGGGTATTAAATTTCCTTAAGTCACCTGGTGTCCCCATCTAATAGAGATCCTGGCAATGTTACTTATGCAACAGCATGGAATAATTGAGGTGTGAAGTTACTGGTCCCAAATGAGACAAATGATCCCAATTCTCCTGGAGACAAGTCTGACATGGATGTGTGCACTAATGTAATAAGCACCATCCCTTTTTAATTGCATCATTAAATAAAATAAATGGCCTTCTCTGAAGTAGTACCCATGGAATCCAATGCACAGGTGAGATGCACTGAAATTTGACAAAAAAAAAAATCTAAATACAAGGGAGTTGGGAAAGCACAGAGAGAAGCATCCTAAACAAAAACAAAACAGATATGACAGCCAGAAAAGTAAGATGAATTTTCAAAGGAACAAATTATGCAAAGAAGAAAAAGGTGTCTGATTGTTTTACTACAAGTGCTGGGTTTGGATCAGGCAAAGAAAACAAACCAGACATAATCCAAAGCTCGTGGATATGAGCTGTGTTTTCTCTGGTTCAAGAACAGCTGGTGGCAGAACAGATTCACAATTCTCAGGAGCTGAGAACAGTTAAAACTAAAATAAGGAGAAGAAAAAGGTGCTTTCCTAAATTTTTAGGTACAATCTCCTCCTCTTGAAGAGAACTGTGTCATGTAATCATACTTGGCTATTTCACTGCACTTAAAATAATGCAACATTATTACTTTAAAGTCATAGAAAGGAATTAAAGTGCTAAGAAATAGTTGCACAACAGGTCCCAGGTACCACTAAAACTAAGTTAAAGGTTGGGCTTTATGATCTTGGAGGTTTTTTCCAGACTTAATGACTCTATGATTCTGTGAAATGAGGAGCACAGGAGCAGTGTAGAGTCCTGAATTAAGAACTGCAGAGGGGAGGCTGCAAAACTTTTCTTGAAATGTGCTCATTACTCTGACTTTAATTTAATTTTTATTTTTTTTTTTGAGCATATACTGAATCAGGCATCTGCATTGGTGCTCTGATATCTGCAACTGCTCAGAGTACACCTAAACCTGAGTCAGATTGTCTTGCCTGGACAGTCTCAATCCAAATTTAGCATGAATTTACTCATGGGTGTGGTGTGTTTGTTTTTCCAGTATTAGGGATCTGAGGGATAAACAGTTCCCCACAGCCCTTCTTTAGCTCTCCTGTCATATCATAAAGAGACAAACTCAGCTCTGAGTGACTTCCCTGAAGTGTCAAGTGCAGGAGCTCTGTGTTTGGTGTTTGGGGGGTAAACAGCTGAATTTCCAAGCTGCATCTTTGTCCAGGCACTGCCAGTGTCTGCAATATCTGAGCAAGCCCATGCAGAGCCAGAGCACATTCCAGTGCTGAGCTGCAGATTGCAGCAGGTAAAAAGGAATTTATTCAGATAACACCTCCCTCTCCCCATCATGTCCCCTCTGCTCTTGCCTGAACTCAGGTTTTTTGCTCAGAATGACCCCAAATCCTCTCATTGAAGTCCCCACAGTGTCTGGTACAGTGGCAATAGCCCCTCTTAACACCAGAAATATCTTGTCTAACACATCTTACGGCCACATATGTCTTTTCAGGAACCTGAGCATTAATAATTTATTCCCACCCTGGAATGCACAAGCTCTTTTCTTTCTCAGTTTCAGCTGATATGATACCATTTTACACTGAAAATTATTAGTCCCTAAGTGAATAACCTGGCACTTTCTGTTAGGAAATGTATTTGCAGCTTCACTAGCAGGGGTAAAAGTATTCTCTGTGATATCTATTTCTTCCCTTAACTCCCAATACCTCCTGACTGAGCACCAGGCTAGGATAACATGTGAAAATCCTGAACAAGATCAGCCCCAGTTTGCACTGCCAATTCAAATCCAGCAGCTACTGATCATATCTCAGCATCTCCCCTTAAACCAGTGCTTTATCCACTTCTAAGTGTTTCCTGTAATCTCCAGCTTTTACAAATTAAGTATTCACTTTCCAAGTGATAATATATCAAAGAGCTCACTGAATTTTTACATGCATGCCATCAGCTTAATTTCCTTATCTAAAAACTCTTGAATGTTATCATAAAATAAATATTTTTGTAGCTGATTTAGCAAATTATGTTGGCCTCTAAAAACAGATTACACAGAAAAATACAGATAACACATCCCTACATGATTTTGACCTATAATTTCTAATGTCTAGTCTAGTAATTCCAATATGAAACAGCCTAGGAATTAAAAGCTTCTGATTTCCACTCCATGCAGTGCCTGCATAACCCCAGCAAGGGTTGTAGTCCTTGCACATAGAATCTGAATATGATCCCTGAAAGAGAGATAAGGGGGAAATTATAGTGAAAACAGTTGTAGCCAAATAAAGAAAATTTTTTGTGACTCTCTCTGCAGATAATAAAGTGGTTTCAATTTTTTTTTTTTTTTTT
>JAHXMQ010000807.1:143103544-143124392 GCA_020466415.1 Ammodramus savannarum pratensis | reverse complement strand
ACCTGGGATAGTGGAAAGTGTCCCAAAGTCCCTTCCAACACAAACCATTTTATTACTACAATTCTAATTCTGTGACCTTTCTCAAGGTGACATTTTAAAATATGCCACCATGCTCTGTTTTGCCCTCACCAATACAGCTTCTACCTCTCCTACTCAATCCTTTTCAATGCACATCACATTTAATATCACCCTGAAGTGTCTGTAACTGATTCAACCTCTGGTGAGCTGCTCTGCAGCTAAAGAATGTGTGGATGTCCTGCATCATGACCTAACAGAGAAACACAAGGAAAAGGTTTCAATAAAACAAAGGCCCCTGAGGAATGTGCTGTAAATATCCCTGTCCTCAGTCCAGCCCTGAGCCTTGAACTGATGGAACCCCATGAATTTCTCACCAGCAGCCTGAGGATGTTTTGGGAGAGCTCTTTTGTCTTCATCTCCAAACACTTTGTAGTAGTGCATCTCTGAGGCTGAGGGAGATTCTATCCATCACCAGTTGAGTATGTAATTAATTCTTTATTAATTAAAGAGTAATTTAATTCTTTACCAAAACCTCTTCCTGGTGTATCAGCAGCTCTAATGATCAGGCTTTTCTCTTGGAATACACAGAAAATGGAAGAAATGAAAAGACCCTGGATGACCTGAGCCCATGTAAGAGTGTTCTGAGCATGGGCATCTTCAGCATTCTGGTGCTGAGAAAAGGTTTTTTGCCAAATTATTCTATTAATTGCAGTAAAATAGGAAGAAAACCCATAAGTGTTTAGATTTACTCCAGAGCAAATTTGGGATAAGAAATTAAATTTTGGAAAGTTTCCAAGGGAGAAACAGAACCAAACCAAACAAAAAAAACCAAAACCTCCTGGTTCTAAATCAGATCACTCTGTCCAACACATACCTCTACATAACTTTATGTTCTTTTTCATGGCTAAATGGATTTTCCTTTCTCAAAGTCTGAGATTGTGAATTGCGTTCCTACAAATTTGCATGTGCTCCTCCCATCCCCATTTTAAAAGCCCAAAAAGGCTTGTCAGGACATTCTGGGCAGAAAGTTCCATGGAATTGTTTGAAAACATTTCTCTGATTAGAAAATGTCTTTGTCCTGTATTTACATATTTACAGCTGCAGTGCTTGGAAAAGCTGTTGTGTTGTCTGGCTTGCTGAGCAACACAAAAGTGCTGTGAACACCTTTTGGGACTCTGTAAATGACAGATAAATATTAATAATAATGTGACTTAACAGCTGGTTTTTCCATCTTTTACTACCCTGCTTTCCATGCAGTAAATTGCAATGCTATAAAAATGATTGGAGTGAAGAGAAATTTTAAGAGGCGTTATCGATTAATATTTCGGCATGAAGAGCTGAGTAATTCTTGGCAAAGAATTTTACTGAATTTATTCACTCTAAATTGCATTCAGTGCCAGGAAAAGGTGACCAGCTGACATCACTGGAGGCAAAACTTCTGAGAAGCAATCTTCACTAGGAAAATCATCTGTGCCTAATGGGACTTAGCAAACCAAAGCAAAAGGGAAGGTGTGGAAGTGTCCAGGTTTTAATCTATCTAGAAGGCCATATTACAAGACACTTTGTAATCACTAACCCAAACTCAGAGCTGACTGTTGTGATAAGAATTTTTTTTTTTTTTTGGTGATTAAGTGAAGAATTTGTGCCTTTTAAATGGAAAAAAATTAATGAAAGTAAGCACAGAACCAGTGCAGTGGGCAGGGGCAGTACAGGCTCCTGCAAGCATTTCTGTGACACAGAAGGATAATGTCCAAGGATAAAATCATAGAATCATAGAATGATTTGGGTTGAAGGAATCTTAAAAATCACCTATTTCCAACACTCCTGCCAAGATCTAGGGCACTTCCCATTACACAAGGTTGCTAAAACCAAGATACAACCTTGCCTTGAAAGATTCCAGGATGGGGCAGCCACAGCTTCTCTGGGAAACTTGTTCCAGGCCCTCACCACCCTCCCAGGGAAGAATTTCTTCCTAATATCTAATCTACCACTGCTGGAAGTGTTTAAAAAATGGCACATGAGGATGTGGTTTGGTGGTGAGCATGATGGAGATGTTGGGTTGACAATTGCAGCTGATTATTTCAGAATTCTTTTCCAATCTAAACAATTGTATAGTTCTATGAAAAGAAGTGTGAGACACATCCAAAAGAAGTGTGAGACACATCCAGCAACCTTGGGCTGTCTCTGAGTTGTGGGATGGGAAATTGCATCAACCTGTGACACAGAGAACAGGTTGCAAATTATCGATATGTGAAATGGAGCTTTAGCCTTTTCCTTACTAAACTGGCACTTCAAATTTACAAAAAATACTGTTTGGCACAATGATACACAATTCTATTTTGAGCCAAATTTCCACTGCCAAATGAGCACCTGTGATTTCTAAACAGGGATTAAATATGGGAAAAACTGTGATCTTCAGATGAGCTTCTGAAGGGTGTATCATGTAAGTGGCAAAAGTCAGTCTGTGAAGAGATGCCAAGACACCCAGCTCTTCCAAAAGCTGCAAGGAGGTGCATAACCAAAGCTAAACCTTTCCAAATATTTGTGGTGCTCCCATAGTAGTTCAGTGCTGTGTTTGTTCCTGTATTTCCATATAATTCTGCATCATACCATGGGTGCATTTTCCTCATGAAAAAGGAAACACAGAAAAGTTGGGAAGACCAGTGGATCATGTAGTTTATAAAAACTCCATTAAACACAGGCAGGTTTCTAAAATGCTCCAAAACCACTTTTGCAAATATTATCTCCAGAGGTCTGTGATGAAAAAAGGCAGAGACCAACACGCATCCCATTGCATCCAAGGAACAGTTCAGCTGTGCAGCCCCTGTGCAAACATTTTCAAACATTGAGCTCAGAAAAGAAAAACACAATTTGGGAACATGAATGAATGAGAATGGAAATTACATGGCTGCCTTGCAAAATAAGTGGAAAACAATGGAGTGAAAAATAAGTCGAGCAAGAGAGAGAGAGCAAGCACAGCACTAATGATAAGGCAAACTTTTCCAGATGTGAAAATCAATTTTATCCCAAAACTTCCCAGCCTTTTCATTTACAAAGCAATAAAATTCTATTTGTCCCCTGTTCATTTGCTACATAAAATGCCACTAAGCTACTTGCTCTCGGCAACCACACAAAACGTAATAGGTTAGGACTGCAGCCTTAAAATATATTAGGGTTTTTTAATGAAACCAATTTATATCAGTTTGTGCCAGTGAAAGGGCTGAAGCAACTTAATTTAGTTTCATTTTCCACACATTTGTGGCCAAAGCTAGGATTCACTTATTTCTAATTCAGCCCTGCTTCCACATGCCTGCCTAAGCTGTTTCTAGCTGATTTAGCTGGTGACCTCTATTAAATAGCCAGGTGTTGGGCTCTATTAAATGGAAAATCTCTTGGTACCTACACATAACCACGGCAGCCACCTCCTCATTTGTATGGTTTTGATTTGTGTGTGTGCTCAGTCAGAGGGCACAGGACTTTGTGCAAGTGAGGGGGAAAATTATGGCCGTAAAATTGAAGGCTCTTGTAGCTAAAAGCTGTCTGTGTCTGTCCATGCTGCATGCAACAGCATTGTAATCTGAGATTTAAACATTATAAAAGCTCCAGATAAACAGATTTTCAGGGCTTGATTCTCTAATAACTTAATAACTTTTTTCTTATCATTATTATTTTTTTAAATCTTTCCTTGTCTGGACACTGTTTCTTCACTTCATAATATCATTGAATCACAGAATGGTCTGGTTAGAAGGGACCTTAGAGATCACCTAGTTCCAATCCTGCTGCCATGGAGGAGTTGCAGCTAATTTAGATCAGTATGATGTCACTCAAAAAAAGCTTTATCAGAGATTAAATCCTTTATTAGAGAGAGGAAATAATTGAGGGAAGAGGCAGAAAACTTCAGGCCACTCCAAGGTCTGTACTCCTAAGAGAATCTCTTGGGTTTTTTTTTTGTCCCAGATATGTGGGTGAGTCTAATAAAAAACATAATCTTCACTACAGATCCTGTTGGATTTTTATCTCAGAGCACCACAAACACAGACAGTCCATTTGTTCCCTGCCCTTTGTTGTAGTAATGGTGGATCCTTTTGAAATTGACTTCAAAATTTAATAACTCAGAGAGCACCAACACTGCCAGAGTTGTTTTTCTCAAGCCTTCTGTTGTGTAGGGTATTTCACATCTAGCAGGGAATGAACCTGCCCTATACCCATTCCCCATGTGGAGTTATTAATAGTATTTCTCCTCTACCTGGGTAGAAATTTTTCCAAAATTTTGTAGGAATGTAAAACTGAAGATTTCTGCTTTGGCCAGCTTGATAGAAATCAGCTGAATGATTGTAAATTTATGCAGAGCAGAGAGGACACACAGATGTAAAGACCCACAAATGGCACATGCTTGGAAACAACAAGTCTGCAGACAAAGTGGAAAGGAGAAGAAGGGAGATTTAAAAGAAAAAGAATCATCCTGGTTTCTGAAAATTCAAATCCAAAGCCAAACTTGTTGGGAAAACAAATTTGGAGAGAGGACTTTCTATCAGACATCACCCCTTTGAAACCCTGCCTTGGCCATGGGGATTAAGGGATCTCTGTCCACTGAATTCTGTGGACCTGTGGAGAGAGTTTCTTTTCACATTCAGTGGAAAACAGGAAAACAAACTCCTGTGGTCATTTCTCAGAGGAGTGATGAAAGGCTGAACTTCTTCTCACTTCTCTGAGGATATTTACTTTGCCATTACTCCCTAGAGAATAACAGTGGGACAACACAGCTAACTTGTACAGGAATAACATCCTGCTTGAGGTATCCTACAAATGAAAAGGTTTGGAAAAAGCTCTGTTTTTCCCAACACCTGGGAGCATTAAATATGAGAATAAACAATACATTGTTGTTTTGGGATCTCATTTTTTTGACAAACCAAAGTTAATATTTTCTAGTCTGGGACTATGAGATAGAACTCAATGTTAGAATTGAGGAATCTTTCATACCTTGCTTATTTACACTCAGACAAAAGGGGGGTGATGATTTTTAGTGTTTGGGGTTGTTCAGCCTGGAGAAGTCCCTGAGGAGACCTTGCTGTGACCCTCCAGTACTTGAAAGAATTTTATGAAAAACAGTGAGAGCAGCTTTTTAAACAGGCAGATAGTGATATCATAGGAAAGAGCTTTAAACTAAAAGAGGAGAGATTTAGATAAGATACTAGAAAGAAATTCTTTACTCAGAGGATGGTGAGAAACTGCAAATGTTGCCCAGAGAAGCTGTGGCTGCCTCATCCCTGGAAGTGCTCAAGACCAGGCTGGAAGGGGCTTGGAGCCACCTGGTCTCATGGAAGGTGTCCTTGCCCATGGCAGGGGGAGTTGAAATGAGGAGGTCTTTAAAGCCTTTCAACCCAGGTCCTTCTATGATTTCATGATTCTATGATTATTCTCCTTTCCCTTTTACAAAACAGGGATGCTTTAGAGGACTAATTGGTTACTGCTGCACAGATTGAACTGTGGCCATGTCAAAATGTTAAGAGATTCATTCCGCACCTGATGGACTAAAGTGCCTGTTCAGTGTGCTTGAAAAAGCAATGCATCACATATTTGGCTCTGCTTAGACTGATTTTCTATGCAGAAAGTTATTTTTAGTAGTTTTCTCTCGCTCTCTTATTGCTGTTGCGATCAGAAAAGCGACTGTGAATATTAATCATTTCACTTTCCACATTCCTCTCTTCTCCTAGTGTGAATTCCATCAGTGTGCATGCCAGAAGTTTATTTCTGAGAGCCAATGTTTCAAACTTCACCGGGGATTTGATTATCAAGATGTCCGTCCTTTCTCCTCTGCTCATCCTCATCATTCACAGAGATTACAGAAAAGTATTAAATGACTGTGTTGTTGTTGATGCACGAGGCAGAACACCACAACATCCACCCTGCTGTAGCTCCATCAGTCTGCCAAAAAAATGAGTGAGATGAAACCTAATGCATTTCAGCAAAATCCAGCAGAGTCAACGTCACAAAGGACAAGACTGGCAAGAGGTGGAAGTTGATGTAGTGGCACAGGCTGGGGCTTTGCCAAGTTCTGCAGCTGAAAACACAGTCCAAGGGGAGGAAGCTTCAGATATTGGATTAAATATTGCTTTATCTTATAGACTCTAGTGACACTTCATTAAGTATGAAGGCGCAGGGGCAAGGATGTCAAATCTGACGTGCTTCTTCATTTGCTTAAATCTATTTGAAAAGTTGAAAATCCTAGAGTTATTTTTCCTTGAAAATTAAAGCTGTCTTTTAAAACTCTTCTGGTGTCTCTAGCTGTACTGGTAAAATACAGACCTTCAGGAGCTCTGGTTTGGTTTCCCTTTGTGCTTCTATGATCTTGCTTGTTACCCTTTCTCTTCACAGTACAGCAAATCACTTCAATTAAAGCTTCATTAAATCAACATTGCCATAATCACCATATGTTACTTATGTATTTTTAAAGCATAACTGTTACCAACTGATCAAAATACAAGTGGGCATTTTATATGTCTGTATTCCATAGTGTACATACACTATTTATGGTACACTTAAATTTTCACTTCCCTCAGCATGGACCAGAAGGAATTGCTGAAATCATTTCTACATTCACTTTTTATGAAAGTGATAAGAGTCTCTCTTGATAGGAAACTGCCTCAAGTTGCAGCAGTGGAGGTTTAGATTGGATATTAGGAAGAAAATTAATCACAGAAAAGATGACCCAACATTAGAAGAGTGTGCCCAGGGTAGTGGTGGAGTCACCATCCCTGGAGGGATTTAAAGGACATTCAGATGTGGCACCTGGGACATTGCTCAGTGGTGGCCTTGGCAGTGCTGGGCAAACAGCTGGACTTGGTGATCTTCAGGGCCTTTTCCAACCTAACCAATCCCATGATTGGAATCCATGGACAATTCCATTGGAATCCATGATCACTACTTTTCAAAAGCCCTGTGCCCCTGTGATAATGGCATCCATCATCCATGGCCTTGACCACTTGCTGCTTTTTGGGTCTTTCAATCCCTCTCCTGTTTTTCTGCCATCAGTATTATGGAATCCAGAGGGAAAGAGAGGCATGGAACTCTCAGTGGGGCAAGCCTGGGGGATGCACAGGGCTTTGAGCAGAAAGGAGGAGCTCCAGCAGCAACAACAACCTCACCACAGCTCCACAGTCTGTCCCCACTGGCAGGAGCAAGCTGGATGCTGTGGCACCAGTCCAGCAGCCCTTGTGATGGCCACAGAAAACAATTCTCCCAGCAGTGAAGCCCAGATGAAGAGGAGCTGGTGGAAATGCGCGGGGTTTTCCTGGCAGGCCGCTCCAAACAGCCTGTGGTTATGTGCAGATGGACCAGCTGATCACATCATGCATTTCACATGATGTAAAAGACAATAATGGAAAACAGTAGTTGTCAAAGCACTGTGTTTATACCTGCATTTATTTTTCATTGTCTTGGAGCCTGACTGAGTTTGAATCAATAATATGATTCTGATGCTTTATGGAGCAGGGAACAATTTTGGATTCAAACCTCTCCAAAGAGTGATGGCCACATGGATCCATGACTCTGGCTCAGACCCTTGTGTGATGATGTATCACTTCTAAAAGTCAAAAGCAATAAAAGCTGGGCTGGTACTCCATTATGAGACAAAAGTGTAATTATCTCAATTTTTTTCCCTCTCCCCCAAAAAATTCACTGACAATCTGTATTCAAAAACAGTTAATACCAAAGAACCAAAGAAATACACTTTTTCTGTTTATTGATGAAGGTCATATAATACAATCCTGACTGCATCCTGCTGGTCTTCCAGAGATTTACTAAATGACACATATGAATTATTCTACTGCTAAGGAGAGTAGATAAAGGCTGGGGAATTTTTTTATAACCTGATAACTGGCTCTAGCAACTGTTGAAAACTGGTACTACGTGCTTTATCTTGATTTGTTGCTGGTATATGGAAAGATGTATTTTATTCAAAGAGGAAATTTCCAAAGATTTCTGGTGTAGCCAGAGAATACACATGTGAGGAGACAGGCAAAGAAAAAGGAATAAGAGACAAAAATCCAGGGGAAAATAGCAGGTATATAAAACCTGAGAAAACCGATCCTAGATTTATTAGCTGTAATTGCATTTAGGCACACATTATTAGTACTTACTGTTTGTGTTCCAAAGGAAAGACGAATAGATAAATTAACACTTTGTGTATCTTCCAAAAATGTGTTAAACAGATGAACAAGGTACTTACTAAGAAAACAAAGCTAATTAAAATTGCCCTTTTGTAAAGATTGCTCTTTGTAAAGATTAACTTTACAATGCCTAATGGTATCAAGGCATGTGCATTTTTTTTCTGATCTCTCTCATCCCAAAGACTCTAAATGCAGAATTTGATGTTGCTGTTAGTTTTTCCAATATGCTTCTCTCTTAGGAACAAACTGCAGTTTAATACAGGGTGAAAAGGTTTTTTTTTTTCCTTGTTCAGAGAAACAAGCTCAGATGCCTGTCACATTCAGCTGTTAATCCATATTTATAGTCAGTGTGAGAGGAATAAAAGCCCTTCATGACCAAGCCACAGCTCTGAGTTCATAGTTCAGAAAGGGTCACAGAAAGACAACAAAGGGAATAATCGATGTAAATCCAACCCTGCACTTTCAGACTGGCTCTCATCAGAAGGCAATGAGAAGTCAGACAGAAGAGAGTGAAAAGGACAGTTCCACACAAATCAATGCAGAGAGACAGAGGAACAGCTCTTAAAACTGGATTAATGTCTCTTTTCTTTCCCCTACTGAGAAGCTATGATGCCAGCCTAAGCCAGGACTTCAAAAGGTGTTTGGGTGCCAGTTGAAGAAAAATAAGCATTTAAAAATTGTATGATGGATACAACGAAAGCAATTCCAAACCTCTGGAATGTAGTACAGGAGAAAGTAACTATCTATGCCATTAAAAGTGGGACAGCAGAGCATCAGGACAAGGTGTTTCCTTAGTGAGCTGTTTGTTGAGTGGCAGAGAAGAGCACAAATCTGGGCAGGCAGCTCCTCAGGTAGGAGCAAGAGGAAAAGAAGCAGGATTTTAATTTGAGGCTTCAGTTTAGATGTCTCAGAGCTCAGTGCCATTGAAAACTTTAGGACATTCCAAAGGGCCTTCAGCTGATCCAGAAGGCCCCAGAATGAGTTTGTCCTGTTCCTGTATCTCATATGAAGCACAGGATTTAATTTGGTGTGTCTTGAAGCCACTGAAATGTCACAAGCAGCACTAAAGGTTTTGCAGAATCATTCCTTGGTGCTCTATGCCCATGAGAGTCTATTTAAACTGTGGGTTCCCTCAGGAGGAGACTTTATTTTGTGATACATCTGCCATGATGGAGGTCCAGATTAGTTTCAGAGGCACTACCATATAATGCTATGTAAGAAATGGAGAGAAAATGAGCATTTCATGTATGGTGTGATGTGGACAGCAGGTAAACATGGTAAAAGCTGTTGTTTGTCCAGCTCCTCAATGGTAAATAGTTCCCAGGAATCTCAAAAACATCTTGCATCAAAATAATAGGGAACTTTCCATGGACTCGCACTCCAGGAAACCTCAGAACTCCAATATCTAAGCAAATTCATCTGACAATCCCTCAAAACCTCACATAAAATGGTTTTGTTTTCACTGTAGTTCTCCATTCTGCTCCAACAAAAATCAACACTATCTTTGCTTGCTGTCCCCCAGGCACTGGAAGCTTCTGGAAATGCTGTGGTGATATCAAAGACCTCACTTAACCACTTACAACACAAAAGATCACCAGGAATCACAACACCCCCTCAGAAGGGGTAAACTGAGGCAATTAAATGACATCTGAGGACATGTGAAATACTCACAGACCTTGAATAGATTCTCTCTCCACTGTATTGGCCTTTTTTATAAACACTCCTTTTGTCTTTGCAGAAGGACTTGGTGATTTCAGCTGATCTCTAAACTGACAGGGACCAGCCCAAACTCTACTGCAAAATGTTTCCAACAGCTGCCAGGGCTGTCAGCTTGGCTTGAACCCAACTGGCTAAAACTCAGCCCTGAAGCTTTTGGCTATGACAGAATGTATTTATTTTGTATTTAAGGAATAAAGCTAATTAATTTTTTTAGACCTTGCTGAATATCTGAGACTCTTCTCCTTATTGCTGGCAGTACTTACAATGGTTTCTTTAATGCTTTTTATACTGACCAAAAAAAAAAAAAAAAAAAAAAAGGAAAATTAAAAAAAAAAAAAAAAAAAAAACACAGCTTCTTTAGCTGAATAAGGCATTTCCTAATGGTGGTACAGGACCTGGAAGCATTACAGCTAATTGAACTTACTGTTCTTGGAGTAGACACACAAAGGTCAGGTTGTCTTAACAGCTTGTAGGCTGTCAAGCTGTATTTGTTCCTGAATACATACAGCAGTCCTTTGCACCCCGAGCAGGAATGACTCAGTGTACCCAGCTCCAGGAGCCCTGCTGGGGAGCCAATCCCTTCCTTCCTCTCTGCTAAAATGGGAAAAGGCAGCAAAGACAGGGATTTTATCCCACGGGTTCCCAGGCTGGGGATGAGGAGAGCAATTATGTCACCTTCATTAATTCAGGGTGTCTCACCCCCCACAAAACCTTATCTGTTCATTGTTATCCTGCCAGATAACTCAAGCAGGACAAGCTGTCTTTTAGGGAGTTATTTTGGTGCCTTGGGGTAGCCACTGCTCTGGCATCTCCCAATTGCCAATAAACATCTTGCTTTTGAAGGGAGATCTGGCAAATTAAGCTGGATTTCTGACTGACAGACACTTTTTACAACTAGAAAAGCCTCACCAAACTTTCAGAGAGCAGAAGTCTTCCATACATTTCCCTGGAAATATGTAGAATTTTTTCTCTGAGTGGGGGACGTTGCTTTGTGGTTACTCCCAGGGGTAGAGTGAAGGAATTTGTACGTTATCATCATTTTGTTGCGAGTTACATTGAACTCTGTCGCCCTGAGTTTTTAAGATTTTTGAAGCCTTCTGTTGTTGACATTCTTGTAGTGAATTTTCTCACAAACTTTCTGTAATTAACTCATTGTTTTGCATTCTTTTATGGAGGAGGAGAAATTTGATGGACTGTTGGCTTGTCCAGTGTCGTTGCAGAGGTGGCACTGCCACCCTCCAATCCACTGTCACTTTTGGAAAACTATAAATGTTGGAGTCAGAAAATAAACTTCCCCCTTCTTCTTCACCTTGAGAGCAGCAGTGTGAGCTTGTGTTCTTTCGTGTCCTATAGTGACACAACTCCTAATCAATACTGGTTTGTTTTTTTTTTTGCTGGCTTTATTATAGTGCACCTTGATATAGTGCACTGTTTTATGCTATGCTGTGATCTACCAGAAGTTCTTTTAGTTTATACTGTGCAGTAAGTAACTCTGATTAAGATCTTTCCTCTGTTATCTCTTATCTGCTTAATAAATAATTAATTTTTACAAATAGATCTGATCTGCCATCATTAGAACTTGTGGGCCAGAGCGATTCCTTAAAGTGTTGTGAAAATTTAGGTCCAAGGCAGGGCTTGTCTGAGGCTGCCACTCACCCTGTGACAGTGTTTCACAAGCATCAGGTACAAATAATTCCCTCAGAGAAAAAGCCAGCCCTGAGGAAGGAAAACAGAGTGGATTGCAATGCAGCAGAAGATGAAAAACCTTCTCCTCTTTTAGTAATCTCCACCAGTTTTCTATTACCCTTTCTGTTAGAAATAATGAAGTAAAGTATAAAGTGCCTGGCTCCAGCTTCTGGGCATTGATTCTTGTTGTGTTTTCTCTGTGCTACATTTCAGAGCCCTCAGTGCTCAGTATTCTCCTGCAAGCACAGTGCATGTACAGTGCAATAAACTTTGCTCTAAGTCTTCATTCCAATAATCTACACACACTTCTAGTTTTTTCATACATGCTATTCTTTTCAACTTGGGATTTTTCCATATCCCTTTTGAAATGTGGCAGAAAGAGGTGCCTATTTTTGACCATTCAATGTAGAATTAAATCCTTCTCCTACATCCTCAGGGGGACTCACCTGTCCTGGACTTCCACTGGGTGGAATGTCCACTTGAAAGTACTCAAAGGATTATATCTAAAGATATAGGTATGAAGTTAAAGTAATGTAATAACAGGTTAAAAAAAATGGCAAGAAAACACCATAACCATGAGACTCGATAACAGTGTTGGGAAATCTTGGGAAAACTTATTCTTCCCTTTTACTACATCACAGTCACAGAGACTCATCCCTGAAGTCTCTCACTGAAGGAGGTGCTTTAGCTGAGCAGTAATTAATCCTCACACATGCAACATTCAGGGTCAGGACACATCACTGGCAACCTGAAGAATTTATTCCACTCATGTTTAAGCCACTGTTTCATTGGGGCTCCCTTTTAAGTCCCAAAGTCCCTTTCTCAGCCCTTTTGAACCCTTAAGCAAGATTGATCTGGTAACTCAATCTCTGCTCTTGCAATTGCTAAGTTGATTATCTTCCCTCACAGGTCTGCAAAGGCATTATTTAGCTTTCTTCAAACTTTAACTCCCTCAGATTGTCTGAGAAGCTGCCCCTTTCTTGAGCTATTTCTGTTCCAGCCTGACAGGAACAGTAACTAAAGCACAGGTCTATTGATTAAATATCCTTATTTTTTTCCCCTGCAACAGCCTAAGGCATTTAATCAATATGGCAATGCCCCATATCATGGACCAGAGATACAATATCCAGTGATCATAAACTGCTCCAAGAAGTGGTATGAAGTGATTTTATGACCTGACACCTGCTAAAACATCCATTCTTAGTGGAATAGATACATGCATTTCCTTCTGCAAGCCAGATACATAAAAAGACCGGAACGTCACGTGGAGCAGCTGAATCACAGAAAAGACCCCTACAAGATTATGACTTCACATACATCAAAAGCAAACTGATTTTGCTAAAGCATTTCTATACAAAATGCCATTTATTTCCTGAAAGTGATGCACAAACAGTTCCCAAGAGGAGAAGGACATGGCAGTCTATCGAACATTTCTTATATGAATCCTCCTCCTATAACCTCTGAACTGCTCACAAGCTTATTCTTTTTTGAATTTAATTTAAATCTCCTCACAACCTTTTGGAGGAACTGGCTGGTATATTTATCCTTGGAAATGTAGAGCTGATTCGTGTTAAAAGAGTTTTTCAATACAATAAGGCCAATCAGGGTCATTATTCTTAACCCTGTGTAGAAATCAGTGAACGCCCTACTGCAAATACACCTGTTTGTAGTCAAACAAACAAACAAAAACCCCACAATTAATTAAATAACAACCTTAATAACTTGGAAGCAAATAATGGAAATAGTGGCAACTGTTACAACTGAAAACAGCTATGAACAAAATAATGCCATTTTTCCACTCGGGGCATAGTTAAAAAAATTGATATTTTTTTGAGCCACTTTTTAAGAGCATGGTCCATGTGGCAAGAATTTTAAGAGGACAAAGTCTTTGTCAATGTCTTAAATGCTTGGCTGGAGTTTGGCAACTGAGACTAATTATAAAAACTCAGTGGTGATCAGCAAAACTCAATATTCATCAGCTCTAAGCCCTTGAAAAATTAAAGGGCCAATCGATTTCTATGGGAATCTTAGGAGACAAGCCAGGGTTATTCATCTTATAGAAGACCCATGAAAGACTAGAAACAAAAATTGTGCTGGTGGTCACTATGAAAATCTGTTTTTCTCTAAAGTTTGTCAGTCATTTTACCAGTAAATCCATGAAAAATAAACTCAGTGATTCTCAGTCCTGACCACACTCATGACCCTGTTCTGAAAGAGAAAAAAATTTAAAACTCCTGCACTTAGTCCTGTTTACTTATGGGGAAAGATGGATATTTACAACATTCCTCATTCCCCACCATCTCCTATTTCAGCCTTTCAGGGCAAAAATCTCACCAGGATTAAACCTGATTTGTTTGGTCACAGCATGAAGAGTCTGTTGAGGTACCTCAGGTTAGGGAGCACTTTGGGCTATGGAGGTTCAGTGTGTAAGGTTCAACTCATTGGCATTAAAAATGTAAATGCCAGGTGGTTAAACAGCCAGGGTAAGTCACTGAATCCTGAATTTAGATCTTTTAAAAGGGGGAGGATCTTCTACAGGCAATGCTCTTTCTCAAGTGGTGATGAAGCAGGGCTTGAGAAATGGTTTAGCACAGGGTCAGAGAGAGATCCTTGTATCCAGCCAAGCCCTCCTCACACTCCTTACAGCCAGAAAAAGGATATTGGACAGCTGCTTTTTAGGATATTGGTTTGCTTGGTTGGTTTTGTTTTTTTTTTGTTTTGGGTTTTTTTTTTTTTTGTTGTTGTTGTTTTTTTTTTTGTTTTTTTTTTTTGTTTTGGTTTTTTTTTTTTTTTTTGTTTTGGTTTTGGTTTTGGTTTTTTTTTTTTAATTTCAGCTGTCTGTTGTAGGATAATGTGATTGGTATCCAAGTACAGGATGGGTGAGAAACAAAATAAATTGAATGAGGGTGACTTCCTTCAGATTATTCCATATTTATGCAGTTATTATGAATGTTTAAGGAAATATATCTATAGCTATATATGCAATTCTCAGGCTGGTGTGATAAAAGGTTGAAAAATTATGTACAATGCATTCAAATTTAACTTGGAAAGACCTCTTTTTACCTTTAGATATTTTGCCATAGCTCATTTTTTTCCTTTCTACCCCATCCTTATAGTTATTGTGAAAGAACACACTGATTAAATTTTTTTCAAGGTCATTTTCATATTTTTCATTAACGTTTGCATATAACAGAAACAAATCAACCACTGCTCCTGAAACCAGGGGGACAAAGGCAGGGAGATTTGAAGAGACTTGACAGGAAACCAGCCCTCTGCTTTTAAAGAGGGGAAAAATCAATAATTAAATGTGCAGTTCTCATAAGCACAGCAGGGATGGTACATAATGCCACAAAAGTACAAATT
Organism: Ammodramus savannarum pratensis; assembly: GCA_020466415.1. Classification (NCBI taxonomy): domain Eukaryota; kingdom Metazoa; phylum Chordata; class Aves; order Passeriformes; family Passerellidae; genus Ammodramus; species Ammodramus savannarum. The sequence continues at coordinate 143,109,438 of JAHXMQ010000807.1, read as the reverse complement.
CATAAAAATCTGATCAGCTGAATGACGTTTGCTAAAATGCTTCTTTCAGGGGAGTTCTGATTTGTTAAAGCCCATTGTAGATTTTTGTGAAATATGCTTCCTTATAATTTAGTTTGATGCACCTGAAAATTAGAAATTTTCTGGGGGTGGCTGCTGCTGGTAACAATAAGTGAAGTTCTGCTTTCACTGCCCTGAAAACACACTTGGACACAGTTCTGATTTCAGCACTTAGTTAAGTTTATAATGGAGTAAGTTGGAGTAAATATTTTACAATAAAACTGTAATTTAAACCTCCAAAAATCCACTCTAAACAGAAGGAAAAAAAAAGGGGAGCAAAGCAAAACAAATTATAAAATAGTCTTGTTACCTGAATTTATCCTAGTGTGAAACTGGGAAATCAGAGACAGAAATTTACCTTTCTTCAGCTCCAAATGTAACTACAGAAACCATCAGTTATTTGATTTGGTCACTAGATCTGGACACACAACAGCAAATACCTTTTCAGGTAAGAAGAAGAAAATCTATTCTAAGCTGGGTTTTCTGGACCATCCTTTGTTAGAAGGTGAGCTCAGCTTGGAAGAAGACTGTTTTTAAGATATGAATTGAAATGCAAAGAACCACAAACAGCTATAAATTTGGAATTTCCATGAAGAAAGAAAGGAGCTACGGGATAAAAGTGAAAAGAGCAATTGTTTTAATCCTGTTAAGGGCCTGATTAATGCAATTAAAGAAACATATTCCAATTAGGCCACGTTTGAAGCTGCTTTACTCCAAGGCACTTCTCCCTGAGGTATCACCCTTTAGCATCCCAGATATGCCATCGAGGCTGGCACTGGCAGTACAATCCTTCTGTCCCATTTATCCAGCAGGAATTAATTTTCTTTTCATAGTTTTAATAATTTGGGCCTAAGGGATTTAAACATGTGGAACAGGGATATAGGTAGGATAAATCACAAGTTCAGATTTCTTCATTTGCGGTAAAACAAATGCCCTCAGAGTTCTTTTGTTAAGAGGCTGCAAAGCAAACAGAGGAATAATTTTTTTGTTTTCCTCTTTGAAGGAGAGGAAGGAAGATTTTTGAGGGCTGAAAACCCAGATTTGATAAACTGAATTCATTCTGGGGTATGATGGCTGTGGCCAGGGTTGGTGTTATGGGATGAAGGAGCGATGGGCACCTTAAAGAGAAGAAAGTTGTTTTTTTTGCTCAGTGAAACTCTCAGAAAGGTCAGGGGGAAATGCAGAATATTTGTTTGTGAAGCTCACTGCCAAACCTTGGACTATGGAAGAAATAAGGCAACTGTGCAGGGAGAGGGAAAAATTCAGCCTGGATCCATCCTGGGTCCATGAAAATCCTAAAACCACCCCAAATCCACAGAAAACACCTTTTCAATTCCTAGTTAATTTTGGTACTCTGTACATAATTTGGTAAAAGATGTCCTTAACTTTTCATAGTGTAGGGAGAACTGGAATCTCCTGAATAGGATTTTCCTGTAAGATTAAAAATGGGATTTCAAATGTGAAATGTTGACTTTCACATTATCACCCTAGAACTGTCCCTGAATATGGGGTAAATATAGATAAATAAATGTAGAACTTCATAAATGAAAAAATAAGAAATGTTGATTGTGAATGAGGGGGGGTAAAAAAGCTTAAGTGATAAAACATCAAGGTACTTCCTTTTTTCCCCAAGAGCTTCAAAAAGATTTATTTTGCCATTGATTCATCCTGATCATTCCTCACTTTGAGGTAGGTTAAGAGAAAAAGCATAAGGGGAAAGCAACTTTCCACCCTGAAGAGAAATTTTCTGTTTGGCTTGGAAAAAGCAAAATAAAAAAACACAAGAAAGAAAGAAAAGTGCTGTGTAATAAATAAAATAAAGTTACATACAAGTTCAGTCCAAGACACCTCATAGACTTGGGAATGAAAAATTTTAAATGAACCACTGATTTGCTCTGATGGAGAACGCTATGGAGGATAAATAAAAGGAATATAAAACAAGCAAACAGGAGTGAGTTTCAATGGAAGACTGGCTTGTTGTCAAGAGCAGCATCTGCAGAACAACAATTACAGGGCTACCTCACACTCAGTGCTTCTGGGTACCAGATGCTTACCAGCTGAGGACATGAAGGCATCCTCACCACGGGGCATGGATGTGCACATCTGAATCTCACTGGATTTTCATGCATTAGTCCAAAAATAAACAAAAAGAAACCAAAAAAAAACCCAAAACAAAATAAAACCCCGTGAGAATTCCATAAAGGAATTAAATGTATTTGCTTATTTTTGGCAACCCAAAAATACTGAGCTGAGCAATGAAAAATTCTCCTCAAATAAAGGAAAAGTTGTAGCAAAGTTAGTCCTGCTCTCCTCCCTTGTCCTGGTGAAGGCAGAGATGGCTAAGCCTTCATGTATAAAATTCATGTAAATGTAAGAAAGTCACCATCATTCACTGCTGCTGCTTCTTTCTGCTTTCATTTTGAGCATCACCAGGTCACAGATTGACTTGCTTTGCATTTGGACAAATGAATTTGGAGGGGAGCATCCACTCTTATGAAAAGGTTGGTAAAAAGATCAGCTACAGGTGGAATGTTTAGGAAAAGACTGGGAGAAAATATGGCCTAGGGAGATAGGTTAATTAATAAATAGCAAAAAACTCATAAAAAAGGATGGTTTTTAGTAGTTAGTGAAATCCAACCAAATGCGTTAGACTAACAATATCGTGGCAAGGGATATTAAGTGCTTCCCAAAAAAGACCAAAACATTTTCAAAAAGGCATTCAAGGAAATGATCAATCTGACAGGAGTGAAGAATAATTCTCACAGGAGTATAGAATATCATCATATTTTTCTTTGAAACATAGAAAAAACCAAACAAAAAAAAAAAAAAAAAAAAAGAAAAAAAAGAAAGAAGAATGAGACCGGCTAATATACAGGAGTGCTGCTGAACCATTCCCAGCTGGAGGTGACACAGGGCTTTCCCAGATGTTGGTGGGGTGGGTGATGGGCTTTGCAGCACAGCCCTCCCCAGCCAGCTGCAGAACAGAGCAGAAATACAAATAAAATCTAAAAAAGAGTGAGTAAGACAGTGCTGAGGGCAGGGGGATTGGAACTAGGTGATCGTTATGGTCCCTTCCAACCTAAACCATTTATGGTTATCACAAGTCCCAGGAAGTTTGAAATTAAATGTTTTTGGTGATTGAAAGGAAACTGAGCAAAATGCAATTGAAGTAAATCTTGGTTTTGGTTAAAGATGATTGAAAGGAAACTGAGCAAAATGCAAGTAAACCTTGGTTTTGGTTAAAAATCCTGTGTTCTTGACTGTCAATCAAATCCAGCATGGACATTGATATGGCATGGACATGGATTTTGCTCCATGGCAACACAGGAGCAGTAGGAACTTCCCTCCACCTTCCACCTTCGGGGTGCAGATGTTGGTATGAATTTTTACATTTAGTGCTGCAGCCTCTGTTTTGCCAGCAGTCCCTGCCAGCTGGGACATCCACACTGGGAAAAAAAAAAACAATGTATTTCACTGCCACAGCAGGGCTGGATCAATCTACAGCTTTTCCCAGGTTGACATCTGACAGTGCTTTCAAGGGCCAGCATGTTTTGTTAGCAAGGTGTCAAGCCAGAGCCAGCTCCGGGTGCAGCTTTACAGCACATAAATGCACTCAGCGTGCTGACAGACTGAATGAACCTGCAGGGAGCTACAAAGGCTTCATCCTGGGGGAAAAGAGGCTCAGGGGGGATCTGACCACTCTCCACAACCCCTTGAAATGAGGATGTGGCCAGATGGAGTTGGTCTCTCCTCCAAGGCAACCACAGGACAAAGGGAAATGGTCTTAAGATGCACCAGGGAGAACATCAGGAGAATTTCTTCACTGGAAGGGGGATCAGGCACTGGAAGGGGCTGCCCAGGGAGGTGGTGGAGTCACCATCCCTGGAAATGTTTAAGGAAAGGCTGGATGTGGCACTCACTTTGTTTGGTTGACAAAACACAAGATGGTGTTTTTGAGATAGGTTGGATTTGAGGGTCTCCAGCCTATTTGATTTTGTGATTCTGAGGCTGGGGAGTTTTGGGGACTTATGCTGAAGCTCTTCTAATACAAGTTGTTGTCTGGTGTGTTGTTCTTTTTCTTATGCTGCTCTACCCTTGACATACCCCTCCCTTTCTTTTATCTTGCTCCAGGTAGGTTCAACAACTTGGGATCAGCCCTTTCTCCAAGCCAGTTAGGGACAGGACAATGAAAACAGACTTGAGTCATGCCAGAGAAGATTTAGGTTGGATATTAGGAAAAAAGTTTTTATTGAAAGAGTGGTTAAGCATTGGAACAGGCTGCCCAGGAAAGTGATGGAGTCACCATCCCTGGAAATGTTGAAAAGATGAGCAGATGTGGCACTTTCTGATAGGGTTTAGTGGGCAAGGTGGTGATTGGTCAAAGGTTGGACTCAGTGATCTTGCAGGTCTTTTCGAACCCCAACAATTCTGCAATTCTGTGAAAAATAAGTCTTCCCTTCCACCTTCTGGAAGTAAGTCCTTTTCTTATTGCTCTCCATCAATAGATCTGAAATTATTTTGTTTTGATTTTATGATGAAGAAATTTTGCTGACTCCTTACCTGGGCTTCAGGGATTGGAACTGCATTTAGAGGCTGGACCACAAAAACCCCAGCCATGGGGCAAAGCTTTGCAAGTTTATGCCTGTTTCTCCCTGAAGAGCCATCTGTGAATGGGGCCAACATTTATTCATTTATGCAAACAAATCAGGTACACCAGGATTGTCCAATCTGCTGGAGAACACCAATTCAACAACTTCTTTCTGTTGTTCAATCCTAACTAGCTTTGGATGCTAAAATGCAAGGAAGACCAGGGAAAAGCAATAAAACAACACCCACACTGCCTTGTCACTGAAGGCAGGGCTGCTGAAAAAGGCTGGGGAACATGTTGGGGATGGAATCCAATTCCTGGTGTTGGTGGCAATGGCCATGGATGCAGCAGGCTGAGTGCCACAGCCAGCGGGCACAGCAGGCATTTCACAATCTCTGGGGCTGGGGAAAGCAGAAAATATTGGAATTAAATAACAAAAAGACAACATCTCTCAGCTGGTGCAGAAGTAGCATGGTCAGAGTGGGGGCTGTATTCTGCTTTCTTTCTGCCAGATTATTCCTGTCCCAATTCCACAATGATTCTCCACATTCAAGGCAGTGGCACCCAAAGCAGGCTATGACTTGGTGGCTCTTTTGCTGCATGCTGGAGAGCACTCCAAGTATTTAAGAGCAACTTAAATTTAAAAAAATGATTTAAAGTAAGCTCAACTTTGTCTCCCCCATCGTTCTCCTGCTTTGTATTTCTCTGTGCTCTCATTTCCTGCTGCATAGATCAATCTGCTGCCTGGTCTTGGGCATGCTGCTCTCATTTCCAAATCCTTGGACTTTCAGGTCTTACTTTATGGCTTGCTGCTGATCCTCTGCTATGTTTAAATCCTCTCTAAATGCAATACCCAGAATTCAATGTCTTCCCTGCCAACACAATTCAGCTTTATACAAGCAGTACCTATATTCAGCATTCTTTTTCTCTCTACAGTGACTTTCCAGGTTGATACAGAAATATGTCATCTCTCTTTTGTCCTAAAAGTTTTGAATTCTAGTTGCCATTTATAGAGGCTTTCAGACAATTAATGACCATCACCTTTGTGATCATGGTGGAAAAGATTTGTTTCCATGTGTTATTTGGGATTGGTCTCTATCAGAGCCCAAGGGTCCAAGTAGAGCTTCAGTCCCCTCCTCATTTTGACTCTATTATCTCTTATAGCACCAAAAAAAGGCCATGTCTTATCAAATTAAGGATTTCTTTTGGCCCTGGAAAAGTAGCATCAGTAGTAAAACAGCTATTCAAT
>JAHXMQ010000807.1:143076398-143098347 GCA_020466415.1 Ammodramus savannarum pratensis | reverse complement strand
GAGGTTCAGAGAATGTGAATCCCAGAAATACTCTTGGGAAAAAATTGCCTTGATTTTCTCTGTAAGGACAAAAGTGGCTACAAGTGACTTTACATGAAATATTGAGGAATGGTGACACTGCCTGGACAGAGTCCCTGCAGCAGACAGGAAAACTGAGCAGGAGAACTCTGCTGCCTGCTTGTGCAGATTTTCAGCAGAGCTTTCCAGTGCAAGCACTGACCAAGCTTGACCATTTTGCTGCTTGATGAGATGTGACAAGCTCACAGCCCAGTGCTTTAACACTTCAGGCTACACAGCTGGGACTCAAGGATACTTAAATTCTGTTCCTGATTTCCATGGATCCCAGCTAGGTATGCATCTCCAGTGATAATATTCCTAACTCCTTGGTATCTCTAGCCCATTAAGAGGTAAGTTTAATACAATTTCTCAAAGCTTTGACCTTTGAGCAGGGCAATTTATTATATGTGCTGCCACTGGGCACAAAGATGAGTCTAAGTGTGGTTTTCCAGTCAGTAACCAAGGATTTCCATTCACTCCTCTGTTAAATGAGGCCATTAAGAGAAATGTAACTCACTAGTTTATGCCGCTGCTAGCAAGGGAAAATTGCTTTTTAATCTCTGACCCCTCAAAATGAAATTGTACCCTGGAAAGAGAATCTGTTAAACAAATGAATTAGAAAAACAAAAGACAGTCTATGATTTCCTTCTGCCATCTCTGACTCATCACAGATCAGACTTGTTCAGAGCTTTCAAAGAAAAAATTCTTGCCTTTGAAATGCTGAATACAGGCCACCATAATCAATGTAACTGATATTCTTAAAATAAGAACATTCTTGACTTGGAACAGTCCCAGAGCTGCATTCCACCAAGGTGAACAGTCAGTAAAATCTGTGTCCTACCTACCCATCTTCTCACCAGAGAAAACAGATTGATCACCAATGGCTCACCACTAAATTTGCTCCCAAGTCTTTCATATCACACCAAATCACAGAATAGTTTGGGTCAGGTGGAACCTTAAAGATCATCAAGTTCTGACCCCCTGCCATGGGCAGAGACACTTTCCACCATCCCAGGTTGCTCCAAGCCCCATCCAGCCTGGCCTTGGACAATTCCAGGGATGGGGCAGCCACAGCTTCTCTGGGAAACTTGTGCAAGGGCCTCATCACCCTCACAGGGAAAAATTTCTTCCTAATATCCAATCTAAACATGCAATCTGTCAGTTCAAAGCCATTTCCCATTGTCTTAACACTCTGCCCTTGTAAAAGTTCCTTTTCCAGATTTGTTGTATCCCCCTCCAGGTACCTCAAAGGCCACAATAAGTTTACCCTGGAGTCCTCTCTTCTCCAGGCTGAACAATCTCAATTCTCTCAGCCTTTCCTCACAAGAGAGGTGTTCCACCCCTCAAATCATGTTCATGGCCTCATTTGGATTCTTTCCCTTCTCCACTCATGCCGCTTCTGTTTCCTTCTTGAATAGTCTGTGCCTAAATAAAAAATGAGCTCATGGTGGATAATTTTTTTTTTTCTCCTAAAAAAAATCACAGTTAGTGTTTTATAATAGAGGGAAGAAAAAAAAAACCAAACTAAGACACTACTTGGATCAGTCATTTCCCCTTTTTAGATGGTACAAATGAAGAGATGATCTGCAGTGATTAAAAACAAGATTTTACCTTTACACGACATCCAAAAGCTCTAAACAACCCCTTTCTTAATAAATATTTGATCACACAGATCCATTATTTACAGAAAACAAAGAGAGTTTTAAATAAATGTTGTGGCTCAGACCTTGCTGAGGTTAAGTTGCTGGATTCTCACAGTTCATTTATCACACGGACTGGCGCTGACTCGAACACCACTTCCCATGGAAAGCAGCTGTTTTGTAAATGGCTGCATTAAAATACAGTAAAAAAGCAGGCAAAGGCAGAAGCTGCTTCAAAATAAAGCACTCTACAATCTGAAAACTCAGCCTGCTGTTTTTAGGGAGCCAGTGAGCAAGGAAAAAAGGAGGCAGAAGTTTTATTCCAACCAGCTGCTGGTGGTGAAGGGTCTAGAGCACGAGTCTGAGTCTGATTGATGCCTTGTGAAGGCTGACCTAGAACAGAGACTGACAGAGCTAAAGAATAAAGTAGGGATTTATTAGGAGGCCTCAATGGATCCACCTTGGGCAGCACAAGAGCCCAGCCAGGGCTGCACCCAAGATAAACCCAAAATGGTCACAAAATGCATGACAGGTCACAGGATCTCACACTTTAATAAGTTCTAGTACATTAGTATATTGGAGTTAATTGTCCAGTTACAGCTCCAGCCCATGAAGTCCCATCCTTTTTGGTCTTCTGTCTTCATTCTGCCATTGTTTATGCTCTTGGACCTGAAATTTGGATCAGTTGTCCTTGGTCCCCAGCTGGAGCAGGAATTGTTTAGTCTCCCTATTCTGTTAAGAGGGCTTGCTATCCTCTAATATGAACCTCAGAATTACACACTAAAGCAGCACAGAATCTGAAAAATATAGAAGCTAAAACCTGAGGCATCATGTTGAGGAGCAGCTGAGGGAGCTCAGCTTGGAGAAAAGGAGGCTCAGGGAGAACCTTCTTACTCTCTACAGCTCCCTGAAAGTGTAGCCAGGCGGGGGTCGGTCTCTTCTCCTAGGTACAAAGTGACACATTAAGGGGAAATGGCCTCAATTTGCATCAAGATAATCCAACCACGTTGGTCCCCCATGGCTTTGCAGTTGCTGCGTGACTGCTGAACTGGTCAGGATGCAATAATGGTGCCAGTTGGCTCTTAATTATAAAACTAAGTTTAAAATTATTTAGTGGCAGCAAAAGACAAGGTCTTAGATAATATCTACAGTGAAGAGGAGGAGATCTTCATTATCACAATATTTATAAGCAACAAGTGTTTTGAGAGGCTACCATGCCAAAAAATTTCAATGACTCTGAGAAGGTGATTTTTGACACTCAAATTTTCTTTTGTTGTTTATATACCAATGAGTAATTTGAGCGAAAGTTAAAGACAGTCCCTTATCAGTGGTCCCCAGGCAATAAGATTTCTGCAAATATCACAGATTTCTGAGGCTTTTTTTTCCTCAGAGCTCCAGCCTTCAAAGTGTGTACCCATGCAAGCCAGACCCAGGAATTGTTCCATTACTGGAAAAAACCTCATTGTTCTTAGACTACACAAGTGGGTCACTGAACTGTTGTTTGCCTTTCAATGCCAGGGAATGCAAATTAGCTTGACTTACACAGAGGATATAGGGAAGGAGATCAACCACCATGAATCAGAGCAACACAAGCAGCTCTTCCAAAACAAATTAGCTTCAGCAGTCAGCACACAGAGTCCTTCAGTCAGTGAGGCCAAGCTGCCAAACTTTGCATGGAAAATAAAAGAGCAACTGGTTTAATGTGCACTCATGGAGTTTGTGTTGGTTTCTTCTCCCTCCTCTCAATACACCTGCACGGAGCTCTGAGCAAAGTGAGCAAAGTGAGAAAAGTGAGCAAAGTAAAAGTGCTCATCTCCATACAACCACCCCTTTAGTGTGATGTCCAGCCCATCAAACTAACCTCAGGGGCAGGCTGGGTGTCTAGATATTCTCTTTTTCCTAATAAAGAGACATTTGGGTTACTTTTCCATGGAATATTTGTTGTATAATTGATATAATCTCAATTAAATGTCCAAAGGAGAGAACAAACTTGTCCTAAGAAGCAGCCAGCAGACCTACACATGTCAGACATCTCCTGTGAGATAAGACAAGATGTGCTGAAAGAAATTCCTCCTCATGTATCATGGAAAGGAGGTTTAAACACTTAAACACCAATCACCACCAAACTCACTCATATCTGGTCCAGTAAGTCCCTCTCTTCCAGAGAGCAGTTTGACCCAAGTTAAAATTGGTGTTTTGAAATGGGTGGGATGAATCATTTTCTCTGGGGGCAGGGAAAAAGAAATTTCAAGAGGCAAATCTGGGCTGTTGGTATTAATGGCAGGAATCATCATTCCTGCTCAAGGCCCAAGAGAAATGAAACCCACGCTAAAAACAAAGACATGGAAGCAGGACCAGTGCAGGAGAGAATTTCTACTGGCTTCTCCCTGCCACATTTGTCTGCCTCTCAGTCATTTTTCAAATTCAGATTTTCTACTGAAAGTAGTATAAAAAAAGTCAAAATTGTCACATTTCTGTGACCAACAGGGTTTTCATATGGGAAAAAGGCCTCCTTTTTGTATCAAAATTCAACTCTTATTTTTTTCTGCAGTTTGACCCTGTGTGTTACCATAGATAATGCACTGAGGCAGCTTAACTGTGACTTGTAGTAAAAATAAGTTTAGGCAGAAACAATTATTTTCCAATTGTAATTTAAAATGAATGAAAAAAAAAATCTGCTTTTATATAAGTATTCCAAAGCTCTGACAGCTCCCACTAATCTTTTAGAGTTTAGATGGTGCACATGAGAATTCACTCAAAGTAATAAAACACTGCTGTTAGCACACACATCTCAAGAGGAAGGAGCACCTTACCAAATTTAAAATGCAGACAAAGGAGCTCCTTGTGAAGATATTTACTTCTTTTTTAAACATTTCTAGCATTTCAGGGAAACTAAATGTCTTATTTTCTAGTAGCTAAGTAAAAAATTATTTACTGGTTCTTTGTGATGTTAATGTACAGGTTGGGACTGGTTCTCCAAGTTACATTGTTGAAGTGACTGCATGGGTTACATACAAATATTATGCAAAATAACCAGCTACTGAATCATTATTCCTGACAGAAATCCCTCCATTAAGTTCTACAGAAGGTCTTAAACTCAAATGTTTCAGTGGTGTTGACATTTCTGATTTCTCAATTTATGCATACATTTGTTGGTAGACTAATAAAAACACTACACTGACTAATAAAAATACTGCATACACACACACACACGTTTATATACATATAAACAGCAATAAATAACAAGTGTTTGTAAGCCAGCCTGCATTTACAGGATAATCACACTGTAACATAAGTAACAAGCAAACATACTCATGAATTAGCAGTTTAACATGAGAAGGAAAACTGCCCAGTAAGATTTAAGAAACAGTTTGTGCCTTTGGTCCCTGAGCAGCACAGATGAGCACAGATGGAATCTGGAGCATGGAAAGCTCTGGCAGATCCCTTAAAAGCAGCTCACCCACAGGGCCATCTGGCTGATGGCTCTCCCAAACCCATCCCAGATATTTCCTAATCATCCAAAACCAGGCAAAACACCAGGAAGGACGGCCTGCACTCACACTGCATTATCCAAATGTCTGCAAGGGGCACCAGCCTTCCTCACTACAGCATCCCTGAGGGCTGTGGCACCAGGGACCCTCCTGTCCCACCATGGGGACCCTGCCCCTTTGGGTGTAAGATGAGCAGATTTTGTGGCACACAACACGAGGCAACTTGACCAGTCCCAGGCCAGCAGTGGAAGTGACAAAAATGTCACCTCCTTTTCTGTTCATGGTGATAGAGAGTGAGCTGGGTTTATGTTGGAGCCCTGGTTGCTGTGAATTTTAGACTTTCTGTGCTTACAGGCACTGACCCCCAAGAGAACACTGCATTTAAACTGTGGCTGTGGAGAAGGCTTCCAAAACTGAATGATAGAACTGAGATTGTGGGTGTGGAGTTTGAGCAGAACTATAATGCCTCATGGTGGAAAACTTAGAGTTTAAAGTTTCAGAATACAGTAATACATATATAAAGCAAGATGGAGGGTTTAGTGAGGAGGCTGGTCCTTCTTCACCTTCTTCTTCATGGGTTTGGGTGGTTTTGTTTAATTGGATAAAAAATTATTGATTTCTGGCAACAGGCAGTTAGTTATTGGGTTAAAAGTAAAAATAATTTAGGTGTCATTTCTTAATTGAAAATTTATCCTTAAAAGGCCTTGCAGAAAGAGAGATAGGTCTCCATTTTCAGTTTGTTATAGTGAAGTGCTGTAGAACTCAGGGTTTGTGAGACTGCAACATAAATAAGAACTAATAAACATCTGAGTCTGAACAAGAAATGCCATCTCACTCATTTAATCCCAACCCTGGCAAAAAAGAAGCAAAGACTCTGCAGGTTTACACTGATTTTTCTGGTGATCCACATCCAGTAGGGCACAGGACAGTTCTCTGTGCTCCACAGGAGATCTGGATTGCACATTTCCTTTAGCAGCCAAAGCTTTTAAAGTGATATTTGTCATTATGGGCTTGTTTCAAGTGCAAGAGAGACTCTGTTTTCTCATGTACACCAATCAGTTCATATTTATGCCCTTGGCAGGGGTTTTCTTGCTAAAACTGGCTTTATCTTTATCCTGATGAACATCTCTGAGGAAAAAGAGCCTCCTGTCTGGGCAGGCTATTTCAGCAGCTCCTGCTGGCTGAAGGAAGCAGAGCCTTTAGACTGTGCTGCATTCATTTTCTGCCTGACTCCTCTTTGACCTTCTTAGCCAAAGTCATCATTAACTCATTTGCAGCTTTGCAATCAGCTCTACAGTCAGGTCAAGTATTAAATCCATTCCAGTTTCATTTAAGACTTCATGTAACAAGTTATTTTCAAAGTGAATGCAGGATTACATGTAGGGCGACGCACATTATCTTAAATATATATACATTAAAAACCAACATAGAGCTGGAGACAGCGCTTATTTTCTGCAATATCAAAGTTCTACAAAACTCACCCTTATTACCCAAAATTGGGACAATGTGTTTCACCAGAAAATGAGCTGTAGATAATTTTTAAGTCACGTCACTCCATTGCATCAGAGTAGAATGCCTGTGAGCTTTTCTCCTTTGGTGTGAAAGTGACCTCAGCTACATTTTGTCAAAACTCCAGACACATAGAAATCACCAATTTGTGCTTGAGGAAAAAAGAAAACTAGCAGGTTTTGCTTCTGTCAGTCAGAATGCAATTGATAACAATTTTTTGATTGTTCATTTCCCCACTCCCCCTTCATCCCCCTAGAAAGTACAACTATAACCATCAAAGAGTTCATTCTGGGCAAGCTGTTTTCAAAAAGATTAATGTTTGTGTGTGTATGTGTGTGTGTGTGTTTATGTTTTATTCTTGATCCAATGAAGAAAAAAAAATCACAAAAAATTCCCTCAAATTGCTTTTGAAAAGTGCTGAACACCACCACCACAGCCATTATTCACCAACCACATCATGTTGTTTGACAACTCAACTTGTTTTCTTAAAGTACTGTTGCCTGATTATAGGGAAACACACCAAACAGAAGCACATATGCACTTAAATGATGTGCTTTTTATGGTGCCTTTCCAAGAACAACAGTAGCTAATTGTTGACTTTCCTACTGGCAAATGTCTGTTTAATATGCAGATTTCTTAATGACTACTCTAAAGCAAATTGGCTGTGCTATGGTAATCTAATCATATATATATCTCTATATTTATTTATAAAAAAAGGTTTAGAATACTTAGAATATGCTTTATAATCTTTCCAGGTAGAACAAATCCATGTGCCCAGAGGTTCACAGCTGCCAGGTGTTTTGTTTATTGTAAATACTATCACTGAAAGCATTTGTAGGGTTTTTTTTAGTCCCACTTACTTGGTGCTGACTTGCTTTTGCCAACTGCTCATTGGCTGATTCTACGTTGGAAGAAGAGGCCTCAATGTTGGCTTCGATGCTATCTGCAAATTAAAAGAAGATAATTACAGGGTAATTGAACCAAATTACAAAAAAAAAAAAAAAAATTACAAATAACAAATTAAACCAAAAAACAGAGGTTTTACACCAAGAGCAATTCAGCAATTTACCCATGGGCATAAAGAGAGGAGCAGCCTCTTGTTTGTGACCTGCATTTCTGCAGGCAAGAAGGACCAACACCCATTTTGATGAACATCCAACCCATCAGTCAGAGGCAGGGTGACTGACAGCTCTCCTCTGATGGGATGGAGGCTGCCTCTCATCCCATTCCTTCTGAAATCAATGGGAAGAGTGACAGGGAATCCAACAGAAAGTGTCTCAAGACTGATAAATTTACTAGATTAAATTACAGAAGGGACATTGCACTTGAAATTATCTCATTATTAGAGCTCAGGTGAATTTTATCAAATTCATGTGAATCCATGTGGGTTATTGACCATGCCCAGGTGTCTGCTCTTGATCAAATAATCTCAGACAATATCACAAAGAGCAAATCCACGGTGTGCAATTCCTCAAACTCTCCAGGAGTTGATCAGATTAAACAAACCATGAGCCAAACTCCTGGATTCCATTTCCAAGCTGCGGTGGAGGTCTGTAAAATGGTTCAGATTGAGAAAAATTGCTGGAATCTACAATAAAATGAGAAGAAAGTCACCCTACATTGCTATGTTTGGCACTGGGGGAAGCCTCGATGAACCAGAGGGAATCAAAATGAAACTGGAAAAGAAAGATTATCAGCTACCCATCACAACTGGCAGGTCCCCAATTCCATCAAAATCAAATATTAACTTTGACTCCTGACACCTATGATATAAAACCTGCAAAAAAGGTTTTGTTTTTCCTGCAGAAGTTTTGACCAACTTGTCTTCCAAGAGATGTGCAGCCAATAATTTCTGCTCACAGTGGAAGAGGATGTGCCCTTGCTCTGTTTCTTGATCAAATGGGTGGTTTTGAGCACAAAATACACCACAAAGTGCATGAACTTGATCAGGAGAACTCAGCCTAAGGTCGAAATTGAAGAACAAAGTTCCAGGGATTTCTCTAATCCTTAGTAAAATCAACGGAAATTCTTCAATTAATAGTATAAGGAGTTGGATTAAGACATGCCACAAAAGATTAAAGCAATTTATTCTTTAAGGTTCTAAAGGAAAGAACAGGAATTAATCTTGCCACTTTTGTGATGGACAAAGAAATGAGGGTTTGCAGATAATTTGTGGAAAGTGCTTGCATTCACATTTTTGCCATTTTTAAATGAAACAGTGTTAAAGTCTGTTAAGGTAATTATGCACTTAAAATAAAATACATTTTTAAAAACGCAAAGAAAAGGAAAAAAAAAAACCCACACCCCCAAAAAAAGAGAAAAAGAGCAAAACCCCAAGTGCCTAATCAATGTAACAGAATTTGGTCATGTAAAGTTCCTTGGGATCTTAGTGCAGACACCCTTCACTGCTCAGCATCTCTTAAAGGCTGATTGGCCTCAGAAAATGAATCATTTAGGCAGAGAGCAGCTACAGAGGAGAAATGTATTAAATATATCCTTCTAAAACAAGAGTAATCTGTCTGCACATCTCCTGGGGAAGGAGGAAATCATAGAAGCAGCTTAATTTAGCTCCCTTAAAAGGCCCCCCAGAGGAACCCAACACTTTCCTCTGCCTGCAGGGAGGCCTGAGGAGATTTGCCTTTGTTAGATAAAATTAAACACTGTGCACACCCCTTTAGTGCTGCCTGCAATGGGAGAGCCACACCTTGGGCAGGGTTTTTGAGAACATCATCTCTGTTTTTCCCAGCACAGGTTTTCCCAGGTAAGAAGGACGTGCTCCTTGTCCTGGGTGAGTTGATGGCAAGTCACAGAGGGAGCTTGGGCCCTTGGGCTTGGTGGAATTATTTCTGCTCACTCCTTCTGCCAGTGGGGGAATATCAGCCTTGGAATCAGAAAAAAAACCTCCCATTTTAATTCTATTTTTTTGAAGCAACTTGTAATCCTGAGGCACAGGGGAAAAATTAGGACAAACAAAAAACCTCACCAAACCAGCTCTAAAACTCTGAAATAATTAGATATAAATATGTAAAGCAATTTAAGCAGATATTTCTGCTGATTAACACAGGGAAGCAAGGACAGGGAAGAGAATTTGGCTCAAATCACAGAGAAATAAGCAATAATTCAATGATGCTAATAAGTCAATGATGGATATGTCACTGACAGACATTTCAGTGAATCTTTGCTGAACAAGTGGTGGTTCACAGCCTCACCTTGGCCACTTTCAGGCTCCTTCCCAAAGTACCTCACTTGGGATGGAGAAAAAAGGATGGAAGGGTCCTCAGCAGCCTGAAAAAACCCTGCTGGAGGGATCTGCCTTTTCCTTTCCCTTTGGCATGAAGGGACAGTGAGTTTGTTCCCAAACAGATGAGATAATCCAGCCCTGGGTCTGGAATTTCTCAAAGAAACCGAATCCCACACCAGCTTTCTGCCTTCAGACTCTGGTGACAAATTTATTTTACAATTTGAGAACAAAAATCCAAAGGGGATGCAGTCGACATTTTGATAAACTCAGGGATAGGGCTGCACCAAAGCAGATGGTGTTTGCAACCAAACACATCAGAGAATTAGGAAAATATTTGGAATTTTTAATCTAAAACACAGTCTTGCAATAGCAGTAGTGAAAGTGACAGAGCTAGCCAGGCTTTAGATTCAGTTTTTTATGATTTTATGACACATTCATCACACAGAGATGGAAATAATGATGATCACAAGAGATATCTTTCAATTCCAGCTATTTATCTGTGTCCTGAGATCAAGCCCTTCTAATGACAATTTCTTATATGGGAAATTCCTGGATTGGCAGTGGCTGGAGTGGGAGTTTTGCCCTAATCTTTCAAGGAATCACTCACATGGCCTGGATTTTTACAGCAGCAACAATGGATTGGTTTCAAAAGGCAGAATTTCAGCTAAATCAGTTGGAAGACAGGAAAGTGAGCTCATGAATGAGAATTTTTAAATGCTCCCACTTGGCAGTAACCAAAATGGGCCCCTTCAGGTTTTCATAGTATGCTTTCATTTTTAGCACTTTAATAAGCTTAACCCTCTTTTATGGCTACAACTTCTGGCTAAAAATAATCAATATAGCACACTGAGAGGCACAATAAAAAGAAGAAGGAAAAAATAAAAAAAGGAGTATTTTGGTAATGCATTGAGGTTTCTTTCCTAATTAAAAGCCAAGTTTGGAGGGAAATTGCTTTCAGCATGAAAATGAATTTTGCCCATTCGAATTGCCATGTACTTGGAAAGTTTTAAGTGTCATTCCATGAACAAAAGGCCCTCAGGCTTAGTGAAGACAGAACTGTGGCTGTTAAAGGGAAGGAAAACCATGGTAATTCTTCCAGAGCAAAGTTTAAAATGGCTCAGGGTTAGTAATTTGCAAACTTCAATGCAAACATCGAGTTGTAAATTCTGCACACAAGAGGATTTATAAAATAATTGTGCTCATATGTTAAATTCAGGCTAAATGGGTCACACTGGCTTAAATTGGTGCAAGAAAATACAATTTTCAGCACTGTGAGTCATCAGGAGCTGTGGTTATTGCTTCCAAAAAAAGGCAGAAGTTACCAAAAAAAAGGTAGAAGTTACCTTCCCATCTGATTTTAGCAGAACTCTAATTCTTCCACACAGAGGCAAGGACTGAGGCACTGAACAACCACTCAGCACCATTTTCCAGGCAGCTCTGGAAAGAGTATTTAAAGTACCCTAAAATCTCATAACCAGCTCTTCCTGTTGTTTTTTTTATTTTAGCCAACAGCCCAAACCCCTTGGTCTGAATGAATAAAAGTGGCTACAGGGCAGTGGCCAAACACCAGCATAAATTCACAGCACTTTTTCTCCTGAATGATTTATACTGTCCTTGAAATGCATCTTGGAAATGTCAAGTATCTGCTGCATATGGATGTGCTGAAAAATGGCACTGCCCTGCCAGGGGTTTGCCATGCCTGCCAGGATACATCTCCCAGAGATTTCAATTTAAAACATTTTCCTGTTGGAAAGCAACACATCCTGTAAGAGAATGAGGCGCCTCCCATCACCTGCTCGGTGCTAAATGGCAGAGTGATGAAATATTTTCACTTTGGCATCTGCAAAGCAATTTGTGTTCTTTCTTACAGAGAAAAGTGGCCTCAAATTCCTGATGTTTGCAACAGAAGAAGGGTCAGCATATGAAGAGTGTCCTGAGGGTGCAGGTCCTGGACCCAGTGACCACTGCACACTCTCAGTCACCCATCCAAGGATGCTTTGATGGCCTGGGATAATCAATCCTTTAAACCACAAAATTAGCACATTTGAGGCTATAAAATCACAACAACACCCCTATTTAATTTTTTCCCTCTATTTCCCTCCTTTGCTGATTAAAACATTTATTTCAACATGAGGGTTTTTTTTGGTGAAGTAATTTAGGGGTGTGTCAGATTTTTTTTTTATTCTCCAAATAATCTTTGAAAGTAATTTACAGGGAAAAACAGCTCAAATAGCTTTGAAGGAAATTCCAGAGAGTTGCCTGTAGCCCACCCTTTCTTTTCACAGAATCAGAGAATCATGGACTGGTTTGAATTGAAAGGGGCCTTAAAATCATCTTGTTGCAACCCCCTCCCACGGGCAGGGATATCTTTCACTATTCCAGGTTTCTTCAAGCCCTGTCCAACCTGGCCTTGAACTCTTCCAGGGATGGGGAGTCCATAACTTCTCTTGGCAACCTTTCCCTTGTGATTTACACTCAATACATTTTTTATTTTCTTTTTAATTCTGTAAGACATCCAAGTTAAAGAAAACTAAAATATGTTTATGTTTTTTTTTAAATTTACAATAAAAAAGAAGTCAAGACCAATTTTTTTTTTCCAAATCCAGCTTGTGAATTGAAAGTTTGAATAAACCCCTTCATTTCATTTGTGTGCAGCATTTTTCAGAAGTCTGTTTTTGTCTATAATTAACACAAAACTCACTTTCCATCACACAGCTGAGTTATCAAGTCCTGTTGCTGATGAAAGTAGTTTCACTCTCAGTTTGTCACCAGAATAATAAGGTTGGTAGGGGTGTGGATTCATAGAAATAAATATATTTTATATCTGCTTGCTGTCTTGGAAAGATCATATATTTTACCTACCAAGTAAGGTCACTGATATTTACAACTCGCTTGACCTCTTTTGCTTTACATGGCTCATTTGATTTACTTAAACTGCTCCAGCCACGTTTCCCAAACAGTCTGGCAGAGAATTGCACCTCCCAGCAGAAATAAACCACCCACCTGAGCAGCTTCTGCCTTTCTGACATTTACTGCTCAATTGCAGCATTATTAGAAACTGAGACCACGGCAGTTCTAACTTCCCCCAAAAACTGCTTTGGATAAATTGATGTGAGAAGAATCCTAGGGGTGGCAATAAACCTCGTGGAAGGAAGAGCTTTGCTTCTTGTACAAAATTAGCTGGCTCATTAACTGTAATTATACCAGCCCAATCACATTATGAGGGTCAAACACAGAAATAAACACAGCAGACAGATCTTTAGGCGTTAGAAAATTTGCAAGTGTAGAGTTGCCCATCACTCTTCCCCTTGTAAACCAGCATGGGCTGCCTTAGCAGCACTGCCAGCACAAGAGCTGAGTGTGAGAGTCCCCATGCAAGGGATGACACAAAAACCACACTCACAGAGAGCAGGAGGGAGAGAGAAACATAAAAGCTCGTGCAATTTTTGTGTTGCTTGTTATCTTGAGTGAAATGAGTTGGTCAGAGGTCACAGTAGCCCACACATGGCTCCAAAAACTTTGTCACAGCAGAGGTCACCCACCAGTGCCTTACATGAGACTGGGGCTGTCCAGCCCTGTCCAAAAAGCTTCAGCAGAGGCCACCACTGCTGCAGTGCAGATAAACAGGGAAAGGTGAGTGGGATAGAACACACCATGGAATCACAGAATGATTTGGCTTAGAAGATACCTTAGAGATCATCTCGTTCTAACCCTATGCCATGGGACACCTTCCACTAGACCAGGTTGACCAGAGACCCATCCAACCTGACCTGGAACCCTCCAGGGGTGTGGGGCAGCCACAGCTTCTCTGAGCAAGCTGTGCCAGTGACCCACTGACCATGTCCTCCAAATTGTCACTCTGTGCCAGTGACCCACTGCCCATGTCCTCCAAATTGTCGCCTACAAGGTAATTAAGGATAATAACACCACAAGGATAATAAAACCATACAATTTCAGCAGCTGAGGTGGTTTGCAATAAAGCTTTGTTAGATTTAGAGGAAACACAACTGATGACAGGGCATAAACTCAAGGTGGACAAAGAGGTGGGAAGTGGAATAGATTCAGGAACACCCCAGTGTACCCTTCCTTCATGGGCTCTGCTCTGCACTGACACTTCACTCTGGGTCTCACAAAGTGGCTGAAAACAACACAGCCAAGAGAAGATTTCCCAATCCATCAAGAACCAATAAGAACATAAATGTACATTTACCATAAATGTACATTTAACATTCCCATAACAGCTTCCTCTGAGATCACTTAGGGATCTCAACCAAATGAGAGACTTTTCAGGCCACATTCAACTGATCAGAGATATTAAAGCTGTTAAATTCAGGTATCTGGGGACTGTTCTCGAGATGTGTTCATTTTCTGCAGATGTCACAACTGAGGCACATAACTCGGGAGGATTTAGTTAAGGATCCAGTTGAATGATTTCCCAGCTCAGTTTGCAGTCTGACAAGAGACTCCTGGCTGTGCCATCCAGGCAGTCAGACTGGAGGAGGATGTGCTGATGGGCCCTCCTGACAGTGTTTACCTGTCAGACCAGACTTCAGGTCAGAAAGGCCTGATTGGACTTGATTTCACAGGAAAAAAACAAAATAAAATTAAAAAGAAAAGAGCAAATCCCAAACTGAAAAATTCTCCCTGTATTCCAAAGCTATCAAAATAAGCAACCCATTTGCATTCATGCAAATCCCTTTTCCTTTGAAAGAAGTTCATTGCCATTGTTACCATCACTAGCTTGTGAGTGTCAGTATGGCACTTAAGTGAATGGCAGCATCACTTAACTCATGCACCCATCAAGAAGTTCCTCCTGACCAAAGAAAAGCAACAGCTGCCATGTTTTTACTTCTTTTTCCAGGTCTCTGGGCTCCAGCCTGACAGATACCAGACAGAGATGTTTGTTAAGTGAAGGACCATCGACTTTAGATCATGTTAAGAATTTTTTTCACCCAGTTATTTTTAGATATAAAAAGTCCAGACTTCAAGACTGAAGTGAAGTGAAAGCCAGGTAGCACCAACATCTAAGTCTAGATAATTATTGGTCTAAAAACAAAGTCTGAGGAAATCTTAAGCTTGACATAGTAGGACATTGATCTGTTCTGAAGATGCCACCAAGTTAATTACAGGGATGGAGCACCTCTCCTAAGAGGAAAGGCTGAGACAATTGGAACTGTTCAAACTGGAAAAGAGAAGGGTTTTGGTAATCTAATTGTGGCCTTCAAATACCTGAAAGGAGCCTGAAAGAAAAATGGAGACAGATTACTTACAAGAACCTGGAGTGACAGGACAAGAGGGAATAGATTAAAACTGAAATAGAGTAGGTTTAGTAGGAAAAAATTCTTCTTTGTGAGGGTGGGGAGGCCCTGGCACAGGTTTCCCAGAGAAGCTGTGGTTTCCCAAAAAAGCCTCATCCCTGGAATCCCTGTCCAAGGCCAGGCTGGATGTGGCTTGGAGCAATCTGGGATAGTGGAAGATGCTCCTGCCCATGGCAGGAGGTTGGAAGTGGTCGATATTTAAGGTCCCTTCCAACCCAAATTCTCCTGTGATTCCATGGTTCTTTCAGCCAGTGAGACTTGCTGTGCACAGAGAGATTTGTGTACATTCATTCTGGACAAAGAGGTAAATTCCTCTAAGAACTGGTAAATTCCTTCCTGTGTTGCTGCTCTTGTGATATCAAAATAGGTGGTCACTGTGTGAGCTTGGGATCTTTTCCCATTTTAGTGAAGGATACAGATACACAAAGCTCACTCCGAAACTGCTCAAAAGAGTCAGAAATGTGATGCTTTTAAAAGTGTGAAATATTTTCAGAACAATGTGGGTCTTTCCTTGTGGCTTTGTGAAATGTAATGGAGCTGTAAACAGTGATAGAAGTGGTGGTAGTTGAATTGGAGCAGTTTTGACAAGGGCTGTAGGTTTTTGAGTGTTATTCTGGCATAACTATTAAGGTTCCATACACAGGTGGCATGGAAAAACAGCCTTTCTAAAACACAGATAATTTCCTTTTGCCATGGGCAAAAAAAAAAAAAGAGCACCAACTCCTATTCAGGTCAACTTTCTTCTCACTTACAAGACAAACAGAAGCCTACAAATTAGACAAATATGCTCTTGCTTTCATCAGCTTCCAATACAAATATTGGCAGCTGTGTTGTTGACATTTTCTTCAGAGGAAGTGAGGCTTTAAGGATTCTCTTCTCCCTAACAGCAGACACAAAACTGATTCCATGGAAGTTTGCATGCACATCCCAGTGCCACCAATCAAAGTACAAGCTCACAAATATAAAATAGAGATGCTCAGTGTGAAATACTGGGAATATTTCAGAATTTTAGGGAACTTACAGCTCAGCTGAGTGGCCATCTAGGAGCATGGAAAGGAGTGATTTTTGCTGTTGCAACCACCTCCAACAGAATTTACTTCTTACAGTTCCAAGCCTTGAATACTTGGATGCTTTAGCTTTAGAATCCCACTGCTGCCATGACAGTAAAATTTATTGGAGATGAACCTCTGCTGGTCATCTGGAGATCTTGCCATTTGTACATCAGATCCCCAAAGCTGTCCTCAATGCATGCCAGAATGTCCTGGAAGATTTATGCCCTGCTGTGTTGTCCTTCCAGTTGATACTGGGGTGGCTGAAATCCACCATGAGGACCAGAATCTGAAAAGGTGAGGCTGTTCTTGTCTGTCTGCAGAGGGGCTCATCCACTCTGCCTGTCCTCCTTTTAATCCTGACCCATAAAATTTCCATCAGCTTCTCATCCATCCCTAGGCAGCATCCCATGCACTTCAGCTGCTCTCTCTACAAAGGGCAACTCCTCCTCATTTTCCGACCCTGCCCTTCCTAAAAGAGCCTTCATCCCTCCAAGGCAACACTTCATCAAGGGGCCAACCCATCTCCATGATCCCAACAAAACTGTAGCCCTGTAACTTCACACAGGTTTATATATACACAACTCTAACACCTCAGGTTTATTCCTGATACTTTGTGCATTTAGCACGTCAGAGTTCTCAGTTCCTGCAGAGGATTTGGGATATTTGTCCATGATGGTGGTGCCTGGTAGGCACTTCCCTGCCCACACCTCATTTTGGTGGCTTTGGGAATTTATCCTACCACACCACCCCAAGCCCTTTTTCCAGCAATTCTCTCCTCTGCTCCCACAGGACTGCTGGTCACATCCTCCCTCTCCCACCATTACTAAAATTCTCCTTATGTGCTGGATCCCATCTCTCCAAGCAGTTCAAAATCCCCACACAGGGTCCCATTGAACCCCCACCATGACACCAACACCAATCCTACAGTCAGTTATGGTTTTCTCCTATTAGTTTCATACTACTTGCCTTTTCTCTCCTCACCAGCAGCCCATGTGATGAAGCTGCACTGGGATGTTTTTGCCAAGAGCTCCTACAGGATTCTGTTGAGAAGATTCTGCTGATTCCCACCTAAACCAGGCCATTGGCTTGTTTTCGTTTCAAAGGTTTGGGCTCACTGACATGGTGTTTTATAATTAAATATTTGTAGCAAAGAGATGCCATGACCAGGAACTTGGGCACAGAGTTTGTTTGCAGAAGACACAAAATAAGAGAGATATCCTCTCCCAAGTCTGCATTCTATTTCTTCCCTGCATGACAGAAATTGCTCTCTCAGTGTTATCAGAGTGTTCATTAAGGAAATGGCCCACATGCCAAAAAAAAAAACTCCTTTTAGATTTTTGTGAGAAGCAAGAGATACTCTGCCTGTGCCATGCACAGACCAGACACACTCTTCCCCACAATTCTCCCCAGCTCAGGTGAACCAAAGAGGGATTTTCTCTGGGAGTATTTTGCTCATCTCATCTCATCTCATATTCCCTGGTTTTGTATTTTCCCTGAGTTTCCTAGACAAGCACACACAGAGCTTTCATTCCATGCATGCCAGAGGAATGGACTAAAAAAAATAAAACAAGTGCCAAGAGAGCTGTCTCTTGTCATCATGGAATTTTCACTGTGGGGGTTTCAGCATCTCTTACCTCCTGATTCTTTATCTCCCTTACTTTTGTGCAATATGAATGTCACAAGATAAACAGTGGGACCCTCCAGCAATTGCTTGGGAAGATACCTTGATTGCCTGTCAGGATTAAAAGATAGTCCTTAAAAAAACTGTTAAAAATCTGCTGAAGTGTAAGAGAGGAACAACAAAAAACCCACAAAAACCTTATGCTGGCTCAAAGACAAAATGTCCTACTTAGTCTAACAGCTTCTCACAGGGAAGTTAATACTGGGATGGCTTCTATGCATGGGTAAAGTCTTAAAGTAATAAATATTGCCTTAAGAAAAGGAGTTGTGAGGATCTTGAAGCTAGCTGATGTATGTTGTCATGTCCCTCAAGGCATTAGCATCTGATGTGCTTTTAGAGATGAATCAGGCTCCAAAGTTATCCATGCAAAAAAATAAGCTTTCAAAACAGCATCAAGAGGGGAAAAAAAAAAGAAAAGAAGAAAAAAAGAAAATATACAAACCCTCTGATTTTAAATATAATTTTGATTTTTTTCTTTTTGCTGCCCCTGTGAACCTGAGTGGTGTTTCTCGGAGGGGTGTAGATCACTCATTTCAGTGTAAAAGGAAGTATTTTATGGTAGTGGAAATTTTCAGAGATATGAACTCAGTAAAGAAACCCAGAGTGGTTAACAAGCAGCAGAGAAGAGTTTCTGCTCTTAAAATCTGCATATGGCTGTCTCAGGACTTGCTTCTGCTCCCAGGAGCACCACTGAGAATTCCAGCTGAGCCTTTAGGTGAGAAATATCCCCATAAATCCTGCTGCTCTGGAGTTTAGGTCCCTCAACCAGCCTTTAGGACAATTAGCTCCCAATTTTGGAAGTGAACAGTTGTTTCAGAAGTACCACGTATTATTATTGTGCATATAAAAAAACAAGAGATAGAGAAAAAAAAGAGTCTGGTTTTTTCTTCACATCAGCATAAAAGAGCAGTTTAAAGTCAGAGAGAGCTGATCTAAAGTGTCTTCTCTGTTCACAAGAATTGGTGGCTCCCAGTGATGGGCTGCTCCTAAAGATAGGACTAGGAGTGACTCTCATCTCTTTTCCCAGTTTTCTCCACCCAGTTTTTTCCTAGTCATTGGTAGCTGCAGAACAAGAGCAGATCAACTAATGGGCAGAAACTTCAGACTTTATATGAGCACATCTTGAGGCTTCTCTAAATTTAATTAGACACACCCTGCTATGTGGAATGAAAATTCTATTTGGAAACAAAAAAGCTCCTTAATTTTCCCTAATTTTATCAATAATCATCATAATAATTGCCACTACTATTGTTTTTTTGATTACAGTTCCAGGTAGAAAGGAAGAATTGGATCCCTTTCCCGTTAATGTTATATTTTCTCCAGCTTCCTTTTTTGCAGTCAAAAGGGAATGGATTCATCTCCCTGTGAATTCTATTTTATGCTAAATATACCAGCAAACTGTCCATAACATAAGAACCTTATTGCACAGGGCAGCTTGTCAGATCCAGACATCTCTGGATGTACAAAAGGCTCAAAACACAGGGAAAATGAACAAAGGGCTGCTTGTGAGGGATAAGTGAGGAAGCAAAGGGAGCCGACCCATCCTAATTGATCAGCATCAAGCTCCGATTTATTGATCCATTGTGCACATTTTTATAACCGTGTTAAGTTCATACATATTACAAAACTTGAGCTCATCATTGGGTATAGATTACATATGCATCCCTCCTTGTTTTCTTTAATTAAAACTTTTTTTTCTCATTTTGTTATTGACTTGTTGTTCACTGTTCTCAAGGCCTTCATGTTTTTCATCTTTCTTTCCCATATCTATTCAAGGATGTGGTGTTTATTGTTGTTAAAAGCCAAGCCTGAGAACGTTTGCAGTTCACAAGAGCCAGGCCTGAGAACATTTGCTGCTTACAGGTACCTATTACTTTTCAGCTAGCAGCATATTTTCATGGCCTCTCTCCACAAGCCATGTCTGAACAAAATTCTCCAACAGATAAGATCATGTTGGAATGGTGGAAGAGGGTAATAAAGCCCATAATTTTCATGTGACACCTACCTATTGTGTCTCCTTGCTCGTGCACCATGGAGGCCAGGTCTTTGATGATCTGGTTCACATCCAACATGTCACTCTGGAAAGACAGAAATCCTAATTACCATTACCCAGGAATGGGGAATATCCAAGTACAAAAGGCACGTTCCACAGTCCTGCTTGGCAAAGAAAAACACAAACCCAGAATTCTTCAGTGGTGTAGAAGTAAAAGGGGAAGTTATAATGCTCCCATAGTAAAAAATTCCCTCATGGAATTAGATCCATGGTTTGCTGGATCTAAGTCAGGCAGCTGACTCAAGCTTTGTGAGAGGAGCAAGTGGAATGATCACATTTTATGTTTGCTTTTCAGAGTTGTGGAGGACTAAGGAAAAACAACAATAAAAACAACAGTGGCAAACCCTTCCCTTTCTACAAAAGTTATTGGTGATGCAGGCCATTCCTCCCAGACTGTTTTCTCCTACACAAAAAGAGGCCATCTCTCAGCACAGCATCCATCTGATGCTATTCATAAACTGATGGATACAATCAAAAACTCCCTGAATTTGAAATTACCTTATTGGTAGGGCAATAAGGAAAATGCTGCTTGATGAACTGATTCATTTATATGTTTTCAAGTAGTTAAAAAAAAAAAAAAAAAGTAACTGCATTGAGCTCTGAAATTTTCTCTGTGAAAACACAGCAAATTACCCATGAGTTTGTTTCCTTCATTTCTGAACACTTACCATATAAAAGAGCAAATGTGAGCATATGTTGACATCATATGACACTGTCTCTTGTAAAAAGAATTAGTTTAGCAATAATAGACATAATAATATAGACACTGCTAAATGTATTACCAGTTAGGCAGCACTACCAGAGCAGAAAAAAAAGACACTAAAAAAGGATGAATTTTTTTTTCAGCCTTACAAGTCAGAGAATCACAGAAACACTAAAATGGGTGGGAAACTTTGGAAATTATTTAGCCCAACAGCCCTTTAGCAGACAACTAAAGTAAGGTGCTCAGGGCATGGTTTTGTGTGTCCCCAAGGATGGAGATTCCACAGATTGTCTGGCAAACTGTGAGTCCATGGAACCCTGAGAGTTGTTTGAGCATGGCTGGATGACAGGCACCCACCAAATCTGCTCTACCACTCCCCTCTGTGAGCAAACAGGGGGCTAAAAATGTAATGTAGGGTTCATAAGCTGACATAAAGACCAGGGGACCTCACCCTCCAAATACCATCATGGGCTAAACAGACAGATATTAATTGAATTTATTTATTACCAACAAAATCAGAGCAGGATAATGAGAAGTTTCAGAACTGCCTGGACACAATCTCTTTTGCTTTATTATGATTTCTCACAGCTTTTGCGCTGGGATTTTCTCGCAGCCTGAGCTCTGGGATGGCTGGAGCAGAGAGGAAGGGACCAGATGGCCCCACTGTGGTCACTTCCAGCCTGGCCCACTCTGGGATTCCATGTTCATCCCAGAAGGTCCAACTGCCTCCACCATGCTTTTTAAAGAACTCCATTTCCCCACTAACAAATTCAGAAAATGGTGCAAAATGAATCCATGTCCTCCTACTGAAGTTTGCTATGAGAATATAACTGGCAAAACACTTCAACACATAATGCAATAGAACTGCATCAATTTAAAATGAGGTCTGGGAGTCCCACTGTGAGTGCTAGAATAGACCAAATTGTTGAATAACTGAAGATGGAGGAAAAGCAAAAGATTGAAAAAGCTCTGAGAAATAATAAAGCAAAAAACACTCCCCCAACCAAAGACTGGGTAATGCACCACAAAATGTGCTTCATTCCTTCATTTGTCAAGCATAATGAAGCTTTAATTATGGATGGTATTATTCCTAACTTGTAAATACTGCAGAATATTTTGCAAAACAATGAAGTTTAAGTAATTTGAGAATGTACTTGAGCATAGTTTTAGTAAATCATTACTGGGAAATGAGGAAAAATTAGTG
>JAHXMQ010000807.1:143055044-143068814 GCA_020466415.1 Ammodramus savannarum pratensis | reverse complement strand
CTTCCAGATTTTGTCTCTGTGGACTGCAGAATCTGCTGTTGACACTTTCCTTACATGTTTTCAGTCAATAATGCAGCTTACTTTAAAGGTACAATGCTGAGTTAAAGTATCTGAGGACAAATTAATTATGACTGCAGCTAAAAGGCTCAGAAAATAAAGGCTGATGGGTATCACCTCCTCCAAGTTGACTCTCCCAAACACCCTCACATGGTTTTATTCTCCACTCTACACAGGAGAGACTGCCTATTTTAAAAATATCCATTATATTCAAAATTATTCATCTCATTATTCAACAATTTTTTTCCAAATGTTTAATTTATTTCTCTCTGTCCTTAGTTACTACTTGGTAATTTGTTACTACCTTCAACCTTAATATTTTAAATTATTCTACCCTTTTTTCAATGCTATTACACATCAAGTATTTCTACAAAGTCATCATGGCTCAACTAATCACTGCTGCACTTTCTGAGCCTGCAATTGGTAAATTCCTGTAATCTCTCTTCATAAATTATACTTAACACTTCTTCCTCATTTATTTCCTTCTGGATCACCTCCAAAGTTCTAATAGAAAAAGCAGGCCAAAATGCTCTCATTTCTCACACACCTCCTTATCATACAAGAGGTGCCAAAGTCTGGGGCAGACACCAAAGGCTGTGTGACAGTTCACTTTATTTTCCGATTGTCTGTGCTCAGTATTCAGTTGAAAATTTCCAATTTCTGGTTATAAGTATCCAACAGGTCCAGTGGCACAGCTTCTTTAGCTGGCTCACTCACCAGTTGTGTCAGGAATTTATCTTCTACACACTCCAAGAACATCAAGGACTGTTTCCTCTTGGCTGTGTTGTATTTCCAGCAGACACCTGGTTAAATTGAATTCCTCCATGGCGACAAAGGCCAGTGATCATGAGGCATCTCCCAGGTATTTCTAGAGCAATTTATCCATCTCTTCATCTTGGTGGGGTGGTCTATAACAGATTCCCAGCAGGATTTCTGTCTGCTTTGCTGCCTTCCCCATTATCCTGACCCATAAACACTCAGCCCTACTGACACAAGGGTTACTCCACTGCCTCTCCTGCCTTGCTGTCCCTTCTGAAGAGTTTACAGAGATCCATTGCAGCACTTTGGCTGTGGGAGCCATCCCACCCCATTTCCAGCCAGTTTTCCAGTGGCACAATTGGCTTCCAGCTCCTCCTGTTTGTTCCTCATGCTGTGGGCATTGCAGCTCTTATGTTTGCAGAAACAGTACAATACCAGCTGCTGTCTGCCACACCAAATCCAGAAATCTTGTGTTCATTCTCAGAACAAAATTGTGGATTGCAATTCCATCCAGTAATTAAAATGATGGGTCTGAACAACAAGCAGCTTGCTCTCTGATCAAAGGATATATAATTCAAACAATTAATCATCCATTTTACTTTGACAGTTTTGCTTATGTGTCACTGGCAGATGGGGAAGATGCTCCCAGAGAACAAAGTCTGGGTCATTTTAATCTTGAGAAAAAGAAGGAATTATTTATAGTGTAGAGTTGGTGAATGATATGTTGATGTCTTCTACATTTACTGCTCAGCAATTTGCCCTGGCTCACTTCAGTCAATGGGGAGCCAACACTGGGATTGTGGAGCTCACATTAAGGGTGAGGCATTTTCAAACTGTCTGGGACTCATAAATACTAAGGTGAAATATTTAGAGAAATAGTGAGACAACCTTAGAGCTGTAAACTGAAAATTCATGGGGAATCAGAAGTGAGGAAAGAGTGAGCAGTGCAGAATCCAAAAGTCTGGGAATTAGAGGCCAGATATTTAATGCCAGCCCTGTGCTGCCCCAGTTGCACAGATGATGGGGCAAATAATCCAGTGTATGAATTGTTGAACAAAACACAGCAGGAGAATGAGCAGCAAGAAGTGTGCATTTGTCAAAGGTTACTTGGTACCTTTCTAGGACAGGGCAACACCTGAGGAGGGGGAAAAGCAGCAGATGACAAATACACAGTATTTGTCAATACAAAGTAGAGCAAATGAAATCTAGATGAAAAGACTGTAAAACTGGCTCAGAAATCACAGTTTAAAACTAATTTTTCATCACTAAATTGTCTTTGGTAATGGGCTGGAAGGATGCATGGAAAGGATTTCAGCATCACAAAGTTCAATGAGGACAAATACAAGGCTCTGCTCATGGGCTGGGACAATCCCCAGAATCTGAACAGACTGGGAGATGGAATGGGAGAAATCTTGCAGAAAAGGATGTGGGAATAGCTGGTGGATGAAAAATTGACATGAGCTGGCCATTTGCACTTAAAGCCCAGAAAGCCACCAATGTCCTGGGCTGCATCAAAACCAGAGTGAGCAGCAGCTGAAGGAGGGGATTTTATCATGCCTTGACTTTGTGTGCTTTTCCTGGATCCAGGACTAACCAATATTTTTCAGGAATGGTTTAGGTGATGGCACAGAAAGGACAGGTCATAAATAAGAAGGTGCAGTGAAGCTCAGAAATATTTTGAGCCTGTCAGAAGACATTATTAGAATTCAAAGGGATCTTGTTAAAATGGAAAAACACAGTAAGGAAAAAGGATGAAGCCAAATAATGACAATATAAAGTTCTACAGTTAGACATAAATTATAGTAGGCAATTTCCTGGGCAGAAGTCCTCAAAAGGGAAATAAACAAACAAGAAAAGGTGCTGAGGGGTGCTGGGGACAAAGATAACACTTTTGAGATGAAATATTGTGTCCAATTTTGAGCAACAAATCTCAGGGGGACCACCTGGAAACAGCTCAGAGAGAAGCCATGGGAATGATCAAAAGTGTTAGAAACACAGCCTGATAGGAAAAAATAGGAATTAGTGTGGTTTTTAATGTAGAAAAAGCAGGATGTGTGGGGTTGGAGAGGTGGGGGGGACACAACAGATGTGATAATGCTTTTCTGACAAGTGGAACTGTTACAAATAGGAAGGGAATAACCTGTTCTCCACATTCCCCCTCCACATGACAGAAATTCATGGACTGAAACTGCAACAGGAGACATCTATATAAGAAGTTAATGATTCAGGTTGTTGATCCTGTCTTAGAGCTGAGAAGAGATTTGATGATGTTTAAAGATTGCTCTTTACTCCACTTGTCTAATACTCAATGCAATCAATACAAACCCTGGAAATCAGAAAGAGAGAGGGATTGTTTCAGAATGCAGCCACAAACTCTCCATCAGCTCCAGTCACTAAACTGATTAAATCATGCCCCTCTCCCTCAGCCTCTCCAAGTTAAGACAAATTCAGCAAATCTCTGCTCTGTTAAACATCCTTGTGCACAAAAAACCACAAAAGGTGAAGCTCAATAAGCTTTAACCAACTTATCAATAGCCACAAAGACACTTTCTGCCATTAAATAGCAGCAGATAACAATCAGATAACAGCATCTGCAGCAGGGAATCCACAACAGTGTGCCATCTATCAGCTGTGTGTGACAACAAACCTGAGCCAGCCCCTGTCCCAGGGGCTGCATTTAGAAACCATCAAGCACATCTGCAGTGACAGAGCAGATACTCCTGCTCTTACAAACCCACCAGTCACTCAGCAGAGAACTGAGTTATCCTGCCTTCCTTCCCACCTGCATTGCCCCTTCCCCAAGGAAATGCTAATTTAGGAGAATTTGGATGCAGCTCTCCAGTTTATTAGAAAGTTTTAAGCATTTATATTCAATCATGCTCAGCTTGTGCTCCCTGAGTTCAGATTAGCTTTCAATGGGCTATTTTAATTTTGTTTTAATTTGCAAATGAGGCAGGTGAGAGTCTAGAACTGAAGGGAGGATGGCTCAGCTCATTCCCAGGTACACACTGGTGTCTCTGGCTCCAAGGATGAAGCACTGGAAAAGCTGGATGGATCCAGGGGGGTGGGGTGAGAACTGGAGGAATTGGGGAGCTGCTTTCAGACTGAACATACCTTGAAAAGGCTGCTGCTTACTGTTAACACTGTAGGTAATTCATTGCTTTTAACCATTCAAGGAATTTCAGATTGGCAAAAGAAATAATTGTCCAGCACAGAGGACTTTAGACCTGTCATACCTCATGTTATGATTTGTCACAAAGTATGATGCAGAATCACAGAATCTTTAAGGCTGGAAAAAATCAAAGACCATCAAAGTTCATGGTGATGTTTGACCAAACACCACCATGTCCCCAAAACCATATCATGAAATACCACATCTATTTATTTTTCAAACATTTCCAGGGATGGTGACTCCATTACTTATCTAGAAAGCTTGTTCCAATGTCTAATAATGCTTTCATTGAAGAATATTTTCCTAATATCCATCCTGAACTTCCCTTGATGCAACTTGAGGCCATATATATTTGAATTTTTTTTAATACTCAGTAATATCAAATATCATACTTTTATCAGGCCTTAATGAACAATGCTGGAAAGTCACAGAAGTAGTTCAAACACTTCTAAAAGCAAGAGGAAACAGCCATTTTTTGGGGTTTTGGCTGGTGACAGTAAGTTCTCACTGTTTGATGACTCTTTGGCATAAATTAATGGGTTTTCCTCTCTGTCCAGTCCTTATCAACCACAACTGCAGCATTTCTTTAGTTGTTAATACGAGGAGGCAATTTAGAACAGAAATGGAATAAAGTTTCAGTTACCACAACCAAACCCAAAAAACCATAGAATCATGGAAAAACATAGAAGAATAGAACATCCTGAGTTGGAAGGGACCCACCAGGATCATGAATCCAACTCCTGGCCCTGCACAGGACAGCCCCAAGAGTGACCCATGTGCCTGACAGCATTGTCCAAAGGCTCCTTGATCCCTTAAACCTGGGCCACCATCATGCCCAGCCAGCCTCAGCCCAGCAGAAAACTGAACTAACATCCCTTTGCAAATTTTGCCCATGAAAAACCCCAAGCCATGCCTGCAGAGCAGCTCCTGCCTTTGCAAAGTGTGAAATGTCAGGAACCAGCCTCCCCTCCCTCAGCACCATCACACCGTGCCACAGTTTGATTTATTGGGCTCTCAAAATGGTTTATTACAGGAGAGTGCTCCTGCCCTGATTCCCACCTTTACACAGGCACTGAACCCTCACCTCTGTCTGAAGCCTCTCTGAGTTTAGGTTTGTATCTCTCCATTGTGTTTTTGTTTTTTTTTTTTAGCAGAAAATAGATTGCCATAAATTTTGCCCTTTCAAGTGTTTAGTGACAGAGTGTAGTTGCCCTCAGTCACATCTGTTTATCCTGGTAAGCACATTTATAAAGTGATTTCCCATCCTCGTTATTCTGTCAATGGCATTTCACACTGCAGCTGCTTTAATGCAGCATTTTATCACTTGTCCTGAGGGCTGCTGACAGCTGCCAATTTCAAGGCTTCATTCCAATCTTAATTTTCTTCTTTTCCTTCTCTTTGCCCTCACTTCCTTTCCCTATCTTGTCCTTTATTTCCAGAAGAAAAGGGAGTTAGATGAGTGCAACGAACGCTGAGGATTTCCTCTCCCCTTTAACACAGAGACATTATAATCCCATAATAATCCCATAATGTGAAGTGTGTTAGCAAGGAAAAGTAAAAATTCAGCAAAGTTCAGCTGCATTTCACTTGACTATTGGACTTTTCATCTATTTTTTTTCTGACAAATTCTCCATTAATGCTCCTGGGATAAAATTTCCCTGCTCCCTTGCTATGCAGAAATTGGACTGTTCATCTCCCAGGGAAAGTACTTTGTGTTCTTGATTGCTGTGATCCTCCTGCCATCCAGAAATACCTAAATCAAACCAGAATAGGCTACAATCCAGATCAAAGCACAGGAGGAGAGAAATTTTTCTCAAGAGA
Source organism: Ammodramus savannarum pratensis (assembly GCA_020466415.1). Classification (NCBI taxonomy): domain Eukaryota; kingdom Metazoa; phylum Chordata; class Aves; order Passeriformes; family Passerellidae; genus Ammodramus; species Ammodramus savannarum. The sequence goes on along the minus strand of JAHXMQ010000807.1, from coordinate 143,063,005 downwards.
TGCTTTTTTAACCTCCTTGAGAAAGCTCCCTTCTTGCCACAACACTTGTATTCCATAAAACTGTAGAATCATTTAGGATAAAAAAGATCTTTAAGACCATTGAGTCCAACCATTAACCAAGCACTGCCAAGTCCACCACTAAACTCATGTCCCCAAGTGCCACATCAATAACAGCTCCAGGAATGGTGACACAACCACTTCCCTGTTCCAGTGCTTGACAACCCCTCTGTGAAGAGTTTTATTTTCTAATATCCAATCTAAATCTCCCCTGTTACAGCTTGAGCCCACCTCCTCTTGTTCACTTGTTCCTTTGGAGACGAGACTGACCCCCACATCAGTCTCTCCAAGGAAAATATTTTAGGGTCTCAGTCTGAGTTTGCTCAATGGTTTTGCTCAGTGTTCCAGCAAGGAGACATTTAAATAGGAAGAAGACTCCACAGGAGCCTGTTCCAGTGCCCAACCACTCTCTGGGGGAGGAACCTTTTGTTAATATCCAACCTAAACCTTCCCTGACAATTTCAAGCCATTCCCTCAGGTCCTGTCACTGTCACCAGAGAAGAGATCAGTGCCTGCTCCTCCTCTTCCCCTCACAAGGAAATTTTAACTGCAATGAGGTGTCCCCTCAGTCTTCACCAGGGTGAACAACTTGCCTCAGTCTCTCCTTGTATGGCTTCCCGTCTAGAGCAAAAATAATGTTTTGCTAACACCAGAAATGTTGGCCTGGGTCAAGACACTGTCACTGTTTTGCAAGGTCCTGTCAAAGTGGGTCTTGCATCATTCTGCAAGACCAAAAGAAAAATTTTCATCTTGACATGGGCCAACCATTCTCTTACTCGAATTTTCACTTTTATGAAATAGTAAAATCAATTTTCTTCTTCTGAGCTGCAATTAATATAATATTCAATTACTGGGATTTTCTTCCAATGGAATCAATTTTTTACCCATATTGTTCCTGGAATGTACACTCACGTTGGTGAAAAAGGGCAATGTGCCAGAATATTACTTAGATAACCCTGGCATGCTTAAATGGAAAGCTTTTCATCTGTTCAATTAAGAGTACACATCAAAATCAGGACATTGTTTTTCTCTGATTTCATTATCCAGACTGATGGCCTATAAATGCATTTACTCACGGGATCATCAGTCTGTGATTATCAGGAGAACTGAATCATAGAAAGGTTTGGGTTAGAAGCCAACCTAGAAACCATCTGGTTCTGCCATACTTTGAAGAGGAAGCACAAAACAAGTAGGACAAGAATGGTCTCTGAAAAACAAATACTTATTATTTCAATTCTTATTGAATACTTTCAGGGATGTCCCATCCCTAGAATTATTCAGGCTCACGTTGAAGAGGGCTCTAAGAAACCTGGTATACTGGGTGACATTCTTCTGGGGGGCAGGAGGGTTGGAATTAAATGATCTTTAAGGTCCCTTCCAACCCAAACTTTTCTGTTATTCTCTGATTTTTATGATTCTAGAGATGCAAATTCAAATTTGAAAAAATTCTGGTGACAAAAATCTTCTCAACTCAGACACAAAGAGAGGAAGTGCTCTTAGACATGGGGGTGACAGAATCTGGGATGCATCACTGCTACTCAAAGAAAAATTTAAAAAATCCACAAAATAGTTTTTTGTCCAAACAGTCTGGTGAAGAAGCAGCCTACAGGTATCACTGATTATGGATGTACGTTTGAGCTTTTGAGATAATCAGCAGGAAATTCCATACAGTACATTAAGAGAAAGATGATCATGGGTCAGCTCACAATAGAACAGATGTCTGAAATCACAGTGGATGAACTGTGTTCTAAAAGTCTGTTTTCATAGATTATTTTAAGACCTTAAAGTCAGGCAGAGACATCTACACCCTGGAAACCTCCAGGTATGGGAAAAGTAACTTGCTCTGGGTGACAAAAAATCCTAATGACCTGCAGAATCCCCCTGAGTTACTAACAGGAACATCTAATCCCTGTTTAGGAACAAGCCCTGTTGCAGATTGCCAGTTACAAACAACTGAGCTTTACAAAAAGTCCTGGCTGTTTGAATGATGAATAGAGTAATAAAACCTTACACATTGTGGTGAAATGGCTGAAACAGAACAAAACAACAAAGCACATGCAAGGCTGGTCCTTGTAAGGAAAATCACAGCTCACTCAGCCCTCACAATTCTTTAAACAAGTCTATAACCAAGTGGAAATGAAAAGGAAAGTATAAACCAGCTGCTTTAATTTTTTTTTTTTTCAGATTGTAGAGGTCTGTGATGTTGTCACTCCTCAGGTGACTACAGAAGGAAACTACCATGGAGAGAGGTACAAAGCAATGTCAAATGCAAAAGCAGGTCAGGAGAAAGAAGAAAGAAAGAAGAAAAAAGAAGTAATAAAAATCAAACAAAAAACCAACCCAAAATTAAAAGTAGGTCAGTTTTCATCCTGAGAAAAGGTTAACAGCCAGTTTCCTCTAGGCATTTTGTTGGATGCCACATTGTTAAATATATATATATATATATATATATAAGTGATCCAGGAAGGTGAATCTGTGGTTGGGAGAGGAAATAAAAAAAAAAAAAAATCCCAAAAAAGAAGACCAAAAACATCTCACCCATCATGATAATTCTGCAAATTCCATGTTAACATGAAAGCTCTATTCAGGTGCAGAAGACTGTAACTTTTGGTGAGCTCCCTTGGGGCAGAATTGGATGCAGAACTATCAAAAATCCAGGACCTGAACAATCCCATCTGGGGGCTACACAGGTGAGGCAGACACAGTTATTTGGGGGACACAGGGGTTACAGGTAAAGCCAAAACCTCCAGGCAAGCTGTGAGACTGGAGGATGGAAAAACCTGCCAGGAAAAATGGAACATGGAGCTCACTCTGGCTGCCTGGTGAGAAGCAGGGTGAACCCAAAAACTGGAGAGGACCTGGCTAAACACCACCAGGTCTCAAAATACCCTGAGAGGTGCCTGAATCCAACCAGACTGAATTTGGGCAGCTGAGTTTGGGCCTTGTGCCAGCTTAATGCCAGGCTGCCTCCAGAACAATGCCCAGTGTGCAGGGCATGAGAGGACATTGTCTGGAGCGGATGGAATAACAAATTGCATGGACTTGCTGTCACTGTCATATTTTCTGGAAAAATCCCTTCACCCAGGATTCTTTTCCTGGGAAGCTGAGAAACCTCAGAGATAAATGAAAATCATAATTATCTGATTGCTTCTCCAGGGTTTTGCTGCTTTGGAATGTGGTTGGAGATTGTTCATCCAACAGATGGTTGTTTGATTGGTTTCATGTGAATTGTTTTTCCTTAATGACCTATCATGGTCAGGCTGTGTCAGGACTCTGGAAGCAATCACAAGTTTTTCATTATTATCTTGTTAAGCCTTCTGTAAGTATCCTTTCTCCGTTCTTTAGTATAGTTTTAACATAGTAACAGAATAAATTATTCTTCTAAGAACATGGAGTCAGATTCATCAATTCCTCCCTCATCCTGGGGACCCCAAAAATACCACAGACTTGGTACACAAAAGATGTAGAAGACAATGCCTGGGGGCAATCACAGGGCAGAGCCAGACTGCATTTCTGTAGTCAGGCTCATCCAAACTGGACAGGGATGTTGCAAACATCAGAAGGTGCTCAGCACTTTCAATAATACAACTGTGAATGATGTTCAACGCTGACTAATGCAAGAGTGAGAGGGAGAAATGAAAATTCCTCCTGCAGTGTTGCAAAAGTCTCTGGGATGAGGTGAGAGATGAGAATTGACTCCAAGTTCTCAGAAGGCTGATTTATTATATTATCATATTATAATAAAAGAAAATTATATACTAAAACTATACTAAACTATAGAGAAAGGAATACATCAGAAGGCTAGACAGGAATGATAATAAAAACCCTTGACAGACACAGAGAGTCTGACACAGCTGGCTGTGATTGGTCATTAATTAAAAATAATTCACATAGAACCAATCAAAGATGCACCTGTTGGTAAGCAACCTACAGACCACATTCCAAGCAATTGGATAATTATTGTTTACATTTCTTTTCTGAGTCTTCTCAGCTTCTCAGGTGAAAAATCCTGCTGAAGGGATTTTTCATCAAATATCACAATGACACTTTAGCTCCTGAGACCCCACCTTTGGCACACAAGTCCAGCAGAGAGGCTTGAGCAGCCTGAGGAAAACCACTGCTAGATGCACTGGTGCCTTCCAGACAGCAAACAAGGTATGAGGACACACAATGGCACTAAATGACACAGGGCTGGCAGCCTGGCAGCACTTCCCAGCTCCAGCCTCACTCAGTAGGAGAGGATTCATTCATCCCTCTGCTAAAGCAACACAGCCAGAGAATGCCAGCACCTTGGGGGCTGACAGGAACAATGTGGCTGAGGCAGGTGGCACTTCAGTGACACTTCTGACCCCAGATTTCAGATTTTCTGTGGTCATCTTATTGCTAAAATTCCATACTTTCTTGGTGAGTTCTCATGGCCAGCTCCTCACAGCACTGACTCCTTATTCTTCACAACAGCCAACAAACACCAACTCACTCCTCACCCAGCTAACCCACTCTTTTATAGCATTCATCCTCATTGGACACAGCTGTGACCTGTTAAGGGCAGGCCTGTTCCCAATCTCTGGTAATTAGCACAGTTGCCACTCCTCAGGGGTGAAATTACCTTCTGCCCTATCTTTATTTTCTTACATTTTAACCTGACTCACCTCATTTGGAGGTCACCAAGCATCAGAGAGCCTTCAGTACCATCTGAGATGGCTGAGCCAACAGAGAAAACCCATCTGGGAAACAAAGTGCTGGCTCCTCACAGCTCCTCCCAAGCTATTGTGGCAGCCTCTTTGATGGCACACAACCATAGGTGCTCTAAATCCATAGGAATTGGGGGAAAAAGAACAGCAAGAGGTATTTATGCAATAGTCTCTAACCCAAACCTCATTGCTCCTACACAGAATGCTGTAAAATTCATCACCACCAGGTTTAGAGGGTTTGTAGGGCTTCTCCCTAGATGGAGAAGAAGAAAAGAGAGCTCAGATGGAGCTGGATTTGAAGGCTAGACTGTTCCCCATGGTGTAGCAACTGCATGGGCTTGTTGGGGATGTACTGGTGCCCTGGGGATATCAGAGCAGTAAAAATTCCTGATATGGCATTGTCCCCAGTTAGGAGATGATGTTGGAGACTTTAATCTTGCCCCTCAGCCTCCTCCAGACCTTCTCTGGGTTTCACAGATTCCAGCCCTAAAATCCTTATGGACTGCCCTCTGCCTGCAGCACTGATGGTGATTGCTCGTGATCCCACGAGGTCTTCTCAGCTCTGGGAGCACACAGCAGCAAGGAATCCTAAAAATATTCCATCTGCCTGCTTCCCACCCCCCAGCAAAGGTCCAGGGTGAACAGGAAAGAACCACTGCAGCCTGAGATTTAGGGGATAACATGATACCTTGAGGGAGGGACAAGGACAGGAAAACATTGAAAGATGATCTAGTGTGGCAAGATCTGTTTGAGTGTGGCTGTAAAATACCTTGTGCTCCTGCAAAAACACCCAGGGGAGAGGAAAGCTGTGCATGACAGAAATGCTGTTCATGCTATTCTTTGGAGGAGTTTGAAAGTCATTCAAAAGGAGACACCATTTCATTGACAGCATGGAAGTCAGTGGATCTGTAACAATTCCCCATAGCTGAGGATCCACCCTATAAGTAAATTACCCACTCACCAAATTCCTGAAGTTTATTTAGGGAATACCAGCCATATTTAAAATCTACTCTTTTATGAGAGACTCTCCTTGGGTCTCTCCTATGAAGTGACTCAGAACAAGCAGTAATCTTTCTCCTGCCATCCAAATAAAAGGAAGGAAGTTCCTCTAAATCTTAATAGGCAAGCTGTAAAAAAATTGTGACATTCAGCAGCACCTGGAGCTGAATGGGAAGATGCAGGACTAAAAGACACAGAGTCCTTAATCCTCAGATGGGGAGACAGGTGACTGGTGGAGAAATGCACAGCCAGTTCCCTGCTTGCATTTAAAGCTCTTTATTCCCTGGCTCAGCAATTCCACTGCGGCATTTATTTTTAATGCTTTATTTTTGCAATTTGACTTTCTAATGGCAACACCTGAAGTCACCTTCCTTAACCCTTCTCAGTGATGTAAATTGGAAAGAACATCAGGGGGAAACAACTGAGGGAACACGACTTAGCCTTGTCAGACTTCAGTAGGAGGTGACTCCCTGCTAAGCAACCAGCACCAAAGGTGCAGGATTTCCTTTTATTCCCTCCAGAAACACTTGAGGATAGAAGGATCTAATCCCAAAAGTCTTGCATCCCAATGCTAAGACTTATATTCACAAGCATAAGCTGAAATCAGGGAGGCAGAGGAGTCATGGGGTTTGCTCTCAATTTCCTTCCACCCACCCCTCCTATCCCCACTTTACATTTTTGGGTGCATTTAGCAAGGAAAAAGAGGATGGGGAGAAATAACTTGTGTGACAACTGAAATGCTCCAGAAAATTCATTTTTAAGGACTGTTTTAAAGGATCCTGCCAAATACAGGGGCTGGTGCTTACAGAGCAACTTTTGGATCTGGGCTGCTCACAGCACCCAGTGATCAAATCAGGCTGAAGGACTGAAGTTTGCAGCAATTTGCAGGATTTTTATAGAGACTGTCAAAACAGGACTAAATATGAAATTCTGCTGAATCACTGCTGATCAAGACATCCTTCATTTTGCCTCTTTACTGATCTCCCACTCCTGGCTGCCCTCACCCCACGCTAAAAATACCAAAAATAAAGAGTCACTTCTGCTCTCACCTGAATTTTGTTGAGAAAGACACAAACCCCTGGAAACCACAGGAGGGAGACTCTCCAGGTGTAGTTGTGTCTGTTTTGGGCAGTGGGGAGAGCACATGGGGTGCTTGGTGCAACCCCCTTCAGCTGCAGGGATTCTGGGCAGGTGCTTTCTTGTCTGAGACTGAACCATCAAATTAATGCAATCCCTCTTAAACTGGAGTTTTCTGAAGGCACTTTGGTTTACCTGTTTGGTACATGTGACAGAGCAGCTGAAAAGACTCCATTCTGAAGGAAAATAAAGCCCAATATGTAGACCAGACCCACTTAGAGCAGTCCACTGCCTCTCTGGGCTAAAAATGTGAAGAGAAAACTTCCTATCCTGCTACAACCCTCAGATTATTGTCCATTATTGATTTTTTTTTTCTGCTAGGTAGCAATGAAGTTGCAATAAAAAAGACAATCAAGAGACTTCAAGGGCTTGGGATGACTGATTAAGGGATTAGAAGCACAAGCAATGTTGTCCTCTGTCCTCCCAGGAGGTTGCAGTGAGGTGGAGTTTGGTCTCTTCTCCCAAGTAACAAGCAATGGACAAGAGGGAATGGCCTCAAGTTGCACCAGGGAATGTTTAGGTTGGATATAAAAGAAAAAGAATCACAAAAGGGTTGTCAGGTCCTGGCACAGCTGCCCAGGACAGTGGTGGAAATATCATCCATGGGAGATTTAAAAGCTCTTTAGATGTGGCACTTGGGGACATGGTGTAGTGGTGAGTTTGGCAGTCAGATCTATGGTTTGATTGATGATCTTAAAGGTCTTTTCCAACCTAAGCAATTCTATGATACTGTAATTCTTCAAACTCACTGGATTTGTGGCCAGTTCCTAAAATTGGTTAGGTCAAGAGAGAGCAGCTGCTACCTCCAACCACTGGTCTTGCAGATGGAGTGAGTTTTATCCTACATGAGGAACCAACAGCCTTTTCAAAGAGCGTGTAAGAGTTCTCACTGCTGCATAGATTCAAACACCAACACATATCTGGGCTCTCACCTCTTCCAGGAGAGAAAAGGGTCTGCCAGGGACCATGAGAGGGGCAAAATGAGCAAAGATTCCTTCTGCAATAAAGCATAGTTCAAAAAATCAGCACATGCTGATCAAAGTCACTCTAGGTTATGAAATAACACAACGTGGACAC
>JAHXMQ010000807.1:143037899-143054944 GCA_020466415.1 Ammodramus savannarum pratensis | reverse complement strand
CCTCAGGTGTGTTTCATGTCTACAAGCACAGAGCAGATCTTTCCCTCCTGTCCTCACTCCTGCAGCCTCATCCTCACATCTGAAGATTTTTCAGAGGTTCTCAGTCTCTGACAGAGCAATCTGTGCTTTCAGAGAGGCTGCTGTTCAGCATCTCCTGATAAAGTCATGATATCATGGGTGAAGCTTCATATCCCAGCAATTCCCCCCCTGCAGGGAAGATCTGTCTTTGGTTACAGATGAGGATCAGGGTTTTCCTTGAGCTTCATCCAAACTGAGTGGATGACTGTGTATTTTCTGAAGAGCACATTCCTTCTGCCTCACAATTCAAACAGGGAGAAAAAATAGAAGCTAAATATGCCAGATATTGTATTTGGATCTCTCATCCCAGCACAATCTGAAGAGAATTGGGTATGGAAGTACGGAACAAGCAGCATTTTAATCCTGGCCCTGATCCTGACTCTTTCCCAGGTCTTAAGCAAGGCATTTACATTTCTATGGAGATCCAATGGCAGAGAAACAATCCACAATGTCTCAGTTTCTCCAGCTGTGAAGTGGGAATGGGAGCACGGTGAGAAATCCCTGGCAGCTTTTATCCCTGTGGGAGAACTGACAAGGAAAGATGAAACTCAGGAACATTTGTTCCAAAAATCAGCACCTCCAAAGGCAGAGTTAAAAATAAGCAGATGTTTGTTGATGTAGGTACAGCAGAGAATCATGGAATAGTTTTGGTTGTAAAAACCCTTAAAGTTCATCTTGTTCCAACTCCTGCCATGGGCAGGGACACCTTCCACTATTCCAGGTTGGTCCAAGCCCCATCCAACCTGGTCTTGGACATTCCAGGGATGGGGCAGCCACAGCTTCTCTGGGCATCCTCACCACCCTCACAGGGAAGGGATTTTTCCTTAATACCTGATCTAAGCCTGCTCTCTTTCAGTTTAAAGCCATGGAGCAGTTCAAGACCTGGAAAGAAGGAAGTCATAGACATTCACAGGAGCACTCTGAGTGATCCAGAAGAATGATTTTAGTCCTGACAGCTTAGTAGAAGATGTTAAGAGTGAAATTACAGAAAACTGTCTGGAAATGTGCTGATTTTTGATCTAAAGTCCTTCTACCACACGTCCTTCAATAGCAATACTTTAGCCTTAAATCAGAAGATGTTTCAACTTTTTTCTTTATATCAATAAGCATCCACATTTTCAAAAAATGCAGATTTTGATGCCAACATGACCAAACCACATCTGCATTCCGGTTATTGCTGGAAAAGAGAATTATGAATTCTTCTGAAACATGACTCCAGTTATGTCTCTGCATCAAAATCACAGAATGGTTTGGGTTGGAAGGGACCTTATAGACCATCTTGTTCCAACCCCCTGCCATGGGCAGGGACACCTTCCACTGTCCTAGGCTGCTCCAAGCCCCATCCAACCTGGCCTTGGGCACTTCCAGGGATGGGGCAGCCACAGCTTCTCTGGGCAAACCCACACAGACCCACTGATGGCACAGGGTCACCTCAGAGGACTTCTCTTCCAGGGACACCCATCTTTCTGATGGGTAAAATATGCTAATTATTTCCCCAAATAAATGGCAAATGTGGTATGAACAAAGGAGCAAAGCATGAACTCCTGCCCGTGGGGACAATGGATGGAAGAGGAGGGAGAATGAAGCTCAGGAGCTCACACAGGCAGGGAAATAGAGATGTTTTGTCTTTAGACTGAAGCAAGATTAACACATGAACTTTTGGCAGCCCTCAGTGGTGCAGTCAAAGGAGGCGGAGAGATAATGGGATCATGAGATCACAGGATAATTCAGGTTTGAAAAGGCCACAGGAGAGCTCAAGTCCAGCCTCTCACTCACAGCAGGACCAACTCTGAGGTCAGACCAGGCTGCTCAGGGGTCTAGCTAAAAAATTTGCACCGAAGGAAATATATTATAACACTAAAATTTGCAATTCTCCATGGCTCCTAGGTGAGTCTAATAGTCTTTGTGCCTCAAGTGAGTCATCTGAGAGCCTCAATGCAGATGGGAAGAGGTGACTTCAGTGCAGAGAAGGAAATGACAACCAGAGGAGACACTGGGTAGGTAAATGGTGAGCAGGGTGGTGAGGATAGACAGTTCTGTAACATCCCCTTTCATAAAGGAGCAATTAAAAGTATTAAAAACCACCTGAATTAAATGAGCCTGCACAGTGCAGAGGGCATAAACTAATACTGTCTTTGTCATCAGCCTCTAAAATTTGACATTCATTGTTAACAATGTTAAGAAAGTGATTTTCAGTCTAATTTCTGTGAGGATGTGGGAGAATATTCCTGTCAGGGATGATTTATAAAGGACCAGGCACCTTTTGATAAATAGGAGGGAATGGGAACAGGTCTTGCTTGCTGTGAAATGTGGATTTCATTGTCCTTCTCAGTCATCTCTTCCCTTGTTACCTCTGTGGGGTCTTTTCCATATCCTTGGTTCGCTTCCCTCTCTGCTGAGCTCTAATGAGGGAGGGCTGACTCACTCTCCAGTGGTTCTTGAGATGCTTCAGAGCTTTACCAACAGGAACTTTTATATTTCCGTGACTTAAGACTCACCTGCTGTTATTCCCCCCATCCTGACTGGGAAAAATCCTGATTTCCCCACCCAAAATAATTTAAAAATAAAGCACAGCACTCAAGTCAGGAAGGTAAGAAGCCAAACCTGCTGGGACAGCTCTTTAGAGCGCTGCTAGAGGATCTCAGCTGGTTGATGTCTATTGATGTCGATTGTTATTAATTAGCATCAGGGCACTAGAGAGTGAACCACTCTAACCTGACAGGTGAGAGGGTAATTCCCCTTTGAGGCAGCAAATCACAGCCACAGAAATTGCCGTGTGGATGAGGCATTTGATGTTTGTGCTGTCTGTGCTAACAGAAATAGGGGCAAGATGTTGCCTTTGCTGAGACAGTCATCATCTGGTGGCAAAAACTTAGGCAAAAGTGCAGTAAATGGAGGAGGAAAGTAACACATTCTTTTCACTAAAGAAATATTAACACTTAAGCAGGAGGATTTGCAGAAGAAAACCAATATTTTACCACCAGCACTGGAGATCTCTCTCTTTCCAGCTCTCTGCCTTATCAATGCACATTGACAGGTCATACAGGAGACTTTAACTCAGCTCAGCTTCTGTGGATATAAATATGCAGATGTGTCTTCCTAAAATTCAGATTGTTAGCAAATTATGTGTGTCTCAGCACTATTTTCTCCTTCTGCAGAGGAAATACTTCACTTTTAGTAGGTTCTAAAGCCCATCCCTATTCAGCAAAGCTTTTAAGACACACATAAGGGATTTGCTGAATCCGGGTTTTCATTACTGCCTCCTTCATGCAAGCTCACTGAAGGAATAGGGCATGAAGGAAAGGGTTTAGGGCAAGACTCCCTGACACTAACAGGCTTTGGATAAGGCAGTGGGAATGTAAGTGAGAAAAGGAAAATTATCTCTAGCACACAGTGGAAACCTCTCCAATTTAGCTGAAAACACTTCACTACACACCGTTTAGTCATAAGGTTACACCTGAGACATGAGAAATTGCCTGGGGCTAAAAAAGATTTGTGATATATTCCTGAAACCTGGCTGTCTTGCAAAGGGATATCCAAGGCTGCACATGTATCCCTGATGAAACACTGATGGCAAAAATATACAAGCTCTAATCATTTCCATGAGGAGAGGAAGAAATACAGTTTTAGCTAGGCAAGAAGAAAAAGTTTGGACTTTTGCAAGAAGTCATAGCAAAAGTGATGTGTGAGCAGAAAGGAGAGGATGAAAGAATCTTCACAATGTGTTACCCAGTGGTATTTAATCTCTTGCCTCTCTTGGATGTAGTGGGATTACAGAATAGATGGATGTGTATTGATATATTTATATAACAGTAGCAGTTAATAAAGAGTGGGAAAATGGAAAGAGAAGGAAATACAGCATGGGATGTGTGAAGGAAATACAGCATGGGATGTGTTTGCTCTTTTATTGATAGAACCTGAGGGACCAGTCTGGAGCTGTGTCAGGGGAGGTTTAGGTTGGATATTAGGAGAAAGGTTCTTCCCCCAGAGTGTGGTTGGGCACTGGAACAGCTCCCCAGGGCAGTGGTCACAGCACCAGCCTGACAGAGTTTAAAAAAATTAACTTTTTTTTTTGGGAAAAGCTCTCAGGGACATTCTTAGGGTATCTGTGCAGGGCCAGGAGCTGGAATAAATGATCCTTGTGGGTCCCTTCCAGCTCAGGATATTCTGTGAGCCTCACAGAACCCCTGAATCTAAAATAACGAAACTTCAGATGTGCCTGGCAGGACAGTGGCAGTTTGAAAGCAACATGCTAAAGATGTGCAGATTGAGTGGTTTTGACATGAAGGGAAGTCTCTTACAGCAATGTAGAGTGTTGGAGGCCACAGGAGCATAGAGAGGGAGGCACAGTCAAATCAATATTCAATGGAAATGGCCACTGCAGGATTCCACTGGGATAGGCTGCTCTTTGTTCTCCAGGCTTGCTAAGGCTTCTCCACATTTTCAAAGAGGCCAGCTGCTATTTTCACTGCACCTCATTTCACCCTCAGGCTTGCACAGTTTCCCACTAAATTCACCCTTAGTTCACCTTGCTCTTCCTCTTCCCTAAATGTCAGTGAGGACTAGAGGAAATTTTTGTGATCAACTCATAAATCAATAGGACTGCAGCTGTGCAAGGGCATGGGAAATGCCTGTTCTCAGGCACTGAAACTGCACTTTATTGCATGCACATCATTAAATCCCCTTACCCTCTGTGACTGTACCAGTCACACTGTAACAGTGTGGCTGCACCAAAACTGCCTATAGAAAACATTACCTCTCAAACTGGGGCAATAACTGGGCAAGCACTGGCTAATCTGGGTCAAAAGTCTTTCTGGGTCAAAAGCATATCTGTTAAGATATGCTTAGCTACTAAAAAGTGTAATGAACACATACTAGTGTCTTTGCTGAGTTTAATTCACTAGTGCAGAAATTATCTAGAAATTTTCCATCAGGACTTGTAATCTCTGAACTGCATCCACATGGCTTTTTGCACATTTCTTCTGTTCAGCATTGGTACAACACCAAAATCCTATATACAGTCTGCTGCTGCAGGAGCAAAGAACTAACAAATGGGAAATAATTGAGAAGAGAGCGCTGAAGTGACTGAAAAGCCAGGGAGACCAACTTGTGAAGAGGAGGATAACTGCTAGCATTTGAAGAGTTTAAAAGCCAAAAGGGAAGAAGAATTATTTGCAGGGTCCAGCAGAGTTTCACTAGGTGTAAAAAGCCGAGAATGAGAAAGGGATCTTTAGCAAGAACAGAGGGAAGCATTTCATCAACACCGAAGCCTGCTGGACCGTGAAATAGTCTCCCGAAATAAATGGTAGCAGTCCTGCAGCTCGGGTCATTTTAAATTAGACTGGGCAGCATACTGGAGCTGGTTCTTTAGGGAACAACTCAATACCAGTCCCAGGGATGGCCATGTCAACGTGGCAGGCAGCTCTGCAGCTCAGGATAATTAGGGTCCCCAACGCTGTCACAAGAAGAGCTTGACACTCACATGGCGCCGGATCGCTCACGGATGGTGCTTGTCATGATCTTGTGTTATTTATACATTACTCTGAGTCAAAAAAGCCTCTGCGAAGAGACAGGCAGAGCCCTCATAAGTCAAAGCCCTGGACTATTGAAGCTGATGAAAGGTATAAAATAGCTTGCACTAAACTCTCCAAACTGCAACCATCGGTGAGAGATTTTACCGAAAACAGCCCTCAGCAAGGAATGATACGTGGTAATGAGGGAACAAGGAACATGTTTGAACTAACAAACACACTCTGCCAGACTCTGTGGGGCTTTCTTTTGTTTTATTTTTATTGTGCTTCATTTTCTGTCTGCCTACAAAGGCTTGAGTGACAGGCGTGGAGGCTGGCATCTATCACTTCTCTTCAAAACAGATAGGGAATAAACATCAACATTTCTCAACAGCGACCCAGAGGGAACAACCTCTCCTAAAAATAAAAGCATTTTCCTCACACCTGTTGCCACAACATATCCATCTCTCCTTCTTTTTTGGCAGGGGATGCATCAACTGAAATGCAGTTCCTGGGATGTGATTTGCTTTCCTCAGGATACCATGAAATCACAGAGCGGTTTGGGTTGGAAGGGACCTTAAAGATCATTTTGTTCCAACCCCTGTGCCATGGGAAGGGACACTTCCCACTCTCCTAGGTGGGAGAATGCCCACTCTGGAAGTAGAGCATGGGAATGGGAAATGCTATGAGACAGGAAAATGGCTGGGGGACCACCTTGGGGGAGGTTTTCCTCATTTTCCTTTCTCTTCACCCCTGTGGAAGCTGTCTCCATGAGGGGGATAATAGGAGGCTTTCTGAATCAATACAGCATCTAGAATCTTTTTTTAAAGGTCTTTCCAGTCACCAGCTGAAATTCTGTGAAGTTCCCCATTCAGTGCTTATCCATTTCTTCTCAAACTTTTATCTCCTCCCATTTTTCAGATGACCACAGGTGCAAATGAAAGGTGTGAGATGGTAAATTACATATATTATATCTATATATTTGCTATGACAGAGCTTGTGCCAGCACTGAGCACTGACAATGCACATTACAGTTCAGCTCATGTATTTCTGATGGCACATTTTACAGTGCTATATATAAAGCTGTTATGGCATCTATTATTCACTGCCAATACAGTTCAAGTTAAAATAGGTTTTATATAACAGTTCAAAGCAATATTTTAAGAAATAACACTTGTGTCAAGGCTGCTGTGTCCTACCAGATTTTGACATTTCCAAGCAATAAAGATCTTTATCCAAAATGTAAGGTTTTGGCGAGACATCTCCCTTGCAGACGTCTCTGGTTTTAATCTGCAAGCAATAGCAAAAGGAACACATTTAAATAAAATGAACAGCCAGGTGAACTTTTGACTTGGCTGTTATCTGTCTAGGTGGAAACTGTGAACTGCAAAGTGCCTCAAGGGATGTTCCTGACAGAGAACAATGTCCCATTAACCCAAACCTCTGAAGAGATTTTGGAAAACACACAAGTGGGAAAAAGTCATTGGAACATTAAGAAAATGTCTATTATAGGCACAATTTTATATCTGTTTTTCAGGACACAAGGTGAAAAGAGAATTTATTTCCTGATTGCTTCAGAAATGAAGAAGGCTTTTCTTCCAAAAAGGGCAAATTCAGTGTCTCCTAAGAAAAACACCCATGACTGGTATCAGCACCATGAGCTTCTCTAAAGTTGTGTGCAATCACAAGATGTGATGTTCTTTCAATGTCTCCTGTGCTGCTCAAAATCTGCATGTTTCTGGTGCTGGATATGCAGCAACATGGAAATCCCAGTGAGACCAATCTACTTGCACAAAACAAGTTCTGAACTGCTCTGTTCTTCATTCTGGTCCCCAAAGAACAAAGGACAACAAATGCTATACATCAAATTGGCAATAAATTTGTTTTATTAGTTATGTTTGACAGTTAGGAATAATGTGTCATTTTAACCTTCTTGGCTACTCCCTGGTTGCAAAAATATAACGGAAGAAATTTGTTGTGGTGACTGTGAGCTCAAGAAATCCTCTGTGTACCCACAATTTCTACTGAAAACAGGGAAGTTTTAATGTGCAAGATGAGTCCTTTCACAAGAAATATGCTCATGTGGGTCAACAAACAGAAAAACAAAACACAGTGAAAATTATTTAAAAGCACCATCTGCTTATTCAAATACAGCTGGGGAGAGGAACAATGCTGTCCAAAAAAACTCATTTTCATTATATTTCTTTCAAAAGAGATGTTAAACAAAATACCATTGGTCCTAAATATTTTCCCCCTGAGGAGAAATGTTTAAAAAACATTTGAAATAATGTTTGTAGAATGTAGCCCTCGTAAGAGGAAGAACAGGGATCTTTGAGAGCAAAGCAAAATGGATAGAGGAGATGGGGAAAAAGTGGCTCAGGAAGCAAAAGCCTAAACATCATTAACTGCTTAAGCTGACTGAATAATTAATTGCATAAACTAAGCTATTCAGAGGTAAATTCATATTAGGCAGAAAGGTATTCAGGATCAAATCAACAGATACAAACCCTGCACAATACATGAACATAGATTTTTTTTTTTCAAGTTATTTAGGATTGTGATTTGGTTCACTTCATCCCCCTCAACCACCCCACCATCGCCACGTGGTCCAGTGCAACTTGGTGCAGAGACATTAGATTGTGGCACAGAAATGGAATTTAACCAGCAAAATAAAGATCTCTGCAAGCAGACACAACTGCATGTCTTGATTTTACAAAGCTGGTGGGCTTGAGGCAACCTTTGGGGTTGTCATTCCCCACTGCCTAATGGGCAACTACTAAATGTGGGTTTTTTTATCTGAGGAGGACAGGGGCAATGTAAAGACAAACTCAAAAAGGCTCAGATTATATTTGAAACAAAAGAGATCACAAAATCACAGAAGCACAGAATGGCTGAGGCACCACAGTGGGGTCATCTGGTCCAACATCCCTGCTCAAGCAGGGTCATCCCAGACAACCCAGCACAAGATTCTGCTCAAACTATTCTCGCATATCTCCAGTGAGCTGGTGGTTCTGCTCACAAAATCATTTCAGAAATACATTTACTACCATCGCTCCTGAACATCTAAGTGCAGAAACACCCCAAAACTATGTATTTTCTTTGCAACAAAGTTCCCTAGAGTTTGTCCTGCTGGATGCACTGAGATCCCTCAAAGTGAAAAATGACAATTCACAGCCAAAGATACTCAGTGTGACAATATTCATTGACAGTTTTCACCCCCAGTAATGGACACAAGTCCACAAAGCTCATTCATCTCTGCTCAGTGAACCACAACAGAAATTAGACAAACACTGACCTTGACCTGCTCCTGTAAAACTGTCAAAATTTCTGATTTGGAGAGCTGAGTCATATGTGGCCATCACTGTTTGCAAACAGAGGTCCCAAGCTCAAAGCACCAACCCCCAGCAGGAACTTTTGTCCCCTTTTTGTGCCGTTAACTCAATCACAATTCCTGCTCCACTGCAACCCAAAATCTATCCTGATAAAATTAGCCCAATCCAATTAAAGGACAAAGTATAGCCCTTAATTAAATGTTCTGATTATTCTGAAGCCCTCCTTTTTTGGTTCATCTTGAGTTTAGGTCTGTAAAAGCATACAAATTAGGAAGGTTTAACATGTTCTTGTTTTACCCATTTATTGCTTAAATTTAACTAACAAGAGTTTCCCAAAAGCGTAAAAAGGGAAGTATAAAAAGAAAAATGTGGGATGTTCAACTTATTCAGGCCTCTTTTTGTTCCTTTTATTGCATATTTTTACAGCATTTTCAAAAGAAAAAAAGGAGGAATAAAAATAGTATGTCCTCTTTTAACTATGTCAAGAACGTCCAAATACTTTGACACAGCAAAATATTGAATAATTTGAAAAGGTTAACAAGTTATTTCCTTTTGCCTACCTATTATTCTCTCTAATGGTAAAGCTGAGTGGTTTTTGCCTGTGACAAATTCCAGTTGTTGAAGTTGCTTTGCTGCAGAACCCAGCTGAATTAAAGCACCTCACCACAGACTCTGCCGTGGAAGACTCACTGGAAGAACCCAACCATAAGCCCATGAGCATTAATTAACTCTTGTCATTTTCATTACAAATCACACAGATTTCCAACTTTTTTTCCAATTCTATCATTGATTCCCATGTTTAGAAATCCTTGCTAATCTCCCCCGTTTTTAGCAACGCCGTACTGGCAGCGATGTAAATCAGGATTTCCCTCACGTTGAACGAGGCACAACACAAGGATTCTGCACTTGCAGCTCACAAAACCTGGTGGTGGGAGGAGGTTACTGACCTCAATCTGCTGGATGGCCTCTTCCCGCTGGCGGATGGCTTCCAAATCCTCCTCGGTGATTTCCGAGAGCAAGGCCTGGTCCTGGCCCTGGTTCTGCCACACGCCATCACCTCCATTAAAGATCTTCTCATCATCAGGCAGGTCAGAGAAGGGGGCCTTGGGGCTCTGCTGAGATGGGAGAATGGAAAGAAAGCAAAGGAAGTGTAAATGTTTTCTAGTTTTACACAGCTTTAGTGTGGGGAGAGGAAATATTGATATAAGAGATGGCATAAACAGTGGCGCAAAGGTGAAGAGGAGAAAAGTAAATTACATGAGAGGAAACATTTCAAGTCTCAAAGGAAATGTCAGGACCTGAAGTCAGATCTCCTGAGCTACTTTAGGGCCTGAGTACTCAAATTCAATTTTCCACAGTTCTGACAGAACAAAACACTGATGTACAGCTGAAAAAGCAACACAAAAAATTTACCTTGTTTAATTTCCCTGAAAATTCTTCCTAAATTAGACACTTTCTCAGCCACAGATAAATCCTACTCGTTTGCATTGAAGACTTTATGATCCAACTTGTAACATGCAAAATACAAAAGTTCCAGTCTCCTCCATTTATGAGATAAACAGCAAAGCTTAAAAAGGGGGAAACCACCACAGTGATGTGAGTGCAGAGTGATCAGCTTGGGCAACTCATGGGTTTGTGGTGTTCACTCTGTGGGGTTTACCTGGTTTTTCTGACACACCTGATCACAGTCACAGAGTCACAGAATGGGTTGGGCTGAAAAGATCTTAAAGATCATCTCAACCTGGTCTGGAGCACTTCCAGGAAAGGGACAGCCACAGCTTCTCTGGGCACCCTATTCCAGTGCCTCACCAATCTCTGAGGAAAGAAATTCTTCCTAATATCTAATCTAAATATCTCCTCTTTCAGTTTAAAATCATCCACCCATGGCCTATCTTCCTGTTTAATAGGCTTCTCTCCCTCTTTTTTAAAAGCCCCTAACTTGTTTCATAAGCCCCAAGGTACCATTTTCTTCTATTTTGTGAGCTGCACTTATATTCAGGTTCAGATTTTAAAACCTTGTTCAAGAACCAGTTGGATCTACACAAAAAGTAGGGCCAGAGGTTTAAAAAGGTTTTTTCCACTGAGCCTTTGAGTTCTGAGCCTGTGTCAGGTTTAGTCCTGACTGGGCTTGGAGAATGAACTGAGTCAAGGTTGGTTTGTAGGCCGAGATCAAGTTCTAAACCAAGAGGTGCTGTTGAAGGCTCCAACCTTACAACTGCATGAGGATTCCACTTCAAACAATGTTCATGGTCCTCTAAATTGGTCAATCCTGAGCTTTGACTCCAAATCAAAAGTTACAACAAAAAAGAAAATCAAGTGCTTCTGATGCTCTGAAGCTGAAAGAAGAAATGGCAGCGGCCACAGCACATCCTTGACCCAAACATCTCCAAAGCCTCTGAAAGCTACAGAAGAAAACAAACTTAGGGGGATGTTCAGCTCTCTGAATCTGGGTTTATCTGAAGCCCAAACACTGGGAGTGATGCCCAAAAAATAAAAGTCTTTAATTGTCTGACTGTGGCTTCATCATCAAAATTATTAATTCCCCTGAATTCCCACAGCATGAACAGGAAGTGAGGCCATGGGGCATTTAGATAGAAAAGCACAGGATTGGAGAACTGGAAGCACTGGGAGAACTTGATCTGGAAATGTTTGTTTAACTCTCTAACTCTTATTTAACTTTTTAAAAGTATGCAATTTCTGTATTTAGAAACAAAATGATTTTTGCATTTGCCTACACATAGAGTTTGTCTAATGAAATTAATTTTTTATTATTATTATCAACATACCTTGTTGGACACAAGTAAAATAACACAACGTGGTGAAGGAAATGGAGTGATGGAAGAAGTAGAAGGAAATAGGAAAATCAGCATCAAAAGTCAAGTATATTTCAAAATATGAGGAGAAGATGAAAAGCTTTGACATTAATGCCTTACATTGTTTCACCTTCTGCTTTCCAGGGATCTACTGAGAAAGGGTGTGTTACAGGAAGAAAATCATCATTTAAAATTAGGTTAAAGATTAATTTACACTTTATAAGACATATTTTAATAGGATTAAGATACTCTGGGGTGTTTTATTCACTAATTATTACGTGCCTTGGACACTAACTTTCCTGGTAGAGTGTTTCAGTGCCGGAAGAGAGTATTAATGGACTCTGGAAAAAAACACTTGGGGTATTCCAATGCTTCATTTAGTGATAAAGGTGTCCTGTCACCTTCACCAGTGGGCTCAGACAAGCAGAGGCAAACTGCACATGGCCAAGTGGGCTGGAAGATCCCAAAAATCTTCCTTGTGGAGACACAGGAAAAATGTTCTAATGAAAGTTGTGTGCTCTGGTCACAGCAAGGATGCTGCGCCAAGGACCTCAATGCCCACGAATGGACACTCAAAGCCGTGCTTGTCCTATACAGGTCTGAATTTCAGGGGAAAATGACAAATGTACAAGTGGTCAAATGTTTCCTGGTCTGATGTGGGAGCACAGGGATAACAGTAACCAACTCTTCAGATTAGGTGAGTCCATGGAACAACACAGCTGCACCATAAATATGCTTTATCTTGGCCTGTGTCAACTTTATTTGTCATCCTCACTTGCTGGGCCTGGTGTCTGTAAATTACCCTGCAAATTACTCACAAAACACAATGCAAGGGCTGCTGCTCAGTCATCTTTTAGAAGAAAACCAGCTACCCATGTGTTTAAATAGGTAAAGGTCTAGACACATCTTTTTGTCTAAACAAAGTAGTGACCTAAGTTAATTTCAGAGCTGCTGAAGGCAATTACATGTATTTTCATCCTTAACATCTTCCAAAAAAATCCAACCACGGCCGCTGAATGAGTAAATCAGTAAACAACAGGATGCAGAGGGACTGATATTTCCTTCCAGACATAAAAATGGCTCCATAATAATGTTAAATGCAGTCACCATGACCTGCTATCAGGGTCTGTACGCTGTGCTAACAAATAAAAAGTGATTTTTTTTTTTTTGTGCTGTCCATGGTACCGAGCTTCTCATTTTTGTGATAAAGCAAAAAAAATCTTAAATCTGAAACTCTGAAGAAATCTAATCACTTCTAATGCTTCTGATTGAAAGCTGCATATAGCTGGGCTTATCAGTGCTCTTCATTCCCTTCTGAGTTATGTTCATTGCCGTGTCTGACAAAACATTTTATTTATAGCAAGAAAAGATCAGATGGAGGGCACTCGCTGAGCCTCCACAGATAAAGTTCCCTTTGACACTGCACTAGAAGGGGCCATAACTCCCTGTACAGGCATTTCCACAATAAATTTGATTTAGTGCCAAATTTTATGCCCTGTGAATCTCTGTGTAATTTTCTGTCGGGTTTCCTTTCATAAATTGTTAATTGGATGTGTTTGAAGTTGTTCTTTTGTTGAAATTTGCCTCTGGCAGATTTTTGTCAAGATGTATCTATAAACTGAGCTCTGTCAATGAAAAAAAAAAAAAAAACATAGCAGAGGAAAAAGTTGAGTATATCTGATATGCTCAGTAGTTCTTTTAACACGAAATCCTTAGGACTGAGGGTCATACCATGCTGTTGTTCATCATATCTGAAAAATTATGCCCAGGCACAACATTTTTCTTGTCGGATAAAATCTTTTCACCAGGATAAAATCGTTGCTGCTTACAACTACATTTTTTTATCAGATTTATTCTACCAATGGGGAGATGCTGTATGCAGCTGCTGATAGGGAAAAAAAAAGAAGGTTTTATCTGGATGGTGACAGCTTCTGTCAGCGCCTGTGCTTTATCAGCAGTAAAATCTTTGCCTCAGAAGTTGCATATCTGAGACCCTTCTGAAAATAACCCCCTCCCAACCTTGGTCCTGCCTCACTCCCCATTTGTCTATCAGAGGGACAGAATACCACAAATTTGACAACTCTTGTCACACAAAATCACCAAGCAAGGCATTGGAATGACCTCTCTTCTGGCTCCCATATGGTCTTTATTCCACAGAGAAGCAGAAATCTGATGGGAGCTCCAGCTAACATGACACCAGGCAGCCCTCACAGTCCATCTGCAGAGATCTGGGAGTCTCCTGAAGCAGTGAGAGTGTCCTGGCACCTCCTGCAGCTCTTTTTTACATCAGTGACTTCAATGATGACATTCCTGATTGCCAGTTACAAGAACTGTTCCCTTACCATAAATTCAGGGCATGAAATATTGACTGGAGTCAGATGAGAAGTGTCTTTAAGTGACAGAGAAATGTTTAGTGATTTCAAAGGAAAATTTCCTCTCCAATCCTCCCCAAAATCTTAAAAAGATATAGACAAAAAATTATACCACAGAGGACAAAAATTATACAACTTCCTCCAGGGAGTTAGTCACTTCAGGTTAGTACAAGATGGATAATAAAGGTGAGAAATAAGATGGGTTTTTCACAGTCTTGTCAAAAATAACTGTAAGAGTTGTAAATGACCAAGATTTATTGAAGCTGGATTTACAGACTGCCCACCAGGTGAGTGACACCACAGGGGCAGGAGAATGAAGGGCTGAGGAAGACACTCACAAATTCTCCTTTCACCTCAGCATGGAGACAGTTGAGAAGGGAACTTGATTAAGACTGGAATGAGACAACATAAACCCATTTCTACATCACCTCCTTCCACTCCAAACTCCACCAGGCTTGTGTCCTGGGGAGGAGGGTTTAATTTCCGTGTGGGAAAGTTTGGGAAAATGACACAAACCCAGTATCTTGGGATGGATGTGGCAGAGCCGTCAGAATGGGGAAAGAGAGCAAGAGGCTGGAAAGCAGCCCTTGGAAAGGGATCTGGGGGTCTTGGTTGTCAGAAAGTTCAATTTGAGCCAACATTCCTCCACCTGGACTGAAAACTAATTCTGGAGAATAAGAAGGAGCTCAAGTTCCTTTTTCTCTGACCACTCATCCATTCACATTTCATGCATCTGGAGCATGGAGGGGCTGTAAGGCACTGGAGATACCTTTGATATGCACAGCATCATCCACAAATTCCTTATCTCCCAGTTGGTAGGAGCACAGGTAAAACCAGTCCCACAATTGTCTGAGCTAATTTACCCACAGGTAAAACCAGTCCCACTTGTCTGAGCTAATTTTGTACAACAGACTGCAGGCAATTCCAAGGAAGGAAATCTTGTGAAACCATGAAAAAAGAGCATTTCAGAGCTTTTCCATGACTCAGGGAGCAAACCAAGGAAGGTTGCTCTTGTCTTCCCCAATCTCCAGAAGCCTCCTGCACCTCTAGCAGGGATATGGCCAGCTCCAGCAGCAACCACTACACCTCCCACAGCTCCTGCAAACCCTCACATCTCCTTGGGTAACGTTTGGCTCTGGCTTTCAAACCAAATGCAAATGCAGAGATGTTTATCTCTTGCTTTATAGTACATATAGACACATAAACAGCCTTTATGAGGAACTCCTATTCTCAGCAGCATCCAGGCTCAGAGATTCACATTTTATTGCGTGTAGAATAATGAGGCTGGAGTGTCTGCATTAGAGATCAATAAAACACCGTGCAGGGAGGGCCACAGTGCAGAGCACTGCTGGAGTCACTCTGCCTAACACATTTTTAATGGCAGGTTGGCACTGCAAGGCTGCCTGGGATAAAAATGACACAGAGCAGCCAGTTTGGCCCGACTATCCCCAAAATACAGCCAGGTTAAGGCTGGCAGATAAATTGGATTAGATGGTGTCGCTCAAACCATCCTTCCAAAACAACTAACCTTGCAGGCTCAATGAAATTTAGAGCCGTGCCATGCCAAGCAAAAGCCCAAAGCAATTACAGGTAGAAAGGCCTCAGGCAGGCACAGAACAAGCAGCCTGGGACTTCTAAATCTTTTAGAGGGGAGAAATAGCGATATTACAGTTTTGCATTATCCTTCACACGGAAGATCACAGCAGTGATTGGTAATCTGAGCTCTGTTGTCTTAGGAGAGGAGCTTCCCACAACAATTGGGAAAGAAATGCATCACAAGGAATCACAAATTAACCACCCACTGCTCTTTTCCCTTTCACTCAAAAAAGGCCAAATTTAAAACTACCACAACAAGGACAACTTTGAAGTGAAATGTATTGAACCCTTCCTGCATGCATCACTGACATGGGCAAATACAGAAATGGATTCAGCATTTTCTTCAACTTATGCAAATTTGATTACACTGCACCAATGTAGCATGAGAGAAACCAGGATGGGGAAATCAGCATAATGGGAAGGGCTGAAGTGCATTTTTATTTAAATTAACTAGAATCCTTCATGTGTTTCTGTCTTCACTCTTAATCAAGGTGTTTACTTTTGAATGAAAGGAATGTGAAATTGAGTAAGAAAACCACCCTTTCCACCAGTTTCCTACCACAGAATCTGCAAGAAAATACTAATTTCAGGGAAAATGTATTAACAGAAAGTATTTTGCTAGTTTGCTTTTCAGCATTTCTAAATTTACTCATTCAGGTCTCTGCAGTCATGAGGACTGAGAAAATCTTTTCAGTTTCCTGGAACTGGAAGAGACTTAGTAACAGAGTACCTAGTTCATACCTCCTACTGTTTTCCTCTTCTTTAGCTTGCCTTCAAGACTTTATTACTCCACCAAATTCATTCTAAGCAATCCTGACCTCATCACCCAGGGCTGCTTGAGTTCAGAGTCGATCTTACTGTACTCAGGGTGGGAGAATTAAATGACCTGTCTCTGGTAGATGAAGAAAAAGAAAATAAGCCAGGGGCCTGAGGATTAGCTCTCTGATAACTGATGTGCTTTTAAGAAGCACAGCACATTTTCTCCCCACAGTGAAGACCAAATTTAGGAGGAATGCCCTTCCTACCAGGCTTAGGTGGTGGGGCTGACACTCACATTTTGCTCATGGAGATCATCAGCTTCTAGGTCAAACTGCAGTTGATCATGAGGGCTACGTTTTGCCACGTACTTTCACCCTGTCTGATTGAAGGAAGGAGCAGCTTGTTCTGTTCCTATTTCCAGTCCTTATCCTTCTTTTTTTCCTCTTGATTTGGCAACTTTATCTACCATGCAAGTAGACGTTCCCACGGCAATGTGAGTGACACAAAACAGCATCAGTGAAGAGAAGCACACATCTACACATCTCCCCTCTTTGTAACCCAACCTACTCTGCTTTTCAAACCTAT
>JAHXMQ010000807.1:143017507-143029738 GCA_020466415.1 Ammodramus savannarum pratensis | reverse complement strand
GATCAGAAGGCTGGATTTATTGATATATGATATATAATAGATAATAATTATACTAAAAGGAATAAAGAGAAGTTGCAGAGGCTTGCTAAGCTAAGAATAGCATAGGAAAGAATGAATAACAAAGTTCTGTGTCCAGCAGAAAGCAAGGACAAACTCTCCTGTGAGTGGTCAGCAAATCCAAACATTCACAGAAGACCAATCATTGCTGCACCTGTTGCATTCCACACCAGTTGATAACAATTGTTTACATTCTTCTTCTGGGGCCTCAGCTTCCCAGAAGATGAACAAATCCCAAAGAAAGGATTTCTATGAAAAAATGTCTGCGACACACCCTGTCATGCAGTGACCGTGCCCAGTCCAACATTTCTCAGAAGAACTCGGCTGTCTGTGAAAGAAATTTGAGTCCTTCCACCCTGACTTCTTTTAAATGTGCCTGGTAGATCTCATGAGTAATGTACCTACACAAAGAGATCTCAGAAAACGTACAGATTGCGCAGGAACATAAATTTTGACTGAGCAAGTGATGAATAGAATGCAGAGCAACATTCTCAGATTTTGGGCAAAGAACATATAATCACTCAGTGGTGTTTGCGAAACATGTCAGGCTCTGTCAGGAAGAAGGGTTATAAATAAATGTCAGGGAGATACTTTAATAATGCTATTTCATATACACTCAATAATGAACTTTAATTATTTCTTTAGGTTTCTTTCTTCTTTCACTGTAGCGGATGAGTCAAGCCCAGATGTGTAATGAAACTCATACTGGCATCACAGCATTTTCTTTAGAGGTGGCTGAAAGAGCTCTATGGATCAGCTGTCAAATCATTTCTCCTCCTGTGGGGTTTCCTTCATGCGTCTCACCCAGCATTTAATTCCTCCACATATGGTATGAGTGAATCATAGCACAAGGAATTTTCTTGATGGAAAAGATTTTGCAGACAAGCAGTCTTCTCACATCACTGGTCCTGAAATGAAGCCAAAGTCATCTTTATCATAGGCAGTGGAGCAACCTGCCAAGAGGAACCAGTTGCCATGGTGTGTAAGGCTATAACATCTACAACTTTGCATTCTGAAACTGTAAGAACTAATTTAGAGCTTATCAGTAACCCCATCACCAAATATTTGCAGCAGAGAATGAGGAGATTGATTTGTTTCCTGCTGTGATGCTGGGAATTAACAGAGGATATCAAAAGGAAAGCTCTGAGGTGTTAAATGTAATGATGTGGATAAATATGAAATATCCCACCAATTCCTTGGCTTTTCAGTAGAAACTCAGGGAAATGAACAGAGGAAGGTGTCACATCACTCCTCTTGCAAAATGACTTCCTGTCAGCCTCTGCAATGACTACACAACTTTCTTGAAGAAGAAATCACATGTGATGAATCTCCCTGAAATTTCATTCTCCCTTCCACCTTTCTTGCTCTCTAAGCAAGGAAAATGACAACACAACCCTACTGAAAGAAAGAGGATGTTCCCCAAATCCCCTCACCATAAAGAGACCATGGCCCAATTCCTCTGCTCAGAGACAGGAGTGCTCAAACTCGCTGAGGGGCCACATAAAAGTGTCTGACTTCACTTTCATGGTCTACTCCCAGTCCCATCCCAAATATTCCATGATGAAACCCAGGAATCACATCAATTCTGCAGACTCTGCATATAAAAAGTCCTTGCACTTGGCAGCTACTCAATCTATTCTTCCTTACGAACACATGCAGACCCACCAATTTCCATTTCCTTCTGGGAATCATGAAAAAAAAAACCAGAACAAAAGAACAGAACAAAAACCCCAGGACAGAAGAAGGCAGAGAACCCTGGCAGGAGCTGTGGAATCGTGGAGGGATGAGCCTGTGCTGGATCAGTTTTACTGGTGTGACTTAGATCCCATGGAGGAGCCCCACTCTGGAGGAGGATGAGGAGGAAAGACCATCAGGGACAACTTGTGATGAATGGTCCCATTTCCCACCCCATTCCCTCCAGGATGCTGGTGGGGAGGAGGGAGAACTCGGGAATGAGTTTTCCTGGGAAGATGGGAGGGGTACGGGAGAGATGTTTTAAGATTCAGTTTTATTTCTCATTATCCTACTCTGATTTAATTGGTAAGAAATTAAACTAATTTCTCCACACTGAGAAATTTGCTTTGCCTGTGACAGTAACTGGTGAGGGATTTCTCCTTGTCCTTATCTTGATCCAGGAGCCTTTCACTACATTTTGTGTCCCCTGGTCAGCTGAGGGGGTGACAGAGCAGCTTTGGTGGGCACTGATATCCAGCCAGGGGCAACATGACAAAAATGAGGGTGGTTTCTTCCCCCTATAGACAGAAACAGCCCAGTTTGCAAAATGTTTGTGATCTGGAGGGGCATCTACTAAAATTAAGCATTGAGAGGTTTCCCAACTCACCTCCTATTTTGAATCTTATATTCAATCACCAGTTTGTAAACAAGCTGTTCCAAATAAAGCAGTTCCAAAAATAGCCCACACATCTTCAAACCACACTTTCAAAACCCTTTGTTTTGGTGGTCAGTTAATAATTTGCAATGTTTTCCAACTCCTCACAACATAGAAGAGGAAAAAAGCAGCACTGGTGAGCTCTGAGACCTAAGAGGACACAGGGGGAGAGTCAAGAAGGCAAAAGGATGATTAAAGGGATTTTGTGTGAACTCAAGTCTACAACGGGTCAGTGCCTGCAGGCCTGGAAGCAACAAGCAGTGTAAGGAGAAGAAAAAAGGTTTTTCTAACACTGGATGTCATCAAGCTCAAAATGAAATGCACCTCAAAATAAACAGGATTGGTGTAGGACAAGAAAACAAATGACATCCCATGTATGAAGAATGCATCTCTGGAAAATGAGCCCCTTCGGGTCAAAACATTTAAAAAATATTAAAAAAATAAAAAGGCACATGCCAAAATACTTAAATAAAAAATATGGTTCTCTATAAACAAAAAGCCCTTTCTCCCCTTTACTTTTGTGCAAAACTCTCGATCATACCCCACTTTTTCCAGGCTGGCACTGCCTGGCAGCTCTGACCAGGCAGCCAGGGTCCAAGAGATCACCACCATTTGCTATCACCTTTTCCTGCTCTCACACCCATGAGCTGAGGTTTCTTGTTCATTTAAATAATTTTGAACCTTTCAAACTTCAAAACAGCAAATTAACACTGCCCCATGCTGCACCATAAGTGTGTCACCCTCTGCCATTCGTCAGATGGCATTCCAGACCCCCCTGTGCCTAAGGCAGATGTGCTGATGAGCAAGACCTGTGCTCACCTTTGGGTGCCAAAATTACATGAACTGGGTAGGGAGAGGACCTGCACAGCCCTGTGGACTTTACTAAAGATGAGAACCAGACAAGCTGAGACTAAAACCTGCCAAACTCACAGCAGATGCGACCTAAAGCTCAAATTCCTCCTACCTAGGAGCTTCAGAAGTCATATATTTATACACAAAATGATTAATATTATACACATTTAAATTCTATTTAATATGCTTGTTCTCCTTAGTACAGAGAGGGGGACATGGAGCAGATTTCCACAACTGAGCAAGGTATTCTCTCTTCAGCAGACACACAAAACATCCTGTTTCACCCCAACTCTTTACAGAGTTTATTCTCATCTCAGTGATTCATCAGGGCTTCCCTGACACCGTTTTCATCCGAGCAGTGTAAAACCCAGCTCCTGCATCCCACCGGTCCTGTGCCAGCAGATGGCACTCCAAAGCGTGCAGCATCCACAGATGCTGGAAAAGGTGTTATTTTGATTTTTTTTTCCCCTGTGCCTGGCTCTTCACTGGTGTTTTTAATCATGTTTAAAAATAGGGGTCAAGTTAGGAGCTCCCACCGCAGCTCCATCAAACTTCCCAGTGCTCAGCTTCCAGAAGGGGTCACTATGTCCTGCTGCACATAAAAGCCACATTCCCATTCTCCTTCCTTAAATCATACAACCAGTTACACACTGCTGGGCACACAAAGGGAGAAAACACCTTCCCCACTCACCAGAAATCAGCTGTAATTGCAAGAAGATGCTTTGATTTTTAAATTTTTTTTTAATTTTTTTTGTTTGTTGGGTGGCTTTTGTGTTTTTTCAGGGCAATCATCTGTGTTTCTCAGCACGTCACTGCTGAGCTCTGCATGTGAATGTAACCCAATAGAGAAAGGAGAAAGGGAAGGGAAAATTCTTCCTAAAGCAAGAAACGTTGCGGATCAAGAGATTCAATTGTGTCAAGTGTAATATTGAGTTAAGGTTCTAGGAACCACCTCAATAGTTTTATCACATTCAGGACTTTACAGACTCAGTGAAGGTAGAAAATAAAAAACTGAAACTTTTCATTTCACCCAAGTAAGGTGTGCAAACCACAGCTCACAAAAAACCCAGGGCTTGCATGGATTGGAAACAGAACCCATGGAAAACTGGGTTTATAGAAATAAACATTTATGGTTTCATCCAGTTTCTCCATACAGCCACTGGATTTATGGAAATAAACATTCATGATTTCATCCAGTTTCTCCATACAGACACTGTAGGTTTCTCCATGGCAATCTTTGTGCCAAGGAAGACCTTGGGAACCTCTAGTCTGTGAGTTTGGCTTTGGGAAGTTGCACAAAAAGGAGCAGAAGATCAACTTCCACTGCCCATGAGGAAGAGCCTTCCTTGCTCTACCATTCCCAGCTCCCTTCCAGCATCTGGAGAAGACAGTGAGACAAGAGGTGAGATTGAGACCTTAGTAGGGAAAAATTCCTTCTTGCACCAAACCAAATTAATCCACTGGATTGACCTAATGCTCATCCCAGGGTACCTTGTGGTAGCACAGCTTTAATTAAAGCAGATTAACGAAGGGGACACTGCAAACTTTGCTGTGATTTACTGCAGGGGACACAGTGAGATGCAGTCCTGTCACCTTGCTACTGAAGTGACAAACTGCCCATTTGAGCACTCACAGGAGGAGAGGATCTGTGGTGGCATGGCTGCATCAATTCCCCCAGGATAAATTAAGAGCTTACAGGGATGAGCTGGGACAGGGGGGATGCTCAGCAGGTACCAACCTCGCAATTTGGATTTGCTCCCAACAGTGACAGTGATGAGCAACACTGATAACTCAGTTTTTCCATTCATAGAAATCACAGAACAACTCAAATTAGAGAGGAGCCCTGAGGACCATCAAATCCCACACCTTGCCATTCTTATCTACAAAAGCACATCCAGGGAATTTTCATCAGGAATTGCTCATGGCTCTGGACCATCACCTTATTTCATATTTGGGACAATTGGGTGAAAAAGTCTCTTAAGGGAACTGTTTGCTTCAGAGGCATCTTCTCAAATCAACAAGTCTGTGAGATTGCACTGGAGAACCTCCATCTGTGTTTAGGTGAACACATTTATTTTATTTATCACACAGGCTGTTGCTATCAGCTCAGAAATAACTACTTGAAATGTTATCTGCACCACATGTCTTATCCTACAGAACCTGTTGTGTTTTATAATGACACTATATATAAAATACCTCTCTGATGTATGTCCAGCTTCATGAGTTAGCTCCAAAGGAATTTCCTGGATTATCATTAAAAGTGAGGATGAAGCTCTATAACAAATCAGTACATCACTGGAAGTACATCATTTGGCAAAAACAACACAAATTTGGGTTACAGTTTTCAGCTAAGGAACAGAATAAAGAATCAGAATTAAAAGTGTGATTCTGTGTTTCCTCATGTTTTCATAAATCAGAAATAATTATGACCAATCCAAAGAGCCTGAGCAACCTGGTCTAGTGGAAGATGTCCCTGTCCATGGCAAGAGGTTGGAATAAGATGGTTTTTAAGGTCCCTTCCAACTCAAATCATTCCATGAGTCTATGATTTCATAGGTGAGATGGAGTATAGGGGAGGCAGCATCACTGCCTTCTACACAGGAGAGAAAGGAGTTTAATATTATTAGGTTTTATGGTGGATATAATTTTGTTTATTTAGACCTTGAAAGCAAATAAGATGTGCCCTAGAAAGGTCAATAAATATCGCTGTTGTCTTCACCTTGTGCAGCAAGGGTTAATGTATTTCCAAACACATTTTTAGGGGGAAAATACCATTGCTGTCCCCATTTAATCATGTGATAAATGCAGCCATCAAAGTGGGTTTAGAAGAATACAATTTCCTTCTTTTCAATAATTCATCTCCACAGGGGGGTTCAAATGTATTAAATAACACTGCATTCACTTTGGAGCAAGGTGACACACTCAGTAAGATTTCACATTTGTTACTCCAGTTGCTGCATGTGATCTTTGCCAGGGCAAAAGTCAATTTACACTCTTGCAGGGCACCTGAGGGAGGGTGGGGTTGAAGGAAGGGAGGTGGATGGGGTTGAAGGAAGGGAGGTGGATGGGGTTGTATGAGCAGCCACCCCACCCCAGCAGAAATCACTTTCACTGGGCAGAACTATATAATTATGCTTCTTTAAAAAAATAATCATACACAGAGGAGTCAAGCCCAAAAAATGAACAAAATTCAAGCTTTTACTTCATGTTTTAATAATTATAGTACTGCCATTGTGGCCACACACATCCTGCAGACCCAGCCCACGTTTCATCAGCTCTGGGATCTTGGCCTGTGTGTGCTCTCCTCTCCAGCTGCTGTCACACAGATCTGGCAGAGCTGTCAGAGGTGACCCTCACTGCCCAGAAAAGCTGCATGCAAGGACAGAGCTCTCTGAGCAAGGTGAGTGTCCATCCAGCTGCCTCTGTATTTACAGTTATATTTAATTTTATTTTTTATTTGTATTTATTTATATTGATGTAGGTATACATCAGTGCACATATATATTTATAGATATACAAATCTGTGCCAGCAGGGCTGACTGCAACCATGAACTGCCCACACTCACTGGGTAAAAAGCAATGCTCAGGAGGAAAGAGGATTCAGAATTCCTTGCAACCATGTCTGGATCTCATATAATAGGTGAGAAATGTTGGTTTTTTTTTTAATTAATCTAATGTGGCAGAGATGTGCATTTGCAGCATTCTTTAAATTTAGGAGCTGATGTTACTTAAGGGGGTAGAAAGGCTGCAAAGGATATGGAGTGATAAGACAAGGGGGGATGGCTTTAAGCTGAAGGAGGGTAGATTTAGATTGGATATTTGGAAGTAATTCCTCCTTGTGAGGGTGGGGAGGCCCTGGCACAGGTTTCCCAGAGAAGCTGTGGCTGCCCCATCCCTGGAAACATTCCAGGTCAGTTTGGATGGAGCTTGAAGCAACCTGGGATGGTGCAAGGTGTTGCTGCCCACAGCAGGGAGTTTTAAACAGATGATTTTTAATGTTCCTTCCAATCCAAACCCTTCTGTGACTCCACGAGACACAAGCACACCAACCACCCAGGCAGCCACCACATGCAGCGGGGAAAAAAATACATTACAGAGCTGTTGCTTGCTATGGAAGAACAATAACATGGGCACCAGCTGAGTGATCTGTCCCAGCCTCTGGGCACAATATTGGATTTTTTCCCTGTCAGAGTGCTCTCTCCCATCAGCAGAGCTGGCTCATGGCCGTGTTTTCATTGCGTGGCCCCAAACGCCTCCACGCGATCCCGGTGTCACCGTCCCCCAGCAGGGGCTGTGCCAGCCTGGGGTGACAGCAAAGTGTCTCCCAGCATTTGGGAGCATGAAAGCAAGTGGTAGCAGGGCTGGGGGTGAGGCTGGCACATCCCAGACTAAACAAAGCTTTGGTTTGTGGCTGCAGCAGTGAGTCAGAGCTGGGCTAGAGGAGCCAGTGGAGCTGCTCTGGAGGAGGCTTCGTACAAAAGAGCCCCTTCCTTCTCCTTCATCCTCTGCCCACACAGAAAAACCTCTGTCCTTTCTCACTCAAACAAAAGGAAAAGGTTTAAAACAAAATAAAATAAAAAAGAAGAAAAACACACAAGGGAACAAACAAATGGAAAAAAAAAAATCCCTTAACTAACCAAAATCCAGGTGGTGAAAATGCATTTCTTTGCCTGGGTGCTGATTGAGGCAGCTGCAGTCTCTGGTTCTGTCAGCAGACATAGGCAAAAGTGGGCTGGTCCCTTGAAAGGCACTTAGGAGAGGATTGCCAAGGAAAATCCACAATGTTCAAGTTGTTCAGGCAATTTAGGAAATGGCAAGCTCCCCCCAAACTTGATGATACACATTCCTTTTTTATAAAGGTTTGGTGTTTTCTTCTCTTTTATGACAAGGAGATTGGAATGTTACTGGAAGCTCATACCTCCAGCTTTTGAGAATTCCTTCAATAACAGCTACAGTAGCATTTGGGGTAGTTCTTAGATGTTTTTACTGAAGCCCAGAGCATTCCTGGTGTCCCATAAAACCTGCCACCACCAGCATCCAGAACCTGGGTGTTTTCCCAAGGGCTCTAGTGCAGCATTTCTCATTTTAAGTTTTACAGCTGAAAAATGCTGACTCCCTGACAAAAGGGGAGTTTAATGGTTACTTAGAGAAGTTCTGTGCCTATAAAGCCCACTGGAATTTTTTTTTCAAGATCGTGGGCATGATGAGAAGGAAAGGCCTTCCCTTCCCAGACACACTGGAAGCAGAGCAAGAATACTTTGGGACATTCAGAATAGATTCCACCTCCCTTGAAAATACAGGGAACAAATTAAAAGATTATGTGTGAATCTATTTCCATCCACTTATTAAATCCCTTTATGAGAACCTACTTCTCTACCCCCAAAGAGGCAGAAAAAGAAAAGAAAATATTTAAATTTTCTTAAGAAAATTGCTTTAATGACTGCCTTGAAAAAAAACCAAACCCTTTAAAACCAAACAAAAGCCCACACTTGAGTAAAGTCAAGAAAAAAATAACTGTGTGATTTAAATGCTCCATATTGACAACCCTAGGAACAGGGGAGTGGGTTGATTACAATATGGCTTTTAAAGGATGCACAGTCATTTAAAACAAAGTTGACATTATTGAAATAACACTTTTTACAGAAGTAGCTGCATCCCAAACGACCTTGAAAAGACACAGCAATTACTACCACACATGCAAGATAAATTATCACCAAAGCTAAGGCTTGATTTCCTGAGATACAGCAGCCAGGCTGGAACATTAGGAACTGGGATGAGTTCTGAGATAAGATGGTAGAGTCAATAAGACAAATGTGTAAATAAATAGCTCCATTTGTCAGGGCAAAAGCTGTATTTTGATTGTGAGAAATTAGATTTTTGCATTTCAGGGAAATACACTCCACGTCCTCTCACAAACGTGGATGCTGGTTTCAAACATGAGGAGCATCCATTGCTTTAAAAACTCATCATTAATTATTGTTCAGAATAAGCTGTTGGTGTTGGCTTAGCCTGTGAGATCCTCAGGGTGGCATAGTCCTGTAGCTGTGCTTATGCAACACCTACCATGACAAAGGCCTGGTATAGATAGAAGCCCAAATCACCAAAGTCATTACACACTCACGTAGATATATGCAGCCTATGCAGACATTACTGCAAAAAAAATTATTCTTCCATAAAGCCAAGGACTGGATCTTGCTGCCCCCAAAATGAGAATTTTACTCTAATCACATAAAAAGAAAAACTTCATAAACAGAGGAAGAAAGGGAGAAATTACGCTTCCTGTGGGAAGGAAGTCCATTTAAAGGCAGAATAAACTGATTCAGTCAGGAGGGAAAAAAAAAAAAAAGCTTGTATATGCAAATAGACATTTATTACCCATCTTTGTACTCCTAAGAAATATAATTTACTGACCTTTGAGAGATGGGTCAAATAGGCCCATAGAATAAGAAACAAAGGCATCTTTTTGGCAACTGCCATGTTCCAAAGCAGTAATTATCTTTTCCTCTCTCCGTGAGCAGCAGGAAATGAAGAGGGATGCCATTACACCATGACAATTACTGTAATTTTAATTTCTAAATATTGCTAGGAAAGTTTCCTCAAAAAAAAAAAAAAAAAAGTCTGTTCAGATTTTTGATGTGATTTTAGATAAAAACTCATTCTCCAGCTAACACAGAGCTGTGCTTCCCCTCCTCCCACTCCCTTGGGGGAACCACCCACGAAGTCTGCAGGGTGAGGAAAACCCACTTTCCTCCCCATTAGTGGAGAAGAGAGAATTGCAGAGAACACAGAATGGTTTGGGTTGGAAGGGATCTTCAAGATCATCTTGTCCAACCCCTGCCATGGGCAGGGCCACCTTCCACTACCCCAGGCTGCTCCAAGGCCCATCACTTGAATTTGTTCAACCATGGGCACAAAAACAGATTCTATCAGAAGCAGATGACGTAGGATGCACAACAATTATTTTTAAAAATTTTTAAAAATAAGGATTCTTTTCATCTCCTGTGTTCAGCGACATTATTTGCTCTGCTGTGGATTTTCCACAGTCTACCATTAATTATTTTAATACTGTGGATGATCAGTTCTGTGCTATTAGATTATCATATTATATCCAGCTGTTGCACTGTGGGATGGATTTTGCCCTAGAGGACACATCTGGTCAGTTGTCCAGCCTCTCCCTCCCTGACCACACTGTCCCAGGCTCCAGGGGACACCTGAAATCCTCCCACTCCTACACTGGGCTCTGCCTGGGAGGGGGAGTTTGCACCTTTGTGCATCTGTTCAGGGGGACAAGTGGGATTTGAAGCCCATCTGCCCCAAAAAAATCCAGCAGCAGAGATTACCATATCCCCTAATCTCTACTGTAGGCTGCACCAACAGTTCCCATAAATTGGAAACTACTTTTCAAAATTCCCCTTAATGAGCCTTTCGAGGTCTCATTTTGTCACCAGTAGGTGAAGACTTAAAATTACTTTCACAGATTCAAGAGAAAGGGCTTTTTTTCCCTTTTATTATTTAATTGTTGCCACAAGGCACGTTCAACAATCATCATTTAGTGTAGTAAAAAGTTGTGTCTTCCAATATATGCACCTATACAACTCCATTGATTTGTCTATGCACAAACACATTCCTACAAACATATATTTGATTAAGAATTTATATAACTTCAGGCTTCAAGGAGTTTTGGATCAATGCCTTTATTTTGCCTTTATAAACAAATAAACTCAATTAAAGAGTACTTACAACAAACCACAATGGGTAGGAAACTAATTTTCCCAAGGCTTTCCATGGCAATTTTTACCTGTTACGTGGGTCTAGGGAATCAATTACTCCCTAAAGGGAAATTATTAGGACTTGTATTACCCAACATCTCACCTTTCCCACTCACCAGTGGGAGAAAAGTATAGGGACAGGCATCCAGAAAAACGAGTATTCTTCACACCTCTTACAATTTGCTGTAATAAATTAAAGTATCAATAAAAGAGAACAAAGCCCTGCAGGCAGGCAGTGTTTGAATCAAGGCTGGATCTGCACCAAGTCACTGTGCAGCTTCACAAGGCCCATAAATCAGCTCTCCTGAACATATGTAGTATTTTGCATTACTCTATAGGGTGTTAACTTTAATGCCTTAATATATTCACATAGTGGTCAGGTTACAGTTCCTGTGGGAACCATAAATCTCTATGTCCTGGCCAATCTGCTGCTGGAAAAATAATAATAATAAGTTAAAACTATCCACTGCACCACATTGCCTTCAGCAGGTTTTACACCTTTAATTTTCTTTCTGTCTGTACTTGAGGGAGGAAGAAGAGAAGATGTGTGAAGCTGCAGACATTCAGGGAGGCTGAAGCAGATGTGAATTAATTTTCATCCCTTTTATGCACGAAGGCTTGTGTGTCCCCAGCCCAAGCAAATGTCACTGCATGAAAAAGATTTGCTCTTGGGTGTGATCAAACCTTTTTCTGAGTCAGAACCCTCTCAGCCAGGACATGCTACAACCTCTTTTTTCATGATCCACCAAAACCTCTTCACCTGCAAGCGACAGCTACAAGGAGAAACAACCTGAGCTGATCCAGTTTAACCCAATTTCTGATGATTCTGCCTGATCCCCACCAGAATGATCCTGCTACAATCTCCCAGTGGCTGGATTCCTACCTGGTTTAAGGTAGGAATTGGATTGGTTGGATTCCTACCTGGCTTATGGCAAAGGGGGGTGTCTCTGTCCCATTCTTCCTCCAGCCCCCTTTTACTCCAGCCCCAGCATTACTCACTTAAAAATTGGAGTATTTTTAGTCTGGCATCCTATTTTTTTCCTATATTAAAATTCTGCTTCCAAAGAAAGTTGGCTTTGGAGTCATCAAGCAATTTCAACACACCAAAAAAATCTGGTTTCATCCAGGCTTGCTCCCAATGCCAACAACTGGCAGTAATTAGCA
>JAHXMQ010000807.1:142999294-143013863 GCA_020466415.1 Ammodramus savannarum pratensis | reverse complement strand
AGGGACATGGCTCAGGTGCATGGTTGGATCTGATGATCTTAAAAGCTTTTTCCAACCTTAATTCTATGACACTACAATTTCTTGTTGATAAAGAAAGGAGGGAGGAAACCATTCATTAGCAGCCCTGTGGAGATGCTCCAGGCTCTGAGGAATTACATTTAACACATTCCCAGATTCCCAGATGGAAGCAGGAGGGACACTCACTTTCTGCACAGCTCCGTATCTCTGGATGGCATCTGAGAGTTGGTTCTTCAGCCTGTCCAGCTGAAGCCTTTCTTGCTGTATTGGGGAAAAAAGAAGGCTCATTAGCAGGTCTGTCAGAGATAAATCCTGTAGCAGGCTCTGTCTGTGACCACGGGAAATTGTCCTGGTGGGAGACACCAAATAAATGAGGTGGGCACCAATGGTATCCTAAAAGAATCAGTCACACCAGGGCTTGCCAGGATACAATAGGATTTTATTTTAGGAAATGTGATGATTTGGTCTTTCAGGCCAGGTTAAATTAAAAAAAAAAAAAAGCCACTTTGGATATTCAAGATAGCACTGGAGAAAGGGATATTTCTATAAAAAGTTATTTTCCCAGATGATAAATCATAATAGAGTTGATCACCCCATTTGGGAAATTTACTGGACATGAAAAGTGAAACAGCCACAACATCCCCTCTCCTTGCTCTGACTGTTGGAAACCAACTTATCTTCATGTTTTCCAAAACATGAACCCAAATGTCACTGCCTTTATGGCTGGAGCTTGCTCCAGCAAGGTTTTAATCAATGTTTTAAAAAAAACCTTGTGTTTAAAAAAACCCCTAGTGCTAGAACCTCTGTTCTTGGAAGGAAGAGCACAGCTTCATGTAAATATCCAACATGCTTCCAAATATCTGCTCTCAGGGGGAATGACCAAACCCAAACAATTCTCCTGGAACTGTTCTACACCCTGGATTTCAGATTTCACATATGCAGGACCTCACATGTCCAGATTTTACAGAGGGAAATGCTGCAAGGAAGTGGGATGTCACCTTAAAAAACAAGTGGAAATCAAAACCCAATTTACACTAAAGCTACTGAGCAGAAATGTTCACTTTCCAGCCATTTCAGCTGTTTCAGAAAACTGCTTGGGATTACAAAAGCAGATTTTTTAAAGGATGGAATAAACATTTTTTAATTTTAATGGTAGTTTTTTCACACACAGAAGAATATCTCAGTTCTTCATCTAAAGATTTAAAACCATTTTTAGAGCAGGGCAAGTGTCATTATTCCTATTTTACAGATAAAGGCCTATAAACCTTATGTTTGTTCCACATGCAAAATAAGATAAGATTGTCACCCTGGAGAGCAGTTTTTATGCTCCAGCACTTACCCTACCAAAAAATGGAATTCCAGATCTACCTCTCTATTTACATCCTTTGAGGTTAGTTTGGAATGAAGCCCTAAAAGAGCCCTTTTCCATCAGTCTCCTGCCTTGTGGCACACTGATCCACTTAGAGCAGCATCTTTGCTCCTGCAATACCATCAATTTGCTCAGCTGGGCATCCTGACTCCAATATCTCCAGCAGCACTTGGAGATTTATGGGAAGGCAGAGAAAATCCCATATTGCATCTCATTGGCAGTGTGTTACTGGTGGAAAATAAGGAAGAAAGTGGGGAAAAAAGACTTTTTTTTTTTTTTTCCTGTGTGTGCATGCAAAGCAATCCACAGAAAAATGGATTGGTGAGGACTAACTATAAAGCTCTGTAAGGCTTTTCATGCTGTGAGTAATTTTATGGAAGGAGAGTTTGCAGTGCTACCCAGATTCCCATGAGGGACTTACTGACCAGCAGCCAATATCTACCAGAACAATTTCTTCTGTGTAAGGGATGATGGCTACAGGCTTTCTATCAAAAGTTGTAGGTTTAATTACTAAAATTCTACTGTTAAAAAGAAGAATTAAAAAAACAGAAAGTTAAAATAATTGACCAATGAGAAGGAAAATGCTATCATACACTTTTAATAGAGAGCATCAAGTTTATTCCTCTGTATTACTGAAGTATTACTGAAATGATTTCTGTGTCTATTTCCTTAGCTCTTAAATATTTTCCCTTAAATTTTCCATTTTTCTCCCCATGACAGTAAAAGCTCTTCTCCTGAGAGTCCCCATGGGCTCCAAGGCCAAATAATGACATTCTTGTGTGGCACTGTAATTGAGTTTAATGTGACCTTCCCTGATTCCCCTTTGGACCCAATTTATGTCACAAAATAGAGCCTGGAGATCAGTACAAAAAAAAGAAGAAAAAAAAGAGACCAGATCCCCATATCTCCAAGGCAGCATCTTCTGTTTCATCAAGCTCAGATGTAATTATGCAAGGAAACAAGAAAAAAATAAAACAGTCTTTGCCATCCATCACTAGTCAAAGCAACATTTTAAAAATTATTCTTGTATTAATCTTGATGTCTACATGTGGAAACAGTCATTCCAGGCTTCCCTCCCCATCCTCTGGAGTACCCCATCACCCATTGATTTTTTTTTTAGGCAGGCTGAATTGCACATGGTCCTGCACAGGTTACCAAGGTGGCCTCGGGTGATCCAAGTTTTAAATCCTCATCTCAACTGCCTGCTGGCAAGTGCCATAAATCCAGGCTGTAAAAACCACTTGGTCAGAGATGAGTTGTGTGTTTAGAGCAGTCTTATTTCTAGGTGGAAGGGCAGTGAGAGCAGAGTTGAAGTAATGCAGGCCTTTGGAAAATGGCAAGGTAGTGAGTGAGAATAAAACATGAACTCAGGAAAGTTCCTGACTTAGAAACCATTTGGGTGCTGGAAGCAAGAGTGTAGCAGAAATAAAGTAAAATTGTTCTTATTTTCATTTCAGGTGCTGAATGTTATGTGGGTGAAAATTCTCCTTTAACTCTCACACTAGCTGGAATCTGCTCCCAACAGTTTGCTTTTGTTCTTGCCCACGATGCACATCATGGGCAAGTCAGCAGCAACATCTGGGGTATAAAATCATTGTTGGATTTTGTTTGTTCATTCTTTGCACTGTAGACAATGGGTTGGGGATCATTCCTACCCTGTGACACTGATGCTGAGTTGAACCTAGAGATGACAGCCCAGTCTGCACACAAAAATATGGGATTTTCTGGGATAAACTGGAATTCAGAGTGAGGTAAATTCAAATTAAAAATCCTGCTCTGATCTGGCCACAGCCTGGATTTATCTACCCCTAAATTCGCCTTTGCACTGAATCAGTGTCATATCCAGATATATTCCATGGCTTTGGCCTTTCCAGACACTTAACACACTCCCAAACTCACCTGCACCCCACAACTGAGTCTTTAACCAATGCTAAACTCACGTGATGTGACTCAGATGATTTCTGCAATATTTTCACCCAGACTGAAACCCTGAGATAGATATGAACTGGCCAAAGGCTTTGTTGCTGAATTCTTGATTTCCAATTCTACATGATCCAGTTTTGGGAGGAGAACTGGTGTCTGCAGCTGCTTTCCCCTGGGTCATTTATAAATGAAAACTACACTTGTTTGAGAGGAAAGGAAGCTATAGCAAGAAACACAGCTTAACAGCTTTAAAGCACCCACTGCCACTTCTTATTTTCATTATTCCTCCTTCCACAAAACCCATCATTCTCCCCCAACAGCCTCTTGAGTGACACATACCCTGGATGAGCCTCTGACAACCTCAGACAGCTGCTTGATGGCTTTGGTGCTAGTCGTGATGGTTTTATTAGTCTCCTGCTGGGTGGCATGCCTGCAGAAGAGAAGAGATGATGGGAATTGCAATTGAAATTAATTGCATAATGAGACACTTGGAGAAACCTATCAGGCTGCAGAGCAATTGAGACAACACAACAGCAGCAGCACAAGGAGGCTCAGGAGGGCTGCAGGAGTCCTGGGTCTTGACCAGCCATGGAAACCAGAAGGAATTACTGGGAAGGAGATGCCCAAAATATTCTTCCTGCTGTCAGCACAAAGACAATGCCTGTGAACCATTCAAAGGAAAGTGATGAGGTGAAAACAGGGGGTGGACAAGGAACAAGGCCATCACAGATGGTTAGTGCTGCAAATTTTCAAAGAAAGGTTGTACAGCCAAAGGAGACAGGACTGGGGAGTTGCCTGATGGCTTGCCCAGGAAAAAAAAAAAAAAAAATGTTCTCAGGAGAGAAATCTGAACTGGAGCAGGACAAATTTACTTACCCTGGTCATCTGCCCCTTAATGACACAGTATCTCCAGGAAAGCCCTGAGGATGTGAAGGTGCAAAGCTGCTTTACCAGCACTGAAACAGGCAGGAATGGAGCCAAACCAGTCATCCCTCCAGTCATGGGTGTTTCTCCCCTTTACACCCCAAATTCCTGTACCATTATTCCTTGTAAGCACTGGTTTCAGGCCTTGCTCTTTGGGACCATACAAACAAATGGGAAAAGACATAAAAGCTTCCCAAGGGTATTTATTAGCTCAGTCCAGTAGTTCTTAAGCTTTCTAAGGTCAACAGAGCACTCTCAGCTTCTAAGCTTCTCCAGAGAGCACTTCATATCCTTTCATCAGAAAGAAGTGGTTTTACATGAGTTTTCATTCAAACCCTCAAGAAATACCTGGAAAAGACCTGGAGAAAATTATGGTTCTCCCTTTGAGGACACACATGAGCATGAGCCACAGTTATATCAAAGACTCATTTGTCAGTGGTTTTTTTTTTATATATACACTGGTGAGATTTGAAGTGAAAGGAGGTTCTTTGATTAAAAAATGTCAAAATGTCTATTCATAGTTCCTCAGTCCTGAAGACTCATGGCTTGTTTCTCCGCTCCTTCCTTTTTCTCTGTTGGTTCAGATGGAGAACGCCTCTTTTGAGAGCTGGGTCAGCTCTTCCAGCACCTCCTTTGAAGACCAAGGCCAGTCACCAAACACAACCAAACACTGTCAACCAAACACAATCTTAATTACGAAAACATCATGACCTCACTTGTTGAGGTCTTAATCCAAAGTTCAGCAGTTTTTTCCCCACTTCAATGTTTTTGTGCAAACAATTCAGTTGGTAAAGATGTCCAGGATCATGGAACCACAGGATGGCCTGGGATGGAAAGGACCTCCAAGATCATCCATTTCCAACCCTCTGCCATGGGCAGGGACACCTCCCCGTGGACCAAGTTCCTCCAAGCTCCATCCAACCTGGTCGTGGACATTTCCAGGGATGGGGCAGCCACAGCTTCTCTGGGAATCTGTGCCAGGGCCTCCCCATCCTCCCAGTAAATAAAATTACACTTGAGTTCATACAAGGTATCTGCAAGTGAAAGCTTAGTAAACATGGAGAGAACATCTCAGTTGCAGAGCAGGAATTCAGATGTGTGTCAATGGTTGAACACTCACATAGAAGGCATAGATTCCTCTGGCACCCTGCAAGAAGGATAAATAATCCCATATGAAGACAAAACCAGATCCAACAGTGAGTTATTACCTCTGTTTATTTAAATTAAAATACAATTTCTGTGTTAACTCCTCAGAATGCACTTCATTTACTGATGATCCCAGGACTCATCACACCAGCTGAGCAATTACATCACTTTTAATTGGAGATGGAAGAGGTCATATCTATCACAGACAGGTATTCCTCACTGCCACTGCGAGAGAGGGAACTGGGAATTGAATCCTGTCACACTGCTAACATTGAGGAGTGCACAGTCAGCCTGATCCCCAATCTCTTAATCAAGTATATCTTGCCACCAAATGCATGAATTCTACAAGCAGCAGATTCAAATCTCAGATTTCCATACCTAATTCCTCTTAACAGAAAGCAAGATGCTGGAGTTGACATCCCTTTTTCAGACCTCATTAAATTATCTGCCCACAGAAAAACTCATGGATTTACATACCACTAATTCCCCACCCCCAAAGTAAAATGGCTTGTTAGGCTCTTGCATCTGATCCTTCCCAATCTCTAAAGTTAAATAAAGCCTTCTTCATTTGCATTGTAATGTAAATTTTGTGTTAGATATCTTACGTAATAAATTCGTGCTGGGCATGAACTTTATTCTGCTGGAAAAATAAGTGGGAGCAGGAGTACAAAAAAATCAAAGTTCTGCCTTCCATGTCTTAATTCAAAATGCACTTTAACCAACATGCTGCTGCTTGACTTTGGCACTTCCCACTATGTTGTCAGCACAATTAACTTCTCATTCTTCAGTCTCAGAGATGTGTTCAGGAATCAGACAATAATTATATTTAATTTACATTAAATGCTATTAAGATCTTAATTTTTAAAAAAAGCCATCTCAAAACACTGCTTCCTGCAGCATTTTATTTTAATTTG
Source organism: Ammodramus savannarum pratensis (assembly GCA_020466415.1). Lineage (NCBI taxonomy): Eukaryota > Metazoa > Chordata > Aves > Passeriformes > Passerellidae > Ammodramus > Ammodramus savannarum. The sequence continues at coordinate 143,007,569 of JAHXMQ010000807.1, read as the reverse complement.
TAATGGTAACAAGATATGTTGCTGTTGCTGTTGCTTTTGTTGTTGTTTTTATTATTAGCATTAACAGCATTATTAGTATTATTATCTGTCTTTATATTCTGCTCCCCATGGAAGTGTGGAAGTTAATTAAAGGGGTGTCTCTCATGAATAAAATTTCCTTCTCAAAAGAGTCCTCCACACACAACAGCAAGCTAATACTCCATCTGTGGAGCTGCCAAGCACCTAAAACACAAACTCAGTAAAAGATTTACCTGCCTACAGCTCTGCTCTGAAAACAAACCCTGGCAGGGTGAGCACCAGAGAGGGCATCTCTCAGGAGGGGTCACATCCCTTGCTGAGCATCTCTGCGTGCACAAACGCTGCAAAGACAAAGCACTGAGTAACCCAGGGCATGCCAAACTGCTGCCCACGAGCTCCCCGTGCCTGCTGCTGTTTCCTCTGCTGGAGGAGCATGGTCCAGTGAATCCCTGATCCCCAGCTGCTCACAGTTTGTTCTTTGAGCGATCATCTCTCTAATTTATTTATCCAGTTTTAAAAGGAGCTCTGCGGAGAGGCAGATGCGGCGGCGGCTGCTCCCCTCCATCCGCAGGGAGCACCAGGAAGGAGCTGAACTTCTGCCTCTGCTGCCTCTTTGAGGCACTTGATGAATGGCCAAGCCAGTGGAAAAATAATCAGGCCCCAAGTGCAACAGCAAACACCAGCAAGGGAGGGAGTTCTCTCTGCCTCACCGGGCCTGACGATACTCACAATAATCCCAAAGAGCCTCCTTTTCCAGCTCCAGCAGGAAATGCCATTTCCACTCATAAAACAAGATACAGCATATTTTATTTTAATCTGATCCCTAATGGAAGAGCAATAATGTGGTTTTTTGGGTACAGATCAAAGATACTTTTGCTGTAGTGATTCGAACATCATTAGATTCAGAATCTCCTTTTTTAGCACAGGGGAGCTGCACAGCAACGGAGTCGTTTTTGCACTTAAGAGTGGTCAAGGAGGATTGGCAAGAATTAAACCAGATAGCTCAGCATAACTCAAAACTTGTCTTTTTCACAAGCTGCTGTAATATTTACTGCAGTTTTCTTATCCAAAAGGAGGTAAAAATCAGAGGACTTTGAGCAGAGCACTGAGCTGCAGGATCTGTGGCTTAAGCAGAAGTAGGTTGAGCAGCTGCATTTACATTTATTCCATTGCTACTGGAGACAGATGCAAAAGGGAGCATCAAATATTTAGAGGGACATTGGCACCACAGAACATCTTCCTGTGGTACAGATGGACTCTGTGAAGGACTGGTGGCTGTGGGAACTGATAGATCCAGCAAACCTCAAATACTTGTAGATAAAACTTCATGCATTGCCTACAGGGTCAGCAATGGATCTTAAGGATCCTATTCCCCCTTCTCCACCTAATAAAGATGTTTAACTACAGAGAAAATTCAACAGAGATTCTTTGTGGTTTGTGGAGGGGAGACATCTGTAGCATGAAGTTCTGCCCTGGAATGTGGTCAAAACCCTCAAACAATGCCTATTTTTCAAGCTATTAGTGGTGGGCTGAGAGGGGCATCATGTGCTAGGTTTTGGTGTTGAATTATATTAAAAATGTTGAATTGTGTTAAAACCCATCTGCCACACCAGCCTCAAACCAGCACCCTGATAGTGAGGCAGAGATTTGGCACATGACTGGCAGTCAGCCCCTCTAAATTACAAAAGTACAGTCCAGTTTTCATAGGATGAGTTTTTCTACCCTATTCCTCTTTGGAGTGTGTGTGGACATTCATCCTTTGAGTAAAGGATGTGCCCCAAGGACTTCCCCCAAGGCTGAGTGAAAAAGATTTGCCTTCAGTTGGTGGGTGAGTTGCATCAATCTCTAATAATTGTTTGTTTTGGTAGCTTTAACATGATTTCTTTAATATTGCTTTGATTTAGTGCACTATCCTGTCTGATACTGTAAGTTGTTTTTAGCTTTTATGCTGCGTAGTAAATAAACCTGATTGAGTTATTTTGTTCTAATCATTTATCATAAGGAATAATCCATTTTCATAGACATGTATCTGATTTGCCACCATTAAAATCTGAGGCACAAAGTTGTAAAACTCAGACTGTTGACAAAGTTCGGGGATAAGCCTAGTTCCAGCTGCCCCCAGGCTCCTCTCTGAGGAGTTTAGAAAGGGAAGGGATCCTCTCTGCACCTCATGACTCACTGAGAGCTTCTAAAACTTTGTCTGAGGCTTCAACAGCACCTCCAAAATGATGCAGAGAATCCTCACTGGAGAGGAGGATTCTCTGCATCATTTTGGAGGTGCTGTTGAAGCAGAACCAGAGAATATCCTGAGTTTTGGAAGGGACCCACAAGGATCATCCCAGCTCAGCTCCTGGCCCTGCACAGGACAATCCCAACAATCCCACCCCAACCCTGAGAGAATTGTTCAAATGCTCCTTGAGCTCTGGCAGCCTCGGGGCTGTGATGAGTCCTTGGGGAGCCTTTTCAGTGCTTAATGACCTTTTAAGGGAAGAACCTTTTCCTGATTTTCAACCTAAGCATCCCCTGACTCAGCTCCAGCCACTCCACTCCTGTCACTGGTGACCAGTGAGATCAGTGTCTGCCTCCCCTCTTCCCATCATGAGGAAGCTGAAACACTCATCCATGGGATGGAAACATTTTCTGCCTTACATCACTGCACTTTATGGAATCACAGAAATGCCAGGATGTATGGAAAATCACACTGTGAAAAGCTGACAGAGGAGCTCAGCAAATTTATGTGAATGAAGGGAGAGAGTCCACGAGGGCTCTCACGGTGTTCACAGAGGTCTTAGGATGTGGGAAGAGACGAGGATCTGACTCCATGTTTCAGAAGGCTTGATTTATTATTTTACGATATATATTACATTAAAACTATACTAAAAGAATAGAAGAAAAGGTTTCATCAGAAGGCTACCTAAGAATAGAAAGGAATGATAACAAAGGTTTGTGGCTCGGACAGAGAGTCCAAGCCAGCTGTGCAGTGATTGACCATTAATTAGAAACAGCCACATGAGACCAATCACAGATGCACCTGTTGCATCCCACAGCAGCAGATAATCAATGTTTACATTTTGTTCCTGAGGCCTCTCAGGTTCTCAGGAGGAAAAATCCTAAGGAAAGGATTTTTCACGAAAAGATGTCTGTGACACACACCCACAGGGTTTTCTCTCTCAGGGTTTTGGAGGGTGCAGCCTCCTTTCACCCCAAACTCCTGGCCACATTTTGCACTCCTCCTTTCCCCATTGCCTGAGGCACCAGGAAGGTGCAGCCTTTCCAAACCACCTCCCCCATATTCCCCCTCGAACCTGGCACTTTACCCCAAAGTTCAGAAACTCAGGCTTGCACAGACCCACTTGTTTCAGAATTCAAACTGTCCGGGTTCTGCAACAATCCTTGAAGTTAACAGAGACATTAAGACCCATTTCAAAGACATGAACATCCATCCCCTCACCCATGGAATTGTTTGTAAAGGCATTAGCACACATCTTCCCTATCCAGGACTCGACTGGTGGCTCTGTTTCTGCATGATGAATTCAGGGGGCATCTCTCACCTCTAAGCATTTATTGCAGATGTAAACAAAGCAGGAGGATGAACTAGGAGGAAAAGTTATTTTTTAGAATCACAGAATCACGGTCTCACAGGATGGTTTGGCTTGAAAGTACCCTCAGAGATCAAACCCTGTGCCATGGGCAGGGATGCCACCCATCAGATCAGGTTCTGCAGGACCCCATCCAACCCATCCCAAGTTGTTGCACTAATTTTCACCAAGCCCTAAAGTATATTTACTGTGTTGTTACAGTCATCAAAGGAAGAACAGTTAAATCCACCTATTCTGGCTCCAAACTGACTTTCTCAGCCATTTTTACCCCCCACTTTTTTCTTCTTCAAGACCTAATTGTGCATGTTGAGGAATAGTTTACAACAGAGCAAAATAAGAGCCCTAATTCTGATCTGTCAGCAAACCCTTTTGCATAGGTGTAAATCATCCAGCAGAGTAAAAGTCAGGAGAAATATGGACTGCTACTTCCAGGTTTCAAGCCACACAATATTCTAAAATAAAAGCATCATGGATTTCCAATTTACCTGTCACTTGAAAGTATTAGGAGACGTGGCACAATTTTTCTTACAGGAGCTTAGGGGATGGTCTGTGGCTGTGTGGGAAAAGGAGGGGAGGTATTTCAGACCCCCCTGACAAGGGTGAAATACCATCTCTAGAGAGGAACACGGTTTGCAGTTCTGCTGTTCAGTGGTTCTGCATTTAAAAGCAGGAATTTCTGTCAGCAGCGCTCACAAATTTCATCACAGAAGTGCAAACCTTAGCAAAATTTTTCATGGCTTTTTCAATACCTGCTTTTAAATACCTTTTCTATCATGGCTTCTTAAAATTAAATAATCATAAATAAAGAAGCAGTTATTACTGAAATAAGGAGAATGCTGGCTCCTCTGCAGGATTTGACCAGCTGCAGGCAGCTAGTTACTCATCAACCACTACCAGCAATTCAGATTTGTGCTTTTCAATGAAATTATGTGCCAAACAGTTTATGAGACACCCCTTTAACCCTGCATCACCCACAGATTAGCTCAGCACCGCCTCAGACTCCATCTGTCAAGTCACTGCTGACAGCTCTCAAAAAGGACCCCATGGGAAGCAGCCCAACAATGTCACTGCCATTAGTCACCTCTCACTTTGTTTCTCTTTCTCCCACCCATACTATTCCCAAGGAAGTTTTATTTTTAAAAGTTCCACTTTCTTTCCTGATGGGAAAGCCCCTTAAATCCTTTGTAACCGCCCTGCTAGTACTTGAGATATATTACACCTCCCTCTTCCTCATTATGCAGTAAGCCTCTTAGATTATGAGAGGCAGAAATTAATTTGTCATAATTTCATTTTGATGAACCCTGATGCCTACTGATCATGATAGTTATATTTCTTTTTTTTTTTCCCCCTCCAGGTGCTGATAAACTACTTATTTCTTTTCACCTATTCTTGAAACTACACTTATTCTGAGGTAAACCATCCTCCTGCAGCAGATTTCTGCAAAAAGCAAACAAATCCCTCCCTTCCCTGCCCAAGGACCTCAGCTGCCCTCCGTGAGCTCTAAATATTCACCCAAATTTCTGAAATTGCCCCGAAAATCCTTTTAGCGCCCCGAGACAAACGGCACCACGGCTGTGACCGCTCTGATTGCTTTGCCCGTGCTCTCTAATTCTGTCCTGCCTTTCACATCCCTGCATTAACCAGGGGACAGCAGCACAGCATCTGTCACAGAGAGGTCACAGGGATGTGGGGATGTGCTCCTGCAGCAATTCCCAGCGGCAGAGCCGGCGGTGCCTGCAGCAGTCACCGAAAGCAGCTGAGCAACACTCAACCTACAGAGCTGCTATCACGCCTTCCTTCCTGTGATTTGCTGCAGCTCCTTGCTGAAGCTTGGATTGGAGCTGCCTTTCCAGGTTTTTCAGGGTTGGGACTCGATGATTTTTAGGGTTGCTTCCAGCCCAAGATGTTCTGTGATTTGGTGATTCCTATTCTGCACAGGGAAAGCTCAGGGTCGCTGCTTTTAGGGCTCTTAGAAGGAGTTAAGTCAGCTTGGAGGGGAGAATTAAAGACTTTCTGAGTCCTGCTTGTAGTCCAGAAAAATAGAGAAAAAAATTATATAATGTAAAAAAGAGTCTTAGAAACTGGTGGAAGGTGTCCCTGCCCACTCAGGGGTTTGGAGCTATATAATCTTTATGGTCACTTCCAACCCAAACCATTCAATGACTCTGTGATGAAAAATCCCCCTGCCCTGGAATGGCAGAGATGTGGATGTTGTCTTAATTTCATCATCAAATCCTTCTGTGTGTGGACTTCAACAAAAGCAAACTCCTTCTTAACAAAATACTCATTGCACACGAGCTGGAAGCTACAGACTCAAAATCCAAAATAAAACAAACCCCAAGGACTTCATGAAGATAAAAATGATGACTTTTGAAACAAGTTTACTCATAATTTATGCTCCTGTAGATTAGCTTGTGTGTTTCAGCATAGAACCACAGAGATTGCTTTGAGGGTGCACAAATGTGCCAGAAAGTGCCCTGCACACACACAGACACGTATGTGGGAAAGACAAATGGACAGGAGATAAATGGCACTGCAGATTAATGGAGTCTATTATACTTTCCACACTCCCTCTCTTGGTTTTAGCATTTAACATGCATTCAATACTCAACAGGGCACTGTGAAAAGCAAAGATGAAGGGTTCTTTACTGATGTGAATGAATGATTGCTTCAGCTCTCCTTGAGAAATCACAGTGGAACCACTGTTAATAAAAGAGCCAGCACTTGGGGGATGAAAAGTTTTGGTAAAGAGAGATGTAGATTTTTTTTAAGTTTTATTTCCATGTGTTTTCTTGCCACCAAATTTTTTCAGTGGCGAGAGCATGTAGAGCAAACATCTGCAAAAAGGGAACAAATCACATCAATTTCTAAGATGTAGGCATTTTCATCCCAGAAAATACGTTTCATTAAAAAAAAAAAAAAAAACCAAAAAACCCAAATTTGCTTAAACCCAGGCAATTTTAATTGAAAAATGAATCCATTTCACTCAAACGACTGCGATGAGTTTTGTTATTCTGTGAAGTGAGCAAGAAATCAAAGGCAAACAAACAGCCTGAGACACTTTTCAGCTGGCTGTGGTTATTTGTGTATTTCTAGTTAGGGGCATTAAAGCACAAATGCTCCTGTGTGTATGCTTAAATTAAGAGATGTGCCCAAACCCGGTTCCTCCATCAGGATTTAAGTGAGAGGGAAAAGGCATTAGCAGCAATTGTGCCCCTGGAATTGTCAGTGTGGAGCAAACAGGCTGTCTCATAGAGCTGTGAAAAATGTCCACCCTTGGACTAGCAGGAAATCTAAACAGAAAGGCAATGACCAAGCAATTCTTCTGCAGTCCAAAGAGCAAAGCCAGGTGGTTTATCATCTCCAGGAAAGTCAGCTTTAAGAAGCAGCAGACAAATATCCAGAGCCCTGAAGCAGTGCAGGGACACGGTGGCTTCATGCACAGCCCTGGCAGGAATGTGGGGTTCAGGAGGAAGCAGCTCAGAAAACACATTTGTTACCCTGGTCCCCAATTTCATCCCAGGTTATAAATGAAGGAAACCTCACCATAAAGTTCACAGACCAAACTGGAGGAAGGTTTGATTAACACTGGTTTTCTTGATGGAGAATATGAAAAAAATGTTTTAAAACAACAGCACTGGGGACACCAGGTTTGTTAGAAATACACTTTTTAGGCATTATAGAAAGACTTCATAATGCTCCACATTAATGTTAATAAACAGTGAACTGTAAATATAAATTATTTAACCTATCTGTGCAATGAAAATGGATTGGTATTTACAACAGGTGTTGAAGATGATGCAAACTCCACTAACAGTGACACAACATGCAAAGATACCCAATATTTAACCAACTCCTGCTCTATTTGTTTTGCTTTGGTACCATCATTGGCAGAGGCAATGGCACAGCTTTTGGCTTCCAAGACAGATGTTTATGGATCCCACAAGTTGGATTTCTTCTGGTATCTCTTTCTTTTCCATCTGGAAAATCCATTCAGGTGGGACAAGATGATTTTGGGTTTATTCACCTGGGATTTAAATGCAGCTTCACAAACAAGTCCTGCTTCAAACATGGCTCATCCATAGAGTCCATGCCCTTCTAAACAGAAAAACATCTTTTGAACTTGTCATTACACAGACAGATCCCTTTCTGTCCCCAAAAAACCCAGTCTTATTATGCTTTATTTATGTCCTACATTTCACCTCCCTGGTTCCAACCCTCTCTCTCACATGTCCTACAGAGATGGAATTAAATTTTCCCTCCATACAATTTTTGCACTCCCAACAATATGAATTTCACTAAAACCAAACACCATCCACAAATTCTCTAATTCCTAAAACAAAAACAAACAAACAAACAAACAAACCCCAAACAATTTTACACCAAGAGTTTGCTACTATCCTATTTTTATATCAATCTCCATAAACTCAGATGCTCAATTCCAAGTTCCTGTGTAAATTTCCTCAGCCCTGCTGAGGAGGTGAGGCACATCTGGAGTGTTGTGCCCAGTTCTGGGCTCCTCAGCACAGGAGAGACATGGAGCTCCTGGAATGGGGCCAGGGAGGGGTGATGAAGATGATTTGGGGACTGGAGCATCTCTCATAAGAAAATGCTGAAGGAGCTGGGGCTGTTTAGCCTCAAGAAAAGACAACTGAGAG
>JAHXMQ010000807.1:142884833-142895615 GCA_020466415.1 Ammodramus savannarum pratensis | reverse complement strand
TCCCCATGTGCCACATCCACGTGTCTTTAAAATTCCTCCAGGGATGGTGACTCCACCACTTCCCTAGGCAGCCTCTTCCAAGGCTTTTTATGAAGATTCTTTTCCTAATATCCAATAGAAATGTTTCCTGGCAGAACTTGAGGCTGTTTCCTCTTGTCCTTTTTGCTTGAGGGATATGCAAGACATGGTTCCATCCTATGTCACCTAAACCAAGAGCCTCTAAGTGCACAGCCTTCTCCATCCACATCTGGCTTCCCATGGAGGAAAAGAAGAAAGAAAGAGAAAGGGAAACAAAATAAAAGCAGGATGAAATCCCCCTGATGATATTTATCTACTCTCCCACTTGGCCTTACAGATATTGTCTCCATCCCAGAGCCACCAACAGGTCACAGAGCACAGGAAGGAAAAGGGGATTTAATGATAACTCTGATCATGAAGATGCCACCAAACAACACCATGTGTGCAACAGCACTTCAATAAAAATTAATTTAATTGCAGAAGTTCAAATAATTAAGCACATGCATAAAAATTAGTAGTCTTACCATCCTTTAATGCTCTAAAAAAACCAAGACAGCACTGTGGAAGTTAAATGTTCAGCTAAAGTGAATGGTTTAAATCTGTAGAAAGGCTTTCACTTGGATCAAGCACTCTAGAACACGAGAAGAGAAGGAAAAGGAGAAGGAGAAGGAGAAAGAAGGAGAAGGAAAAGGAAAAGGAATAGGAAAAGGAAAAGGAAAAGGAAAAGAAAAAGGAAAAGGAAAAGGAAAAGGAAAAGGAAAAGGGAAAAAGGAAAAAGGAAGGAAAAAGAAAAAGAACAACCTTCCAGTCTCCCCAGGTTGTCACTGCACCATTCCTCTTTCCCCTCTGTCCTTGAAAAAATCACAAGTTTTAGTCATACTCAAGAAATTCATGATTTATAAAACTATCAGTTTTTCTATGTATCATACTTAGTTACCCAGGAAAAAAAATCCAACCAACCCACTGTATTTGGTGGGAAGATGCAGTAGCAAAATAATAATAAAAAAACCCAACAAAACAACAAAATCTTGCTATTTCAGTTCCATAAGAACCTCTGCAGAACTTCAGACCACCTCTACTACTGCTTTTTACTACTGAACAGCTCCATTTCACAGTCCCTGTCAGTCTGCACATGCCTTGGATTCCCACATGGCCATTCAGGAGCTCAAAAATGTCATGTCTGTTATTAAAAATAACCTCCAAACATTTTTTCCTTCATTCATTCATAGCAAGAGGTGCTTCATTCTGGGTGAACTTCCAGCCTGCTTCTGCAAGCAGAACTGACTCACTTCTCCCACAAACTACTGCATGCCTTTTACATTATTCATACTCCCAAGTTGTTATTTCTCTGCATTAGCAAACAAGAACAAAATATCCAGGGTTTCATTTTTATGTCTTTCAATGAGGTGAAAATGCTGTCGATGGATTTCTTCCTCAAGCAAAAACTTTGCTGGACCAACAGCCTGCTGTAATTAAGGTTAGACACCTCAATTAAAAAGAAAATCCAATTTTTGGTGTGTTGTTTCTTTCCGTGACAAAATCACCATTTCTGTATGTGATACGTGAGTTGCAGGATGCTGCCAAATAAACTGTAGCACATAAATATAAAATGATAGAGATTATTAAAGGTTATTCTGAGCTAAATAATAAACACACTGCAGCTGAATTTTCTCAGAGGTGCTGGACCAATATGCAAAAGATTGGAGATGGAAAAGAAGTAATTAAAGAGGTAACTCCCATCCCTAGCCCAGCTGCTATCCCAGTCTTCTGGGTGTTTTTCATGGCCTGAAGCTTTCACCAGTTTTAGTTTGACAAATGGGTAGTGGGAAAAAAAATAAAAAAACACATTATTTAGGACCTTTTCCACATTAATTAAAAACTTGCTGATGAGACAGAAGAAACAATGCAAGCCATGTTTCTGCCCAGAGAGGTTGTGGATGCCTCATCCCTTTAAGTGTTCAAGGACAGGTTGGATGAGGCTCTGAGCAATCTGATTTAGTGCTTGGCACTTATTCCCATGCAAGGGGGTTGGAATTATATGGTCTTTAAGGTCCCTTCCAACCCAAACTACTCTATGATACCCTATATATAGGAAATAAAATGTCTGCAAATATAAATACATAATTTGGTAACTTCCAATTGAAGATGTTTGGTTTAATGGTTTGAGACCCAGGTGGATCAAATCCTTGCTCCCCATTCCCCCTCATCCTTGGTCACCTGGGATGCTCCCACAGAGCCAGGGAACATCCCAGCTCTCTTCCTACCCCATTCACTGGCTGCATTTACAGGGCTCTGCTCTGCAGCTAAAAACAGCAAGGTTAACTGCAAGATTTTACATCCTTTCTCAAAATATGGGTGGGAATGATGCAAAGAGCAAGGGGATTCCCTTCCTGTTTCCATCACTACTTATTTTTTCTTTTTATTTTTTTATTTTATTTTGAGTTTCTTTGCATAAATTAAACCCTGAAGAAGGGTGGAAGGAGCAGAGAGGGAAATGGAAGGGGTGGGGAAGTGCAATGCAATTATAACACCTAAACCAATCTATTACAGAGCTGCAGGGGACAAGGACAGAGAGATCCTGTCGTGAATAATTCCTGCTGCTCCTGAGGGCTTCACCAGCCCAGCTCCAGCCTCCAACACCTCCAGTACCAGGAGAAGGAGCTGCCTGTGCTGAGCATCCACCTGACTGGGCAATGGAAAGATGTCCTGCTCCCCCTGGCCAAGAGTGATGCAGGTGAAGCAGAGCCAGGCTTTAATCAGAGAAGAACTGATAAATTGATAAATAAAAATTCACATCAGGGTGAGTTTTGCAAGATTTAGGGCTGGCTGGATGCTGGTGCCACTCAAAAAGTGTGACCAAAAGTAAGGCTGTGTAAAATATATTTACCAACTGCACTTGCCCCTCCTCTGAGTCAGAGAAATTAACTTTTCCTTTGGAAAAAAAAAAAAAAAAGGCAGGAAAAAAGTGAATGCAACAAAAGAGATGGGAAATTCCAGGTGCTTTTTCTGGAATTTCATGGAAAGAACCACCATGATGTCAGGGTGGATGGGGAGCACTGATATTGTAGAAAGGAGTGGGGAAATTACAAATCTAATTCAGATTTTCATTGCACAATAAAAGAAGGGAGAGGGATGAAATCCTTGACTGTGTGCCACCGTGTCACTTCCAGAGAGAGGATTTTCTGACTGCCACTGTACTTCACGTGGCAGCTTTAAAGGTTATGGCTGAAGGGGCTCTTCCAGCAAAGCCTTCAATGAACTCTGAGTGAAATAAAAACACACACCAAACAAATCAACAACAAAAGCAAGGCAAGGAAAAAATTTCTGAGCAAATATCCCCAAGGGCTGCTGCCTTGATCTGGAAACCTTCCTGCCTCCTGCAACACTCTCCCAAATTAATTTAGTAGTGGGATCATGCATAGCAACACCCAGGTTCAGTAAACAGCAAAGCACATCCTACCACAAGGTCAAGAGCAACCTAGAACTGCAATTGCTGTCTGTCCAGCCAGGCAACACAAGTGTGCAGCATCCCTCTCATTGCCAGGCAAAATGTTTCCATTTTCAGAAATCTGCTACCGGCAGTGAAGCGCTCACAAATAATGGATCGTGATATGAGCTCAGAGAAATTTTTAGAGGAAGCAATTGAGGATAACCAAGTTCAAAAAAGGCTTAAAGAAAAATCCTGCCAATTCACACTCAGGAAAACAACAAACAAACCATAAATTAATAAAGTACACCCAGCCAATCATACACACTCCTTGTCCCTATTTTGACTTGAACAATAAAGTCCTGAGAGCTCATGATGTTGTCCTCCAGCAATCACCATCTTGCTGGTGTCTAAATTGGAAAGAAGGCTCAAGGGAGACTTTATTGCTCTCTAGAACTCCCTGAAAGGAGGCTGTAGTGAATGGGGCTCAGCCTCTTTTCCCAGGTTTCCAGTCACAGGACAAGGGGCACTGGCCTTAAGTCATGCCAGAGGAGGTTCAGGCTGGATAAAAGGAAAATTTCCTCACTGAAGAGTGGTAAAGCATTGGAACAGAAAAGCAGCAGAGTCACCATACCTGGAAGTGTTCAAAAAATGAGCAGATGTGCCACTTTACCATATTATTTAGAGGGTGTGGTGGTGTTTGTTCAAAGGTTAGACTTTGACAATCTTAAAGGTCTTTTCCAGCCTTAAAGATTCCATGATTCTATGATTTCATCTCAAGACACTTCTCCCTGGACACAATTTATCCCATGACCATTCAACAGCTCCACCAGGTGAGAACAGCAGTGCTACCATCACAGCTGATGGTTCCAAAACTGCCCACAGGCAGCAGAAACCAAGCTGGAAGCTCCCTGAGAGAAAAGCTGATGTCCACAAGCACCACCCAGCTGGAAATTCATGGCAATCAGAGGACACACGGCTGGCCTCAATCCTATTTCCATCAGAAATGTTTTGACTTGCAGTGGGTGCCCTGAAGTTGAGATTATTTTCCCACCAAGGCAGCAGTTACCCCACCAAAAAAACACAAACTGAAAACTCATTTTCTATTTTTCTTCCTCAAGCTGAATCCCACTTGGATTTTATCTCTGGAGTAACAAGGATACTGATGCAATAGGAACACCCAAAACCAGAACATCAGATTCCTTATTCCCTAAAGAGTAAACAAATACCACATTGACTTTTAAGCTGAAAACCATTTGTTTTGGTTGTTCACTGAGGTTCTGCATGTCTGTGTGTGCTGGTGGGGTGGAATAACCATAAAAACATCCCACATGGAAACAGCATTAGCACATTCCTTTTGTAGATATTTTTCTCCTCTATCAGTGAACTATTCACAGAATAACCCCTCACGTGCACCACCCAGCACAAAAAATATAAATACATTAATCTACAACTGCAAGAACAGAAGGATGAATAGTATCAGTAGTTTGAATCATGCTTTCCTTGCTTGATTCCACTGGTTGCAACCTTTGATGGAGTCAAGCACCTTATTTAGGGTATCTGCTTTGGAATAAAAGGAATCATTTTCCAGACCATAGAGGGGCTAAGAGCTAGATGCACTTTAATCCCTTCTGCTGTGGAGAACAGCTGGCTATGTTCCAGTAATCTGTTTTACTTATTTCCCATTCTTATATTTATCTATTTGTAGATGTTAAAAAAAATTAAAAATTTTAAAAAAAGGGACAAGGCAAAGAGGTGGTGGAATAGTGGAATAGCAGGTGAAGGGCTCAAGAACTGCTTCTCCCAAAGCCTATCCATTATCAACTTGATTTCCTCAGCAGAAATAATCTCATTTCCAAGCAGGAAACAAAATCTTCCACCACAAGCACATGAACACCCACAGACATAGGATCACATTTTCAGTACAACTGAAATGTTAGTCCACAGATGCTCCAAGGGCTGGAGAGCTGGGGCTGGGAGAGCTGGGGCTGCTCAGCCTGGAGAAGAGAAGGCTTTGGAGACATTTTAGAGACTCTTCCAGTGCCTGAAGGGGCTCCAAAAGAGCTGGGGAGGGACTTGGGACAAGGGATGGAGGGACAGGACAAGGGGGAATGGCTTCAAACTGACAGAGGGGAGATTTAGATTGGATATTAGAAAGAAATTGTGTATTTCTGTATGAGAGGGTGGTGAAGCCCTGGCACGGGATTCCCACAGAAGCTGTGGCTGCCCCATCCCTGGAAGTGTCCAAGGCCAGGTTGGATGGAGCTTTGAACAGCCTGGTCCACTGGAAGGTGTCTCTGCCCATGGCAGGGGGTTGGAACTGGATGGTGTTTAAGATCCCATCCAACCCAAACTGTTCTGTGATTCCATGATTTTTTTGCAGGATGAGAACATTCTGGGGAGCTGAGAGCAGCATCTGTTTGCAGTAAAGCCTCACTACCTACCCTTGAGGTTTATTTGCATTCTGTCACACCAAAACTGCCAAAGCCCCACGTGTTTAACTGGAGGAGCAAGCCTTTTGTATTACAAATTTAAAAATAAATATATTATAATTAAAATATATTATAGTCAGCCACCAAAACCACCTCCTTCCTGACAGACATCCCGGCTCTAAAAAAGAGAAACAACTCAAAGGGACTCTCTCAACCTCCCCCTTTCCCCAAGCACAAAGTGGATGCTATTTAAATCCAGTGACAATCTGCAGCACACAAAGGACAGAGAAATTGAATTTTGTGGAGAAATGATGTAATATGGTGAAAAATAATAATCAAAGGCTGAATTTGTGCTATTTCCAACAGGCAGCTCAGCATCCATAGCTGTGTTCCTTAGCTGTGCTCTCCTACAAGAGCATCCTGTCAAAAAGTAACATTAACTTTCTACAGCCCATATATAGCAGTGACATTTTTATTCTGCTAATTGATTAAAAAAAGAGGTAAAAATAAAATCAACTTTTGAACTACCTAAGAGCAGTAGCTTTTTGGCATGGAATGATGCTATTTGAGATGAGTGCAGAGTCTTTTAAACAGCACATTTGCCATGGACAAAGCTCTCTGCAGGCACCTTCTCTTGCCTGCAAGGATGATAATTATTTTCAGAGGAATAAATCCTCACTTGTAGTTTGCAACATCTCTTTCAGCCCTTCGAAACAGCATGATCTGAATTCTTTTCAGTGCAGCACTGCTGACCTTCACACATATAATATTACATTCATTAAATATCCCTTCTAGCTTTGTTGCTGAGATCTGCCACTCTGGACAATTTTTCTTGTCCAAAACTGTAACTCCACACCGTGGAAGGAGAGGACTGTGGGTAGTACACACCTCAAAAGGGTCTGATGCTTCTATTTTTTATTTTCATGCATTAATTTTCAAAATAGGTTAGGAATAACTGGAAACTTCCTAATTAACACTGCTGGCAGCTCCCACTCCAAAAGGAAATACAACTCTGTGGCAGAGAAAAGCAAACTTCTCTAGATTTAGTTATTTGCCATTTAATTCATGAACAGAGTTGTAGCTGTTTACAACTCTGTAACTCTCTGAAGGTTTTTGGTATTGAGGGAAAAGAAGAGAAGACCAATTTAAATGCACACATCCAAACAAAGCACATTTTAATGCTTAACAGGGACATTTTGATGCATCAGTAGATGTCACACCTTTGGAATCCACAGTAAATACAAGCTGTGGGAATCAACACATCATCAGTGCTTCTAGGAGCAGCAGAAATGGACCAGAAATGGATTAGATGTTGATGTCTTTTGGCTGGAAAATAAAGCAGATTGCTTCTCAGGAAGGCACTCAGAGCCCAACTTCCCAACCTTGCTGCACGCAGTGGCACAGAGTTATTTACAGACACCAGGGGCCTGCACCAAAATTTACTGAGAGCACTTTCCTCTTCATTTCCAATTCCTTCTGCTCAGCATTTTTCTGCCAGGCCATCACAACCCTGATTTTTTTTTTGCCAAACATGACATTTTAAAGGCATCATGGACTCCAAGGGACTTCCACACAGCTCCTCTAGATCCCATGCCAAGTTAAATCAGAGAAGGTCAATGGTATCCAAGGTACAAATCCTCTCTGGCTGCCAGATTTGGAGTCAGCCACTTCACAGACAGTGGGGTGGGTGGGCTGATTGCACAATCCATATTCTAAATTCACCTGAACACCTTCATCTAGCAAAATTTCAGTTATCACAAAACCATAGGACACTTAGAAATGCTCTTGGCATTCCTTTTCTGGGGTAAACTGGGTGGTTTGTAGCATTTAGTGGGTGGAAAAAGGACAGAATGAGAGTAGAGCCACAGAAATAGATGGTATTGTGGATAGCTCTTATAGAAAGCCATCAAATGTCTACAAAATGCCATAAAAGGAGCTTAAAATGGGATACAGTGACCCAAATTTGCTACAAAAATCGGCCTAAATTGCTAAAAATTGCTTGGAAGCCTTTCTGTCTGCCTAGTCAAGAACCACTCAAAACCACTCCTCAAAACATCATGTGTTTTGCTTAACCAAATTCCAAATACACCAAAATGCTCTTTTCCAGTTGCTCATCCCAGAGACCAATGCAGAGTGCACCACAGATCTCATCTTTCAATAAACCAAAGCCTCCCTACACACATCCATTTGGATTAAAAAAACATTCAGGGATCACTTAAGCCGCAGGGATCTAAGAGAAATTCAAGAATTCTGATACTTCTGGGATGGTATCTGCCACTGGAATGGTATTTTCCAATATTTCACTGTGATCTCCAAGGAAAGGCAATTACTGATTTATTTCATGTATAGAGACAGGGGAACACCTGATTTTAGCTCAGATAAATGAAAGGATGACCAGGTCTCATGGGAGGTGTCCCTGACCATGGCAGGGAGGCTGGAATGACAAGACCTTGAAGGTCTCTTCCAACCCAAACAATTCCATGATTCTCTGACAAGAGCACTCCAAGGTGTGAACATGAGGGAAGCAGAAAGCTTCTAGGTAAACCCTCCAAAATTATTTTTGGAACACTTTGTTAAAGGCAATGAATTCAATTTCAATAAATTCAATAAGAGCATAACAGGGACTGATGTTTTTTCGCCTCCCACTCTTGGATCAGCCTCTCCTGGGAAACTCTAAGAACTCAAAAAAATAATTTTAAAATGCTAAACTAATAATAATGGTATTGTAAAATAAAAAATAATTGTAAAATGCTAAACTAAAACACAAGAAAAGGTCAAGCTGAATTACTGCATTGGAGATAAATTTTCACATTCATCTTCCCACTGTGTGCAGTTCTGAGCTTTCCTGGAGACGCAGATGAAGGGATTTTGGAAAAGACAAAAATGAGAGTGGTGAGGCAGTGGAAGGGTTGACCAGATAATTTTTGGCTGCTCAGTGCCAGGATCTGTTTAATGCCAGGCTGGATGGGGCTTGGAGCAACCTGGGATAGTGGAAGGTGTCCCTGCCCATGGCATGGGGTTGGAATGAGATGGAATTTAAGGTATTTTCCAACTCAAAGCATTCTCTGGGCAGAAGGAAAGCTCAACATGGAATTTTGGGATGAGCAATGCTGGCAAATCTCTCTCAGCATCCCAAAAGTGGTTTTGTAGCTGTACAGGGAAAGGAGGGGGAGGCTCAGAACTGCAAAGTGAAGAGAAAAAGTCAGCAACTTCTCCACAGCCAGAACCACTTGCGAGCAACAAAAAAAATTGGTTACAGAGAAACTCAAAGGCTCAGCCTCTATTTTATAAACGAGAATAACACTGACCTACTTTCCAGCACACTTGCAAAGCTGCTGGAGATGCCACAATGAAAGGCACTACAGAAACCTAAACACTGCCTCAGATATACAGCAATAAGGTTATCACTGAAATGCAGCAAGGCACTTTCTACAGTGAAGGTAACAGATAAGGGATCAAATAATACAGAGAGCTGGAAAATTTTTTTTTTTTGAAAATAAGTTTCTAAAAAGTATTCAGGACATACTCTTGCAAATGGTGCCTCACATCTTTTAATAATCACAGAAAGCAAAAGGAACTTCTTTACGTGGCAAGGTTCTTCTCTGGAAGAGCCCCAAGAGATAACCTCCATGGAGCTCAAATTATTAGCTTGAAATACAAGGAGGAGCTTATCCAGCCAGGATTCACATCTATATGGGATAAGGAATTAATCAGGTCTTGGGTGATTCAAAGGAAGCCCTCTGTGGTAAAATGGAGCAATGTAAAAGAACAGAAATTTCCCTGGTGGAGAGAAGACGAGGTCTTGCACCCTGCACAATGTATGTAGCTTTTCTAGGGGAAAAAGCAAAGTTGGGCTGTTGAGTTTTTTAGAAATAACTTGGTTTCTTGCTTGCATTTGTACAGCCATGCAAATGAAGCTCAAGCCTCCACCAAGATATACATTAAAAATATTATTTCTTTTCAAAATGCTGAATTGGCCCTTACCATTTATAGAGACAAGTTTTCAAATCTTCTGCTGCAGCAGTTCCTCCCTACATTCCCACTGCCTATGAAAAGACATTCTTTCCTCCAAAACAGGAAAAAAAAAAAGTCAATCTTTGCAGGATGGGGGCTTTGGTAAGCAGAATGGGAGTGTGTCTGCAGATCACCAAAAAAAAAAAAATTAGAAAAAAAATTGAGATAAAGATAGCAGGTCCATCAAGAAAGCTTTCAAAATGTGAAAAATTACCATCAGCTCTTGATTTCAAGAGCTCTATTGCACCAATCAGCATTTGGTCCTTTCATTTTCATTTCAGCCTTGAGACCACCACCTGCTCAACCCTTTGTATTTCTTCAGGAGTCCTATTCAGACCTGAAAATGAAATCATAGAATTATAGAAAAGGTTGGGCTGGAAAGATCCTTTAAAGGTCACCTAGTTTCAATCCCCTGCATTGAGCAGGGACTTCCTCAACCAGACCAGTTTACTCAGAGCCCTTTCCAATCTCACCTTGAGACTTTCCAGAGATAGGGAGGCCACAGCTGGGCAATCTGTGCCAGGGCCTCACCATAAAAAAAAATATAAACTAGAGATTGTTAATCTCTAGTCTAAATCTACCTTCTTTTAATTTAAAGCAGTTACCCCTTCTACTAACAATGTGCACCCCACATCTTCTTTTTATGAGCTCCCTTTAGGTACTGAACGGCCCCAGTAAAGGGGAGGGAAATAAAAGCTTTTAAACAAGTGAGAGAATATCTGGAATTAACCATTCAGAAGCCATCAGTGTGAAGAAACACAGTCTGCAGTGCAGTAACACACAGAAACTTTGGCTGTTTCATCAGAAATGCATCTCAGAGGTGTTTTAAATCCCACAGACTCATAGGGTGTGGTGGTGTTTGCAGGGTCTTAGGATGAGGGAAGAGACGAG
>JAHXMQ010000807.1:142843006-142869099 GCA_020466415.1 Ammodramus savannarum pratensis | reverse complement strand
ACATCCACACACCTGTTAAATCCCTCCAACACTTCCTTGGGCAGCCTGTTCCAATGCTTGGCAACTCTTTTGGTGAAGAAATTATTCCTAATATCAAATCTAAACCTCCCCTTGTGTCACCGTCATATTTTCTGAACAATCCCTTTGCCAGGATTTCTACTCCTGGGAAGTTGAGAAGCCTCAGAGAAAAATGAAAACAATAATTATCTGATCCGCTTCTTCTGTGTTTTGCTGCTTTGGAATGTGGTTTGGACATTGTTTACCAACTGGTCACTGTTTTATTGGTTTCATGTGAATTGTTTTGACTTAATGACCAATCATGGTCCAGCTGCATCAAGGCTCTGGAAAGAGTCACAAGTTTTTCATTATTATCTTTTAGCCTTCTGTCTGTATCCTTTCTCTATTCTTAAGTATAGTTTAGTATAGAATTCTTTAATATAATATGGATCATAAAATAATAAATTAACCTTCTAATAACATGGAGTCAGATTCTCAATTCCTCCTCCATTTGGGGAACTCAGAAAATATCACACCCTGGCACCACTTGAGTCCTCTTGTCCCATCATGAGCTTTGAGCCCTTCTGTGTGCCCTTGGACAAAGCACCCAGGTCATTCACACCCCTGAAGACAAAATCCGCACGTGATGGAACAGTTCAAGAAAAGCAGCATTTGTGGGGTTCACCACTGACACCTGAAGAGATCAGAAGGATGGGGACAAGGAGAAAATGCAATGAGATCTAGCAAGGACCTGGGCACAATGAGGACATCAACACATGGATGTTTCATATCTATTTGTTTTAAAGGCTTATTTTATAGATAGCTGTGTGCACACAGATGTACATTTATGACTGATAAAAACACAGCTTTTCCAATTACTGTGCCTATAACTGAAAGCACCAATGACCAGCCAGAGACAAAGACAGAAAACCACTCAGTGAGACACAAAAAGTTTGAGCAGTGAAGCTGATGCTGGACTCAAATCCAGGCACAAGCTTAGCCCCAGTCAACCTCTCTTACTTGCATCACCTGCATGGCTGAAGCACGGGTCAGCCCAGCTGAACAAAGTCCCCAGGGGGACCCTGCTGGTCTACTTAGCAAGGAGTGGCCTCTCCAGACCTCAGCAGCCTCTGGCAAACACTTGGTGATGGGGATGAAGGGCTGGGGCCAGGGAGCACCTTGTGCTTGTGCCCTGTGCAGCCCTTCCAGCACAAGTGCCTTCACCAGTGCTCACCCAGCACAGAGCACAAAAAAGCTCAGAACAACTCCACTGCCTGGACTTGCAGGGTGTCAGGAGGTGAAGAAGAACAAATCTGAGCAGGGAGAGATTTGGACTCTGCCCTGCAATGATGTCCTTCTATAGCTTTGCTCTCAAAGCACCACCTGTGGCTAACCACAGTGAGGTTTTCAGGAGCATTCCCCACCCAACTTTGAGTGTGTGACTCTTCCCAAAGGGTTTCCATCCACTTTTCTCATCATGCAGCAGATTAACAGGGAGAGCAACAGATCCCTGGTACACATGGGGTGAGGAGAGGGCAATCAACAAGTGTGCAAGAGCACAAATTCAACACAGGGACAGTGACAGGACTGACAGGTCAACAAACTGATGGGGGCTAAAATGTTGTCAATACAGCCAAGGACCACATGACAGCTGGGGACAGAGATCCTGAGCACAGCCTGGCTGGCACCATCAGTGCAGCTCCCAAAGCACCACAGGACTTTCACATTCATCACACTTGGTGCTTTTTACAATTCACTCCACCACCACCAATGCCCTGCACTGGGTGACTCCAGATCCAGCAAGAGCAAGACTGGTCACAGACACAGAGATGCCACAACATCCCCCCCTCATTGCTGAAACAATCTGCTCCATCACCTGGCTGATTACATATTTTTATTTTTTTTTTTCATTGTCCAGGTTGCTCCCAGAGGCCATACTCCCCTGTACCTGCTCCTTTCTGCCACACAGAAGAAACTGCACAGGAAAATAAGAGATGGGAAGGGAAAGTCATAAAGCTGAGAAAAGATGCCCTCAGCAAAATTTGTTTTAAGGCACAACTAGCTGGTACTGAAAGCCAAATCCTCTAGTTTTCAGCCCAGACCCATGTGGGAGGACAATTTGTGTTCTCTCTCTCCAGCCAGAGGTGGTGCTTGGGGACTATTCAGGACAGCAGTAACACCACTAAAGCTCTGGGCTCAGTCCTGCTGGGAGCAGATCCAGGGGAATGAGCACTGGGATTTAGGGAAACAGCTCCTGTATCAAAGGGGACACCCATCACACTGATTCAGCACCAGTGCTGCCACAGGGGACAGGAAAATTACACAAAGCACTGCTCCCTCCCCAAACATGAGCCCTGCGGGGGATGAATCAGTTTCTGTCTCCAGGATCACCAAGAAGGAGTCCTATAAATCTCCCTATGCCTCCAAGGGGAGGTAAACCAGGTGGAAGGACAGAATAATCCCAGAAAAGGCCAGTGGAACTTGGCTGTGGCTGTGCTGCCCACAAATGGATCTGCCACAGCTGGATCTGCTGCTGGAGCAAACAGCAATTTCCCTGGGAGGGGACACATGAACATCCCAACAGTGTGACACAGACCAGCTCTACCCTGCTTGCCTTTCACACTGCCCAGGAGACCAAGAAGGCTTTGCCCTGAAGACCTAGAGAACAATGCAGTTCTCAGTGATTTTAGGGAATTTTGGGATGGATTATTTAGTAGGGTTTGCAGTTTCAGGGTAATGGTTTCAAACTGAAAGAGCATAGGGGTTCAGGGGAGATAAAAGATTTTGCTAAGACATAAAAATGTTGGCCACAGAGGTGACAGGTGCCCCATCCCTGGAAAGATTCAAGGTCAGGTGCCCCATCCCTGGAAAGATTCAAGGTCTGGTGGGATGAGGCTCTGAGCAAGCAGATGAAGTTGGAAATGTCCCACCATTGGACATCTCACTGCTCACTGAAGGGGATTATATTTTATGAACTTCAAAAGTTGCTCCCAACCCAGACTATTCCATGATTCAAATTCTGCCCAGCATCCTTAAGCACCCAAGTTTCAAAGCACTGCATTGTCTACATTTATTTTATTCCTGTGCATGGTTTGCTCTAGAGATTAAAGACATGGAACCAGCAAAGGATCAGCACAATGAGAACACAGGAAGAACATGAAAATATGGCCAAAGCTCTGAGACAACTCTTGGATAAAGTTGCTTTCCATATGAGTGAAGATAAAGCAGCTCATTCTAAAAGGGAGTGAAACTCCTATAAAATGAAGATCATGGGAAAAAAAAGGTTTCTCAAGGGAAAAATTTTATTTGCATCTGCCTGAGCCCCATAATTCCATGTTCAGGTGACCCTCTCCTGAAGAGATGCTCTTACCAGCTGCTTCCCAAGTCCTGCTGTCCTGGGCACACAAGACTTTCTTCTAATCTGGAAGAAAAAGTAAGATAACTGATAAGTACTGGGAAAAAAAACAAAACTTATTTCATTGTCATGGTTAAGGACATGGCAACCATCAGCACACCAAGAGCTCTGATATCCAGGCACATCCTGAACTGAGCTGTAGGAACAGGTACAAAGATCACTGTTGGTTCCTCAAAACATCCCAGCTGAGCATGAGGAACAGCACCTCCTTTTCCAAAGAAAGTTGATATGAATCTTTAAAATTCCTAGAAGGTTTCAGTATTTCCAGATTTGCAACAGTACTAAAGTGGGGGTTGGAATTGTTTGCAGAACACTGCAAAAATAATAAATAACATTAAAACCTTATAAAAATATTACAAAAGAAAATTAAAATCTTCAATGGAAAAGGAGAATCACTTGTTTAAGTGTCCAGTCTGTGGGAGGAGCACTCTGGCCACAATCCAGCTGAGCATTTCAGTGTGTCAGATCTGAAAGAAGAGGGAGAACCCTGCTGAATCAAGGTCTTGGCATTTCTCACCAGCTGCTTGTTTCTCTCTCCTGCTGGCCTTCAGACACGTACTCACACTCCTACCTTCCAAGAATTTCCAATTTTAGCTTTTATTCTAGAAACAACACCCCCTGGTTACAAAAGCAGCCGATTTTGCGGCCAGGAAAAAAGCACTGGTAGAACCCCAAGGGGCAGGTCCTGCATTAGATGAGCACCAGGCAGCTCTCAAGAGCTCACAAAAGGCATTTTAATTAATATTCCTGCTGCTTTGCTCAATTAACACCACTGAGGAAGCCCTTCACACACTGCCCTCAGCTCTGGTCACTGTGGGCTGAACACTTTAATAATCCTTTTGCATTTATAAATACTTCCTATACAAATGGCTTATACTTCCTACATGCATACTGTCTACAGAAAGCTCAGTTAAGAAAAAAAATCTAAAAAAAAAAAAAAAAAAAAGGCAATTTCCCCAGAGAGAAAAAATTGCAGCAATGATTTATATCTGCCCAGAGGAGCAGAGCAGCAATCCCAGCCCTCGGTGACCTCTGTGCAAACACACCAAGCCAATTACACACTGTGACAGAGGATTTTCCCCTCCCAGAGCAGCAGCTTCTCATTGCTTGGAATGAGAAACATCAAAAAGTGGTGCAAGCAGTGAGTGTGTGCTACTGAGCAGGCTGGGGACAACCAGCCTCGAGGTTTAATCAACATTTGGATGCAGTTGTGTGAGGGGTTTTGTAAACACTGATCTTATGGAGTTGTTACATCTGGAGGATGTAATTCCCACTGACCTGCCTGTTTAACCTATGGAAATCACCACAGGGTAACTCAGCTCAATCCTCCCACTCCTTCCCCTCTTGTTTCCCTTCAGATGAGTGCTAATCCACCTCATCCTTCAGTGTCCCACACTTGGGACATGCCCAGCAGCACTTTTATGTCCTTTGGCACGATAAAAGGCAATACACAAACTTTTTACAGCCACCAGTCATAGCCAGCAGCTGACAGAAGAAATGCTCTCAGCTTCCCAGAGTTTCAGAATAATTTAGGTTAGAAAAGACCTTTCAGATCCATTAGTTCAACTACTAAGTACTGCCAAGGCCACACTAACCTATGTCCCTAAGAGCCACATCCACACATCTTTAAATACTTCCAGGAATGGTGACTCAACCATGTCCCTGGGTAGCCTCTTCCAATGCTTGAAAAACCTCTCAGTGAGGAAATTTTTCCTTAGATCAAATCTAAACTCCCTTGGTGCAAGTTGAGACTGTTTCCTCTTGTCCTGCCACTTGCTGCTCAGGAAGAGTGGACAGGACATGGTGATATGCAGACCCTTGTTTGGCCCAGAACATTCTGATTCCAGTTTCTTGTTGAGTCACACCATCACTGCTCTGGTTATAAGGATGCTTTTTCTCCTGGACATCCCAGAGCCCCTTTCCTTCACCCCGTTTCTTTATCCTAAAGAAAAAAACAAAGAAATAAACAAACAAACAAAACAAAACAAAAAAACCACCCAGGGGCTGAGAGCTAGGAATGTGTGACTCCACAGGCCATTCTTTTCTGCTCCAGAAAAAAAAAAAAAAAAAAATTAAAAAAAAAATATTATAAGAGGTGCATTTAGGTCTGGATTTTAACCATCACAGGCTCACTGTCCTTGTTTCCTGCAGGGTATCACTCAGAGTAGCCAAACCCCAGGTGATTCCAGCAGGAGAAAGAAGGTACTTCAGAAGATTCAAAACTCAGCTCATCCTACCAGTGCCCACAAGGACACTGAAATTCCAGATCCCATCTGCTCCCCATAAGAGGAAGTTATCCCTCCTCCTGAGATGTTTACAAGGGGAAAAGCATCCCAACTTCCCAGCTGGTGCTTTGAGTCTTCCCCAATCTGCTCCATCCATGCTGTGCACTCCATCATCTGCTTGGAACTGGGATGGGAGCATCCTTTTCTAACACCCCAAATGCACCAGCTGAATTATTTCACTTTGGGCATTTTGGGGGTTTTTGCCTGTTTTCGTATTTGTTTGAAGAATTCAACCATGGGGCAAAACAATTTCTGTCTGTGCTGAGAGAGGAAACACTCCTGACTGTTTAGGTGAGATTAATTTCAGGATTGTGGCCAGACTGAGGAAATTGGTGGCAGAAATCCTTCATAGCTGGATAATGAGGTTGTGGCTTTATGAGTAATTCTCCTGAGTTATGTGCCTGGCACCTTGGGTGTGGGTGACACATTCCTTCCTCCCCTCCATTTTTTGAATGGGAAATGTCATCCAAGTGCACAAACACAGTATTTATTAAAAAAAAAATAAAAATAGCAACAACACAGCTCATGAGGTGGAGGCACAGATTGCATCTCACTTGTTCAATGTACAATCAGCTGCTGTCTGGAGGAATTTCCCTGCTGGGTTCTCCTGGATTCTCCAGGAAATTCCATCACAACTGTGATGTACCAAATATTCCAAACATCTAAAGAGCCTCTGGGGTGGAAACCAAGACAGTACCAAACCAAATCAACAAAAACACTTCCTGACCACCTCTGTTTTACCAATATTTTTGAAATGGAGAGATTAATCCAGACTTTCTCACTCCCTGCTGCTGAGCCACATCCACACCCATGGTCCTGCACTTTTCCTCCTCCCAGCCCAAAATGGCATCCCTGGATTGCAACCAGCTCCCCCTTTTTGAGCAAGCAAAGGCCTTCATATGGAGGTCACCTGAAGTTTTAATGCTGGCAAAACTCAGCTGCAAGGAAATTAGAGAAGAGGAAGAAGAGCCTTTTTGTGGAGATGCCTCTGCTCCAGCTGGAGCCATCACCTTCCATTACTCAGCTCCCTTTTGGGAATTCTCCTTGCCCTCACCTCTAATGACAGTTCCTGCTGTGGAGAATTCCCACATCCACCCTGCTTCTCCTGGAGGATGAATGAGCAGATGGGACCAGTGGAAGATGGATGAACTGGACAACTGGAGTCCTCCCAATCCCCCCCACAAAAGACAGAGGAGGCAAAGATCCTTCAGGGGTCAGAACTTTTTTTCTTGGTGTAGGAACAGGGTCAAGGGAGACACTCAGGTGGTTACTGAAAGGCTGTGCAACTAACTCATGTTTGCCTGGTTGGTTTTACCATTCCCCAAATTCCTGCTTTGCTTGCTTATGCCCCAGCCAACCCACTGCACTATTACAGCAAAATAAGTACAATCCTGGAGAGTTTTGAAATTAATATGATGGGCTTGCAAGCATCCTCCATCATGCAGAACTAAAATTAAAATGTACACCCGCCCTCACTTAACTCTCTGAAATCCACCAGGCAGAAACTTCCCTGTGTCACATCAAGAGACTCCAAAAGCTGAAGGGGTTAATGGAAAACTGCATTTCAGCTGCTACCAGGCTTCAGAGCAGGGTTCCAGCCCCACCACCATCATATCTGCTCCAGCAGACTGCCCCTGCCTGAGACACAGCAAAGATGATTTAGAGCAGCTTCCTCCATCACAGGGCTGACAATCATCCTCCAGTATAAATGGCTATGAGAGAAGCAGGGGAATGGTGGTTTCCAGACATTTTGGAGAAGGAAAAGGCAACCATGAGGTTTTCTCAGGAAAAATTTGCTGAAGGCGTCATGAGTGTTCTGGCTGTGCCATCACATTGACATGAGAGAAGTAAAATAAAGAAACCAGAAGAGAATTCATTTAATCTCTGCAAAAACCTCAGGGGACAGGTGGGAGCAAACACAAAGTTCAGGGACAACAACACAATGACACTTCACAAGGCGAGGCATCCCTAAGGAGAAAAAGCTTCTGAGAATCACAGAATCACAGAATGGTTTGGGTTGGATCTTGGTCCAAGCCCCTGCCATGGGCAGGGACACCAGACCAGGTTGCTCAAGCCCTGTCCAAACTGGCCTTGAACACTTCCAGTGATGGGAAATCCACAGCATTTCTGGGAAACATGTTCCAGGGCTCCCAGCCCTCACAGGGAAGAATTTCTTCTTAATATCTAATACAAACATGCCCTCTTTTCAGTCTGAAGCCATTCCCTCTTGCTTCATCACTCCATGTTCTTGACCAAACTCTCACTCCAGCTCTCTTGGAATCTTTTTAGGCACTGGAAGGGGCTCTCAGCTTTCCCTGGAGCCTTCTTGTCCTCAGGCTGAACAACCCCAGCTCTCTCAGCCTGTCTCCATAGCTCCAGTCCCATGATCAGATTAGTGTCCCTCCATCTGAACCACCTGGGGAAACATCTCTACCCTCAATGTAACATCAACAGAGAAATTTGGGACAAAGACCTAACACTGAGCTACCAGACCAGGGCAAACCTCTGATATCTGAGCTACAGCTGGTTTTACACTGCAATTCCAGCTCAGATTAGCAGTTCTATCAGAGGGACAGATCCTGACTCACAGCCCTGAAATCACTGTGAAAACCCTGGTCAGCAGCAAGGCACCAACATGGCAGGTCAAGACATCCCCAAGGTCTTGCTGCAAACCCCAAATGTTTTTTTTCTTTTCCTCATGCACGTGGCTGACATTTCCTTCATGGCTCATCCCACCATCATGACCACAGCAAGAAAACCAACACCCTCTCAGACACCTTCTGGGAGAGCTGCCTGCCCTTGATGGCAATTTTGGGGTTGAAACTGAGATGCAGATTGCTGCCAAAACAACCACCCTGGGGGAGCTGTTGCTTTTCCTCTTGAGATGCAGAGACACTTTCCATTTCTTCCCTCCCCTGACTTCTACTGAGTTTTACCAGATTTCTTAGAGAAGGGAACAGCAATTGCATGACTCAGAGGGAGAATCATCTTCTACCCAGCACAGAAATGCTCACGTGCACTCAAGGAGCTGGGTGAGACACAGACTTTTGTCCCAGGCCATGGTACCAGACTGGCAAAGCTCTGTCACCTGCCCAGAAGAAAACACAGGGAAGAAAAGAAGCAACAGCACCAAGAGTCAGAGGCTGAAATTGCAGGGATGTGATGAACAGAAAGAGGTTTCCTCCAAGAAACCACCAAGCCAAACATGAAAGTCCTCATCCCATGTGCAGAGGAGATCACAAGAGGAGAAATCTAGAGCTTTCTGCATGGAAGAGGCTGTTTGGGATCAGGTCAAGATGATCAATGTGGTCAAGGGATAAAAAGCACGCCCAGGAGCAAAGTGAAAGCAACAACCCTTAGTGATGCCCACAAAATCTCATCTACCATGCTGATTTGCCTTCTTCACGTGCTTTAAACTTTTGGAACACACCTCCAGAAAAAGTTGTGATTGACTGGAATATGTTTTCCATTGTCTCCACTTTTGGTGCATTTTTATGGTGGTGCCCAAATATTTAATTGCTGAAAAGGTGGAGTGAGGGTGGGCAGGGCACATGCTCAGAAACACCAGGAGGAGAGATGGCTCCTCTGTCACAGGAAGAGAGGTCTGGAAACAGCTTCTAGAATTAAACAAAAGTCTTGCCATAGGAACAAGAACATGATCCCCTGCAAAACTGCAAAATTCACTTGATGGTGTGCAGATATTTACAGCCCCCAGGGCTGTTTTCACAGTTATGGTTCCTCCTTATCCCTAATACAGCTGGCAGCAACACGTGTAGGATCTGGAGACTCTGTGCAAGGGAAGACAACTCATAAAGGCATCAGTGCATTTCAGCAAGGCCTTCAGAGTCAGTTATCTGATGTTTCAGACTTCACTGATGGCATTTATGAGCTTAAAAATGTATATGAGGCTTCAACATCCTCTCCCAGCCGCTCTCTTTAGGATGCAAATGCAGCTTAACACAATTAGGCAGGACAGAAAGCCCAGACATTTTACAGGATCAACTGCATTCCAGTTGTCAGGGGAAATAAAGAGACACCAGCTCAACAGACAGGCTGGACAAAAGCCTGTTTTCATCTCTGGATGGTTTTCACATCAGCACAGAACACTGCAAGGAGGAAGAGCCTTTTTCCAAAAGGCATCAAGCCCTGCTACAGCTCTGCATGGGGGAAAAATTGCTAAAAATAAATCTAATAATCCAGTATTTGTTAGAAAGAAAATAAAAAAAAATAATAATTATTTTTTTTTAAAAATCTCATCTTTAAAACTGGTAAAAACCAAAGCTCCAAGAAAGTTGCTTGAGCAGGGCACATTGCTCCATTTACAGATGTAAATAAAGCAGGAAGTAAATGAAGGAGGGCAGGTTTGGATCAGATATTGAGAAGAAATTCTTTACAGTAAGTGTGGTGAGGCCCTGGCACAGGCTGCACAGAAAGGCTGAGGACTCCCCATCCCTAAATGTGTTCAGGGCCAGGTTGGATGGGACTTGGAGCAACCTGGGGTAGTGGAAGGTGTCCCTGATCATGGCATGAGGGTTGGAATAAGATGATCTTTAAGGTCCCTTTTCACCAAAACCATTCCATGATTTTGTGATTCTCTGTGATATCTGAAACTCCCAACATCAGAACAGAAAAGAGAGAGGAGAGAGAGAGAAGGAGAAAGCTCTCAGTGTGAGGCTTCTGGAAGCTCAAGGTTTTCATTTCCACTGCTCAAGGTTCAGAATTGAGAAGCTGAGAAAATGTCTGGAGGTACCTTGAAACATTTCCCATCACGACTGCTCTTTCAAAGGAGAAGAAAAGTGAAATTGGCAGGAATTAGATATTTCTATATAATTTGTCATCTTTCACAGAAAAATCAATCATCCCTAATTCTAGGTATTTATCTTTTTTTTTTTTTTTCTATTAAAAGACCTAAATAAAGCATTTTTGTTATTACAGACTGCCATTAAAAATATAAATTAAAATAAACAGATTTATTAATTAAATCTTCTGAAGCATCTCTGCTATGAGGACAGGATGAGAGAGTTGGTGCTGTTCAGTCTGGAGAAGGCTCCAGGCTTAGAGCACCCTTTCAGTCCTAGAGGAGCTCCAAGAGAGCTGGAGAGAGACTTTGGACATGGAGTGGCAGGGCAAGGGGAAATGGCTTTAAAATGAAAGCAGAAAGGTTTGGATTAAATTTAGTAAGAAATTCTCTACCATGACAGTGGTGAGGCCCAGTCCCAGGTTTTCCAGAGGAGCTGTGGATGCCCCATCCCTGGAAGTGTCCAAGGCCGGGCTGGATGGGGCTTGGAGCAACCTGGGATAGTGGAAAGTGTCCCTGCCCATGGCAGGGGGT
Organism: Ammodramus savannarum pratensis; assembly: GCA_020466415.1. Taxonomy (NCBI): domain Eukaryota; kingdom Metazoa; phylum Chordata; class Aves; order Passeriformes; family Passerellidae; genus Ammodramus; species Ammodramus savannarum. The sequence goes on along the minus strand of JAHXMQ010000807.1, from coordinate 142,858,070 downwards.
GGAACTGGATGAGCTTTAAAGCCCCTTCCACCCCAAACAATTCTGTGATTCCATTAATGATTTTTGGAACTGGATTATCTTTAAGGTCCCTCCCGAGGTCCAAACCATTCTGTGATTCCATTAATGATTTTTGGAACTGGATTATCTTTAAGGTCCCTCCCAAGGTCCAAACCATTCTGTGATTCCATTAATGTTTTTTGGACCTACTCCTGAACTCCCCAGTGATTCTAGAGGAACTTTAGGCGGCAACAGAAACATTGACAAGATTATTTCTAGGAAAAATTCAAAACAACTTATGCTTCTCTTTGTAAACAACAGGATCAGGAGGCTCTCAGAAATCATCAGTTTGGCAGCTCTATCACTGCAAGAAGTGAGATGGAAAACCACCTGAGCACAGGTACAAGGTGCCAGGTGCTGATTTTCCACACCTGACATGCTGAAGCTGCTTGGACCATCCCTCCACACCTCTGTGCCTCCACCTCCCACCCTAAATCCTGCACCACAGCCCTGACCTTTGGGCAGTGCTTTAAGACCTCTGGGTCTGTTACACAAGCTCAGGTGTTGCCACCTCAAGCCCAGGTAATCCAACAGAAATCACTGCAGGGAGATAACAGCATGGCCTATCTGAAAATAGACAGAAATCCCCATCAAAAACATCTAAGTCGTCATGATAGAAAAATAAATCCAGGCAGATTGTTGCTCTCATTGTATGAATCATCATGTTGTTATAGCAACTTCATATCTGCACCCAATCTGAAAACCAAGCACAGCTGAAATAATATAACAGCATTAAGTTAAAATGATATATAACAAGACAAAAATGGATCGGCTCGATCTCCGAGGAGCACCCACACTTCTTTCTCACCCTCTTCCCTGCCTTTGGAAACATTGCTTTGCTGTATTTAAACAATAGATAAAAAAACAGCCCAAACTTGGAGCTCATGGAGAAGAGGAGCCCTAATGAGCTTTTGAATTCAGGAAGAGTCTTCAAAATGAAGAATCACAGAATTGTGGAATCAAAGAATCATTTAGGTTGGAAAGGACCTTAAAGATCATTTTGCTCCAGCCCCTCTGAAATGGGCAGGGACATTTTTACTTGTTTTAAATAAAAACAAGTGCAATTCCCAGTTACAACCACCAGATCCAGCCAACTGCCCCTATTGCTCCCATGCACTTGAAAATTCATGCATTGAATGAATTACATAAATTTTATAAATTTCTTATCTTTATTTTTAATTCATGCAATGCAGGACATATAAAAATATGTATGTACATTGTGTCTTGCTCTGTTCAGGAGTCCTGAGCAGAAATTCCAACCTGAACAGAACATTTAGAAGCAAGAAAGGGGATGCACAAGTTCTGGCTTTAAAATTGCAGGTCTGTGAGGTGATTTTATTGCAGGAGAAAAAGAGAAAAGTGTCACCAAGGTTCTTTCCATCTGAGCAACAAAGGAAGGAAGGAAGGTAAATAAACAGAATTGTTTCAGGGACTTGGCAGGAAAGCACAGCCCCTCTGCAAGGCAAAGGGAGCCCACCAACCTCCAAAACACTGCAGGTGCCTCAAAAAACCCTGTGGTGCCCCAATAAGTGCCAAAGATGAGCAGAAAGCACCACAGGGCACTTCACTGCTCCTCTCCCCATGCAATGCTGCCAGCAACAAGGTTGGAAGGAGAAGGGAAAGAGAAAAGAAAGAGGCTTGGGAGATTTGCAAATTTTGCTCTTGATGTTTCAAGCAAATTAAGACCAAATAAACCCCAAAATAGAAAAAGCAACCCACAAACCCACAGTTCTAGTCCCAACAAAGTCCTATTAGTCTTCACAACAGCACAAAAGTGACTCAATTAATTAAAAGCAAATAAAAAAGAAGCAGCCTAACTTATTATTTCAGAGTTCAAGACAGCAAAAGCACCAGTCTGCCCCAGACAGAACTCTATTTTTTCTTTTCTTCTTTTTCTTAAATGCATTTATTCATTAAGGCTTCCTCGTAGGCTGTGTAATGAGTCACTTCTTGCTTCTCTATGAAGTGCAAAGGGATGGAAAGAAATAGGATTTAAATGGAGGATGGAGACACTCACAAAGCCTGTTAGAAAAGCTTGAAAAGCTTTTGAAGGAGTCACAGATAAAGAGAGGCAACTCCTCACATGGACCCCAAACCCTTTTCTCTATCACCAGAGCTTTCCCAGGGTCTAAGCCTGGCTCTCAGGCAGCACAGAAAACCACCCCCTCTCCTCCACTGAGCTTCCTTCCTGCCCAGAACAGAGGAGGGGATGAGAAACCTGAAGCAGGAGTGATGCTGCTCCTCTCATGGACCTGGTGAATCAAAACTGTGGATGTGGCTTTCCCTGTGCCAGTGAAATACGACCAGGGGGGATTGATACCAGTTGGTATCAACAGCACAAGGCATTTCATGGCTCTCACCCCAGCAGCCTCCAGCTCAGAGTGAGCCACACACCTCCAATTATCCTGCAATTGTTGTTCCGAGAATCACAGAAACACAGAAGGGTTTGTGTGGGAAGGGACCTTAAAGAACATCTGGTTCCAAGTCTCCTGTCGTGGGCAGGACACCTTTCACTAAACCAGGTTGCTGAAAGCTCCATTCCATCTGGAATTACAATGGAGAGGAAGAGTCTTTCCAATCCATCAGATCAGAGATGCCAACCTCAATGAAAAGCTCAGGGGACAAACCCTCCCATTATCAGTCTTATCTCAGACTAGATTTAGAATATTCTGATTTGGTCTCCCAACTATTCTCAGGAGTTTCCCCTGGCTCTTAAGGTCCTTTGAGTCCTCCCACCATAAGTTTTGAGGAAGCACAGAGATGTGACACAAGTCTGCAAAGTGGCTCAACAACAGGAAGGGCACAGGGGTCACTGCAATAAACACAAATCCCAAAAAAGAACAACCTGATCCCAAATCCACTGCTGCCAGCCTTCCAGCAAGGACTCCCATCTTGTCCATGTGCAGAAGCAGAAAACTTAAAATAAATATTAGGACAAAATAGATGTTGGGGAAGAAATTCTTCTCTGTGAGGGTGGCGAGGCCCTGGCACAGGTTTCCCAGAGAAGCTGTGGCTCCTCCATCCCTGGAAATGTCCAATGACAGGTTGGATGGGGCTTGGAGCACCCTGGGATAGTGGAAGGTGTCCCTGCCCATGGCAGAGGTTGCAATGAGTTGATCTTTAAGGTCCTTCCAACCCAAATTATTCTATAATTCTATTTTTCTGTGAAATTGCTCTGGCAACAGCCACGATCATGTGTCATTCCTCATGGCAGAGATCTTCTATCTTCCCTAGAATGGTGTCTCTCACTTTCCTAACATTTATTCAGCCCGAGAAAAAGAAAATTTAAACCAGAAAAAAAAAAAAAAACACAAAAAAAAACAAAAGCAAAACTGAAAAGTGACAAAATCCCCCACAAAATCTAAAATAAATTAGAAATCTTCCTAAATACAGAATCTAGAGGAACTTTTTTGCTGCCACCTAGACCCCTTCCAAAGGGTTCCCATGCCAATCTAATAATAAAGCTGTCGTATGGGGGGATGTGATTTTAGCTTTCAGCTGAAGGTTGCTATGGGAGGCTGTTCCCAGCAGCAGCACTGTGCTGCATTTGTAAAAGCTCTTTCCAGCATCAGACACTGATTTTTGAGTAGGAAAAAAAAAATCACTATTTTTGTTTTTAAAAAGTTCCATAAAAAGCAGCAGTGCTGGAGAAAAATGTAGAGAAAAAAGCAAAATATAAAAGGGGGCTGTAATTCAGATGCCTGTAGAAATGCAGATGCACTAAAATCCCCTTCCCAAAGCTAAAGCATCAGGAAAACCTTTTTCTTTTTCAAATCAGTGCACATCAGCTGAGTTGCTGCATTTGCCAACACCAGGTTTGCTGGGATGTGGGAGAAGTTAAAGACAATGAGATGATCTCAGGTGCTGTATAAATGAGGTGCAGAAATGGGAGCAGGTATTGCAGTGCCTCTGTGGGGTCATCTGCTGTGCACTGAGATCTTGACTTGCATAAAAATAAGGCATCACTTCACAACAGGTTGAGGAAGTTTACCCAGCTCTTTAGAATTTAAAGAAAAATTTAATATATATAGGGATTTGTGTGAGGAATGAAGTATTATGTGTGTATATACATATACACACACACAGAGTTATGTAAAGCTGGTCAAATACAAATGACTCTCCTAAAACTAACAAACAAGTAAGCACAAAAGATATTTTCTACAGCAATCTGCAAGATTTAGGGGACTGTTACAACCTGCAGGATTTACAGAGGAAACACAGGAAGAATGAGGATTTAACAGACAGAGCCCTGAAGCAGCAGCAGAAAAAGACACAGTCCCTTTTTACCTTTACATAGTGAAGACCACCAAACACTGATTAATAAAACGCTTTCAATTCATGCTGCCAAAGCCTCCAGCCATTAAGTGCCTTAAATCTTTGCAGGTTAAGTAAAGAAGAGTTGGTAGATGAGATGTGGGGATGGGGGTGAATATCTGGAGAGAATACAGATCCCAGCTGGAGATGGGAGAGCACAGGAGAGCACACAGCCACAGCCAGGATATGGAGAAGGGTGAGGATCAAGATCATCCAGTTCCACCTCTGCCATGGGCAGGGACACCTTCCATTGTCCCAGGTTGTTCCAAGCCCTGTCCAACCTGGCCTTGGACACTTCCAGGGATGGAGCAGCCGCAGCTTCTCTGGGATTTCCATTCCAGGGCCTCACCACCCTCCCAGGGAAGAATTCCTTCCCAACATCTCATCTAATCCTGCCCTCTGTCAGTTTAAAGCCATTGTCTCCTGCCCTGTTACTCTGTGCCTTGCCCCAAGTCCCTCTCCAGCTCTCTTGGAGCCCCTTTAGGCTCAGGAAGGGACTCCAAGCTCTCCCTGGAGCTTTCTCTTCTCCAGGCTGAACTCCATGATTTTTTTTGCCTCAAGTTTTCAGTGGGAAGTGCTACAGTGACACCACTGAGATTCTCCTTCTTCATCAAGAGCCAGGAGGCAAGAAACCCTATAGACAGATCCACAACCAGAAATTTCTCTATGTCAGAGCTTCCAGACCCAATTTAGACTCTGATGGAAGTTACAGACAGGTGAAATCTTAAGACAGAGGAAGAAAAACTGATTTGAGTCTGACATTCAGATAAGCAACTGAGATACTGCAGAAGAGATATTTTCAAAGATCTAGCCTGGGTCCTTCACCCCACTGATTTCACAGCTTCTGAGACAAAATCTCAACAAGGAATGGAGAATCTTTTGCCATTACAAGCTTTTACCAGAACATACAAATAACCCAAACAGAACCCCTGATCAACAAGTCAGAATTTGTTTAAATGCCCAAACCCCAAACCAGCAACAATCAGGAGCCCATGGTACCAGGCAAAACAAGAACCATCACTGAGATGCACTGACTGCACTGGCAGTACCAGGAACACAGCATTCCATTAAAATTATGATATTAAATTGCTAAAACCAGACCAAATTATTGCAAAAGACTTCACTATCAGCCCAAGGCTTCAGAGCCCAGCCAACACACCCTCCACATTCCCAAAACTCCTCCTTCCCCAGCACTCTGCTAATAAACTCAGGGATGTCCTTCCCAGAGGTCTCAATGCCTTGTCAGCAGAAATTCAAATCAATCCAGCCCTGGAAGCAGCTGCAGCAAATAACTCAATCACGTTCATCATTTTAACTTATCCTATTTATGAATCAGGTCAAGCTTGAAATCTCCATTTACATTATCAGCCTTCATGATATTAAGATAATCATGCAGAGGACTGATCAAAGGTTCCTTGTAACTTTGGAGTACAGGAATTACCATACAATAACACTTTATCTCCTCTAGTGTCCTTTGTGACTGTCAAGAATACTTTTCTTCCCTAGAAAAAAGGACAAGGAATAACACACTGAAGAAGAAACTGCTGCCAATACTAAATTTAAGAGTAACAGGGCAGTGGGTGCTGTACACACATCTCCAAAAAAAACCATGAAGATCACCAGATTTTAAAACATAACAGGTTGGGCTGGGCTTTGAATATCCTGGTCATGGCCCTGCTCATGACAGGGAGTTGGAACTGGATGGTCTTGAAGGTCCCTTCCCACCCAAACCATCCTGGCACCCCAATATCTGCTGAAAGTCTCTGAGAAAAACAGAGAGATTCAAGCTGCCTTGAATTGCCTTTTTTTTTTATCTCACCTGTCTGGAAGGACATTTTGATTTTTCCAGACTTGATACTGAAAATTATCTCAAATGGTTCTCTAAAGGGCCTCAATTTCTCTCAGCCCTGCTTTGATGGGAAGATGAATCCTGCAGCCTCCTGGCCCCCAGAAATGCTCTGCTGATGCTCTCACAGCCCTCTCCCTGTTGTCCCTCCAGCAGCTGAAGCACCTGCCCAGCATCAGCAGGTCACTGCTGCAGATCTGAAAACAACCACCAAAAAACATAAGAAAAGAGAAAAAAGCAATTCCCATCTTCTCAAAGAACTTTCACTCTTTTGTTCACCTCCAACGCACTGTTTTTCTTCCTGCAACAAATAAAGTGCAACATCATTCTGCTATTTTTGTGAAGAGATGTTTTATCCAGAGTTTGGGCAAAGGGAAACAATTTCTAACCTGATTTTTAAGATTATTGAAAGAGGGTAAAAAAATAGAAGGACATAAGCTTGTAAAACAGTCTTATGTGGGAAGAAAATATAGGAACACTTTATTGGAAGTGCTTCACTTCTGATACTAGCTATTAAAAATGTAGATATAATCCTTTATTTATCTCATTTGCAGCAAGAAAACTCTCCACACACAGAAAGAAAAATCACATGGGATATAATCCAACAACAGTCTCCCCCATTAACTCCAGAATGATGTTCTATTGAATATTTCAAGCGTGATTACACTGTAACAAAATGGCACCATGCCACCAAGCCCTGTAAATTATTTTCTCTCAATACCTCCCTCCCTTGCGAAGATGCCAGGAGGCCGGATAAATAAAAAAAGTGCTCCCAGAACAAAGTAAAAGGCACCAAAGAAACAAGGAGGATCCTTCAAGTGACAATCCCAATGTTTGTCCCAAAGTGGAAAGATGACCTTAGCAGTTGATGTTGCACCTTCTAGGTGGGATCTGGGCTGGGAATTATTGTACCAAGGGGATGTTTCTGCAAAGGAATTAAATACACAAGATTTAAAATGATGGCAACCTGCTCTGAGTCATAACTCTGAATGCAGTTAATGCCTCTGCTTTGATTTTAGGGCTTCCAGTGGTAGAAAAATTTCACCTTAGTTTCTCTAATGTGGAAAAAACACCATGAACAGCAAGAGATGAAAGCTCAAAACAGCTCCCTGGGTGATGCATGAGCTGAGAGGGATCCCAGGTCCAGAGAGCTTTGACTGGGATGCACAGCTGTCTTTTTTCCAGTCATGACTTAGGGAGGAAGCAAACACAAGCAGAATCACAAATATTGCCAAGTCTGGGCAGCGAGGCTCTAACACAGCTAATTAAATAATTTGTCAAAGATTTTCTGATTTTTCGAAGGATTGGGATGTGCAAGAAGAGGCTTGTAGGGGTATGAACAGCAGCCAGAGTGCTGAGTTGAGCACATCTGAAAATGGTAAACACTAACATGGATTCAATTTGAATTCCCTGAACGTGTTAAGGAACAGGGAAAGGAGAAAAAGCCAAGTTCACCCACATAACTGAAGTGTTGTTTCGATGAATCCAGCTCTACAGCCAAGGGACCAAAACCACCCAAAGGTGCTCCACTGACCATGGAAGGAGGCACAGTTCTCCAGGAACTTCTTCAAGTCCTTTGGGACTGCTGTTATCACTGTCTGACCCCAAAATCAACAAAACCAGGATCAGCAACCTGGTCTGGTGGGACGTGTCCCTGCCCATGGCAGGGGTTTGGATCTGGATGACCTTTAAGGTCCCTTCCAACCCAAACCATTCTGTGACTCTGTGATCATGGGGCACATCAATGGATGGGCAAAGGAGGGGAATGACACCTTAAGACCCTCACAGCAGCTCATGGTCCCCAAAATTCCAACTCGCTGCCTTCTTGAGCATGCAAGTTGATTTTTTTCTCTTGTTCAGAAATTTTACTTCAATAAGACTTAGAATTATGTACACCAGGCCCAATAAATGTGAAACAAAGACGGAGAGGAAGTGTTGCAGCAGGCACAGTCCTAGCAGAAGCTGAAGCCAATGAGAGGAACTGGATGTCACCACTGGCCCCTCAAAAGGAAATTTTGCCCAAAGCTAATACTTTCAGGTGAGCAATGGGATGCATAGGAAAGGAGACAGAATAATATCAAGATTATTTTAAGGAAAAATAGAATTATTATAGATCACTATAACATAAAGTTCACCACCCAAAGAGTGGTGAGGCCCTGGCACAGGTTACCCAGAGAAGCTGTGGCTGTCCCATCCCTGGAAGTGTCCAAGACGAGGTTGGATGGGGCTTGGAGCAACCTGGAAGGTGCAGGGGGCTTTGGAAATAGGTGATACTTAGGTCCCTTCCAACCCAAGCCACAGTACAATTCTAGGAAAACTGTAAGGTAAAATTGGTGGTGCAGTTTAATTTGATTCTTAATTTTTTTTAATAGAGAAGCAGCTCAAAAAATGTTGGGAGATGAAGACCTGAAATGCTTCTTGCCCCATGGAGACTGGGGAGAAGAAAGAGACACTGAAGGAGTGAGTTTGATTTGGAAACTGCACCAAACACAGCAGAAAAAGCTTCAACAAGGAACAGTTTAGAGAAGAATTTCTCAGCTTCCTACAACCTACTAGAAAAAAAATCACCCAGGAAATCTCCCTCAAGAAAAAAAAGAAGTCAGGAAATACTCAAGAGATAAGAGAATTTTTTGAATAATTGACATACAGCACAGGTTTTAGAGGCCAAGAACTCCAGGATCCAAAGGCACAGAGAAGCACATAATGAGACCAGCCAAAGTTGTCATAACTAAGTTGCAACATGAAATGTTGAAACCAAGCCTTAAAGATTTACCATCAGGAAAAACCCAGGGAGGATTCATCACCACATTTGCATACAAGGACACTGCTTGCTCTTCTTTTCAGCACGTTTTTCCTGATCACCATCCAAAAGAGAGATTCTTGAGCTAAATGAAGCCTGTGGCTCTCTAGGCAATTCCTGGACTACTTATAATTAAAGGCACCATTAAGCCTTCAGAGAAGCAGATGCCAATCCATGTCAAAAGTTACACAGCTGAGCAGGGTCTAATTACACTGAATTCAAGAGATACATCACATCCCCAACAGATGTCATTTTATAGAAAGCTTTTTCCATATCTCACAATCTTAAGATCCTTTGAGAGTTTCTCGCCTGTATTATCCCTTTTCTTTAGAAAAGACCATCCAGAGTCATCTGCTTGCAAGCATAAGATGAGGTAAGTGGCAAACAGAAGAAAAAGACATTGATGTGGTGAGGAAGCCAATTAAAAAAAAAAAATAAAGTTTACATGGAGAAACAATTCCTTCCTTCCCATTTCACACTTTTTTGATGGTAGGATGATATTTTGGGCTCCCTTTTTTTGCATGTTTATTCAGGGTCTGTACAGCCAAGCAACTGCACATTCTTGAGAACTGGTAAATGCTGCAAGCACAGTTCATCCATTCCCAAAAAAAGAATTTTATGGACATTGTAAAAAAACAATTCAGAGCCATGAAAAGGGTTCTTGCACAGCCTGGCCCAGGTGGCAGAACAACCCAAAATATCTTTTGGATTAAGACACTGATCAAGTTTTCTCCTCTGCATTTAAATGGTAAAAGAGAGTCCAAATAAACTCAGAAGCAGCCATCATAAAAGATACTAAAAATATTATCATCTAAACACAGAAAGGTCAAAAAATAAATTCTTAACTGCCTTCTCAACATAACGCAGAAAGCACATCTATTCTTAAGCATCCACCAAGGCCAGTGAGTTTGGGAAAAAGACAGATGGGAGAATATGTAGGAGAATATGTTCTCTGAATACTTCCACAAATAGGCTACCAAAAGTCAAGAGAGATGCTGTGTCACAAGGGATGCAGAAGTCACAGGAGATGCATTTCTCAACACTGCCCTCCAGGAAAGAGATCTTCTTGAGCTGAGACAGAAGTCTTTACTACTTGTTCCCATGGCATTGCCTCCAGACACTCATCCTGTAATTTTGTGATATGTTTAAACAAAATGGCCCCATGGCTGTGCAGTGACAGATGCCACTTTTTCAGCCTTTCCCAGCAACATGGTGATGATCATCACAAAGAATGACAGTGATACAAGAATCACCAAAGGTCTGCGCTGAACTTCCCTTTTACTGGTCCCATTTCCTGCCTTTTCAGCTGCTGCTGTAACTTGAAGCTGTTGGAAAGCTTAAACAAATCAGAGAAAAAAGAAAAACAAATTTAAAAATTCCTGAATCATAACCATCAGCCTGAAAATCAAGGGTAGGAACACTTTCAGTTGGGGCTGATCAGTCTGGAGAAGAGAAGGCTCCAGGAGACCTTAGAGCCTTTCCCAATACCTAAAAGGGGCCTACAGGAAGGGTGGAGAGGGACTTTTCACAGGGGCATGAAGTGACAGGACACAGGGGAAATTAATTAAATTGAAGGAGAGTGGGTTTAGATTAGTTATCAGGAATAAATTCCTCCATGTAAGAGTAGTGAGGCCCTGGCAGATTTCCCAGAGAAGCTGTGGATGCCTCTGGAAGTGTCCAAGGCCAGACTGGATGGGGCTTGAAGCAACCTGGGATAGTGGAAGTTGTCCCTGCCCATGGCAGGAATTTGACCTTTAAGGCCCCTTCCAACCCAAACTATTCTGAGATTCTACGAATCAAGGAAAGAAGGATAATTAAACACCAGGGTGGAGAAATAGACCAAAGCACAACACTTGCAGCAAATACCCAGTGAGTGGATTATCTATGAGTAAACAAATGGGAAACAAACCAGGTTTATGGTTTCTTCTGAGGTGGAGGGGCAAGTAGACACAGCAAGTGGTAGATGAAGTGCCAGGAGGTGAAAGGCACTTCTGTGGAAAATGAGGGGCCTTCTACTTGCTCTTCAGCAGATGGAGCGTGGAGAGCAGATGGAGATGTTCCTCCTCAGCATCGTGCTTTAGCCATTTCTTTTGTGGCATCCTGGCTGGTGTCCCCATCAACAGCAAGGCCAGTCTTGGTGGTGTAACCAAAAGTAATGGAGTCAACCAGTAATGCTCCAGTTCTCCAGTCAATTTATTTCACAACACAATGTTAAGGGTTGGACTTGATGATCTAAAAGGTCTTTTCCAACCAAAATGATTCTGTAATTCTGAACTGGGCCATAAGGAGGGATGGAACACCTCCCCTGTCAGGAAACACTGAGAGAATCTGGATTGTTCAGCTTGGAGAAGCAAATGCTTCAGGGTGACCAAAATTGGGGCCTTTCAGTAGATGAAGGGGGTCTGCAAGAGAGCTGGAGAGGACAAAGAGGAATGGCTTCAAACTTAAACAGAGCAGGTTTAGATTGGACATTAGGAAGGAAAAATTCTTAACTATGAGGGTGGTAAGGCCCTGGCACAGGCTGCCCAGAGAAGCTGTGGCTGCCCCAACCCTGAGAGTGCTCAAGGCCAGGATAGAGAGCATGAGGCAATCTGGTCTAGTGGAAGGTGTCCCTACACATGGCAGGGGGTTGGAACTGGATGATTTTTAAGGTTCCTTCCAACCCAAGCCATTCTGTGATTCCCTAACTTTTATATACATACTCTGACAAGCACCAGAATATCAATGTACAGTATCCAAAACCCCCATAAGAAGCAGGTGTCCCACAGTCAGAGGTTCAAAGACTCAGTTCTTGCTTCCCAAGTATCCTCTGCCCAGCCAGCAAATGCCACATTTTGCTTCCAACATAAATCTGTTGTGCTCCAACCAATGGATCTGCCACATTACTCTGCCATTGTTGAAGAAATTTGGACCATAATTAACAGAAAAGTGTCCTTCAGTTAAACAGTGGCCTGATTTTAGTCACTTTAATCCAAAAATTAGATGTATATCATTCATTGCATGAATTTGCCTTTCTATTTTAAGGATTTCTCACCATCTTGACTGCAAACAAAGCATAGGGTCTTGTTTGCAGTCAAGTCAGAGCAAAACTGATGAATGCCAACACAGCTGGATCTCAACAGCCCTTCTGCTAAACTGCAGTGTAAAAATCAGGGGAGTGTCAGAGATTACCAAGGAAAATACAGCAACACACCTGTAGGTGTCCAATCAAAAGTTATTTCATGGAGAGGGAAACAATTCCAGGTGCAGAGGAAGCATGCAAAGGAAGGCACAGATAGCAGAGTTGGCATTAGTGCAGTTGCCTTTACTGCAGTGACCCTAATTGGCATTTCCAGATGTGAGCAGGAAAATCAGCTAACAGGAGCATCTTTGCCTATAACCCTAGAAAACCTAGGGTGAAGAAGATACAGGGCTCTATATAAGTCATACACAAAAAATAAAATTAAAAATCCCTTCTTTCTTTTCCACATATTGAGCTAGTTAAAGCAGTCCACGTTCTCCTGTTGCTACAGCATTTATTTATCACCATCCTCAATTCTGAAAGCAAACTCCAAGCGATAACACACGATCTCCCTGCAAAACCAAACTGAGATGGATGGAGGACAAGGGGTATAATTTAAGACAGTTTACATTGCTCACAGTACCAGGAGCACTGCATTCAGGCTGCAGGAAAGGTCATTAGTAAATTGAAGGCAGCAGAAGATAAAAGTTTACAAACAACATTTCAAGAGGAAAAAATGTGTTTATTTGGCCACTCAGGGAAAAGAGCAAGCAGAGAGAAAGTCTGGGTGTGCAAAGAGCCTTCCTCACTCCAGGCAGAGGAGTGAGCTCATCTCCAGTGCTCATGATGGAGCACACAAGATCTGCATCAGTGCCATCAATAGTAGCACCCAGTGTGACAGGAACCTCCTCCTTGGCAAAGTCATCCATACCAGCAGAACAGTCTGGAGTCATCTCCTGCCTCCCAGATGGCTCATTCCTGTTGGTGCAGAAGTCTGGGGAGCCAGGATCTCCCTGCAGCAGAGTGCAGGGGATTGCTGCCCTGAGCTGGCTACACTTCAGCTTTCAGCCTTTTTGTGAATGCTCCAGGAGATAAGCACTGAGATACAGGAGATAAGAAACGTAAAGAGTTCACTTCTTCCCTCCTGAACATGATCACCTGATGAAAACACAGATTCTCAAGTAAAGGAGAGGCTCTTTAAACTGTTATTTTTTTTGGAAGAACACGATGGAAGTCTGCACTGCCTGTAGCCTGGTCTAGTGGAAGGTTCCCTCTCCATGGCTGTGGGTTGAAAGGGATGTCAAAGACCATGGCTGTGGGTTGAAAGGGATGTCCAACCCCAAACCATTCCATAATTCCATGGTTCTATGTCATCAGCAGACAACTGACCCACATTGACTTCAGTGGATTCTCCATGGTTTAAATCCAGCTGGGAGAAAGGTCTTTCTTGTGAGGAGACACTGTAGGAGCCAGGCCTGGTTAGTCTGGAGAAGACTGAGAAGAGATCTCATCAATCCACACAAATATCCCAAGGAGTCAAGAGGATGGTGCCAGGCTCTTTCTATGGTGCTCCACAACAGGACAAGATCAATGGCCATAAACTAAAATACAGCAAGTTCCAGCTCAACCCAAGGAAGAACAGCAGCCCAGGGAGGCTGTTCTCCCCCTCTGGAGACATTCCAAACCCACCTGGATGCGTTCCTGTGTCACCTTGCCTTGGCAGGGGGTAGGATTAGAAGAACTCCAGAGGTCCCTTCCAAGCCTGAAGATTCTGTGATTCTGTAAATATATGAAGAAGCTCAACCTATCAGGACAGGCTGAATCTCACCCTGATTTCCTTTCTAAATTCAGACTATCCACATGAACACACTTGCCTTGAAACACCTGAGGATCTCTGAAACACAGGTAGCCACCCTGACCTCACAGAGGTGCTACTTTTCATAACTGAGTTCCTTGACATTCTCATCAGTTCTAGGGGAGGAGAGGACATACACCAAATATATGGAATGTTAAATAATTCAGTTATTTTGCATGAGGAAGATTATGGACAATGTCCTAAATGTCCAACTTTCAGAACATATTGAAAAAAAAGATATCCCTTCTACTATTTTTATGGTCAACACAAGGCTTAGCAGTGATAAACCCACACATCCCTTTTGTGCATAAACTGAGGACTGCAGAAATCAATGGTGAATCTCCACCTATGTCCCCTACAAAAAGCTTCCTGCCCTGACAACCCCTGTTCTCCCACTCCATATTATCATTATGCTTCTGTCACAACCTCTCCACACCCTCCCTGTATCCCTCCTAAGCTTCAGGACTCATCCATGCCTCAATTTGTTCTCCAAAGCCCCCAGAGAGGCAGCAAACAACCCACATGGATAATCCAGACCCGGACACATGTTAACTGATTGACCGTGTGATACCAAAAAAATACATAGTCAGTGAATTTGCCTGAGTTTTCCTTGAGGACACTGAGATATTAAATCCTTACGCGCTTGGTGAATACATACATTGATGGTTGGGTGGAGGAGAAAATCAGTGAACTGTATTTTTTCCCTCTGATATGATTAACTCAACCAACCTCCTTCAGCGGAAGAGGCAGAAAGACACCGACAGAAGAAAGCCTTAAAGGAAGTGAGAGACCTCAAACTATCAAAAAAGTAAAAAAAAATATTTCTGTAAACAATCCAGTAGTGCTCATCTGCTCTTACTTTTAGACCCAGGCCCCAAATATTCTGTTTGTATTTAATTTTCTGGCTGGTCAAGTAGAAAAATCACCCACTCCTGAGGCTTTCAGCTTTATTCACACAGTTGGTTAGGACTGAGCTGAACACTCAAACCTGTCACTGAAGGTTTCAGGTGCTCACAGCTCCCATTTACACACCCTGAAGTCTTAGCTCTCCACAACACAGACAACCAGAGAATCATTAAGGTTGAAAAAGACCTCCAAGATCATCGAGTCCAACCATTAACCCAGCACCACCACCATGTTCACCACTAAAACACATCTTCAAGTGCCATGTCCATGTTTTTGGTGATGGTG
>JAHXMQ010000807.1:142826232-142836271 GCA_020466415.1 Ammodramus savannarum pratensis | reverse complement strand
ATCCATAAGGATCCAGAAACTCAGATAACTCTGGAGACTGTAATGACATCATAAACTCATTTCCCACACACACTTTCACAACTGTTTGTGGGGGTTTTTTGCCCAGATTTGGAAACTAATGCTCCAGAAGGAATTTAAGACACTTTTAATGCAGTTTGTTATGTTTTAATAAAAAATAAAAGAGAAAAGAAGAAAAAGAAGGGCTTAGGCAACTCAGGTAGAGGCACTTACACACTGGGCAAAGTACGGAAATAAAAATATTACAGACTTTTTACAGCAATTATTCCTCAAAGAAAGTCTTTTAATGAAAATGCTGATATTTTGGGCTTGTTTTAAGCAGGAGGAGATTCACCACACAGGAGACAGCCTTCCAGACTAACCATGAAATCCTTCGGATCCCTCCTTATGATGGAATGATGGAGAAAGTCAAATCACTGGGATGACATCAGGGCCAAAGAGAGCAGCAGAGGATGCCAAAGGAGCTCCTGCCTTGAGTTTTTCTACCCTTAGAAAAACCATCCAATTACCCTTTCCTCCTCTTTGATTACACAATCGACTTCAACACCCTCAAAAGCCAACACCTCCAAAACATGGGGAAAAATAATGATTAAGAGCCTTTAAGTTAAAGTACAGTACCCAGAACCAGCTTTCAAAGACAGGGTAAATAAGGAAGACCTTTAAATTTTAAGATGTTGCTCAGCAGCACCTTGTCATGCCACATCACACAACACTTCTTCCTTGTTATTTCTTTGGCCAAAGGTCAAAATTCCTCTTCCCAAGAGACAAACCTTCAGATTAAAAGAGTGGTGAAACTTTCACATCCAGCTAATTCAGGAACAAACCACATCTCCATCCTGGAGACTTTCCTACATATGATTTATTGCAATTGAAAGTGGGGAGAAATTAATGACAAAACTTGTCTCAAATTGAGACAGTCCTGCTCCAAATGAAAACAGAATTATTTGTGCAGCACACAGAGTCCAGCACTGAAATCTCAGGATGTTCCTGGATGCTGGGTAGGAGTTTTTATCACCTTCACATAGCCTTGGGACAAGCATTTTTAAACTGCCTGTACAAGCAACAAACCAGTGGTCATTGCAGTTTTCCAGAACAAGCTGAGCCATGGCACACCCCATTCTGCCAAGTGGGGATTCAGGTCCTTTAGTGTAGAAACCTGGAGGTCCAATTTCCCAGGAATCTCATTATGCCCCTCTCCCAAAGCACCCAGGGCAGGCCCAGGAGGATAAAAACCAATGATGGAATGATCAAAACCACCCCACATTGCACATGAGACTTCTTCCCCATCCATCTTCTCCTTATCTCATCCTCCCACCAGTTCCATCCCCCGAACTGATGTTTTCTTCTCCAATTCAATCTTTTTCTGGTGGTTTTTCCTCAGCAGGGCCTCTCCTTTGTGTCCCTTTTGCATTCTCCATACAGGAATGCAAGAGGGATGTGATCCTTGGTTGGCATCCACTGGGACAATTCCATTATAGGGAGGAATTAATGACAACTCTGCCCACCTGCAAGTTTTGGGGTTTTTATTTAAAGCATCGTGTATGTAACTCACATGATGTCAGTACAGGAATATCACTCTGAGGCTCTGGAAAGTAAGGGGCGGGTTTTCCTCGTTTCTATGGTTATGAGCAATTTTAATGACCAACCTAAATAAAAAGGCTGGAAGAGAGAGAAAGTAGGAAGGAGTGAGGTGGGCGTTTAATTTTGATTGACAAGACAGAGCAGATCTAGTTAAGATCTGTCAAATGCTTGCTGAGGATCACAAATCCTCAGCACATTCTACAGCAGACAGAATTAGTCTAAATGCACAGTTTTACAAAAATATTTCTAATCTGCTGAGATCAGAGTTCAGCATTTCAGCTGCCCCACAGAAAGCAGCTGGTGTCATAACTACCAAAGGAACTAAGGTAGGGCCATAAAAAAATACATGTATATTTTAATTATTTGTATTTGATTTTTAAGTATTAATATCTACAATGTCTTAATATGTCTTATTTTTGTCTCTGACCTATATAAATAAAAATGTTTATGTAAGATGACAGCATTCTCAAGATTTTTAACTACTAAGACAACAATTTTAAAGGTATTATCAAAGGCACCACTTTGGAATCACATCTGCATCACATGGAATGTTGTATAAATACAGACAACTGAGATAATTCCTGCAATAAAGACCTTAAAATAGGAAACTGAACGCAGAAGGAGTTGAACACAGATTTGATGGGAAATTTCAGGAAACACAATCTGGAAAGACAAAAACAGTGGCATGACAGTCAGCTGTGATGTTCCCTGATACACCACCAAAAAACAAGCTTCGGGGAAAATTAAGAACATTCCTGCAAATGAAATAATCAAGAAGGAAGAATAATGGAGAGGTGGAGACCTGGAGCATTTCAAAGTCAGGAGCAGAGTTCCATCACCTTGGAGGGAAGAATCAGTATCTCATCAAGGCACAAGGCAGCATGAGAAGACCAAACCAGCATCTTGTGTTTAAGGCCAGGGAGAAGCAGGATGCACCAAAGGACAGACACAAACAAGATCCAAGCAAGATGTGCCTGAACCAAACTCCAAAGATGTTTTTCTTGTTCTCACTTGGCTCTGTTGGGATGCAGGCAGGACACAGTGATCTTCACAGGGCTACACACCCATGAGCTTGGCTATTTTATCAAATTATGTTAGAATTTTAAGGAGGGAAAAAACTCGGCAAGAGAGGATGAGGTTACAAAAGAGAGAAGTCAACAGCTCCTGAGATGCCTGCCAACAGGATCTGCACTTAAAGCGTGCAGTGTTGGCAGAGAACATTCTCAAAATCTGATATTTAAAAGTCTCATGGTGTTGGAACACGTAATTAAAGTAAAAGGATACAAGTGAACTAAGATCTGATCAACACAAACTTGTATCAAAGTCAGAATGTGTTCCCACAGAGTCTCAGCCACCTGGCTCTTCCATGCTTCATTCAAAGTGAGAAAAATTAGCTACCAACTACTTTTGTTCCCACTCTAAAAGGGATGGATTTGTAGCAGTCTTCAAGAATGAAAAAAATTCAAAAAAAACCACCAAAATTCCCATGTTGTTTTAATTTACTGCCACTTTTCAATTCTAGAGCAACGTATTTGTTGTGATATGAACTTTTCCTTTACCTATCAATGCCCAGGCACTGATGGGTGAAGGAAACAAAGAATAATGAAAACACCTACAATTTCATCCTTGCTTCTCAAGAACTGGAATCAATTAAAGAATTCTTATCTTCCATTGAGAAAAGCCCTGAAGAGAGGAAGGACTTGGGGATGTTGGTGGATGAGAAGCTTGACATGACATTGTAAATGGCAATGTGGCTGCTCCATCCCTGGAAGTGTCCAAAGCCAGGCTGGACAGGGCTTGGAGCAACCTGGTCTACTGGAAGGCGTCCCTGCCCACAGCAGAGGGTCAGAACAAAATGATCTTTCAGATCCCTTCCAACTCAAACTGTTCTAATATACCACAAATTTACTGCTGTTCCCTTCCTAGTAGTGCCAATATGAACTCAGTAGCCAAGAAAATAAACCAAAAAAAACCAACAAAAATAAGGAATTCATGTGTGATCTGATTTCCTACTGCAAAGTTTCCAATAGCCAAGCCATCCACCACCAAGTTGAAGAGAAAAGTCCAAGCAGTGTGGAATCAGCTGGCAAAAGCTCATTTTTTTCACCAGGTAATGCCTCAAAACCTCCCAAACCAACTCTGCTGCCATCAGAGCCGCCTCTTCCTTGGACAGCGCCCAGGAACTGCTCGCAAATGAAATCCAACCGAATTTATTGCTCCTGCAAGCCTGGAAATTTCAGTTACAGAGGTGACGTGACATTTTGTTTCACCAATGCTAATCTAATACCTTTTTAAAGGTGCATACGTTTCACCCTGTTGGCTTCCAACACTGAATTACCAGCTCTGCTAAGCTTCAGAATAAATGAGACGAGCGTGGCCTCCAGGCAAAATCCCTTTGCTGTAATCTTTATTCAAAACACACCGCTCTGGAGCCTTGCATGCATTGCCAAAAATCGCCTTGAGGTTTGCTCTTAAGATGGCAATTTGCATATCAACATTTTGCTGCAGAGCTTACCCAATGTCCCCGCTATTATTTTAATACTCTGCTGTGGGCGGCCCCCTGAGCAGCTCACAGAAGTGCAGGCTAAAATATTCCTGCCTTCCCCACCGGCTCCACACATGACCACAGCGAGCGCCGGCTCGGATGCAAAGCCGGCAGTGATGGCATCCACCCGCTTCTCCAGGAGGATGCTCAGGCTCCAAAGGTGCTCAAAAAAACATGGCAAGAGAGAGAAAAGTAGCTCTGCATGGATGGAGGAAAAATGCACAGGCGCTGGAGGAGGAAGAGCGCAGAAAGAACTGGTTTTACAAGGGCAGCGGGAGAGGTTTATCCGCGTGCGAGACATTCTTGGGAAAACACATTAAGAGGTAATAAAGCAGGTGAGGGAGGCACCGCCTGGGATATGAATTTAAGATGATGCTGAGCAGAGGAAGGGGAAGAATTCTCAAGCACAGAAGGAGAGCGAGGCCGGGCGGACGCGAGCACAGCCTGATTCATGCCCCAGAAGGGAGATCCCAATCCCGCTGGCAGCACCACGTTGACGACAGCGCATGAAAAAACATGGATTGCAGGTTTTTCTCCTTGCCCTCCTCCCCTCGCCCAGCAAACCCCAGGCTCAGAGGTTGTAATTATTTCTGGCAAGGTGTAAACAGGTCTGGGAAATGAAACTGAAAACTGGAGCTATTTATGAGATGCCACGCAGGGAATTGGCATCGGAGGCCGGCTACCAAATCAGCGAGTGCAAGGTCACCCTGGTCTGCTGAGGAGAACTTTGCAAAGTGTTTGCAGCCAGCCAGGCAAAATATCCAGGCTCAGTCTGCCCAGGATGGTGAGTTAATGGAAACAGAGGGTGGAGAACCACCAAAGGACATTGCTCTAGCCAATAACAAGGGATTTATCATGATGCTGGTAGGCTTTGAGATGATGTCCATCAAGATGACATCCACTCATGACAACCAGCTGCCTCTCTGGGGCATGGGAGAGAAGCAAGGAGGACATCAAGTCCAGAAGTGTCCCTCGACCAAGTTGTTGTAGAGGAAAGCAGCCAAGGGACTCATCTGCCTGGAACTGTTCCAGGCCAGGTTGGTTGGAGCTTGGTCTAGTGGAAGGTGTCCCTGCTCACAGCAGGGGGATTGGAACAAGATGATCTTGAAGGTCCCTTCCAACCCAAAGCCTTCTATGACCTGCATGTAAATGACCAGTGGAGACCACTCATCTCCTTACCCTGCCACCACTTGCTTCCAAGGACCTGGATTATTGCCCCAACCCAGGAAGAACCACAAACCTTGAAAAGTAATTTCCCTTCTGCTGGTGGAGGAAAGAAGCAAAAGCCAAACTATCCCAGCAGGAGGATCTCACACCCCAATGGTGCTGAAGGAGCCAGTAGCATCTCAAACCCACAAAACAGCCACCAAGGAAATTTCAAAAACTTTTTTTGGTCTCACCAGGAAGGAAAGGAAAAGAGATGGTCAAATTCAGGAAGTACAGGCAGAGAGGCAGTGAGTGCCCCTTGGGACAGCAGGATCTCCAGACTATTTTCTGTACACTTTATACTCTGTGCTCAAAGGCCTCACAAACAGGACTAGGATGTAGAACTCTGTTTCTGAGATTACACTTAAATTATAATTATTTTTTAAATGGAAGGCAAGCACAGTGCAGTAGGAAAAGAAATGGCCAAAGAGAGAAGAGCAAGGCTTGAAGAATTTCAGAGCCTATGGGATATCTTTGTATATGAAAGGAAACAAATGTACACCTGAACAATGTGCAAAGAAATAGAAATAAAAAAATAAAATAAAAAAGCAGACCTTGGCTTCCATGCACAGGGAAGAGGATCTTGACAATTAATTTGCCAGTATTCCTGTAAGAGGAAAAAAAACCCAACCCACCAGAATTCCAGTCTCATGATTGCTCTGTGTTTGGGACAAAGGAGACAAAACCAGAGAAGTTGTGGATGTCCCATCCCTGGAAGTGTTCAAGGCCAGGTTCGATGGGGTTTGGAGCAACCAGGGATAGTGGGAGGTGTCCTTGCCCATGGCAGAGGGTTGGAAGTCGGACCCTTCCAACCCAAACCATTCTAGGATCCTATGAAACCCACCTGCCTCAGCTCTGAAGATGATCAACAGGAAAATATCTGTAGTGAGAGTCTCAGTTTGCTTTTTCAAATTCAAAGGTGTCCTGTTTTACACAAATATTGCAATCCTGTTTTTACCACTCGCTAAGACGTCTCTCCAAGGGGCCGGTTTGAGTACTAGGACAGAATCCATTATATTCTTAGAAAACCAACCAATAGCTATGAAACCTCCCCATAGTGCATGATCAAAACTGAGGAGAGCTTTGGAAAGCACACAGTTTTTCTCTAAAAGACAAGTGTCAAAAAGCTTTGGACAGCATTTCTCAGGCTTCCACACCCACATTTGCCACTTACTACCATCTTTGAGCATTTGATGTTAATGGAAGCTGAAAGTCCTTGACACTGAGATATTGAACATTTAGCATGCAGTAACCTCAACACAATTTAAGCACCACTATTTTAATTATTGTAGAGTTTTACCATATTTATTATTAGTAAAAGTAGATTTAGTAAAATGACTTGATTTTTCAGCTTTGCTGCAGCTCTGGATAGCTTTAAAACCTGCATGGGATTTTAAAGCAGGAGGATGGGGAGGATCAAGAGGTTGGACAAATTTTTCTGTTCACAGCTATGAGTATTCACCATGGCCTCATCCTGCCCACATGAATCCCACAGCACTTTTGGCAGAGAAGAGACTAAAATTTTAAATTCCTTAAAACAAAGGCCAGAAAAACCAGAACAAAAAAGCAAACAAAATCACATCCAGTATTATTATATATATTTGAGTTTTATATATATAGTCTTATGCACTATATTACAGAAATTAGTTGTTAATTCAATAACACAGGTATATTTGTAAGGTTAATTTTTCATACTTTTTCCCTGAGCATCCACAACTTGCAGCAGAATATTTGATGGGACTGACATCAGGGTTACCCCAGCAGCAAGAGGCCCTCGGGTAAGAGAGCAGCTGGAGATTACCAGGCACACAACAGAAGACATTTAATACACTTGGGGAAGGTAAATCACATCTCTAGCTATGTAACACTATGTCTAAATTTGTATAAATCAGGTATTTAGAAATTAGGAGGTTCTCATGAGAGTCCAGAAAGCGAATTGTGTCACAAGGGATCACAAATCAATTGTTTTTGTGGGGAAAAATATAGTAAGAAGCTGTATTAAGGTTCAGCTCTTGATTCAGTTCACACAAAGGGAAATCTGAAGCCCTGCAGCTTCCAACAAGAATTTCTGTCACGTACAGGGATATATGAAACAAGGTGCTACCCAGCACTTCTGCAGCCTCATCAACCTCCCCCATCTCCAGATGCACAGCAGCATTTTTATCTCCAAAATCAGAAGAACTTGGAGCATGGTGAACATCTTCATGCTGGGATATGGGATGCTGCAAAGCATTTGCTAATAATTCAGCTCAAACGTAATTGCAATTTACCTACAGTGAATTGCAACCACTGGTCCCTGTGATCCTGAGCATTTCCCATCCCTGGAATGTCCACAGCCAGGTTGGATGGAGCTCTGAGCAGCCTGGTCTGGTGGAAGGTGACCCTGCCCATGGCTGGAGCTGCAATGAGATGATCCTGAAGGTCTCTTCCAACCCAGACCATTCTATGATTCAATGAATCTAAAATTAAAGTGACTATTCCACAACTTGCAGAGCCAGTGAGACATCATCCAAATCTTCCCTGAACAGCCCAGGAGGATTTTGTTCCTCTAAGACACCCCAAAGACTGGAGCACACGAGCTGGGCAGGCAGCACCACTGCATGAGGACTGTGGTGACAGCCATGAGATGTCACACGTCAGTAAATCATAGAATCACAGAATGGTTTGGGTTGGAAGGGACCTTAAAAATTATCTGATTTCCAAACCCCTGTTATGAGCAGGGACACTTTCCACTAGACCAATTGCTCAGCTCCTTCAGCTTAAAGCCATTCCCTCTTTTCCTATCACAAAAAATAAGGGGATTTGAAAGCTGGGAAAGAAGGATGAAGAAAAACAGAACTCCTGGCTTTGTATGGGATTTTTTACAAAGCAGCCATTAATTAATAGCAAGTTTGGGAGTTCCCTCATACCATATTTGAGTCTCTGGCATCTCACACAGCCCAGAAATGGGTTAATCCAAAAATCTGGGTTATAACACCTCCAAATGTGCCTGATTTTTCACATGTAGAAAAACAAAGGAGGCACCTCCCTCCTCCATGCAGAAGCATCACAAGAAGATTCATTAAAAATGGGAAAAGAAAGCAACAGGTTTCAGCAATGAGCATGATTAAAGTCTCTCGTGGAAGAAGAAAATGTTTTATTTTACAGAAATAAGAACTATGGCAACAGCTCTGGAATAAAATCCTACAGCACGGCTGTCTCCTGCACTCCTTTACTCCATGCACCAGATGATGGAGGAGTCCTACAAGGGGAAAAAAAATACATGGCCAAGTTATTCAAGACCAGAATGACAATAAATGTATGCAGAGAGGAGAAGGAGGACTAATAAAGTCCTCAAAAACCTCAAAAAATCTTATTTTTGCAAAGTCTGGCTTTGCAGCAGGGGGGACAGCAGAGCAAGAACGAAAACGCTACACAATGAAGACCATCAAACATTTTGCAGTTATTTTCTGCTTTTATTTGAGAAATAAATGAAATAGAGAGTGAAGAGATCATCACCTAACCCAACATCAGTATTTTACCTCCAAAAAAAGCAAATTTACCAAAAAAATAAAAATCGTAAGTATAGGTATTGCAGCCAAGTTTGACTTCATTCAAGGAGTAGCTGGAAAATATTTTCCAGATTTTTCTTGCAGCATCCCAGCAGCTGAACTGACAAAACACCTAAATGGCCCTTGGGAGAGCTTTTCCCCACAGCTCTGCATCCCAGAAAAAAAAAATAATTCAAAACCACCTGCTGATGCACCATTTCTTCTTATTTTTGTACCAATCTTCAGGATATAGTTAAAAAGCAACTGATTATCAGTGCAATCTTTGCTTTTCTAATGGACACAGAAAATGGACATAAAAAAATAAAAAAAGATAATCCATCCTGTCTCTTTTTTATTTTAGTTAAATGCTATTTTTTCCATCATCAGAAACACTGCAGAGATGTGCCCATGCACTGCAACAAAGAGATGGCACCTGCCTACTGAATTTCCTGACTAGTGACACTTCGAAGAAAAAGAGTTTTAAATAGAAACCTCCCTGCAAGTGTTAAATCAGATTAATTTAACTCTTGCTTTATTTTAATCTTAGACGCCACCATTTGCAAGGCAAGCAGAAAACAAAAAATAGGGAGTAGGATTCTTATCTTGACCATATTCTTTGGGAAATACAGTGTATTATTAAAAACCACAAATAGCCTTTCTGACAGCAAAATACAGACACTTCTGGCTGTTTTGTAGTAGGAAAAAAGCACCAATATTTTATGAAGCTTTCTGTTCAGCATCAAGTGAAAGGCAGAGCTTTCCTCCAGCCTTGTGTTGTCCTGTGCCAAAACCACCAAGGCCAGTTTGGGGCCACACTTTGGATTTGCACGTGGCAAAAAGTTTTCTGTAAAATACAATGCACTGAGAAAGGTTGGTAATGCTGCTGAGGAAGAAGTTTTGCAGCATTTCCTTCACAAACACCATCATGGGGTACACTCTGATCCTCCAGTTGTGAGTTAGGCTCATGCTTAAATAGCTGGATTAAATTTAGACTGAGAGGATCATGTTATAGGAAAACATAGACATTCTAATGGTCAGGAATCATGGAATGGTTTGGCCTGGAAGGGACATTAAAGGGACATTCAGTTCCAACCCCATTTCCATGGGCAGGGACACCTTGCACTATCCCAGGTTGCTCCATGCCCCCTCCAAACTGGCC
>JAHXMQ010000807.1:142750535-142770729 GCA_020466415.1 Ammodramus savannarum pratensis | reverse complement strand
TCTGCCTCCAAGTGAAGACTTTATTTGAACCTCTGGTCATGTCATCCAGAAAATTTCATGCCCAGCCCTTCTTTCAAGGATTCTTGGAGTCCAAACTGGAAAAGTCTTAATATAACCTGTCTCAAGCAGCTAAATTTGTAAGGAATAAATTTGCACATAACTTTATCTGGCTACATGGGATGATTTTCTACTTGTCTTGGTTAAAGAGTTGTTAGCATGCAGGTTTTTATTTTTTTCTGTAACACTCTCTGATATGAAAGCATCTCTGAGATACTTTAGGAGAGACACTCTGGGATCTGGTGCATCACACACATTGAAAGGATCTGCAAACTTATGATGCCAAATTATTGCTGTCAGCTGGGCAGGCTGTAAACTGCTCGATTAGACTGCAAGGCTCAAACACCCACCTTTAAAAAAAGCTGCATTAGCAAAGAAAATAAGAAGGAATGGTTGGACCAGAATCATACCCCAGATGTCTCCCCAAGGCAGAAGTGAGGGGGCAGTGAATTCTGTTCAGAAAATCTCACATATAGGGAAAGAGTCTCAGGTTTTATTTGAATAATGGGGGAAATTTCTTCTCTGAAAGGATGGTCAAGCATTGGAACAGGCTTCCCTGAGAAGTGGAGGAATCCCCATCCCTGGAAGTGTTCAGGGTATGTGTAGATGTGGTGCTTAGGTTTACTGATGGACCATAGTTTAGTGATTGATTAATGATCTTTGAGGCCTTTTCCAACCTTAATAATTCTATGATTCCACAAAATTCCTTCACCCTGCTGGAGAACTCCCTGCCTTGCCTTGCTGCTGCCCTTGCGTTTCATTCCACCTTCCCCTGTGGATCAGCCCAGACTTGGAGCTTCCTGACACCACCCATGAAGAATTTTTTGATTGCTGGGTAATAAAACATTGGGTGGAATTCAGTGGCATTAAATCCAAACATTGCACACAAGGAAAACAGCAGTTCCAACTCCGTGCATGGTGATGGGCTCTGAGCTGATTATTGCTGCCCAGGAATGGCATTTAGGTCTTGTAATGAACAGTTGAATGAAATTATGAGCTCATTGTTCTGTAGCAATCAAAAGAGGAAATTGAATGTTAAGGATTATTAAGGAGGGAATAGAAAACCAAACAGAAATCATCATAATGCCACTGAAGAAATGCATTTTGGACCTGCAGCTTGAATATTGTGTCTGGTGCTTGTCGTCCCCTCTCAACAGGCTTGAGTGGCCCTGGAAAAGGCTCTGAGAAGATGCCAGAAGGATGATAAGGAACAGCTGCAGCAGCACAGAAAAGGATTAAATTGATGTGCACACTTCAGTCATGGAAAAGAGATTTTAGGGATTTTTTTTTTCAGGCTAAAGTCATGATGGGTGTGGAGCAGGGATGGGGAAATGGAGCAGGTTCTTCACAGGCAATGTGGTTGAGCTGTGGCATTCCTTGCCATGGGATGGGGCTGATTCCAGGGAAAAAATAATGGAGAAAAATCTGTTGAAGTTTATTAACACATTGTTGAAGTGTGGCATTGCTTGCCATGGGATGGGGAAGGGAAAAAATAATGCAAAAAAATCTGTTTAAGTTTACTAACACACTGTTTAATATCAGAGTCTGGCTGTCTTTCTTTTGCACTCTGTAACCACTCTCAGTCAAAACATGTGCTGAAATTGTTTTTTGGTCAGACACTGTATTTTTATTTTAATGTACTCATATTTGAGGTTTTCCTGCTGAATTTTTACAGATTTACACAGCCACAGCTGACTTTATTAGGTAGGAAAGGAGAGGAAAGTCTCATTAAAATCACAAAAATTATTTATTTGGTAAGCAGCAGGAAACAGAAATCCCACAGAAAAGTCCCAACACGAGGACAGAAGTGCAGAGATGGCTTCTAAAACTGCAGTTATTGCTGTCAGAGGACATCATCCAACCTATGGGTGATAAATAGGGGAGAGAAGAGTCAATGAGAATGTCAGAGCAAGCTTCTCCCATGAAAAGCTCCAAGGATTTGGTAATGCCTGTAATATGAACTGGTGCCAGGCCTCTGCAGCACAGCCAGCTGCAGGCAGAATAACCTATTTAAATAAAAAATCCTCTCTTTCCCCACTTTGCACTCTGTTAATAATAACAATAATCATTCAGGTTGACTTGGACAGGCTCAGAACCAGTGAAGCAAAGATTTAATAGGGTTCAAACAAGTCTAGATTTTTTTTTTTTTTCAAAAGTGCTTTTTCTGCAGTGTGCTCAAGGCTGTTCACACTTTAATAACATCTTACATGTATGGAAAGGTGGGGAAGAGGAATTTCCTGGATCACTGTGTCAGCTTCTCACCTGAACCACCACACATTAAAAACCAGGCAAAGGATCTCGCTTTCTCTTGCTCTTTCTTTTAGATTTTCTCTTCTATTTCCATTTGGATGCATCTCCCTGAAGTGTGAGTTGGCAGAGCTCGAGGATTGGGTGTTTTCTTGAGTCTTTGTGAAAGGGCATCAGCACCCCTTCCCCTCACCTGAAACAAAGGTCAGTGAGTCACAGCTTGTCCAAGGAGGCTGTCAGGGACACAGATATGCACCAGGTTAGTGGATCTCTGTTCTCATGTGCATGCACACGGATAACCTGAAAGGAAGGCAGTTCTGAGTGGTTTCTTGCTAAATTATCCCCTCTCTGATTAGATGATGCTTTCCAGCTTGATTTGCAGTTGCAGATCTGGAGTTTGCAAACAATAAGCATCAAGTGTCAGGCAGCAAATTAATCTTCTGCTGAAATATATTGCTAAGTAGAAAATGCATATTTTTCCCTTTATTTTACACTGGTTTTATGTCTCTTGCAATTTGCAGATGGCAGCTCTCGTAGCTTTCCTTGCTCATGGCTCTAAAACCAAAGAGTTAAAATTATAATCTCCTTTAATTTCATAAGTGAATCAACCAGCAGATAAAGTAAAATTAAAAAAAAAGGAAGGAAAACAAGATATGCTTCTGGCAACAGAGTTGTGCTGTGTTGGATTTGAGTTAGATGGGAAAGTCTGCTGGCTTCTTTTGAGCAATGACTTTGCAAACCCTTCTCTTGGGGGAAATAATTTCCTTTTTTTGTGTGTGTGCTTTTATGGAGCTTTTCATCCATCAGTTTATGAAGGAATAAGTACAAAGTATTGTTAATGAGGATGGCTGGGACTCATTTGTAGACTAGACATTTAACAGAAAAATTAGAGAGCAAGTTCAGTGCTGGGAAGAATTTACAGCATCAGAAAGCAGCAAAGATGAGGGATGGGAGGTGACAGAATCCAGCAGCAGGAAAGAAACAGTGGTGGCATAAATCCTCCATCCACACAGCAATGATCACACTCACTCTGTTCCTTTATTGACATGCCCTCAAGGACTGCAGAGCTTTCCAGTAGGGGCTTAAAAATGAAGGAGCTGGGAGTGTGAGGTTTGGGGAGGAGATCTGCAGTGAGACACAGAGGGGACAAAACCATTTCAGCATTGGAGCCACCACCAAGTGCAGCCCAGGGTGATGTCCCCACAGCAGGTGCTCCAACTGCCCTTCCAGAAGGAAAACTCCTTTATTTTAGTCTATTTGCCTGAGTTATGTCAGGCTGGTTGAGCTCAGTTTATGCTCACTGGGTCCATAGATGAGGGTTGTACAGATCAAGCTCTCTGCCAGCAGGAGGAGGAGATGGATTTTTTGGGTTTTTTTTCCCATGTCAATGTCTACCAATGTAACCACGCCTTTGCCAGAGCTGAGGGAAGCAAATGGATGTGTAAGGGCAGACAAGTTCTGTGTGGGTGTGGAAAGAAGCTGGGTGAAGTGAGCTGGACTTGCTTAGGGCAGGATTTGGGTGAGTAAAGTGTCTGTTCTGGAAGTGCCAGTGTCTGGGGCCATCAGTGCTCCCTTTAAGGTCAAGGAAGAGTGAGTCAGCAGAGCCAGGGGATTTTAGGGCATTGATCATCTCATCTCCATCTTTATTTCATCAAACAAAACCCGTCCCATGTGTCAGGGGGGATGAATCCCACCTCAGGCCAAGCCTTTGCAACAGATTGTATCAAAAATTCCTGCTCAGGTACAGACACTGCAGCAGGTTTTTCTGGGAAAACTAAATTGATTTTAGGGGATAAAACCCTCACTAAGCTCCCTGATACCATAGACACACTCCTGGCTGTAGCCACATGAGATAGTTTATTTTGGAAAGTCTTCCTGATCTGCAACAGAAACTGTGTTACCACATGTGGCTTGTGGCTAGGAAAAGATTAAATTTTGATTGCACGGGTGGTTTTAACCAAAGTTTTCAAGTTAGAAAGGAAAACCTATCACTTGGTTATGTATGGAAAACCTTTAAATTATAGATTCACTTCTATTTTTTTCTATTTTTTTGATAGTGTACACAAATAATTAAATTAAAATATTCCCTTGTATGCAGGAGGGAAGTGGTGGGGAGTGGTTGGTTGACCACAGCAAGGCCATAGGAGTATTTTCTCCACTGGGACAATCCTAAATCTCCAAGCTCCTGTAGCCAGCAGGGCTGGAGGGCTTTGGGGCCATTTCCAGAAGGCTTGTAGGATGTTGGGGAATGTATTAGGAAGGCTGTCAGACCCCTCCTAATGGAGCTTTCTTGTTTGTGCCTATCCCTTTTGCTATTTTTCCCCACAATCAAGTGTATTTAGAATATGAGCTGTCTTAATCTCACATCTTGCAATTAGTTGGCACAATCAACACCTGGGATGACCAATTCCAGTGGTTCTACACCCAAAATTTTATCCTCAACCTTATCACCCACTGCAGAGCCAATTTCAGTAACATCTGCCAGCCCAAGAGGCCCAGAAAAGCTCTGAGCCAGCAGCCACTTGCAAACCTCAGCACTGGTTACCTAAAATAGAAGGAGTCTAATCACTGTGATTGTGGGTCTGATGGTTCCCACCACCTCCTCTGGAGCTTCCCAGATTTACTGCTCTGATGTCAAGGTGTGTGATTGGGCTGATCTAAATATAGATGAATAGTTCGTTCTCCATTATCTACCAGACAGTTACTGAGTTATTTCCTTATTTTTTTCTAGGTCTGAAATTCCTTGAGTTTACATGAGTCCTGCTAGTTGTGCATAACCAAGTGTCACAAACTCCAAACTCAATGCAGGATAACTTTCCCAAGGTCACTGAGATAATTTTAGGCCAGGAGTGAAATTCAGAATGTCCTATAAACTCAATGGACAATTATCCACCGGCCCAATCATTTTCTATGTTCTAACCTTTCAATACAAGCTTTCAATTTGCAGAAAAAAAATATCAAACAAAACCAAACATGGCCAAACTTTATCAGTAAAATAAAAGTGCTGACTCACAATTTTTTTTCAGTGAAAATTCAGTTTAATCATTTTGTTTTGCAGGAATGGGGTGTAATTAGAGAACCAGTGAGCATGTAACTCTGAATTTATTATGCAAGCAGCTATGAAAATGACTGTCTTCAGCACAAAATGATTGAATGTCATTAAGGAGAGTGAATCCAAGGGTGAGCCCCTAGTGGGATGCCCTTGCATGGGGAAGCATAATTGGATAAAGTAGCATGGGGCCATGAAAACGCAATTTGCCTCTCTCTGATGCTTGCATGGACTTCCTCCCCAAAATCTCCATCAGCTGTGGAACTGGGAAGTCAAATGAGGCAGATCAATCACTGGGATGAGCTCTGCCATATGTAGGAAAGCTGTTCTGGGTGCAAAACAAAGCAAAAAAATGCAGTTACAGCCACACATTGATGCTTATATATCCTTCTGCAGCCTCCAGCTCCTTTTTGGCTTTTTGGGCGTTGTTGAATGAGGTTAGTGCTGGTGAAGACAATGGAATCTGTGCACTTGGGAATCACCAATTCCTTTAGTGAGCCACCTTCCAGCATCTCCAACACCACTGCAGGAATCTGAGACAGCAGAGGGCCCTGAGCAGGCCTGGTCCAAAAGCAGAGAGCCCAAGAGCTCAGCTGCAGGGACTGGCTTTAAGTGTGTTCACAGCCCAACCCTCTGGGATTTTGTGTGATTGAGCCACAGAAACAATACAGTCTGATAGCTACCACAGCCAGCTGACAGGTGGGACTGCGCTGAAAGAGCCACAGATCTGAGCCTTGTGCTTCTGAAAATAAGCATTTCCTTTAATTATGTGAGTTGAAGGACGTGGCCACTGCTGTCCAGAGATGAGCATCTTGTTTGTATCCTTGCAAGTTTTGGAATTTGCAGACATCTGAAGGAATAAGCCTGAATAGTTATTAGGATAAATAAATAATAACTTTTCTTGAAGGAAACCATCCCATATTTTAACAAATCCCCTTTTTTGAGGAAGTCATTGGTTTGGTTATTGCTATTACAAAAAAGGTGGCTCTCCACAGCCTGGCAGCTGCATTGCAGTTGTCTGAGATTTTGCATTACTGATTTCCATGTTTATCCAGGGATTTACCCTTAACTGTACACGGCCTTGAGAATGACAGGACAAGAGGTGATGGCTTTAATCCAAAAGAGTTCAGATTTACATTTACAGACTGGGTATTAGGAGGAAATTCTTGACTTCTGAAATTGAATTCTTGAATTCTGTGAGGGTGGTGAGGCCCTGGCACAGGTTGCCCAGAGAAGCTGTGGCTGCCCCATCCCTGGAAATGTCCCAGGCCAGGCTGGATGGGGCTTGGAGCAACCTGGAACAGTGGAAAGTGTCCCTGCCCATGGCAGGGGGTTGGAATGAGATGATCTTGATGGTCTCTCCTTCTACAAATGCATTTCTGGGGGTTTATCTCTGGTGTTATGCAAATATTTCAATATTGGCATGTTTGCACTCTCACATGCAAGTGTGCATTGATGCTTGTGAGCCAAAGTGTGAGAGCTCTTCGTCTGCAGAGTCGAATTTACTGCTGAAAATAATAAGGTGCTTCTCACCAGCACATAAATTCACTGCCTGCTTGTTGCCTCCCCTGCAGAGTGAGGACACAGACACTTGTTAGTTTGAGCTACTGCTCCAAACTGTCAGATTTCTCCCTGGCCAAGCAGAAGGCAAACAAAGCAGCTCCTGAAACTGCTGCTTTTTTTTCTGAACCTGGGCAGGATGTTTTGGCTGATTTAGGGCATTGATTATGCAGGGCTGGGGGCACCTTGTACCTTCATTTTATATCACTGCTGTCTTATCTCCCCTGTGCTACCTGCTCCTGCTTCCTTCTCCTGAAAGTCTTTGCCTGCCCAGGAAATATCAGGTGGAAAAAGCTTTGTTGAAAGGGGGTGAGGGAAGAGCAAAGATAGTCTCTCTCCCTGGACAGCAAGTTTGGGTGTTATTTCACACTCCTCTTTAAGCCATATACTTAAAAGTGCAAGGTCAGTGTTTCCCCAGCCCTGTAATAATCTGGAATCAGATCAGTTTTCTAAAGACTTTTTATTTGAGATATGAGAAAGTTGCCTGAGACCCTGCCTGTAAAGAACAGAGTTATTACCTTTGTGGAGAGAGCAGCTGGAGCATAATTGATGTTCAGCAATATGATAAAACTGGTACAGTATTAAGCTCTTTGGGGAAGGGTTTGTCCTTTAGCAGGATGTTGATATAGTGTCTGGATGCTGCTGCAGTCTGAATGCAATGAATTAATATAATAGCAATGAGAGGCAATAGAGTTTTTTTCATGCAGAGTACACTGAAAGAACGTTTCTGGGTTCCAGTTTGCCCCTGAAATTACTAATTGTAGTTTTCTAGTATGGATTATTGTCCAGTGGAAGGTTCACTGCCCATGTCAGGAAGGTTGGAACTGAATGATGCTTGTGGTCCCCTCCAACACAAACCATTGTCTAATTCTATTGTTTCATTATTTTATGAAATGTGTAAGTTCAATATCAAGGTTTAGCTTTATAAAGGCATCAAATGACCCTGGTATCAAATTTTTTTTTAATTAAATTCAGAATTTAAAAAAACAAACAAACAAAAAACCCCCAACAAATAAACAAATAAACAAACAAAACAAAACAAAACAAAAAAAAAAAAAAAAAAAAACTACATTAAAAGAAAGGTATCAGAGGAGCTGTCCAGGAAGGCATCATTTCCATAGAAGTAAAATTAGTTGCAGTGGTGCAATAGAGAAAATGAACAGTGTCCTCTGGAGGGGAAAGCCATATCTCAATAATCAGCAAGAATCCGTTGCAAAGGGTTGTGAGATGAAGTCCTGATGGATTTATTTGGATTACCAAAAAAATGCTAAAGCCTTGAGGTAATGTTATGCACGAGATTATTAAGAATCTGTGTGGTCTTGGGAGAAGAGTTGGGGTCCTGTCATGGGATCAAAGCTGCCTAAGAAAGTACATTTGCCATGGAGCCAGGCTGGGAAAGCTGGGGGAGTCCAACCTGGAGAAGAGAAAGCTCCAGAGAGGCCTCAGAGCCTCTTCCAGTGCCTGAAGGGGCTCCAGGAGAGCTGGAGAGGGACTTTGGACAAGGGATGGAGGGACAAGAGAAGGGGGAATGGCTTTAAAGTGAAGAAGCATAGACTTGGATCAGATACTGGGAATAAATTCTTCCCTGTGAGGGTGATGGGGCCCTGGCACAGGTTGCCCAGAGAAGCTGTGGCTGCTCCATCCCTGGAAGTGTCCAAGGCCAGGTTGGATGGAGCTTGGAGCACCCTGGGACAGTGGAAGGTGTCCCTGCCCATGGAAAGGGGTTGGAATGAGATGATCTTTCAGATTCCTTCCAACCCAAACCCTTCTGTGATTCTGGCTGTGAGTGTGCCCAGCTGTGAGCGCTGTGTTAACGAGGGGTGGGCTTCAAGAAGGTGGATGCAAAAATAGGTGCCAGCAATGTGACAAAATCTGCAGTTGCTCAAGCTGGGCTCGATGAAAAAACTGCAAAGAACATCAGAGGTTTGAATGCTTTGCTGAATAAACGCCTGTTCAGTAAAAAAAAAGAGGCTCTTCTTCACATATTTTTGGTAAACAAACAAGCAAATGAGCTTTCACACTTAAAACTACTGAATACTTCTGCACTCTGATTTATGAAAGACGATCGTAGCTGGCAAATATCAACAGATAAAAGTTTAGAAGATCTCATATGGGATTGTCTGGAGCAATAATTCTCGTTAAAGTTGCAGTTAATTTGAAAATTTAGCAGCAACAAATGACATTTTAAAAACTATTTTCTGTCACAGGCACTTTCACAGGATGGAGGTAATTTAGAAAACAAATTTTATTGGATATTTTTAGTGGGAAACTCTTTATGGGGAAAAAAAGTTAGATCATTTTTAGCAGATAATTATGATATCAGGATATTCAACTGTTGGTATTCAAGGAAACACATAGACTGGAAGAGATATATCTCCTAGGGAACCCACTAAAAATACCTTTAGGATTATTAATGTTATAGATAAAAAAAAATTAAAAGAGCAGTGACAGAGTGAGAGCAGGCAGTGAAAAAAGAGACCCATTCTCTGGTGTCTTCTACAAAAGATTTAGGAAATGACCAGTTTCTCTGGTAGATGAGACTATGTAGGTCTGTCAGGCCCTCAAATGTTCTCCTCCCTGTGATTACCAGCTTTAATCTCTGCATGGCCCAGGCTCCCACCCCCAGCCAGAGCACAAATTGTGCAAAGCAGCCAAAATGTGTGTGATGACATCTTTCACTGCTTTTTTAAGCTCCACAGAAACCCCCATTCCCATCCTCTTCCCTCTCACTTCATTCTCCCACCCCGACAAAAGAAGCTCTGGCAACTACAGGGTCATCTCAGGTTCATAATTTCACACTGTTGGAAGGCCAAGCACCACATGGACACCACATCTTGAGGGCAATTTTCTGGCACTTCATTCTTATTGAATTCCAGAAGCTTTTGGGTTGGAAGGAACCTTCAAGATCATCCCATTCCACCTCCTTGCCATGGGCAGGGACAATTTCCACTAGACCAGGTTGCTCCAAGTTGCATCCAACCTAGCCTTGAGCATTTCCATGGAGTCCACAATGTCTCTGACCAAGCTGACTTCACCACCCTTATAACAAATAATTTCTTCCAAATATCTAAATATTCTAAATCTCCATTCTTTCAGTTCAAATCTATCCCTCCTTGTGGTATTACATGTCCTTGTGGAAAGGCCCTCTCCATCCTTTAGGTACTGGAAGGTGCTCTAAGGCCTCTCTCTTCTCCCTGCTCTCCCCTAATCAGCCTTTGCCAATGCTCCACATTTTTTGGAGTGAGATGCTCAGAACCATGGCTGGTTTAGAGACCTTTCCAGGGGTTCAAAAACTGGATGGGAGTCTGTGGGCAAAGCTGAGTGGGTGAGTTGTGCAAGATTTGTTCCTGCATGGATATCTGGGCAGGTTCCTGCAGGTTCCCTTTGGATGCACACATTCCCTGTGACAGCGTGACAAGCATCATCCCTCTGCCAGTCCCAGCTGTTCCACGTCCATCTTCAACAGCTTCCTTATCTTTCTGAGGAAAATGCCATGTGAAACACTATCCAGAGCCTTTCTGCTGCCAGCTCACAACCTCTGCTGCTTCTCTTCTGCTCCCAAGACCCATCACTGTGTCCTGGGAAAGCAGCAGCAGTTGTCTGACATAATTGGTTCTGATAAACTGAAGATTTGGAGCTCATGCAGGAACCAGGATAATAACACAAGTCAGGGAAATAAGATGGGGTGAGGGGAAAGAGTGAGGGAATTTGAGTAACAAACACAGGCTGAAACAGCAGAAAGTCCTGTCCAGGTTCACCTGGAAGGTTACTACATATGCTCTCTTATAGAAACCACCACCAGATCTCCTAGTGCAGACTTTTGTACCACTGTTTTATTCTAGATGGCTTCTGGGGACTTGTTCTGCTGCTTGTTAGCAAATCTCACCTGAAGAAAGCCTGAACAGAAATGAAGTTAAAGCAGGATGATTTCCTATGGAAAGAAGACTTTTAAATGATTTCTCTGATCCATCACCTTTAACAGTTCTCCTTCCTCCCTCCTCAGCTGTTTCAGGGCTCCGCAGCAGTTTTGCCGTAGGGGCCATTACTGTCACACAAGAGATGCCCCCAAATTTTCCTCCTGGACATGCCCCAATTTTTATTTAGAGACAGGATTCCTGAGTCAGATAATGCCTCCCTTTGCCAGCTCTCCCAACACAGACACCCCCCAGCCATCAATCCTGCAGCTTCCCCCGCCTCCACCAAGATCCTCCTGCCAAGAGCAAGAAGAGCTTCCCTGTTCCCGAAATCCTGCCACTCTAATTTAGCAGGTTTCTCACAAAGTCTAGACAACTCCTGAATTGCATGCAAAAAGCTTCAGCTCTGCTTCAGCTCCATTAATCCTGCAGCTCCAGGCCCACCAAGGCTGGTGCTTCTCCAGTGGCTCTGGGTGAATTACACTTGAAATGACAACCGTCCAACTTCTTGGCAGTGGCTCCGTGCCCTTCATTCCTCTGTTTTTCTGGATGGAAGGAAAGAAATGATAAATCTCTCTGAAGCTTCTGCCTGTCCCATTACAGCAGGAATTAACTGGGCTGGGAGAGCTCAGTGCAAATTGGATGGTTTGTACCACAGTTAGTTGATAGCATCCCCCAGCTAGCCGCTAAAAACCCTGCTCTGAGACTCTCAGGGTGTCTCTGTTGGCTGTGTCATAGATGGAGAAGATGAAAGAGGGCTAATGGAGCAGTTAGAAAGTCTTTTGGTGCCTCATTTACTTTCTACAGAGCCTTCCTTGGCATTAAGTTCACTCTTGCTTCCAGAGTCCTAAATAGAGCTATTTGCAATATTTTCTTTTAAAGTTTTCTTTTAGATAAAAATGACTTTTTTCCTTAAACAAACACAAAACATGGCTGTTTGTAATTTTCACATTTTCCTGGTTTTAGTGATATCTGGTGAAACCTTTTGAAAAATCCATCAGCATTCAACATGCATTTTACCCATCCTTTCCTTCTTTCTGAATTCCTTTTTTGCCTGTGCCAAAAGATATTAAAAAAAAAATTAAAATAAAGAGAAGCAAGAGACATCAATAAATTTCTATTCATATTCACCACTCTAAAAGCAAGAACTGAATTAATTCTTTTTGCCACAGTATTGCATTGGGAGTTCATGGTCAGTGTCTTATCCAGACATGGAGGGAACAATCTCCAAGGCTGGGCTGATCTTCTTCATGAAACATTTCACTGAATCGTTTTGTTATTATTTATCTGGTTTTTATATAATTTTACTAATGCCATTGTTGGTGGTGTACATGTTGTGTAGATCAAGTGAAGAAATCCCCTCTCTGTATCCCTCTAAAACTCCTCTTTTCCCCACTGAGGATTAATTGTTATTGATTATCTATTTAATCTGTTTGCCACATGTTTTATCAATATCTCCATCTGCTAATTTTGTCATCACTGCTACATCAAATACTTTGGGAAGATTTGTTCCTCTGTAGAAGAATGCACACAGCAGCTTTGCAATCCCAGATCAGTTTAATTTCATGACATCCACACTCCCACTCTTTCTGCATTTTCTCCCACATTTAAAGACTCCTCAAAAGCTGACCCCAAATGTAAGGCAGCCATTTGCCCCTGCATTTCAGAATTTCAGGGTGCAGATCATTCTGCCTAAAAAATCCAATGTATTTCTGTCAGCAGATATGCATTTCAGTGCTCTTGGTTTCTGAACAGCTTCAAAGGCTTTGACACCCAAAGGTGATATTAATTTTCCACCGTTATTGTTATTCTAAAGGGATAAAAAAAAAACATTCACTGTACACTTTTTCTTAGACATCATAAGCCATCTCTCTCTATCACTGGGTCACATAGCACTGCTATTTTTCCCTTTCTATCCCAAAGTGCGTGGCCTTTTAATTGATGCCTTCTTTTTTTTTCCTGGATGGCTTCTCAGCACTTCAGATATTATTCAGCTCAGTTGTTATCACTTTCCTTTTTCATCACAAGTTATTACACTGCTTTTGAGTCTCTAATCAGCATTTTTCAGGTCGCTCACAATGAGGGTTTTATTGTGTTTTACTGAACATCTTGTGCAATAGCAGTGGCTTTTACAATGCTGTGTCATTGGGAGGAAAAATAAAGGCTGTTACCTGCCTTGTCCTGCAGTTCAGTCTCTCAGTCTCTCCTGGATTGCTGCCTTCTCCAAAGAGAGATTCTGGGGATGTTCTGCAAAGATTCTCAAGGTGGGCTCTTCACTGCAGATCTTTCTCCACATGAGCCCAACACCTCACCTGTAACTCATGTGCAGAACATCAGGGATTTGGTTTTCTCACCTTTTTTTGCACAAGAAAGATTTGGGCCTGTTGGAGTGAGTCCAGGGGAGGCCACTAAGTTGATCACAGGGCAGGAGTTGATCACCTTTGCTAGGGAGGCAAGCTGGGAGAGGGGGCTGGAGAAAAGAAGGCTTCAGGTAGGCCTTGGAGCTCCTTCCAATGTTGAAAGGCAGACCTTGGAGCGCCTTCCAATGTTGAAAGGCAGACCTTGGAGCGCCTTCCAATATTGTGTTAAATCCCTCTCCAAAAAGGCTGGAGAGTGATTTAACACAAGGGCTTGGAGTGACAGGACAAGAGGGAATGGCCTTAAACTGAAGGAGGGTGAATTTAGATTAGAAATCAGGAATAAATTCTTCCCTGTGAGGGTGGTGAGGCCTGGCACAGGTTGCCCAGAGCAGCTGTGACTGATCCATCCCTGGAAGTGTTCCAAAACAGTTTGGACACAGCTTGGAGCAACCTGGGATAGTGGAAGGTGTCCCTGCCCATGGCAGGGGATTGAAATTAAATTATTTTTAAGGTCCCTTCCAACCCAAACCATTCTGTTTTCCTACAATTCTCTGGCCTTCTCCACAAACAGGCCTCCTGACAGGGCTTTAATTCCTGAGATTTTAAACCCATTTTGGTGTTTCTTCCTTTGTGAGTGACACCTTGATTTCTGTAACATTTTCCACCCCACAGCAGCCATGAGGATTCTCCAACCCCTTTCTTCCATATTGCTAATAAGGCTTTTAAGCAGATTGATCTGACATTGATTCACATTGTGATCCAAGTGGCAGCTCCTTGTGACTCACATGTACCTTATATCCCAAAGCAGGACATGCTCCTATTAAAGCATTGGATTTGGATTTTGGAGGTCTGGCGCTTGTCCATCTCCCTCTCATTTATCTTCTTGCTGTGTTTGCACAGGGGATCTATTTCCTTTGAACTGTTTCTCCTTTGGTACAGCATGCACAAGGTCACTGCCCTCCCACAGGGAAGAGATTTTAGGATGTACTAATTAAATTTGCTATGGGTGCTGTGTTATCTGTGGCCACATGAAGATATCCACACTGGGGAGTCTCTGGTTGGCTGAGCTGGTTGCCAGTCTGGAGTTGATTTTGTATATCACAAAAACAGAGATTTTGTTATCCTGTGATTTGTCAGGAAATTGTAAATATGAATTTTTGTCATCTCAAGTGCTTGTGTGAGGCATCTCCTCCGGTCACTAGAGCTAAAGGGACCAGAGCTGAGTGATCTCCATCAATCTTCTGCTGTGATTATTTCCTCAGTCACTAAGAGAGGGCAAATATCGCAAATACTGTGCACAGTGAATTACTTTAAGTTCCCAGTATCTTGATTTTTCTATCTGGTTAAAAAAAAAGAAAAAAAAAAGAAAGTAAGAAAAAAAAAAGGGCAAAAGAACCCCTTGGATTTTAGCACTTAATTAAAGACACTATTAGTCCTTTTTACCAAAACTGAAGTTTATTGAGACCTCTCTGTGGGTGCACACCAGCCTGGATAAAGGTTATCCTTTGTTTTCTATGCTCCCACCAGTTTTAAACTCAGCAGTCCTCTCACAGACAATATCAATTAATATCATGAGCGGTGCTTTGTGTGAGACTGTTTCAAATGTCAAGTCATTAACTGGCATATTAAATCTGCAAATTTCCCTTCACCCAATAATTTTATAATTCTGTCAAAGAAAGCAATTTTTCATACTGTAATTCCTTTCACCCTTTTACATCCATCCCCTGCTGCTCACCACTCAAAGGTGGCACATTTTATGGTGTCGTTATTTTCCTCACCCCACACTTCTGTGCATGGGGCTTTCAACAGAAAGGCTGGCCTGGTCCTGGCCACAATAATCAGGGTGGCAGGTTTATGAGTGAAACTGTCCCCTTCTTCCTCTCCCAGTTTCACATTCCAAGGAATTTTCTGCTTTCAGCTGGTTCTCCTGCTCTTTTGGCTGTTTGGATGGGGAAGTAAGAAGGCCTCTGAAGGATGAGGAGTTGTGACCATTAGAAAATGCACTAAGATCATTCCAATTCTACTTGTGTTCAAGGCCAGGCTGGGTAGGGTTCTAGTCTAGTGGAAGTTGTCCCTGATCA
The DNA here is from genome assembly GCA_020466415.1 of Ammodramus savannarum pratensis. NCBI lineage: Eukaryota > Metazoa > Chordata > Aves > Passeriformes > Passerellidae > Ammodramus > Ammodramus savannarum. The sequence goes on along the minus strand of JAHXMQ010000807.1, from coordinate 142,755,461 downwards.
TGGAAGGGGATTGGAACAAGATGATCTTGAAGGTCCTTTCCAACACAAATGACTCCATCAGTCTAGAATTCTATAATTCCATTTTGAACATCAAAGTAAACCTGCAGAGTATCTGAAGTGGAGATTCCCACATGGGATTCTCCCACAGAGTGTAAAACCACATGTTCCTGCTGCCAAAATGTGGTATCAGAATCTCTAAAGAGAATGGGAAGAAAACTCCCACTAGATTCATCCTAATTACAATAAAACCTTCCAGGATAGGTGGCCTTGCCTGCCCATGCCCTCAGGAAAAATGAGTTTACAGATAGTTTGTTTAGTCAATGTGTGCTCATCCCACCAGGAACCTGCAGCTCCTGTTGGGAATTGGTGGAACTTGATGATCTTTTCCAGCCTTGAAGATTCTGTGATTCCACAATGATTTTGTGGAATATCTGATGGTATTTGTGAGCCCAGTTTTGGTTTGGGTTTGAACTGAGAGAGAGCAATTGTAGAAATGGAAACTGAGACCCTTGCCTCTGCTTCTCCACAGAGATGGAATTGTCTCTTTATTGGAACAATGTCAGATTTCCAGATTCTAAATGTAGATGATTTGGTGGTGAATCACAAAATCCTTGAATGATTTGGGTTGGAACAAACTTTAGAGATCACCTTATTCCAACCTCCCTAGCATAAGCAGGGAACCTTCCCCTCTAGACCTTGTTATTCAGAATTTGAGCTAATTACTCATAAACATGATTTGAAGAGGTTTGTCAGACCTGTTCCAGTGGACCAGCCTGTCCATCAGTCCCACTCCCCTGTCCGTGACAGCTGGATCTCATGAACAGTTAGGCTAAGAGCATGAAATGGGAGTCATAGAGAGGTAATTTCTTACATTTCCTGGCTTGGAGTACATCTGATTAAATAAACATATTTGTCAAAACGAATGGAGAATAAATTGAGTCAGTAAATGGACAGCTAGTCAACACAGACAGTGGAATTTAGGACATGATTCATTGGATCATGAAACAGATTTATAAAAAAAGGTCAGGTGACTCACTGCTTAAAAGTGCCTATATCTCTTCATTAATTATAGAGACAACTTGCTTTGACATGTTCAGTCTCAATTCTATAGACATCCACAGCCACATGGCCTGAGCCAAACTCAAGCTCTGTGCTAAAATCCTGCCATGGAGAGTTTATGTGATAAAATCCTGTCCTGGTGAGCATATCCCTGAAGGGATATTTTGATTTTTTTCCCTACCCATGAAATTTTTAAAAAGTCTGTGCTTGCTCCCCTCTCCCCCTCATTTCTGAAACTGAGAACCTCGGGTTATCTTTCCATAGACTTTCAAAACGAACAGTGTAAAAGTGTCATTTAATTAACAGCTTGCCACCATCAGCAAGAGTTAGTTTGAGCAGAGACCAATTCATTTTGGAATTGGATATTTCTGTTACAAACAAGGCAGCAGCGAGCGTGATCTACGGCGCTTGTAAATTTTACCAGTAATAATTTTTCGTATTCTTTGAAAATCAGTTCCAAATTCTATTAGTTTACTGCCCTCTTCCCCCTCTTTCACCATTCAGATTTAGATCTGAGTACTTGGAATAGTTTTAATCCATTACCTGAATAATTCCAATTATCATTTCATACTACTTTATGGCCTTTAGTTTTACTGCTTTTTTTTTTACCCCACTCAGTTACAAGACATGGCACATTAAATGCAAAAAAAGTGGATGTTTAGGAAGATTTCAAGCATGGACTAACCCAACTTTTCCAGGTGTCTTTTCCAGCTACCTCCATCTATTTTTCCCTCCTGTCCTTCTGTCTGGTCCTGACAATTCCTCTCTGCTGCAGGCATGAGGGGAGTTTGCAGATGAAGGAAGGATTTCGGACAAGCACTGCTCCACCTGCTCTGCTTTCCCACAACAGGGGACCAGCCATGTGTGAAGAATGATAATTACCCACTGTAAGTCAACAAGAGTCAGTTTGATGTACTGAATTTTTATCACCCCTCTCTCTGCCTTTTCTTTTCCCCCCCTTTTCTTCTGGCAGGATTAATATTCTTGTGTATGGATATGGAGACAGGCAGAAGGAGGAAAAGTCTTTTTAGTAAAATTGTAAGAAATTGTGGTTGTTGGCTATAATAAGGTGCTTCCAGGACCTTAGAAGAGGTCAGGATTGTACTTCTGTACATCCTAAAGTAACCCAGAACATTTCTAGTCTGAGCAAGCGGGACAAAGGATAAGTTTTACACCTGTTTAGCAACTGGAAACTGAGGCAGGTGATTTTTGATAAATTTAACCTGATACTACAGAGGGAATTGGTGCCACAGTCAATGAGTGTATTCTCATAATTTTGCTCTTGAAGAAGGTCATCAATGACAAGAACACTGTTAAAAACTGTCTCCCCAAACTATTTAAAATATATTCATAGAATCACAGGATAGTTTGTGCTGGAAGGGAATGAAGAGATCATCTTGTTCCTCCTGCCATGGGCAGGGACACCTTCCACTAGACCTCGTCAATGTCCCATCCAGCCTGGCCTTGAACACCCACCCCCAGAGATGGGACACTGATGACACCCACATTAGGGATCATTTGAACAAAGCTGTTCTGATAAAGTTTGAAAAATCTAGCTTATGTTTGTGGGGGTTTTTCTGCCTTGTCCTTGTCCAAGTCCAGCCATTATTCCAGGGTTTGTCCCTCGTCTGTGGTATCAGTGATTTTCAAAAGGTGAGCTACTGAACAGAAAGATGATGTGTAGCTGACCTCATTTTTATTTATTTACTTATTTCACCATTTGTGATAATGGATTGGAAGGCTTTATTTTATTTATTTTATTTATTTTATTTATTTTATTTCTTTTATTTATTTTATCAAAAGAAAAAGTGACTTCATTTGTCACCACTCATCTTTAACCTCCCTGACCATTTGCTTTCAAGGTATGGATCTCCCCTCTGCCAATTCCCTCTGCTAATCTGTATTCCAGTGCCTGCCCAAGCCCTGGAATTGCTTATTCAGAATTTTCCAATGGCTTTTCCCAAGCCAAAGCTAAGATCAGCACTCCATTTTCCCTTTACTCACCATGGACTCTGCTTTTCTCTTTTAATTTCCATGCTTGGTGTCTTCTACCCTTCCTATGGCACTTGTGAGGGATTCTCCTTATTCTCCAGCTGGTTGGGGATTCCCACCAGCTCATGGTGTCTTCTGCCCCTTTAATTGCCTTTTCTTTGTAGCTGCTTCAGGAGTTTCCCTTTCATCAGATATCTCCTGAGGTGGGATTGATCTTGCCTTGGCTTTATACAGCTACAAGGGACACTTCTGCATCTGAGCCACTGATGAAAATTCTTTTTGTAGTTAATGGGAATTAACAGGTACTTTTGGAGCATGGTTCTTCAGGATCTCCCAAAGGATGTGGTGAGAAGCACTGAGATATATTTGTGTGTCTCCAGTGGCTGTTGGGATTCTCATTGTTGAACTGAGAGGAAGGAAGTCTGTAGTACAGAAATTGGAAGTTAAATGAGAAGAATGTTGACCTCCAAAACAGTAACACAGTCAGTCTCCCTCTGGCATCTCCTGGTGGCTGACCTCAAATTGGTCTAATATGTCCAAAAGTTTAAAATATTCCTCAGCCACAACCCTCCTCAATGGCTGCACTTTAGTGACAGATATCAACATCCTGCGAATCCTCCATATCCAAAACATGAGCATCACCACCACCAGCTGGGACCTTGCAGGTCCTCACATCCCAGAGCCTCAGTTCTCCCATGGAACTTCTCTTTTCCATATAAACTGGACAACCCTACAAGTCCCACATGTGTCAGAGGATGTCACATTTGATTCTCTCCTTTTGTTCTTCACCTTTGGGATATTCCTGCCTAAAATAGCAAGAAGATGCTAAAACATGGGGAAGAAGAGGTGGTGAGGAGGACAAAACAGCCTAAGAAGGGTCAGGGGGTGTCAGATGAGGTACAACATTTGTGTTAGACCATGTCTGGATCTGAGCAGGACATCTCTGTAGTGCCTTCTCATTATTGTTGTTTCATTTTAGTGCTCTTACGTAGCTCTGGCAATTTAATCACAGAGAACACCCATAAATTCTCCTGAGCACTCATTCAGCCTTCTGTTGCTCATGAAGCAAAATGATTGACAGCACCTTTTATCTGCCTCAATCTGTAAACACACATCACTCCACTGCAGTTCTGCTTCCTTTTCCTTCCTGAACACTCCACCAAAGCAAAAACAACAAAAAAATGTAAAGCTAAAAAAAACAAAAATTAAAAATATTATAAAAGCTCTCTTTTGATCAACACCATGTATTTTTCTGAACAGAAAAAAGATTTATATAAAAATAGAAGTGTGTAATGCAATGCAGACCCTGAAGAAAACATTACCATTCATCTGCTTGAGCAGAGTTTAAGTCTCAGCTGGTTTCTTGTGTGGCTTTCAGCTGATGAAGACAGAGCAGTGTGGAAAAACTCTACCTTCTGTTGGCGCGTAGGGTGAACAGAAACCCACCTGATTGCATCAAATATAATTCCTTTGCCATGGAATCATAAAATCATAGGATGGTTTGGGTAGGGAGGAAGATAATTTATTTCAAATCCCCTGCCACGGGCAGGATGCCACCCCCTAGATCAGATTGCTCAAGGCTCCATCCAACCTGACCCTCCCAGGGATGTGGGGGAGCATCCAAAAATTCTCAGGGAAAGCTGTGCCAGGGTCTCACCACCTGCACAGGGAAAAATTTCTTTATAATATATAATCTAAACTGTTCTCCTTAGTTGTTGCCCCGTATCCTGTCACTCCATCCCTTGCCCCAAGTCCCTCTCCAGTTCTCCTGGAGCCCCTTCAGGCACTGGAAGGGGCTCTGAGGTCTCTCTGGAGCCTTCTCTTCTCCAGTTAAATACCCCCAGCTCCCCCAGCCTGGCTCCAGAGCAGAGGAGC
>JAHXMQ010000807.1:142703647-142723664 GCA_020466415.1 Ammodramus savannarum pratensis | reverse complement strand
TCAATAATAGAATCTACCTGTGACTTTTCCTTACCCTAATCATAGTTACTCTGAGTTTACACCCACCTGAAGCAATAAGGAAGCCTAAAGCTCTTGTGGGAAAGTTATGGAGATGTTGTTGTTCTGTAAAGGAAAAGACCTAAGAATTTTTAGCAAGGAAATTGCTGATGAACCCATGAATCATAGAATCATAAAATCTTAGAATGGTTTGGGTTGGAAAGACCATAAAGATCATCTTGTTCCAAAGCCCAGCTTTTAAATGTTAATGATCCTTCTGCAGGTTCCTTCATGGCTGTTCTAGACTTAGTGATAGCACATCTTGTCCCTTTCTAGTGATTTGGTTAAGCCATGTTCATTTAATTTTATTTTCAAGGCTGAAAAAGCTGTAAGATCCCTGCTATGGGTTGGAAGAATTTATCTCACATGGATTTCCATATTGCAGAAGCTCACCCATGTGTGATGAACTCTGCAGAGAAAAACCCAGAGTTTGGAGGGGTCTGCTCTAGGACCTGTCTTGGGGTGCAGCAGCTTCAGATTATTTCCACTCCAGGGTCCCAATGTGATGCTGAGGGTGCTCTTGAGCTCAGCAAAGCAGGTGGTGCTTTAAATTGGATTAGTGCTGTTCCAGGAGGTGCTGTGATCACACACTGCCGAGAAATCACATCCTACCTGCTTCACTTTTCCCAGGCATTTCATGTCTCTGCAGAATTTCTGCCTGGCACTGATTTTGGGTGCTGCTCTGTGTTGCTAAACAGCTGCTCTGTCCCACATCTAAGTGGGCCCTCCCTATATTCTAGAAAAAAAAACCAAAAAAAAACAACGAAAAATCCCTGAATCAGAAGAGGGTGTTTTATTCACCCAGTGTGAAGCACTGCTCTCCTCGTTTGAGACTGCAGGGGTCACTTAGAGAGGTCTCTCTTGCTCCTTTTCCTCCTCTGTTTCTCTAGCAGCAAGGATTCACACCCATTCCCATCACATTTTCTGCCATTCAGTGGGCACTGTGATTCTGCCTGCGTGAGTTCTTCTGCAGAGCCACGGAGAGGAGGGGAGGGAAGCTGCTGTGTGTTCTGTCAGATGGAGTTTGGTAAATAAGTGTAAATAAGGCTTACAGAGCCATCCACAAGTTTAAGAAGGATCCAGCCAGAAATAGCAAGCTGGCAGGGTGGGCTCTGCTCAACAGCATCACCCTTGGCCATCGAGTTTCTGTTTGTTTTTTTTTCCTTTTCTTTTCAGTGACTGAAGCAAAAGCTGATGGAAGAAAATGTGCGTAAAGGTCCAGGAAGCGACCTGGAAGTGAAAAAGCAAGAAGAAATGCTCTGAAATTGTTGTATCTCAAACAGGGGCTGGGCAGCTTTCTTCACCCCTACATTTCCTTTTATCTGTGTGTGAGATGCCATTATTTTTGTTTGCAGGAGAGCAGGGAAGCTCATCTAACACTCAGGTCCATTGTGTGACATGTTTTTCATAAACGAATGACTGAGGACTTTTTTTTCTATCACAGAGAAGGCTCCCAAAAATGGCTTGGTATAAACTCCTCCATTCCAAAGCTTTCCACGGAGATTTCTGGGAGGATGAGGGATCACTCTGGACAAGTGCTGGATCAAGGGGGCTTTGATCCATGATCCCAGCTAATCCAAAACCTGGGTCCATCCTCATGGGCACAGTGTTATCCAGCAAAAAACAGACAAAGACACCTTTATATGGTGCTTAAAGAATAATGAAGGGCATTTTAACAGCCTTCCCTAGACCTCTCAAAAGGCAGGGTTTTCTTTGAAGAGGCCAAATAGTTGTCAGAGTGAGTTTGCATTGAATTACAGACTGTTTGAAATAGCTGGGACTGGAGAGGTTAACAGATACTCTCATTAAAATTCAGTCCTTTAAACTGAAATATCCTGAAATCTGCTGCACTTCACACCACATGAAAGTGGGTGTAACAGCAATGAAATAAGTTGGAGTTCTTCTCTACTTTAAGTGTCGGGCAATTTGCAATGCAACGTGCAATATTTTGGTATGAAGACACCAACCGGCCTTTCCCAATGCAAACTGGGCAGAGATTTAAATTTACACTGGCAAAAGACCTGGTCCCAGGAGTTCAACAGGTATGGGACAATGCCCAAAGACCACAGTGCTCCTGAAGAGTGGCAGAAACCATCAGATGGGGTAAAAACCAGCTCAGAGCATCCCCTTGCAACTCAGTTTCTTGGTTCCTGCCAGCCCCATGTATGTCTATTTATAACTGCAACTTTGCTCAGTTAATCATGTCAAAAAATGACATTTTCACCTCTGGGAACTGTATCTGATGTAACAATCTTTGCAAAATTGTTAATCCCCGACGTGAATCCCCAAGTAAACTGATTACTGCGCAGGCAGCACGAAATAAGCTCAGACCTTCCATTAATCGCTGCACAAACCATGGAAAATCTTGAGCTGAATTTAGATGTATGAGAACATTCCTGGTACTTCAGGGAATAATATACACACAGCTTCAGACATCATGTGAGTGGGTAGCTGCTGAGCACAGGAGCCATCCACTAGTCGGTGGTAATTCGTGAACTAGAATTTTGTCATTTACTCATGTAGAAGAAGCTCATGCAGAAGCAGTAGGGCCAGGAAATTGGAAGGTGTTAAAAAGAAATGGCTCTCAAGGAATATTTTGCTGGTGGTTGTCTTGCCTTTCTCACCAAAGGCTGCCTGGACAGGTCCTGCTCTCATGGTGCTGCAGATCAGCACCCATCGGATACAGGGCTCTGCATTTCCACTTCTTCAAGAAATAGAAATGACTGGAGATGTCAACTGAAATAACAACCCGACTGCAGAAAGCCCAGCAGTGCAAAGGATCATGTGGAGAAGCTGAAATGACTGTTAGATACCTGGAGATTTCAATTTGTTCCAGCCTTGGCCTTCTCCAGTCCACTTTGGCAGGGAAAGAGTATTTTGTGAGGAAAAAAAAAAATAATATGATCAGTTTCATGTTACATCTCAGAGGGAAAAAAAATTAAAAAGATAGGTAATGATGTTAGAGGTTTACAATGTCCTTGTTCTCAAGGTCAAACCTTTCTCCTGTGAGATCAAGGGCAGGAGGAACCTCTTCAGTTCATACATGAGCCCATGTTCGCCTACCTGCAGATCCTCTTTCTGAAAAATCAATGAGTCCTGCCCCTGACTCATCTGTGCTGGTGCTGGCACAGATTTGGAAATATCAGACTTGGGAGTTAATTGGAGAGCTCAATAGTTTGATAGGGGAGAAGGAATCCTATCATCTCAGGTGATTTACACCTCCAGACCTTGCTGTACTCCCAGAGGGTGCTGAGGCCCTGGCACAGAGAATCTGTGGCTGATCCATCCCTGGAAGTGTCCAAGGCCAGGCTGGATGGGGCTTGGAGCAACCTGGTCTAGCAGAAAGTGTCCCATGGCAGAAAGTTGTGACTCCATGATCTTTAAGGTCTCTTCCAACCTATTTTAGGATTCCATGACTTTCCTCTCAGGAGACAACTCATCTGCTGCCTCCCAAACGTAGTTCAGGCAATACCTCCCTCCGAGAACTTCTCCCAGGTGATGGAATGGGGCTACAGCATCAGTCCTTCCCTGGAAATGGTGAATTTGGAAGTGGAAACACTGAAGCAGCACAAAGGCATCTGGGTGGAGTCATCAGCAACACACAGGAGTTGCTTTCCATCTGTTCATGTTTCAGGAAACAGTGCTGCATCCTTGAATATCTGTCCCTGCTGGTCCTCATTACACGCTGCTCAATTGCTTTGGAGACAAAATAGCAGTTTCTTAATGCTCCATCTCCCCTCCTCCCTTTTTTTTTTTTTTTTTGGCTTTATGTGTCTGAAATTAAATTCAGATTTTAAATCACAGGATGATTTATCACCTTTTTCTAATGGGCAGCCTCTCCCTGGTTAAACAGATGATTTACCTGTAGCTTCACCCCTCAGGGAACAAAACTCTCCTGCACTGAATGGATTATTTGGGAGTCTTTTTTAGAAGCTGGTGAGCAGTGGAAAAGTCCCCAACTCATATGATTTAAAACCCAGTATGTACACCACATCAGGGAATTTTTACTTTTTCCAAAGGTATTATGGACTGTCCTTACTGTGTGGTGGGTTAGGACTTCATTGTGGTCACTGTGGTCCAGAAAAGTGTCTTAAATCCCTGGAGATATTTAGGATCTGTAGATGTGGCACTTGGGAACATGGCTTAGTGGTGGACTTGGCAGTGCTGGGGTCAGACTCAATGAATTTAAGGGTCTTTTCAAACCAAAGTGATTCTTTGATTTTGCCTTGTTATCAAATCCATTTCCTTTGGAAAAGACTGCATCCAAATTGCACCTCAAGGACCAGGACTGCAAAGTAACCTGAGAGCTCAGGATTGCTGAGAGATGGATTGCCTGTGTCCCTGAAAGGTGAGGGAAATCAAAGCAAAGCAGGAGGTAAGAACCTGCAAAAGTGTTCTTATAAATTCAGTGCAATGGAAACACCTAAAGAATCATAGAATCATTGAGGCTGGAAAAGACCTCCAAGATCTCCACCTACCAATCCACGAAATCCATGAAATTACCACTGTGGTGAATTCAAAAGCAGACTCAGTCTTCCTGAGAAAAATAGATTAATGTGATTCAAAGACATTTCCACCATCCTGAGGCAAATAAAAAGGCAGCTCTATGAGTGAGGGAAGATGTAAATCAGTGTTAATTGTTCTGGTCTTTTATAGTCCAGGGCACCAGCCTGGTCCAGCTTGGGACCAGAGGGAGCAGTCCCACAAAGTAAAGCACAGTTGAGTGTCTTTTGTGAGGATTCCTCCTGGGTTACCTTGGGCAGGTGACTCCAGTTTGCCCTGGGGAATATTGCCAGTGGAGCAAAGAGCAGCTGGTGGGAAAAGCTTGGCTTTGAGAAATAGAAATGTGTCAAACACGTTTGGGGCTTCACTCCCCAGTCTGCAAAGTGAGATTGAAAGAGGAGACACAAATAAACCTTTGCATTAAGCAGTGCTTGCTGCTGCTGGAATCTCCTGCTGCTTCTCTCAGACAGCCTCTGATGAGCCTTGGAGCTCTGCAAAGGTGTTTCTGCAGTGGGCACATCTGGTTCTGTACAATTTCACTCCTGCCTCAAGGGATTGGTGCTTGTTTTTTATGATTTTTGCTGTCTTTTCCCATTTCCTCTCTGTCTAATGTAGAAGAGACTCCCTTCTAAATATCTTTAAGAAGAAATCAAGCAGAATATGGACATTTTTGTAATTGGATTTGGCTACTTCAGAGGCAGCTTTGTGTTACAAGTTAAACCCTACATGGAAGCTGGGCTTTGCTGGAAAAACTGAGAAGTTGTGTCTGCTTATGCCCTGAGATTTACTGTGGATGTACCAGAGCCTCCTTCTTCCCTCTCATCCAACCCATGCTCATCCTCTGAGCAAGATAAAGTCCCTTTCCCCATGGTGTGGGTGCAGGAGCTGAGATAAATCAAGGACAGCTCTGGATGCTGCTCCTGGTCCAGGCTTGATGAATAAAGCTGTGCAATTCCAGTGTGAGGTCCTGCAAAATGTCTCTGGTGGTTGTCTGTGCTTCTCTGCCTGTCTGAGATCCTCACTGGAGGACTGACTGGGTGTGAGTCTACTCAGCAATTTTAGGAATAATGAATTTCATTGGAAGGAAGAAAATAAATAGAGGATTCATTAATGCGTACAATAAAAAGAGTGAGACCAGGAGAGCTCTTGTCAGCTGGAAGTGGCTTTCCTGGACAATCTTTCTGCATCAGTTCTTCTCAGTATTCGACTTTATTGGCCTCTCAATATCTGCATAAAGTTTAGTGTTACATGAAACAACGTTCAATATCCATAAAATGAAAGCAAAAATCAACCCAAAGGAACCCAAAACAACCCCTCAGCACTGAGGAACATAATGAAATGATACACTTTTGTTCTTTTGTCTCATAGAATATTTTAACAAAATAAACCCACTTGTATAAATACAACCAAAGTTCCTAAATCTCTAATGGGAGGGAAACTGATATCAATTATGTGTTCAGTAATCCTCTCAAAAGATAACAACAACAGCCTTAATGACGTCAGGCCTATCTGCTGTAGTGAAAAGACATTAAAAAGCAATCACAAACAAAAGCAGATCTCCACCTAATGCTCTGCTCACTGCGAGAGGGGAAGGCAGGTTATTGTGATTCAGGGCTTTGCTGCGAGCAGGGTGAGGAAAGATAAACTGGAGATGGGTTGGCCACACATATTTTGGTTAAAACACCGGTGATGTGTGAGTCCTGGCTCTCACCAAATCCATTTGTCAGCTGAAAACTTGCTGAAGAATTGCAGGCAGAGGGAAATCTCACACAATTTTCAGGACTTGGTCCTTCTAAGGTTTTTTTTTTCTCCTTCTGAATTTGCAGTGTAGGGATAATTAGCAAGATCTGCAGTGTTCTGCTGCTTGTCCCTCACTGTGAAAATCAATGTTTCCAGCCTGAGGATAAGGAATAGCACATGCCACATATGCTTAGGCAGGATCTGTGTGCTCTTTAGCTCTTCTAATGAGAAGCAGGATGTATCTAGAGTCAGATTGAAGAGGATCCAAACCCAGCAAGTGTAAACAAGCAACGTCAAATATGCAGGAATAATAATGACGTAATTTAAAAAAAAAAAAGGAAAAAACATCACGGCAAGTGGAGTGTTTATTTAGAAAAGCAAAAATATTTGTAAATCAATTTTTAATGACACAAGCAATGTCAGTATTAGGAAAAGAGTATTTTATAATTGCATGATTGAATAAATATATCAGCATTTATAGTGAGCCAGAACAGTTATTGAGACTCAGCTTTATGAGAAATTCAGCAATTCTGATATTTTTTTTCATTGCAGTCTGTAATACAATGCTATATTTTGATTTTTGCCTCTCGCGCATTTAAAAAAGCAACACATTTTTTGGTCAATGAGAATATATCACTGAAACTATTCCAACATTTATTTTTGTTTGACTTCTAGTATTTCATTTTTACTAGATAAAGCCGTAGAATATGGAATTATAATAAGAAAGTGAATATAAAATTAAACGTGAAGATAAATGCTGAATAAAAGAGAACATAATAAATAAGCTTCTAACATAAAATAAATCAGAATAAACAATGCATCCTAAATATATATTTCAAATGGAATAACTCCACCAACTAAATGCTGAAATATATTATGAAAAGGCTGGTTTTAAGCAACGTCAAAACGAAATCAGCACATTCCTCAGGAAGGCTGAGATTTTGATGACTTTGCAAACCATGATGGGAAATGTTTTGCCAAAACCCTGCAGAACCAAGCTAATGTATTTTGAAAAGCATATGCTGAGAAGGGGTTTGGGATGACATGCTTGGGCCGAGTGGATAACAAGACTATTTGCAGCTAATTTCAGATGGGAAAGCAGATGGGGCTGTTCCTTGCTGTTAGACTTCTGTGGTCACAGTCTCTCGAGGGCTGAACTTAAACATCTGAGTCCTTGTGATTATTATTATTATGATCACAACTAAAAATACTGTGGCCAGGTCTGCATTCCCAATTTATATCCCGCTGTGCAAAGTGCAGGGAGGTTTTATCTTTGCCTAAAACATCTGTAACCCATCGGAACTTTGGGTGCCACATGTGAGGTGGGTCACATCTACATCCAGAGCTGGGCTTTGCTTGCAAATGGGTGGAAGTTTTGTACTCTGGGAGTCCCCAGGGTGTCCAAGGGATCTGCACAGGGGTCACAGAGAACCTACAGAAGACCTGTTCTCTTCTGGATCATCATCAGTGTTTGAAGAGTTTGCACATGTCCATGCAGAGGTGATAAAATGCCATAATTGAGATGTGGGCCTGTCTATGAGAGAGAGGTCAAGGCTCCACATGCAGGCAACAGGGATTCTGTGGAAGTTCATCAGTGACCTGAGCTGTTACAGGTAGATCTAGGAACAATTTGTCCCCTGCATGAGGAACACGAGGTGACTCTCTCACATTGAAAGGTTGAGTGGTTTGGGTTGGAAGGGACCTTCAAACATCATCTTGTCCAACTTCCACAACATAATCAGGGACATCTCCCACTATCCCAGGTTGCTCAAAACCTTGTCCAATCTGGCCTTGAACACTTCCAGGGATGGGGCAGCCACAGCTTCTCTGGGCAATCTTTACCAGGGCCTCAGCACCTTCACAGTGAAGAATTTATTCCTAATAATTGAGAATTTATTCCTAATAATTGATAATCTAAACCTACACTCCTTCAATAGAAAGCCTTTGTGTCATCCCTGCATATCCATGTCCCTCTCCAGCTCTCTTTAGGCACTTGAAGGGGTCCAAATTTTCCCTGCCACCTTCTCTTCTCCAGGCTGAACAATCCCAACTCTCTCAGCCTGTCTCCATATAAAAGATGCTCCATCCCTCTGATCACATTTGTGGCCTCATCGGGACTCACCAGTGTCCCCAAATCCCTTTTTTTCCAGGGCTGCTCTCAAGCAATTCATTTTTAGTCTGTGTTGACCTTGAGGTTTGCTTGCATTTGGCCATGTTGTATTTCCTGAGGTGTTCCTGACACCTCTGTTCAGGAGGAAGCTTTCACCCCCAGGTTTTCTGGAATGCTGATCAGATGTTTATCTGGGTCTGGGACCTCAGATAGCTCAGCCAGGAATGACTCCAGAGCAGACAGCATGTGACATCTTGGGCTGGACTCTTCCATATGATACCATGAAAAATGCTACCATTGAGTGATCAGAACCAATGGCCACCTGAGAGATTTCCAACTTTGAAATGCTGCTTTTGCTTTAATCCCTCCTTTCCCCTGAGATGTCCTTCTGTGAGAGTGGGCTGCACATTTCACTGCCTGCAGCTGGAGGGACCACACCAACCCATCCCACTGGAGGTTTGACTGATCCAAAACCATTTAGCTGCACTTCAGGATGGAGTGACAGGTAGCTAAACCTCTGGATACATTTCAGAAATGGGTTTTTACCTCGATTTTCATTTTTAACATGATCACACAGCAACTGTCCGTCTGTCTTAGCTGACTGTCATTCTTGCTTCCCCCTCCTAGAACTGTTGCTGTCTGCTTGCCATTTTCAATGAGACTGAAAGAATTACTCAAATCCCCAAAAATTTGTCCCTAGAAATGAACAGAAGACTTCATCTGTTAGCCTTAGCAAGGCAGGGTTTAGCATGAAAACCAGAATAACCCATTCCTCTTGCCCTAGTGGCACATCAGTCGCTATGTGTCTGTTGCTGCTTCTTCTTCTTCCTTAAAAACTCATCTTGAGGGTACCTGAGAGGCACTGGAGACAGTGTGGATGGGAGTCCAGGGGCTCTGAGGATGAACTGGAGGGATTTGGGGAGTTTGAGGATTGTGGAGGCCTGGAGATGTGGGGATCTGCAAGGCTGATGCTTTGGCAGACTCGGGACTTGGAAGGTCCTTCTTGTATCTCAGTAGGAGGAGATGGTTCTGTACATGAGAGGAAAGCTGGGGATGTGGTGGCAGGATTGTTTACAAAACATTGTGCTCACAATTCTGTAGAAAATCTGTCCTTTTTTTAATTCTGCTGCTATGAATATTTGGGTGGCTGATTAGCAAGAACATTCATTGTTCCCTTCTCAGAACTGAGCCCTGTGTTGGCTGTGGTATCCTCTCCACGGGGATGTCCCTGCTGATTTTCCTTTGGTGTTCATTTGTGCAGCTAATGGGAGCATTTTCCTAATCAATGCTGGTAGATTCCTGTTTAATTAATATTGATGAGTTGGAGAAAGAATAGAATGGGCCACTGGTAACATTCCCCTATGGCTGAGTGTTTGTGGGGGGAAAAGGCAGAACTGCCAACTAGAAATCCTCATCAAGGGCATGCAATGAAAACCTTCAGCTGGACCCTGTTTCCATCCAGAAAAGAGGAAAACCAACACAGAGTCATCATGTGAAAATGGTAAAGGTACATTACTAAACCAGGAATACTGAGAAAAAATAGGAATTGTAAGGTTGAGTGAATCTGTATGATTCAGATGATGCTTCACTTTATTCCTGACTGTCCCCTGACCTGCACTGGTACCAGTGAAAGCTCTGCTGGGTAACTGATGCTGGGATAGATCCCTGGCTCTGGAGCACCCCTGGACACCAAGATACAGGTGGCTTCAGCAGGCTTTGGTGGGCTGCCCATGCACAAAATGCTTTAAAACAGAAATAAATCCTGCCCACAGTACAGGAAAACTTCATGTCAGTACATCCCAGTCTCTCCATAGTACAGGGCTGGCAAAATAACACTGATTTTCCCTGCTGGCTTCATAAAGAGAAGATCTGGCAATGTGTCATGGACAGAATAGATCTGTTTAAATGAAACCACCCTGACAAACAGCATCCTTCTTAAAATTTAAATTAACTGTTTTTCCCCGCCTAATAATACCAGTCACTGAGCCAAATTCTTATCTGTGCTTTCCCTTTGCTTCTTTTGTTTATTTAATCTGATTTAATTCAATCAACCACTTGTTTTTGGAGCTGTGTGTATGAATCCATTAAATCACTGAGTGCTATTTTGGAAATAGAGATTTGCTGTCCTTTTTTTTGTCTCTTTTTCCTTCTGATTCGCACTGCTCCTAATGAGGTGCAAAGTTGACAGTTGAGAAGATTCATTTTCATGTGTCTTTAAAGCAAACAGTCCAGTCTACTGGATTAAAAATAAACTGTTCAAAAATTAATTGAGGGCTTCAGGATTTGCCTTGATGCAAAGTGAAGCTCATTCAGTGACCTAAGGCAGGGGGAAAAAAGATTATAAGAAGGAAATTCGTGTCCTGTGCCCAGAGTTGAGCTACCTTTCCTGGGAATCAGAATTTCTCTCTAGATTTTCATGGCTACAACACCACTGAAAATAGTAATGACAGAGACAGATCTGCTTGAGCACTGTGAGCAAAATCACAAAAACATGAAATACAGAATGGTTTGGCTTGGAAAGGACCTTAAAGGTCATCTTGCTCCAAGCCCCTGCCATGAGCAGGGATGTCTTCCAGCTTACTCAGAGCCCCATCCAGACTGGCCTTGAACACTTCCAGGGATGAGGAGTCCAAAACATCTCTGGGAAGCTGTGCCAGAGCCTCCCCAGAATCAAAGGTTGTTATTCTGACTGATAATGAGTGGTCTGGGAAGAGCTGAAGAGGAGATTCCAGGAAATGAGGTGGAAAGAAGGGCAGCCCTGGGCAGAGGGCTGGATGGACAGCTCTGCATTATCAGCCTTGTCTCTGCTCTTTGGAGGGGTGGGAGATGCAGGGATAGCAAACATTGCTGCACAGAGGGGATGAAAGGGAGAGGTTTTGGCCAAGCTGTTGGGTTCTCCCTCAGCAGTGCTCCCTGGGGCTTTTCATAGCTCTGGCACAGAGGAAAAAAAAATGTGTGCTCAGGGATGTCTGATAATTCCTGCTGTCCATCCCGCTCTCCTCCTGCAGGCAGGGCAGAAGGGCACAGCTGTGCATGCACAGAGGATCTCAGCAGCAGCAGGGAGGGAAAAACATTTAGAAAAGCTCTGCTGAGCACCTTGCCCTGCCAGCTGCTGCCTCCCTGCTCAGCACCATCATTTGGGGGCTCAGGATGGCTGCAGGGCAGAGCAGGACGGTGCTGTAGAGGGTTTTACACAAGGAGGAGTCTCTTATTCCATACAGGACTTGACAGGTCTGAGAACTCCCCAGCCACAGCCTAACCCAGGTCCTGTCAGCTGGCCCAAAGTAAAAAATTGTAGGTAGGTTTGGCTGGGTATCAGCAAAGCAAATGGGGATTATCAGAAACTCAAAGGTCAGAGCTTGTCACTTAAAAGATTAGGTGGGAGCAACTTATGAGCACCACAACAGAAGCTGTATGATGAGATACAAAAGAAATAATTTGCAGTGTTGCCTGCAGAGTTTTCCTTGTCTAAGCTTGGGACAATCATCTTCATCACCCTTTTAAACTTGGGGGAGGCATCTAAACACAATACCCTAAGGGGCTGGTAAACGTGGTGACTTTATTATAACCATTAGTTAACATTTTAATCTCTTTTTAACCATTCTAAAACATAACTGTTTCAAACCACCTACAAACATCTTTTTTCACAGTGGTATTTATTGCAATTTAATCATCCCAGGGTTCTCAGACCTGCATCATGTTTCTGCAAAGTGCACTGAGTGACACAGCAGAATCTCAGCAGGAATTTGCTCTGTGTGCATTATGCCTCACCTTCTGCAGAAGTTACCAGGCTGTGGTGTAATAATTCCAATACTGTGGGGCTGGACACAGTGCCCCTACAGCGACCCCATTACCCTTCCCCATTATGTCTGGTAGAGAAAGGAGTAAAGAAACCTTAGGGATAAGAGGGAAAAGGTCTAAGGGGGCAAAGGATCTTTGTGAGAGAAGCTTCTTTCTGCTCTTTCATTTCCCCACTCCCTGCCTGATTCCCCTGTGGGGCAACCTCAAAAGAGATGAGATGTCCCTGATCTGTTTTCAAAGCTTTTCCCTTCAAGGTCTCAAGCTGCAGCAGCTCTTGGTCACCCCCAGGCCTTTTAGTCAGGACAAGGACACAGGGAATTGGGATAAATAGGAATGGAGATTGCAAGGACTACCTGGGGAACTCAGAGAAGAACAATTCAGGAGGGGAGAGTGACCTGGAAAGACAGACCATCAGTTTTAAGGTGAAGCAGACAGTGAGGGCAGAGAGGAATTACTTAAAGGTTCAAGAGGACCAAATGGGGTGGGGTAAATGGATGGGAAAGAGGAGAAAATATGTTGGGCAAATGGGAGACCTCTGTAACCTCTGTGCCCCCAGGGGACTCCACCCTCATATACTCTGTTCTTTCCCTTGAAAATCCTGCAGCTCGTGCTGGAAGGTTATTCCTTGAGGAAAGGGTGCTTGCAGTATGTCATTTTCTAGTACTTTGGTGTTTTGTTAGAGCTTAATGTATGTGGATACTGTCCTTGGAAAAAAGACAAGGGGAACAGGAGCTGTAAGCAAAATAAATTTGGGACCACAAATGAGACACAAAGGAAGGTGGAGTCCACACCTCCTCTGGATTCCCCAATGCAGTCTGTCCCTCTACCTGTTTGTAAATTATAGAAATCCCTGGAAAATTCCTGAAAATTCCAAATTTGGAAGCAAGGCCAGGTTGGATGGGGCTTGGAGCAACCTGGGATAGTGGAAGGTGTTCCTGCCCATGGCAGGGGGTGGGACTGGATGGTCTTTAAGGCACCTTCCAATCCAAACCATCCTTTGTATCTATGATTCTCTTCCAAGTTAGACTAAACCCAGCTTTTAGCAGAAAGCCAAATTCGCCTTTAAAGGTATGTTAGGTGCAACAACATTTCAATTTTGATTTTATTAATTACAGCATAGATGTGTTCAGGTAGTCCCTGGTGACCAGTCAAAAAGGCACTTGACAAAAATCACTTGTAATATGTGTTCATTTTAGTTAATGAGGCCCAGCTCTGATTAAATGCATAGAGAGGAAAGCTCTGTTAATAATGAATTCATTCCTTATCATATGAGAAAAGTAAGAATTTATAAAACTCGCTCACTATTTTTGGAGCATTTAAAAAAAGTCACAACACTTGAAATGGTCCCAAGTCCTGTTTCAGGAATGTGAATGAAGTATTTCATTTTCCTAAAGCAGGAACATGCAGTACTTAGCATTTCCAATTGGAGTTTATTTTAGTCTAATTTATTTTCAACAGCTTTCCCGTCATCTTGAGTGCTCTGAGAAGAGTTAAAGATAATACATTCCCATTAGAGACAAGGGATGGAACAACATCAGCAAAAAAAAAAAAAAAAGAAAGAAAGAAAGGAAAAAAAAAAGAGATGTGTACATTGAATCAACCCTCTCAGTGAGCTGAGATTTCAGCCAGAGAAAGAAGAGCAGGAGGGCTGGAGACTCCAGGTGTCTGAGGCGTGTTCTCCTTGGCACAGGAGCGTGATGGGCACGTGCTGGAAGCTAAATTTATATTTCGGTGTCACCATGCAGAAGTTGAAGCTCCTTTCACAAGTTAAGGGTTCAACATCTCCAGTCAAAACTTTGGTATTTAGGGCAGCACCTTTTTTTATTCATGTCTGATTAAAAGGGTGACAAAATAGAGAAAGAAAATAAGATGTTTCCCATGATTTTCGTTTTGTGGAGGTATTATGTAAATTTTCACATAATAATTATCTGTAAGGAACAGATCAGATCCAAAAAACTTTGGCTAAAAACAATATTGTTGGCTGTTGGTCACAGTCACATTTGAGACTTTGGTAGCCTCCCTGCTTTCAGGAGTCTCTTTTTTAGTGAGAGAGCTGGAGCTGACATTCAAATCCAGTCTCAGTGTTTCTCTGTGTTCTGTCTCTGTCTGGCCCTGTCTGTTAGGTTTTTTTTTCTTAGGAGCTGTTTTTCTGGAAATACTTAAAAAAATTCGACAGCATCCTTCTTTGGTTATTTGCTGTTCCTCCTGGAGGACTGCTCACACTCCAGGGCTGATTATGATAAATGTTCCTGGTGTAACTAATTTACCTGTTATGTCTGCAAATTGTCAGCTTCTATCAGCTTGAAATCCAGCAGTTTGGCCTACTCCTTGTAAATGTTTTGTACTCCTGTGTCTTGCTTTTATAAACTCTTCCAGGATTGTCTGGGAAAGCCTGGCAGATGTTGGCAGTGAGAATCACAGAATGGTTTGGGTTGGGAAGGGCATTAAAGATCACCCAGCTCCAAGCCCTGCCAAAAGCAGAGACACATTCCCTGCCCAGGAAGAAATCTCATATTGTGCTTCCCCAAACATTCTAAGATTTTGCTTCTGACACAAAAATTTACATGCAAACACTTTGAACACTCACTGGTCCCTCATGTGGGCTGATATTAATTGTAGCTTATTTCTTCATTTTAATGGAATAATTATTTTTCTACTTGTGCTTCTTCCTTTCCCATTTGCTTGAGCTCAGCAGCAATGACTGTTCTAGCACAAAACCTCTCTCCATAAATTGCATTTTTAAAGACTGGCTCTCCAAAACTCCTCAGCAAGGACCAAAGGCTGCTTACTCACAGTTCTTGTTGGAGGTGTTTGAATAGATGCAGCATCTTCCTGCTCCTTAAAGACTCTGCAAGCAAAGCAAAGAACAAGCAGTCCAGGGTTAGTGGTGGGATAACAACTTCTGGGTTGCCTTAATATCATTAATAATCAGAGACAAGGATTTGTCAAGGCAGCAAGAATACATCAAGGTTAAGGACTGTGGAACAGCTTTTTAGAATGAGTTATCTGAGCTAATTTCTGCTTCCTCTGTCCTGTCCTGGGTGTTTCATCTGTGTAGCCCACAGAGGTCAGTGCAAACATAATGCAATGAGCTGGTCTTGATTTAGGTAATTTCAGGTTGGTACCTGTGCTGAAAACAGAGATAATTGGACTTCCTGATATGGACTGGATGTTTCCCACCTACCCAAATTTCTGCTTAAACAAGACCAGGTCCCTGCATGCCTCTCTCTTCCATGGACTGCAGGGGGAGATAAGGACAACCAGGCTCCAAACCTCAAATTGAAATTAAGGTTTTCAGGTTTTGCCAGAGTTTTCTCTGCAAAGTGACTCATGGCAGAGAATAGAAGTTCTTAAATCATCGCTGTCTAAAAGGCATGGTATGGAAATGCATTTTGAGGCTGAAAGCTCCAGCAAACATTTCCATCTCGCAGAAATGGGTGATATTCTAGGCAGGAATTCATGGTGTTTGCTAGTGAGCTGTCCATGGAATCCTTGAATCATAGTCACATAGTCATGGAATCATGGAATCATTTAGGTTGGAAAAGATCTTTAATGCATTGAGTCCAGCCATTAACCCAGCACTGCCAAGCCATCACTAAACCACATCCCCATCTACATTTCTTTTAAATCTCCTCAAAAATGGTGACTCCACCATTTCTTTGGGCAGTTCCAGAGCTTTGCCTGGAAAAGTCTGGTTTTTACCTTGATTAGCTACATCCAGTGCAACTTCCCTGGAAGAAATGTGCAATAAGAAGTAATTCCAAGGTAGGCAGGAATGTCCATCCAAGTATAAATTTGTTTCTGCAGTCAGGCACTGCTGCTCCTCCTTGGCATGGCAAATTTTGGTGTGCTGGAGTTAAATAGAATTGAAGTTTTTCAGCAAAACATGGAAGAGACATGGGTTAGAAACTAAACTCAGCACAGACACCTTTTTCCACACTGCTGGATTCCCTGGGGACAAAATACCTCTGCAAGGCACATCATGCAAACAGGGTAACCTCTTCTAGCAGTGCTTTTAGGAGCCTTCCAGCCTTTTCTTTGGGATTGGATCTGGGGGTTTATGAACATCTTGGAAAATGGAACTGCTGGATATGTCAGAAGCCTGGTTCAACCCAACCAATCCAACCCTTGTGCCTCATTTCCATTGCTGTTACATCCACCACTGCTTTTTGAAAATAAGGGTGAGGTAAACCCTGGTTGAGTAGACCCTGATTGTATCAGAACTCCTGAATTTAAACAACCTGTGACTCCCTCCATCTCTCAGGCTGGTCTGTGCTCACTTTAAATCCAGGAAGGATCCCAGTGCTCTCTCTCCAGGCTCTTTGGAGGATTTGGAGGAGGATTCCTGCCCCACTGCACAGCAAAGCTGGGGTGGTGCTGAGCCATGCCAAGGGCTCCTGTCTGCTCTGTCCATCACAAGGACCACCCCGGTGCTGTGTTAACAAGGCCTCTCTTTCCCTGCCATACTGAATCTCTCTCAAAGCCCTGCACAGAAAATGCCTCATCCCTACCCCACCTCCCTCTCTCCACCCCCATGGTAACCATCAAAGTGCTGTTTTGGTCACCAATCAGCAATTCTTCTTTTGCGCGAGAATAAACAATCCAACAAGAGGCTTAATTGCTTAAGTGGTCCAAACCCCTCTGCTTTGCACAAGATGTTTGTGTGTCCTTTATTATTCCTGACTCCTTTTTCCCTCCCTTTGGTCCTCCCCCATCGCTTTTCCACCCAGGCAGCTTGGTCCCTTTTGTACACAACATCCTTTCCCTTTCACAATTCCAGAAAGACCCAGTGGGAAGGCGGACACAGGAAATGCTGCAAGCAAGGAAAATGCCTCCCTACCCTGTGATATTGAGCTGCCAGGGAGGGGAGGTATTTATTTTACTTTTTTTTAAGTGTGTGTGGGGTGTTTTCTGTTTCTTTCCCTTTCTTTTTAAAGCCCTCTTTTCCACATTTCCTTTCTTGTTGGTTTGAAAACAACTGACAACAAAACCTGCAAGCAGAGCTTTGTCTTCCCCCACTTCCCAGTGTTTCCTTTACTTTCTCAAGCATCACACACAAATGCTCCAAGAGGAAGGGGAAGGATTTCACCCTGCTTAGTCTCCTGCATTCCCACTGAGCTCCATGCAGAGGGAACTTCAACAGTCTTGCTGCGGCTGAAATCACAATCACAGAATGTCCTGGGCTGGAAGAGACCTTAAAGCTCACCCAGTTCCAACCTCCTGACACCTTCCACTATCCCAGGTTGCTCAAAACCTTGTCCAGCCTTGCCTGGAACACTTCCAGGGATGGGACAGCCACAGCTTCTCTGGACAACCTGTGCCAGGGCCTCCCCACCCTCATAGGGAACAATTTGTTCTTAAACACACCATAAAACAGTTCAGATGCTGCCTAGGAAAGGCTTTGAGGCTTCCCAAATGAGCTCATTAGCAGTGCAGTTGCACTCCTGTGTTATCCCTGTGTGATCCATGTATTGATTGGATCCACTTTTCTAACAAGGATTTCCCTTTAGGGAGGGTTGTGCCACAAACTCATTGCTGCTCTTTTTGGGGCTGGTTTAAAAAGACAGAGTCTGGGGTGAAGTCCAGCAAGACAAAAGCCATTATTGCTATGGGAAAACCTGAAAAATAATAAAATTCAGGCAACATCTCGTGATGAATTTTCCTCGGGCCCAGCTGTATCAAGGACAAGCCGTGGTGCAAAATCTTGACCAGCTATGACACCAAGAGGGGGTGCAACCAGCAAAGGTTGGATCCGAAACCTGCAGGCTGGCAGCTGTTAAGAGATCAGAGTCAAAGCATTTCTGTCCATCTCAGAACTGTATTTCAAATTAAAAATAAAGCCAAAAAAATCTTCAAAAAAAACCCAAACCCCAAAACCAAACAAAACAAAACAAAACAAAAGCAACAAAAACCAACAACAACAAAGAAAAACACCAAAAAAAACAAACAAAAAACCCCAAAAGCAAAACAAAAAAATAAAAAATAAAAAAAAAACCAAAAAAAAATTCTAAAACCCAGTCTCCCACTCCCAGCTGCTGCCCCTATCACAGCATTTCAGCCCTTATATCTTAGATTTGATGTCTTTTGTGATTTTCTTTTCTCCCTCCCCAGTCCTGCGTTGTCCTGCACCTCTCCCCTGACTCCTTTCCCAGAGCCTGGTGATAAGCATTGCCTTGGAAACAGCATCCTGCCTGGAGTGTCTGCCTGCCTGCAGTGGATGTGGGGGCAGGTGCTGTGCCTGCATTCCCAGTGGGATAAGAAGTGGAGAGTCGAGTGCTGTGTGTGGGAGAGGAACTCCTTGCTCTGATTCTGACACCAGCAGGGGAGAGAAGGTCAGCTCCTTGCATCCCTCTCTGGGGTTTGGGAGCTGCTGCTGTGGTGGCTAAAAAGGATTTATTGACCTCTTGGTGAGAGGGATGGCAAAGGAGAGACTTGGAGGAGTTTTTGTCGTCATGTTCATCCAGGACATCCTTATAAAATGTTATTTATGCATGGTTAAAGCTTTGATTATTCACAGGCCAGCTGGTGGGGAATCTGACTGGCACTTCATTCCTACCCTGGGCTTCCTCTGGAAGCAGCTGAAAATCCAGCAGAAAAAAGAAAAAAATAAAACCACAACAAGATCCACCTAACAACAAAGATCAAGAGAAGGAGGACCAGCAATCCAGCAAATTATTCTAAGGAACATTTTTCTCCTTCATTACAGGTTAATCAAGACCCAGAAAATGTCAAAAAGTGTCTCACCAAACTTACTCAAAGTATTAATTTAGGGAAGTTTGGATTTATTTCCACTAATGGTGGACTGGAAACCAGGAAGAAAAACCTGCAAGTAGGAGGTCAGGCATAGCACAGAGAATGGAATAGAATCAGGACCTGTAGAGGTTTTAATTATCTTAGTATATAAAGTCAGTTCTTAACGTATTCATGACTTTTTCTTAAGGTGCCTGAAGCACTAAGGGTTGAACCAATGAGCAAAGGAAGAAAAGTAGATGGGATGGCTCATGATTGAGAATTGGTGGCAGAAAAGACTAAAATGATGCTGGATGTGAGGAGATACAGAGGAATAAATTCAAATGTGTCAATGTAAAAGAGTCTAAGAAGCAATTCATGCTGAAAGAGGTCTGTAAAAAAGGATAGGAGCTAGGTCCCACAACTCAGAACCTGGGTCAGAGAAAAGGAGAAGGAAAAGACATTCCTGCTTCCCTGCCACCTTTCCATGAACTTGCTGCTTGCAGGGCTCCTTGGAAAGCTGTCAGTCAGTGGATTCACACTGCCAGACTCAGCACATTGTTTGAGAATGTCAGAGAATGATAGAATGGTTTGAATTAGAAGAAGACTTTAAAGATCATCTCATTCCACTCCCTGCCATGGGTAGGGACACCTTCCACTATCGCAGGTTGCTCAAAACCTTTTCCAGCATGGCCTTGGACGCTTCCAGGGATGGAGCAGCCACAGTTTCTTTGGGTAAGCTAAGCCAAGTCCTCACCACCTTCACAGCCAAGAATTTCTTCCTTAATATCCAAAGTGAACCAACTCTTTTCCAGTTTGAAGCCATTCTTCCTTTCCCTGGCACTCCATATCTTTGTAAAATGCCTTCCCAGAAATTTTTGTGGACTCCCTTCAGGTTCTGCAAGGCCACTGATGCTTTCTCTCTTCTGGTGTGAGGAACCCAAATTCTCACAGCCTTCCCTCCCAGCAGAGCTTCTCCATCCCTTTGGTCATCTTGGTGCCTCCTCTGGATTCCAACATCTCCATGTCCTTCCTGTGCTGTGTCCCAGGGCTGGGGCAGCTCTGCAGGTGAGGTCT
>JAHXMQ010000807.1:142690067-142700127 GCA_020466415.1 Ammodramus savannarum pratensis | reverse complement strand
AGGGGGATGCTGCCAAGGAGAAGGAAGCAGACCAAAATGAGGTGGGGGCAGAAAATCAGCCAGTTCCCACTGTGGGATCCCTCAGACATCTGGGCAGGAGCTTTTTCCTGGGATGGCACAACTGCAGTGATGGATTGGAGCAAAGGACAGGGCAGCCCTGAGCGGCCAATGCAGAAGTCAAAGGGAGGACAAGAGCTGAGTAAATGCACTGAAAATGCATCCCTGGGCCACCCCAAGCTGGGCAGGGCTCAGACACCTCCTGAACAAGAGCTGGGTGATGGTGCCAGGCAGCACCATGTGGATTTTCCACTGTGAGTTTATCCAAATTCTTCTTAAATCCATGCAAGCACCAGCAGCATCATCCAGCAAAGAGCTTCCACAGCTCAGCATGAAAGGGTCTCTCCTGGTGTTTGTGGTGAGCTCCTTGTTTTAGAAGGGAGTTTAAGTTGTTATTACCTTATTCAGCATCCTTTGGCCCCTCATGTTCCCCCTCAGTCATCAATCATTTTTCCAAACCATCCCTTAACACACCATGAGAGCCTTCCTTACACTGCAGGACACTTCACTGAAGCATCAGTGATGTTTGCTGTGGCCTTGAGGTTTTTGTGGTGCCCAGGGGTGGGAAAGCTGGCAGATACCTTCCTTGGGTGCTGAATCCTGCATGAAGGTAATTTCTCCACAGTTATCAGCATGGGAAAGTGGCAGAGAGGGAGTTGAGTAGATGGGATGCAGTCAGAGAAGGTCTGGAATGAAACACCACTGGTCCCAAGATCATATTATTGCTCCTTCTGTACCAGCTCCACTTTCAAGCATTAATTCCCACAATTTTCCCAGTGTGTGTGCATGTGGCATTGTGCAAAAATCCATGGTTTTAGGGAAAAGGGGACCAATGGTTGTCTCATGAAACTGGCAGTTTGTGACTTTACTTTTGGCTTAAATTGCTGCCTGGTGAGCCAAAGACACAGCATTCCCCCCATGGATGTGAGCACAGATGGGATCACCTTTCCCTCTGCCTCCTCTTTTGGAGAATTTGTGTTTTCTGCTGGATCATGGAGTGGAGCAGTCACTGTGTGTGACCACAATGCCAGAGCAGACACATGGGGAGGCTGTGTGAGCACGTCACCAGGGATGCCAGAGGAAGGGGCACTGTCCCCTTTGGTGGCAGCACAAATCAGTCTTTGATTTTCTTAATCTGGCAGCAGCTGCACCTTTCGAAGGGGCAGAGGATGATGTTGCAAGCCCAAACCTGTTTGATCAGTGAAATCCCCTGGATTTGTCTCTCTTGATTGACCCAGGGTATGATCAAAGCTTTCCTTTCAGTTGTGAGCGTTCAAAATACCTTTCTGATTGTACCTCTCAGACGTGGGCTCCTTATTATCTAATAAAAGCTGACATGCAACAGCCACTTCTCTGCATGAGACTCTCCTCCAGCTTCCTCTGTTTGCCAAGAGTTACCCGAAATTAGCCCAAGAATTCAGCAGCTGTTGAGGAGAGGAATGGGATGAAACAATCCCAGTTGTACCAGTCTCAGATGGATTTCCTGGGAAGCTGAGTCTGAAAATGTTGATTAAATGTTCAAGGCTGGTGGATGGGGCCTTAGAGAAACTTGGTCTAGTGGAAGGTGTCCCTGCTCATGGCAGGGGTGGAACTGGATGGTTTTAAAGGTCCCTTCCAGCCCAAACCATTTTCTGATTTTGTGATGTTGACAGCAAGAAGAAAAATGTGGCTGGAGAAGAGAGAAGTGGACCTGATATACCAGCACAGACTACTCAGAGCAGTGACCACAGGAACAGCTCAGAAGGAAGAAGGGGACCATAAAATCATGTTGCTTTTGCTGGAAGTTAAGAGGTCTTTGACTCTTTTCCAGAAGGAAAATTGCACTTCAATATTTCCAAGCACTGAAAAGAGTATTTTTTATTACAGCATATTTTTTGTTAATTGTGCATTGATTCGCTTTTTATTCCAGAGAAAAGAAATTAAGACACAATTGATAGTCTGCTTGCTTTACTAACTTCTGTAACTGCTAAATTGCCCAGAGCAGGAGGAAGGTGCTGATGAAACATTCTCTTTTTATATACCTGGAGAACAGGTGGGGTTTTTTTCATCCTCTATAAAGCAATTCTAACCTCACTTGTTGATGGCAACAGGCTGGTTGAATTATGCTGAATACTTCCCTGGGGCACCTGATGGTTACCAGTGACACCATGACAAAGGCAGAATCAGAGTGTGAGTGACACATCTCAGGGGTGGACCTGCATGGATTTCTCTACAGTTTGTTCCCTCAATTAATTGTCTCTTTTCAGACCTACTGTGTGTATTTTTCCTCCACTCTTTCATCTCAGATGCGCCCACCTGAATTGCTTCCTTTGTTATTTTGCTGCAAGTTTCTCTGTGTGTTACTAAAATGTGGCCATAAATGTGCAGTGGAATTGGGTGGTTTTGTTTGGATGTAGGATTGGGTGAATGCACCTTGCACCAAAGCTTCTCCAAGGGTCACAGGCAGGTTTTCAGGCCAACTCTTCCAGGACACAAAAACTGTTAAACTTCCAGGGTGTTTGTTGCTGTTTTCCTAATTTATATCATTGAACAAAATGTGATTAATTGCATTATGCTTTGTGCCACTTGAAAATACTCAGAGATAATTCCTTCCCGAGAGAGCTGCCATCTAAGACAAGATGAACACACACAGAGGCAAGGGTGGGGAGCTTATTATCCTTTTAGTGATGAGGATTTGAGGGATTTTTTTTGGTAAAAAAGCTCAGCATCTTTCAGGAGTGACTCAGCCCAGCTTAAATCTGAGTCATTGCTCATGTCCATGCCTCTCTATGGAACACAGAAGAAAGGACAATGTGGTTCCTCACATGGACGTCTCCAGATGGATTTTTAAAGGTTTCATCCTTAATATTTCTGTGCAATATTTCAGGTGAAAACAGGTCTGAAGTTTTCTCCAGGCATCTCCGCATGTCTTTGGGCATTTGAGCATCATCAAATCTCTCTCCTAAACCACCAACCCACTCCTGAGAGGAGCAGGGAGACGCCTCAAAACCTGGTAACAAGAGAATGAGCTTGGGAGTTGATGTGCAACTCTGGTTTTGTGCATTTTACCCCACTGAACAGTTAAAAATTTTAAACATTATTCCTTTCATTTTTTTCCCTCCCTCTGGCTGGAATCATCATTTGTGTGCATTCATCCACGTAACGCCCTTAAACAGAGCAGCTGAGCTTTTTATAGAGATCAATAAAACTTAAAAGGTGGAACAACTCTGAGTTTTTCAAGTCCTTTATAAAAGGTTTGCCCGGAGCTGGGGTTGCTGACCCCTTTGGGGTGATGGTTAGGAGAACAAAAATTCAGGCAAAGATAAAGGGCAAGTGAGTACGGCACAGAAAAGGGGATTGTGGAATTTCTAATGCAAGGAAATGCTATAAATGTTCAAGTCACTGGAAAGGTCAGAGCTACAAGTTGCAAAAACACAGGGGTAAGTCAGGCTGGTAATGAGCAAGGGCATAAATTGATGTATTATTTTGTCCAGGGAGGAGAAGGAAAGGATTGGGAGAATACTTGGCAAAGCAGCTGAGGGGTGGATCCAGAGTTGTATAATCAAGAGTGTGCATGTGTTGATAGTGAGGCTTCATTTCCTGATGTACAGGGATCCACTTTCTGCAGGCACTGATTTCATGAGGGGAGAAATCTTCCTGGGAGCCTTGATGTGTTCAGCAAAATCAGGAGCCAGCCTGGTTTCCAACCAGAGAATCCCAGAATGGTTTTTGTTGGATAGGACCTTCAGGATCACCCAGTTCCACCTCCCTGCCATGAGCAGGGACACCTTTCACCAGACCTGGTTGCTCCAAGCCCCATCCAACCTCAAACTCCAGCCCAATGAGGACTGTTGCTGCCCCTTTGCTCACCAGCTTCCTGCCAAGCTATTTCCAGCTGTATTTTGGGAGCCTTTTCCCTTTCATTCATTTGCCTTGGTGGCAGATGCATGGTTGGATAAGTCCTGTACCTACTTCCATGGAGTAGCTCTGAAATTCCACATCTGCCTGTGGCCAGAAGGTGCTGTGTGAAAATTAGAGCTGTGATTAGCTAAATCACATTTGATACCATAACAGTGAAATCAGATTTCAGTCAGGCCCCATAAGCCTGCCCAGAAAATCACATTGACCTCGGCACAAAAGTCATATCCATCCATGCACTCCATATTTTTGTGCAGAGGAACTTGGGAGTGCATGCCCAGAGCTCCTGGAGCTGAGGAGAAACACAGGTCCTGCCTCCAGACACCCAGACCATGAGTCCTTCCACACTATTACAGGCGAGGTAGTGAAGATAATAGACTTTTCAGAGGGGCAGATGGCAGCCAGAGCAGGCAGCTTGATGTTGTGCAGGAAAGTAAGTTTGATTAGACGAGTTCAACTCATCATTCAGTCCCAGTCCTCAGCAGCACAGGCACTGTTCCTCGCCAGATTAAAAATTCAGATGTGTATGGGAAGGAAATGAGAATGAGCTTCAGGACCTCCAGCAAAGGTGAGTTGAATCTCAGGCGGTGGTTCAGGCTCTTATTTTTGGCTGAAATCTTTTTGCTTCCAAAGCGCAGAGCAGAGCTCTTTGGAATGGAGCTCAGCCTGCTTGGGGCATGGTTTGAGAAGGAAATTCAGATCACACTTTCCTGAGAAGTGTAGGCCTGGGTCAGAATCACAAATGCCAGATCAAGAGTTCAATTTTTCTCAAATCTCAGAGCACCCGAATTCGAGATTCTTGCCTTCATCTCTTTTAGAGAAAACATGTAAGGCTGAAGCTTCTACTCCCTTCTGAATTGATGCATATTTAGAAATCTTTCATTTTTTAGGGTTTTACAAAAAATTTTGTCCTAGCAAAATATTTGATCGTAATTTTTACACAGTTGACAATGTCCAATAATTTTAAAGCTTCAGTTTTATTTTTTATTAGTTTTGCTCATGTTGGCAAAAGTAATAGTTCCAAATCTGCTTTAAAACAGGTTCATTTGAAAATTATAAATATGGTGGATTTTGAAAGGATATGAAGCAAATCCAAGTTCTCATAAACCCCTAAGAGATTTCTCTGTCTGTAACACTTCTGAGACAACTTTTCATGCATTTATTGCTCTTCCATTCTTCCTTCCAAACAGTGAACTGAATAAGGTAGGTCAACAAAAATGCATCCTCCAAAGAGCTGATGACCAGGACATGTTCTTAATTTAATTCTGGAAGGATTTTTTGGTTGTTGTTTGATTGTTTTTATGTTGACCTAGATAACACATCATCTTCTTAGATACCAAATGTCACAGTTACCTGGACACTCACAGAGAAATATAATTACATATTCATATGCCAGATGTAGCCTGCCCACAGAGACTTGCACCAGCATTTGGTCTAATGAAGGAGCAGCTGGATTGAAGGAAGATGTACTATGGAACAGAAGAAATACATAAATTATGAAGCTTTTTCATCAGCTGAAGTCCTGCTGACATCCCACATTTCACTTGGAACCTGGAAGCTGGTTCTTCTTCTCCAACTTCATTGAAGGCAGTATCTGATTTTCTCCCAGCTCTGCCATTCATTTCTTGCCTACCTGTAGCCAGTCCTCCAAAGGTGTTTTTAGAGAATAACACTTCATTCTGACTCATAGCCCTCCCAAATTTACAAAGCAAGAGGTAAAAAAATAATAATTTTAATACTACTCTTTGACTTCTTTCCTCTGACACTAATTCTTTGCAATCGTACTTCAAAATACTTCTATTCATTCTGTTTACCATTTTCAGGACTATCCTGAAGCTCTCCAGACTCTGATCTGTGTTCAGAATTCCAGATTAAATGCTCTTTGTAGCATTTCTTGGGAAGTGATTTTTCCAGGGATGGTTCAGATCATTTCTTGCTTACGTTGTATGCTACAGGTAACAAAATAAAACACTCAGCAGCTTCCCTCAGATCCTCCTGACAGTGCAGTCTCCCTCAGGGCAAATTGTGCTTTCCCAAAATCTTTCAAGCCTTCTTCTGAATATTGTGATGGAAAAAAAAAAGGCCAAAGGTGAGCAGGCTGCCTGTTGCACATATAAGGGGGATGCTTGTGTCCCTCTGGCCAAGGCAAATTTTCAAATATGAGTGGCCTTGAGTTGTCCTGGTGTGTTGAGCATTCCCAATGAGCAGTGGGGAATGAGTTGAGCTGGGTCTGTCCCTGTAATTTTTACACTCCCATCATTATGGGACCTAAATAACCATCCCATAAATCCCATAAATCAATAGCAAAAGTCTGGTCCTCATGTCCCAGACATGTCCTGCATGGTTGGAGACACTTCCCTGAAACAATTCCCTGACGATCCCAGGAAATCCTGCAGGCAAATGGAGCAATAGAACAGTCCTGAATCCCTAAGAGATATTTTTTCTTGAGTGTGTTGGAACCTGTGGGTTACTGAAGCAGAAGACCAGATTCCTTGTTTCCTGTTTAGTTTGTTTGGGTTTTTTGTTTTAATTCTGGTTTTATGTGGGTTTTTTTTTTTTTTTTTAGGCTTCTATAGTATGCTCTGGGAAAAAAAAGAGATTTGAATATTAACCTTATCCTCACTAAAAAAAACTTCAAAATTCCTTGGCTTAATTGGCATCTAGCACAATTTCTAGTAAACCATGATGTGCCCTTTCCCTCAAAAAGGGAAAAAAATCTATCAGAGTTGTTAGTGCTGTTTTATAGAGCCCTAAGGATCAGCTGGGAAGGGTTGCTACAGACTCAAGTGCTAATAACTGGATCATCTGCTGCTCTGAAGGAAAAGTGGGTTGTTTTTTTTTTTTTAAAGAAGAGCAACCCTCTGGGCTGCCAGACATTGAATTGATCTGTTCTGGTCTGGGAAATTGTCTGTTTTCCCTCCTGATGATGAAACCCTCACAGCAGTTCTTCCATTTCAATTAATTCTGATATAAAATGCTGACTCTCTGAATGGATAAAGTTGACACTCCAATGGCCAGGATAGCAAAGGTTGAAGTTTTCCACTTTTTTTTTTAGCATGTGGGAACAGGCTTGATCCTGGTGTGTTCCTCCATGGGAGTGTGTGCAGAAGTCTCTTCTTCATATTCACATACAGATAAAAAGTGTTGCTAATCTGAGGGTGAAAAGACCTAATTTTGTGCAAATATCAAGCTCCAGCATGACTATTAAAAAATAAAAAAAATATATTTCTACTTTTTAATACTATGTTATGTGTTAATATCTGACTCTCTTCAGTGAGGTCAAGTCCTGAAGAATAGTCACATAAATTATTAATGGATACATGTTTTTAGGTAAGAATAAAATGTCTTTTAGCTTCTCCCAGCATCACTTTTCATGATTTCTGCTGGAAGTTTCTGATCTACATGGAAGGACTTAACTCCCCTTAGTGTCTCTTCAAGTTTTTAGATTACTTCAGCTTTGCAGTTTTACCATTCACTCAGTCTTCAGTGAGTGCCTTTACACCCTTTGAACTAAAGAAATTAAACTTGTGTTGCTGTTTTGACTGGAAAAGGAGTGGTTACTGATGGCAAAAATTGAGTTCAGCCTGTGGAAAATTTAGCAGTGCTTCCTCTCACATAAGCACCTCTGCAAGGCTTTGGGAAGTGTTTCAATTTAATCTCGACACCCTCTGGGGTTTTGCACCTGTCAGAAAGGTGTGAGGTTATGAAAGCAGGGAAAGATCCAATACAGAAAGTTCATTTGTGCTTGCCCTTCCCAGCAGCATCTCTGAGAGGGAGTGGGCCAAGCAGGAGAAACTCGCATTTTGTACCAGAATTAAATGGGTCATCAACCTGTCAATATGAATATGCCTAAGAAAATTTCAGAAGTGAGTGTTTGGGGGCATCAGGGAAAATGAAGCCACTCTATTTTCCAAGTGGAGTAAGTATTGTTCACTTTTAAAGATGTACTTTGATGGAGCATTAATTGATTATTGAATTGCAACTCCTCTAATCCAACCTGGACACAGGATTAGCTCAGAGATGGGTGTAGACAGATAAATATCTCATGGATGTTTGTGAAGAAACAGCTCCTGATGTGTTGATCTCTCTCATCATTGTGTCACCAACATCAACCACCTGAAATAGCTCACCCACCTGCAGGTCCCTGGTCTGGCATCATTCCCACCAGCTGGAAAAGAAACCCACATAACCCACATGCTTTAAAAGGGGAAAAAAAGGAAGATCCAGGCAATTACAGCCTTGTCAGTCTCACTTCTTTTTCTGGCAAGATCATGGACCAAATCCTCCTGGAAACTATGCTTTAAGAAACAAGGAGGTGATTGGTGACAACAAAAGTGTCTTCACATGGCTTTGAGATGAAGGGGGGAAGGTTTAGGTTGGATGGCAGGAGAAAATTGTTTACTCAGAGAGTGGGGAGGCCCTGGCACAGGGTTCCCAGAAAAGCTCTGGCTTTCCTATCCCTGAAAGTGTCCAAGGCTAGGTTGGATAGGGCTTGGAGCAACCTGGGATCATGGAAGGTGTCCCTGCCCATGGTATATGGTTTTGAAGGTCCCTTCCAACCCAAATAATTCTGTGATTTGCAATTAAACCTCTTGAGAGTGTATTACATTTTTACAAAACATTAAAAAAAACCCACACGAAAAACCACAAAAAACAAACAAAAAAATTAAAAAACCAAACCCAAAAGTACAAAAAACCAAAAATACAAAAAACAAAAAACTCCAACAAAAACAGAAACAGAAACAAAAACAAAACCACAAAAATGAAAACAAAAACAAAAAATTAAAAACAGACCAAAACCAAAACCAAACCAAAGCACACAAACAACAAAAACCAAAATGAGAACCAAAACCACAAAACGTGCAAACAGAAAAACCCACAAAAACCCCAAACCACCAACAATCAGAATGCACACAGAACAGGATAATAGCAAAAATTTCATTCTTTAGTCTGAAGAAGAATCAAGAATTCATCCCCACCATCTCCCATGAGCTCAGAACGTGCCCACAGATCTAAAGGGAAGGCTGGTGCCAATTGATGGCAACCTCAAGCAAAGCAGCTGAATTGCCTGGAGGTGGAGGAACTCCACCTTTTCCAATATTTTCTTGCCTGGATCCTGCCCCTCACTGTTCCCTTGGTTCTGGTGGCCCCATGGAGGATCTCCAAGCTGTTTTCTCAGCCCAAGCATCAGAATCAAGCAATGTTTAGTACAGAGATGATTGTCTTGGAGCTCATGGGACATGTCCAGCTGTCCTTTCTCACAGCACTGATGTTACTGCACATTTTACAATTTTCACCATGGCACAAAGAGGGAAGGATCCATGGTTCCTGATGGAACCTCCCTCTCTCAGCAGATTACTCATAAACCTTCTCCTAGATTGACTACTGCCCTGCTGAAGAAAGTTTTTCGTATTTAGTGATTTTTTTTTTTATTGCAGCTTGAGTTTCTTTTCTCTTTTAGACCTCCTGGGAGGTTCCTGCTGCTCTCAACCATTTCTGGTGGAAATATTGACTTCCAAGGAGCCTTGTCAGTGCTGGGGATGGACAGGAACAGAGAGAGACTGCAGGTGGGATTAGAAAAACATCTCAGCAGAGATGTACTCTGTGTAGGATGTAGGACTTTACTGAGTTCTGGAACATAAGGAGGAAAAAATATCCTCTTTCCTCTAGCCCAGAGATTCCCAAGCTGTGGGAGTTACGGCACACCTACCTCTGAGAACCTTCCCCAAGCATCTGTCTGCAGAAATTAGTGCCTGCAGAAAACTGCAAGGAGGAATATCTTGAGCATGGTGGCACCAGATTGTCTCATGACTTCCCTGAGCTCTGCCGTTGGTTTTTATCCATCTGTTGTTTCTTCTCCCATCTTTCATCTAAAGAAAAGGACTTCTCAACGTGTCCAAGGGATTTAGACCTTCATGCAGGGAAGAGATAAAAGCAAAGAGTAATGAGAGGCAAGTAGAATGTTGTCAGTCTGAAATGTTGTTGGAAAAAGAACCAGGTGAATTCATCCTCTCCTCCATTGCTGCTACCAGGGCATTGGCTCTTTCTCCATCAGCTGTTGGATCACACTGGTGATTTTCTCTGATTTTTGCTAAAATATTGAAAA
>JAHXMQ010000807.1:142654113-142666953 GCA_020466415.1 Ammodramus savannarum pratensis | reverse complement strand
AAAAAAAAAAAGTGTGGGGAGAGAAGAGAGAGAAAGAAGGAAAAGCAGACGAGTGGATTTTAAACAAACATATCTTCCTGAAGAAGACCATTCTTGCTCCTCGCTGCTGGGAAAGCTACTCTCAACCCTGCTGTATATTTCTTTTTTTTTTCCAAAGGAGAAGACTTGATTGTCTGCTTGGATCTAATGATTTACTGGCTTTTAACTGCGTTTTTCCCCTCTCCTAAGGATTCCTCAAAAAACGGCTTAATTATTTTCAGCTTTTCTCTTCTACCTGCCTGTCTGCAGAGACACCAAAGGTTCTCCCTTCCTCTCCCTCCCCACCCCCATCTCTTTTAGGGATTTTTTCCCCCTTTTCCATTTAATATATACATATATATATATATATATAAATGTGTATGTATATATATATGTAGAGGCAAGAGTGGAGGAAGCAGAGGGGGAGAGAGAGCTCTGCCATCCTTTTGGACTTCACGCGCTGCCCAATGTTGGGCTGGTTACCCCTGGATATGTTGCTGGTTTCCATTTGGAATTTGACGAAGGGAAGGAGGAGGATATAAAACCTGGGGAGCTCGGCAAGGTAAGGGGCTCCCGGCCACAATTCCTTCTTCCACGGAGGGGAGGGAAAAGGGGCAACGCGACTTCTCCCTCCGGCTGCGCTTTGCCTGGAGAGCAGGGGGGTCTGAATCCATCCCCGGGGGAGACGGCGATGGGGGCAGCGCTGGGCATCCACTCCACTCCTTTAGCCCCTGGAAACAGCACCCAGAGGATGTTCCCGTCCCCTTCCACTCCGCAATTTGGACTGATAAGAGCGTAATCATTCCCTGACACGGGAAGTTTTAACTTTTGTGCATGCGGGTCCTGTGGGCAAACATCAAGCGCCGGTGGAAAATATTGAACGTCTGCAGGATGCGGAGGGGGAAATGCAGACGTGTCCCGGGGAAGGGAGATGGGGACTGGGTTTTTTGGGGGGTAGAAGGCAGCCAGGCGAGGGAAGAGGAGCTGGGGATCGCGACAGGAGAGCTGCAGAGCCAGCGGGGCTGAACTGCAAAGTGCAGCGGAGCCGCGGTGCCTCCGCGGGCAGCCCCGGGGTCCGGGACTCCTCAGCCCGCAATGTTGGCAAACAAAGTGCCGGAAGGACAGACAGCTGCCTGCCCCGGGCATGAATCTGCCCTCATGGCAGCTTCCTGCCTTCCTCCTCTTCCTCGGGGTGTGGGGGGCTCCCTCTTGCATCGCTGCTTGTGTGGCACCTACCCAGGGCTGGAGGAGGCGATGAGCTCCTCATGTGCCCCCCCAAATTGCCATTTCTCAGCACTTGGCTTCACAGCGGGGGTGAAAATTAACCTTTAGCCTCCGCAGAGCTCCGAGTGTGGCTCAGACACACAGACACACACACGCTGCTCCCGGGGATGCTGGCACCCAGGCACGGCTTTGCCTTTCTTTGGGGAGCGCGGGGGGAGAGCGGGTGGAGAGAGAGAAGGAGTCTCCATCAGGGATGCGTAATTACAAAGCATCTTGTTCTGAATCACCCTGTGTGGGAATGAACCGCAAAATTTGTCTCTCCCTCTTCCCCCACCGCCCCCTTGCCTTTCACGGCCTGACATTCGCTGATGGAGGGCGGCTGTTGATGCATCCCCAGACTTTCACCGAGAGGTGTTTCAGCCATGGCTCTGCCAAGGGGAAAAGAGGGACCGAGGCGGATCAGGTGCAGGTTTCAAAGGGACTTCTCAGCCCTGGCTGAGAGCAGGCACCGAACGGAAGGCACGGGGGCTGCAGATGAACTCTGCCAGGTGCCTTGGGCTGTGACTCACGCTCGTGTCCCTGATCCTGCCCTGGCCAAGCAAACAGCCCCTGTGAATCAGCGGCACGGAGAGCAGCGGGCAGGGAGGGGAGCATCAAGGCAAGGTCAAAGGGATGGAGGGCACAAAGACACCCCCCTGCCATCCCTGACCGCCCCATCCCTTCAGAGCCAGGGCTTCCCGAGGCTCAGGCTCAACCCAGCTCCAGCACCGGGTCTGCCGAGTTGCCAGGGCCAGCTGACAGCTGATGGCTGAGGGAGGAGGAAGAGGAGGAGGAGGGGAGGAAGGGGGCTGAGGAAGAGCGGAGCTACTTTGACAGATGCCCAAAGCTGCGTGCGCGGCAGAGCGAAAATCGCAGCGCCTCGAAAGCCTCGCTGGGAGGGAGCCAGGGATGCTCGGGGTGCGGGGGGCACCTCCCCAGCCCCGAGACCTGTTGATCGCTTCAGGTTTCCTCTCACCTGGCCAGGCAGAGCCTGAGGAAAGCCAGGAGGGCAGAGCCCCCCAGAGTTGCCTGGTGACCTCCGTGGTGTAGCAGGGAAGGGCTCTGTATTAATGATGATGACTCTGCTTTGGCTGGTGCTGAAATATCTGTATTATCTATTATCAGCTGGGAGACCAGGCTGGAGGCTTCGCAGGGCTGGGATCTCATCCAAAGTCCGGGCTTGCTAAAGGAAACAAACAACTCCCTGTGCATATTAAGTAGGTCCCTAATTAATTAATGACTCATTAACCTGGGTCCCACAGTCCTTCCTGTGCCCAAGACCTCGCTGAGGAAGAGGAAGGAGGTGGTAGGGCAGTGCTGGGGAGGTTTTTACCCTTGGAGGGTGCTGAGGAATTGCACCAGCTCCGCCAAGCCGCCCTGCCAGGGGACGGGGCTGAGCCAGGCAGGGGACACAGGAGAGGGCTGAGCACGCAGGACATCCTGCCCGAGGGGTCTCGGAGGGGCACAGGGGTTTGGAAAACCCAGGGCACCTCCATAAACTGCTCTGGGTCTTACAGAGGGGTCAGGGTGCAGCATTGCTCCTGCTGTGGAGGATGAAGGGGAAACCCAGAAAGGAGCTGGCACAAGGCACAGCAAGGGCAGGAGCAGGGCTCTTGGTCCTTTTCACAGCTCTTGGGATGGTGTTGCCGAGCTCTGGGTGCAGGGAGAAGGGCTTGGAGCCCCCGGAATTGACCAGTGAAGGTGTCCAGGCTCAGGGAAGGGCTGGCTGCAAAGCTGAGGGGATTTCTATCAATGACTGTAGCCCCTTCTCCTCCTTAGGTGAGGGAAAATGAGGCAGGGACCGTGTGCCAGACCCCATACCCGGGATGGGAAATGTGTGTGTGTGTAGGGGGGGGAGCTGGGGGGACATCCTGAACCCCCATCACACCCCAAGGAGCACCCAAAGGCAGCCACCACGGCCAGGGGAGCACCCCACATCCCATCCTCTGCCACCCCAACAAGACCCGCATCACCTGCGCCCTGCAGGCACCCAGAGGTGCTCTGGGACACCCCCACAACCCTTCCCTACCCTACAGCACCCCACAAACCCCCTTTTACAACCACGCCAAACTTACCAAACCCCCTCAACACCCACATCCCACTCCAGCTCTCTCACAGCATCAGCACCATCCCCGATGCAACCCCGCGGAGGGAGAGGTTGGGAAAAGGCTTCGGGCATTTCCATCTAATGCCAGGGTTCCCCCTCAGCCTCCCCCATCCCCAGGGCGGCAGCGGGAGCGGGGGGGGCTGCCGGGGACGGCCGGGGCTTGCGGAGAGCGGCGGGGAGGTGGCGCTCGCCGCCCGGCTATCGCCGCTCGCCACCCCCGGAGCGCTTGGATGCTCGGCACAGCCCGCGGAGCGATGCTCTCCGCTATTACCCCCAATGAAAAAAAATAGAAATAAATTTTAAAAATCAAACCACCTCATATCGGGGGCTCGCAAGAAGCGCTGACTCCCACCCCGCGCCCGAAACGCAAAATCCATGGGGTTTGTTTCCCACTCTCCAGCGTCGCCTTTGCGTTGAGTTTTTGCTCCCCCCTCCCCGTGATTTTTTTTTTTAATTTTTTTTTTATTTTTTTATTTTTTTTTACCAAGCTCTCCCGCACGTTTTATCCCCCTTCTTCCCTCTTCTCCCCAATTTCGGCACCCTTGTGAAAGCAGAGGCTCCCACCGCCTCTCCGCGGGAGTGGAAGCGCTGCTGAGTGCAGCTCTGTTACTCCCATGACCAGAATTGGGAAGGGGCTCAGAGGCAGCCCCCAGCTCCAAGGGGTCTCCACACCAACCCTCACTCCCTGCAGGTGGCAGAAAGGGATGCCCGAGCACTTTGGTCCCGGGAATCCACCCATGGTATCATCCAGCAGGGATGGTGCCCCATGCTCCAGGGGGAGATGGCAGAGGGGCTTCCCGCAGATTGGGTGGCTTTTCTTTCCTAGTTTTTTTTTAGGGAAAAGGAGAAGGGAAAGCATTCTGCTCCCAGATGCAGCCTCACCCCCTCCCGTTGCTCGTGTGCAGCAGTCAGGAAATCCTCTGTCATCGATACCTGTTGCAGGGTATATCAGCTTGGCTCATTAATTAGCTCCAGGAAAACCTGTGCTGGTAAACAAATGGCTCCGAGCTTTTCTCCGGGCCCTGTGGAATGCTGGTCCCCACCTTTCCAGGAGAGGTGCAAAGAGAGAGGAGTGTTTTCCTCAAGATGGATGACAGGCTGGCTCTGGAACCAGCTCGCCTCCTCCCCTCGGAGAAAATTCACATCCCCAGGCGAGCCTCCAAAGGGAAGGGAGCTGGCACCTGGCCTGGAGGTTTGCAGGAGGGTCCTGCTCAGTGTCACAGCACATTGGGATGGCCAAAATGTGGCTGCAGACAAAGCCCAAGGGTCCTCATCACATCCCAGTGTTCACCATTCACAGGATTCTCTTGAGTTCTTCTCATGGCTCTTTCCCCAAAATCTCTGCTTGTCTGGAGTTTGCTGGGATAAAAAAGGGCAGGAGGGTGATGCTTGTGTTTGGGAAAAACTTGGCTGAGAGTTAAATGCTGAGGGGGGGGTTGATGTCCATCCATAAATTTGGGTGGGGATTTGGGAGTCTGAAGCACAGGAAGAAAAGGACTGGTGCACAGTTCCCAAGGTGGGGACAGGAGTCTCCTTCTTGGCATCTCAGCTGCCTTGAACCAATCTCTGCCAGGGAAAACAGCCTTTGAATGTCCCATCTGTGCTGGAGAGGCAGGGGCTTCTTTTGACTTGAAATGCACTGCTTTCCTTCCGATTAAATATTGGGAAGAAATTTTTATTGTGAAGGATTTGAGGCACTGGCACAGGTTTTTCAGAGAAGCTGTGGCTGCCTCATCCCAGGAAATGCCCAAGGCCAGGTTGGACAGAGCTTTGAGCAACCTGGGGCAGTGGAAGGTGTCCCTGCCCATGACAGGGGGGGTGGAATGAGATGATCTTTAAGGTGTCATCCAATCCAAAGCATTTTGTGATTTTCTGATTTATGCATGGCCCCATCAGATACCAAAAGAGACAAGTCCCAAACCACCATGGCAGGGAGCTGTGGCAATCCTCATTTCCCCAAGTCAGGATCACCACAGATGTCATTCCTATCTCCAGCATCCCAGTGTTGGAGGTCCCACCTGCCCTGTACCCCTCCCTAATGCTCCTGATGCCAAAAAGGCAATTCTCCCACTCCATCCCTGGCCCATTCCTGGGGGCATTTGATTCAGATCTAAGAAATCATCAACTGGAAGCCAAACTTCTCTCTTGGAGAGCAATCTGGAAGGGCAGCCCACAAGGGGAGTGTAATTCCATTTCCCTTCCCTGCACTCCGTGTGATATTTGGCTCTCTAATGTGGTTTGCAGCGTGCCGAGGCTACAAAGCACAACAATAAAATAAATTTTAAAAAATAAATAAAGAAAAGGAAAATGAGCAGTAAATGAAGTCCCTTCAGAACATCCATTTGTCGTCACATCTCGAGTTCAGAATTTCCTCGCGGTGCCTCTCAGAGCGAGGGTTTTGTATTAGTCTGATTATGCTGAGATAATCTGTCATGTTGCTCCAGGAAGCTCTGAGGGAAGAGGACAAAAAAAAAAAAAAGGAAAGGAAAGATAATATTTTAAATCAGAGGGCTGCTAGATTGGTGACTCTGTCTGGCAGACACACATCACTGCCCCCTTTATGAAAATTTTAATTGGTTACCTCTGTC
This sequence comes from Ammodramus savannarum pratensis, assembly GCA_020466415.1. Classification (NCBI taxonomy): domain Eukaryota; kingdom Metazoa; phylum Chordata; class Aves; order Passeriformes; family Passerellidae; genus Ammodramus; species Ammodramus savannarum. The sequence goes on along the minus strand of JAHXMQ010000807.1, from coordinate 142,660,977 downwards.
AGAGAAAATGAGAGATTTGCTGATTTTAATTTGTTGGAGAGAATCACTCCCTGCCAATGTTATCAAAATTAAACCGGAGATGGTTTCTTACTTTCCTTCTCTCACTCCCTCTGCATTTTCTTCTGAAATATCCCTCCCTAAAAGATTGATTAAGGAGTGACCAGCTGATGACAAACGAGATGTTGAAGTGGCAAACTCTGCCCTGCTTGTTGTCATGCCTTATCCCTGGGACAGGGAGGATCAGGGAGAGCAAACAGCATGTGGAGGAAGAATGGGCAGAGACCTAGTAAGGAAATAGAGATATTTTTGGGGAGGGGTAAAAACTGGAACAGATGGGTGTCACCTCATGTGGTGCCCTGTATGTTGGCTGAAGTGAGCGAATGAAACAAGATATATAAAATAGAAATTCCTCCTTCCAGTGTTTCAAGTACCATTGTGCTTTTAGCTTGGTGATTTGCTCCAGGTAGAGCTGCTGTTTGCTGGCTTGATGTGTTCTGGGAGCAGGACAGAGGAACCCTGCATGTGTTTGGGGGCACCATTTCGTGCATGCCACGTGCATGTCCTGGTATTTATTGTTGCCAGCTCTTTTCCTGAACCCTGAGTTTTGGTCAGAGGCAAGTCCTGTGACACCTCCTGCCGTGATTCCAGCACTCCCACCTGCAGGCTCACCTTGTCAGCTGCCTGTTCCCAGGCTGGCTTTGCTAGATGGAGATGTTCCCTCAGTTTTTTGAGCTCAGCTGGCCTATAACAAAGTCCTTGCTGTTTGCAAAATGGCTCTTTTCTTCCTCCCCTCTGTCAGCTATTAGGAGTATCCCATTCCTGGCAGACGTGCCCTATTCCATATTCATTGAGAATTAGCACGGCTCTCTGCCTCAATGTTTTTGGGATAGGGGTCATCATGATATCCTGCTGGAATAGATTTGGAGCTGAAATGCTTTGTCTCTGTCCCATCTGTGCTCCTGTCTCCCTGGGGATGATCCTGCAAGCCAACAGCTCCACAAACTGCTGAAGTCTGGGTTGCCCAGCACCAAACCCCTGTGGCTCATTTTAAAAACTGCTGTAGTTCAATTCTCTCTGTGGGCCAAGGACAGGGGTCAGGGCACACTTAATTAAGGCTCTGGGCTTTCTGCAGGTTGGTGTTTTCTCATTTGTGAGATGGGGAAGCCTGGCTCCCTCCTCCCCTGTGTGGCTCCGTGCCAGCTCTGTGTCCAGCTGGATGTGGTCAAACCACATTTCCTATGGGATCCTGAGGTGAAGGGCACCAGCTGAGCACCAGGGATGGCTTATTCTTCTTGTGCCTTGACTGTGAACACGTGTCCACCCTCAAACATTCCTCCAGAGCCTTCTTTTCCTGTCCTTCCTCAGTCTTTAATTTCTTGAGGTCCTTCTATAACTGAAGCAGGGAATTCTCCCACACCTTCCTTGGATTTCCTCTGGATTAAACACCTCCTTTTCCAGGAGAACCTCGTGGAGCACTGCAAAATGCTCCTTTGTGTAGTCCAGCCCACTTGGATACTCCAATCAATCAAGGAGTCAGGCTTTGTGCTGGATGTTGTTGAGCAGCAATGTAACAATGGAGATCTCCTCCAAACAAATATCTGCTGGTTCCTGCAAATGAAAGTCGATACACCTTCACAAGGAAATCTGTCCCAGTGGGGTCTTTTGTATCGAAAGCCCTGTTGGTAGATTTATTCATTGTGCAGGGCCCTTCCCTTAACAAGTCAGTTATTCATTGGCCATTGCTCCAGGGCGTGTGGAATTTATGGTCATAGTCCTGTAATCAGATATTTTGTTATAGAGGGCTTTGCCACCATGAAAGGGCTGAATAAATCAGTATGCAGCAGAAATTGATCCTCTCACAGGCTGTTTCTGGATTCAGCTCCTGCTCTAAGAGTGTTTTCTCCCTTCTGGAACTGAAGCCTTTGCGTGTTTGCCCTGTGGTCAGGTTTACCAAAGCTCTGCTTTAGTGCCTGTGTACAGACAGACACACACTTAGCTCTGTTTTCTGGGCCTGATTTTTGTTCTGAGATACTTCAGGTCCATGCTGCTGCCATTTCCCAGACAGAAAAAAAAAATTCTCCATCACCTGACTTAAACATCTGCAGGTTGGAAAGAATTGCTTGAAAGGGCTTTCTTTAATCAACTGCTAGGGAAGAAAGGGAAATCTGATTTTGAGTAGCTGCATTGGTGCCTTAAGTACTAAAGAGCTTGGCCTGCTAATCTCCACTTCTCAGATGTTGTTCCACAATCTGATCAGCTCTATTGAGCTGAAACAAGGGTTAATTGCTAACAAAATGCTCCACACCTTCCTGCCTACAAGGAAAGGGGCAAGGGTGAGCCCCTTGCTTTTTGGAGCTTAGTGCAATCTCACCATGTGCAGCTGATGGTGAGGGAATTTGACTCTTGCATGTGCTCCAGGAATAGCTGTCTGTGGAGGTAAAATTACAGCAGAGCCTCTGATTTTTATGGCAGAAATCAGGGATGGGAGGAGAGGAAAAATCTCTGTAACCTAGCAGCCTGTACAGCTGCTGCCTCCCAGGTCGTGGGTGATGTTAAATGTTTAAATGTCAATGAACCTCCCCTCTGAGCAGGGCTGAGCTGTCTTGGCTCTTACACTGGGGATGGAGCTTGGCAATGCTGCAGTTCCTCTGTGGTCAGACACTGCTTTGCATGCGTTCCCCAAGGCACAGCATCTTTCTAGGGAAACTCTGATGGCTGCAGGGGTGGCCTTTGGCTTAAGGAGGGTCTGTGACAAAAGACACTGCTGTGCTTGGTCTGCTCTGGTGAGTGCAGCCCAAAGGAGGGTCAAACTGTGATAAGGAGTGTGTGAATTATGTTCACCTGTGGGAAGACAAATGCTGAGAAGGCCTGGGGGTCTCTGAGCTGCCCACATCTTAGTAGAATCACAGAATGTCCTGTGCTGGAAGGAAACCACAAGGACCATCGAGCTCCTAGACCTGCACAGAACAGCACCAAGAATCCACCATGTTCCTGAGAGGATTGTCCAAACTGGAACCCTGGCATGCTGTGACCACTTCTCTAAGGAACCTGTTCTGGTTCCTGACCACCCTCTGGATGAAAAACCTCTTCCCTGTTCCAATCTAAACCCGTCCTGACACAGCCCCAAGCCTTTCCATCACATCCCATCACTGGATACAGCACTGCCCTCCCAATCACTCATTTTAGCACCACCAGGTCAGCCATGAGGGCAAGTGAAGGAATAACCAGACAGTGAATCAATGTTCACTGCATATTCTGAATGCTTTAAAAAAAATGACATGAACAATGTTAAATATTTCCTGTCCTGTGTCTCTCGCTGGCTCCTGCCAGCTCGAGGTTTTCAGATATGTTACCAGGGATAGCAATGCTGTCAGGACTTTCAGAGTCTCCAGATGGAGATGATGCTACAACCAGCAGGAGAGATGGTGACAGTCAGAAGAGCAGCAGAGCTGGGAGGGCAGGGGGGAAGCTGGGAGAGATCCCAGAAAAATGCCAGTTGGCTGGGGGATCCACTTAAGTGGGATGAGTGGAAATACCAGGAGGGCATCCTTTGCTGTGAGAGCTGACACGATTGTGAATGTACCCAAGGCAGCCCTCGGGGAGCAGAAGCTGTGGGAAGCGCCTGCAGGCACGGAAATGCCACTGGAAGTGGCATTCTCCAGATGGGGAATCCTCAGTCTGGATATCCTCTACCAAGATCAAGGAAGATGGTGAAGCAGCTTGCAGGAGGGGATTCCAGAGGCCACTTCCACCTTCGAGAATCTGTGATTCTTGCATGTGAATATGTGGAGGTGGGACACAAGTACTGCAGGTTTTGATGCCCCCACTGGACACAGAAGCCCGCAGGAGCTGCCTCCTGGTGGGCAGGAGGCCTGCAGGGTATTTAAAGTTGTCCTGGTGAATGAACTGAAAGATATTTTTCAGGACAGTGTGGGGCCGTGTGGCAGAACCCTTTGTGTTGTCCTCCTCAAAATGGAGGAAATCTGATAGGGATTGAGGTCTGGGGGCTGGAATCCGAGGTTTTGAGTGGAAGAAAAACCTTTTGTAATGGTGTGAGACAGGCTTACAACCCCTCAAGAAGTAGAGACTGTCCTTCTCTGTGTTGGGACAAAGGCCTGGTTTGATGTCCTGTTGATTTGATCTCAGTTTTCTAGACAAGGCCCTTCTTGGCAATTCCATACCCCTGCATCTCTCTGGAGTATTACACTGATTTTTTGGCTGGGCTGTGACCAGAGGCAATGACACAGCATCTTTGGTCAGAAATGTGCACTCACCCTGCCCTAAAATGTGATGCTTACATTCTTTTACTCCCGTATCACAAATACTCATATTTTTGTGGATGTCTTCTTCTGTTGTCCTGGGAAAAGCCTTGGCTTGTTCTGCAGTTGAGTTTTCCAGGATGTGGAAAGGGGGGATGCTCCACAAAAAGCTGCAACTTCTCCTTCCTAGTTCTGTGGTGCTGATGGCTGGTGGGTCCTTCCCTCGTCTAGTTTGGCTTTTGACTTGTGATTGGAAGGAATGATTTTCCCAAAAGGAGCTCTAAGACCATCGTGGAATGCCCTTGAGAATATCATCTTGCTGCCAACAGCATCAGGTACAATATGGGACAAACTGCTGGGGATGGGGAAGAGTTGGTAAAGCCAGCTGTGATCCCTATCAGCCCTTTGAGTTTTTGTTGGGTTGGAGCTCATTTCAAAAGCCTGAGAGAACTGAAGCACCTTCCTCTTCCTTGCCTTGAGCAGGCCTTAAACATGTTTGTAGAAGATCTCACCACAATTTTCTCCATTTTGCCTGGCGAGGGGAATGTGGGACAAACAAAGCACTGATTTTTTTTTTTTCTCAACTCCTTTCCCTTGCTCAGAAGAGTGGTTGGATGTAAATGGGACATGGCTCATCCCAATCCTGGAGCTGGGTCAGCAGTGCTGTGCTCTGACAGAGCTCAGCACAACGGGAGCGCCACGGATGCCTTCCATGGGGACTCAAAACCCTCCCTGCAACCTCCTGCTTTCATAAATGCAATTTATGAGCCTCAAGGTGCCCAGCAGGCCATGGAGAGGTGGTTATTAAAACCCCAGCTTCCCACCTCAAATTACAACCCAAATGCTGTGTTTGTTTCCCACTTCACGCCGTCCCTCGGGGGTTTTCCTTCAGCGCTGAGCCCTTTTGAAGTTGCTGCTGATTACAGAGCAGGCAGTGTAATAATCTCCCTGTGGAAGGCATTTGGAGCTGGGGGGAAGGAAATCAATCACCCCAGGGCAGGGATCACAACTGGGGTGGAGGATTAATGGTGCTGCACAGCCAACCCTTCCATCAGGGGCTCATCCTGCTCCGGAGGCTGCAGCTCCTTAGACAGTCAGAGAAGGAGCATTTCAAAGAGGGTTTAAGCCCTGCAGATTGTCTCCCAGCCTGGAAGGTGACTTCAGTGGTGTAATTATGCTGTCCAGTCACCCTCATCAAGCACTGGCAGCTGGAGCTCTTCTTGAACCCTGATTTTCTCAGTTTTTGTGGTGACTTGATTGGCTGTTCCCTGGCTCATCAAATGACTTAATCATTTAAAGTTATTATGCTTTATTTCTTCCCAAATTATTGACCAACACTATCTTGTGCCTCTGCACTTTTCCTGATGAGCCTTTTTGGATTTGCATCACTTGATCACTGTGTGTTGCACAACACTGAATATGAGCCTGGCCAATGCAGAACTCCCGAGCACAGAGGCAGCTGCTTGGTCTGTGGCTTGAATTTGATGGAAAGTGAACCTCTGGCAGAGCTGAGGTCAACATCTGGAGGTCTTGGGATTGTGGTTCATCTCCAGCTCAGCCCTTTTCCTCTGTGAAGTTCCTGGAGAGCTGTTACTATCTCTGAACTGGTTCTTTGCACCCTTTCCCTCAGGAGAATTTATTTATTTATTTGGACATCAGGACTCCTGCTGGTGAGTCTTGTCCTCCAGATGTTCTGGACTTGATCCACAGCAGGTCCTGGATGTCTGCAGTATTCGGATTTTGCCAAATATTAACCATAAATAGCTTTGAAATGTGGAACAGCACAAAGCCTGGCATTTTTGCATTGGTGTGACAGGCAGATTTGGGAGGTGGAGGGCACCATCTGCTGATTAATTGCTGTTTCCTTTTAGCTCATAAATCAGTAGTGAGCTATTAGCTGTAGTAACTGTTCTTCCCCTTTAAGAATGAAATCTCTAACATTGGTAAATATTCAAGGTGAGAAGATGGCAGGGAGACCTGGGTAAATACAATGCTGTTGTTGGCACCATGGTGGCTGGTAGAGGCTCTGACTGAGGTCAGCATGGCTGTGCTCTGTAAAATCAGATTTTTTGAGACATCTTTCCTTCTTAGTTCAGGAGTGGAGGTGGATTTCAGAGTTGGTCAGAGTTTCTTTCCTTTCTGATTAATCCTTGCAAGTACTGTGCTCTTCCAGCATCTCTCGTGTGTGCAGGGGTATGAACCCTTGCAGATCTTCAATCAATGAAATATCACATCAAATGTTAATTAACAATACAGGCCAGGGCTTGTTCTTTGACTTGGTGACCTTGTGCAACTCGCTCAGAACAAAACTCTCACTGTGTTTTATTCCTGTGATTTATTCCTGATCCTAAGGTTTATTATCAATAATCCCTGCCCCATGTGATCTCCTGGGTAGTGCTTGGTATTTCCTGGGTAGAAAATCCATGGTGGAGATGGGTTCCACCCACAATCATGGAATATCTTGAGTTAAAAGGGACCCACAAGGATTATTGAGTCCAGCTCCTGGGACAGTTCATCAGATGGTTCCTGAGCCTTGGTTCTGTCCCTGAGCAGCCCAACAGTTCAATTGCAGGCAAAAATGCCATTTCTGAGTGAAATAATGCTA
>JAHXMQ010000807.1:142638039-142654013 GCA_020466415.1 Ammodramus savannarum pratensis | reverse complement strand
AAGGACCATCAAGATCATCAAGCCCAAATATCAGCCCAGCACCACCATCAAATTCCCACTTATCCATGTCAACAGCACCACCATCACCACATTCACCATCATCCATGTCTACACATTTCTGAGCACTTCCAGGGATGATGACCCCACCACCTGCCAGTGCAGTCCATTTCAATATTTTACAACCTTTACCATGAAAAACAAAAATCCTAATATCCAAACTAAACCTAATTTAATTCTTTGATGAATGCTCATGCTTGCAGAGCAGCACCAGTCCAGTGCACACAGAAAGAGACAGCCAGGCTTGGCAGCACTGTTTTTTGTCCAAGTTTCAGTGACTTTCAGTGTCTGGGCAGGCTCTTGGCTCCTCCTTTGCACCACTTCTCAGCAGTAATGAGGTAACACACCAGTGACTTCCCTGAGCATCTGTTTCATGGGGGAAGTGATTTTCCTCACTGCTGTACTGATTGGAAGTGGAACAGCCTTCAGTCCTGTGTTATGTTAAGGGGGCACCAAGTCTCCCACAGGCTCTGACAGCTTTTATCCACAAATACCAACCTGTAACCCAGCAGTGGCTTCAAAACCATATTTGCTTGTGAGACAAAACCTGATAATTTCTGGCCATTCAAAAGCATTCAGGAACATCCTAAATTGTGTCCTCTGGGCTGGGTTACAATGATAAGTCTTTTGTATTTCAGATTTTTCTGTATGATTATTGGAGCAGGGGGATGGAGTCACTACATGAGCAATCAAGAACTTTCCATCCCCTTTTTCACCACCACTGGAGCATTTAGATGAACCCCAGGGCATTTTTTAATCCTCTCCCTCTCTTGTGCCATATTTAGGGCTTGGCAAACCAAACAGGGATAGGACACAGATCCAAAACCTGGCCTGGTTTTGTGCAGGCTGTTTAATTTTTAGAAATGGTTTAGAACATCTTCTCAGGCAGCATTCTCTCATCCCAACACTGGTCCCAGTTCAGAGGAAAACGTGGCCAGGGACTGTTCCCAGCAGGGACATGAGTCACCTTCTGGCAGGGAGAGGGGTGAAATCCTCAGCTCTTGTTGCCCTGTGCTCATTTTGAGTCAAGCAGCAGCTCATGGGTAGAGATGCCTGTCTGGGGGCTCCTCTCTGTGCTGTGACATCCCCCTGCCACAATGCACTTTTACAGCTCCATAGATCACTGGGTAAAACCCACATTTACTTCTATGGTAAGGTCACTTTTTTACTTAAAAGGGACAGAATGGATTTGATTTATAATCCTCTCCAACTTTATGGCTTGCATTTAGAGTTATATCTATTATGTAGTGCCAAACACGTATTATAAAAATTGATTCCCCCCTTTTCTCCTCCCTAGATTTGCTGTGTCAGGCAGATTCTGATTGCCCTCCCCTTTGCTTTAAGCCAGAAGATAGACTGAGGTGGTGGATCTAAACGTCAGGGATGACATCTGAGCCTGCAAAGTGCAAGTTTATAGGGAATGGAACTGGCCCAGATCTATTCCTGGGTGTTTGGGAAGGAACACCATCTCTGCCAGCCTGTCACAATGCAGGACAGGAGGACAGAGCTGCAGTCTGCAGGGCAAAATGCAGCTCAGAGTCGGGGTGAGGTGCAAAGGGGTTAGTAGGTGACCTGGTGTTGGTGTCTGGGTGTGGGTCCTGCCACGGCCACATGATGTGGGCACATCCCTTAAATTCAACAGCAAATTTTAGGCAAGGGACATAATGTTCAGAGGAGGTCATAGTGAAGAATTGTTACTTTTTTATTCCAGGAAAGTCTTCAGACAGTTTTAAGGGAGTTTCAAGGAGGGAAGAGAGGGAATGGGGTGACACCAAGAGGAATCAGCCTAAATTTACCACCTGATCCTTACCTGCATCACTTGTGTTCTGTGTACCAACACTTTGGCATTTTTGACACCTTAAATAAGTTCAGAGGTGTCTTTGCAGAGCAGAGGACATCAGAGAGGGGCAGAGAAGGAAAGGCAGCAGCAGGAATTGTGGTGATTGTTGGGAATTGTTGTGAACTCCTTTGGCCAGGGCTGCTGTGTCCATCCCACAACAGCTGCGTGGGTGCTGTGACTCGTGGCAGGAGTTGGGTAAAGCTTCAGAAAAGTGCCTTCCCTTGATTTAGAGGCTTCCAAAAGGTGATGAATGGAGCACTTAGAGGGAGATTTGAGCCTCAGTCAGGGCTCTGACAGGAATGGGAGCATCCCTAGATCCCAGTCCATTCTCTGGGAGGGCAGCAAGGTGGGATCTGCCTCCCTCTCTTGCAGCTGCATTCCTGTGGCTACATTTTTCTATCTCTGTGATTAAGTTGTGCCCATAAAATCCTTACCAAACCCCTCAGACAAGCTGTTAACTGCCCTTTAAAGCTGAGCTGGGGAGAAATGAGCCACATTTGCCTACACACAGCCCTGGCCATGCTTGATTGAGAGACTGCAGTAAAACTCGAGCTATAAATAAAACACATGTGCCTGTGTCCACAACAGTGTTCTCCTGAGAAGATGCCATTTGCTTCAGAACTTCAGTGAAATATCCATATTTTCATCCTCCATCTATATTAATGAGTGGATTTTTTTGAATTGTGGGCTTTTTTGGATGTTGGTTTTTTGTTTGATTATATATATTTTAATTTCTTTCCTTTGTTGCAATGAGAATAAGGCAACAAAGGAGACTCAGGAACATGAAGAAGGTGGCAAGGGACACTTGGACCAAAATACCTGCTAGTGGTGAGGGTCAAGCACCACTTGGCTGGGATGTTAGGGGTGAAGAAAGAGCCCTCATTCCCTGAGCAGGTTCACACTGCTGAGGGTCTTTCCTGAAATCCAGGCTGGGTTTAACTTGCAATAGAACAATCTCCTCTGAGTAGAGAGATCTATGAGCTCATCTTTGCTCACTGAATAATGAAACAAAGCCAAACGAAAAAAAAAAAAAAAAATTATAAAACGAGCTTGTCAAATGTTGGGTTGCTTAATTTTGTTTTGTTTATTTTTTAGTCTTGACTATGGACCACGATGAGGCTCTCTAGTGACTCAAAAATCACACCCAGGTTTTATTTTAAGTATTACTTGTACTTGTTTTTCAATATCATCTGTCTTTCATAATCACAGAACTTGAGAAATTTTGATCTGAATGCCAGGTACTACGAGAGTGGTGGAATGAGAATCTGAGGGCAGAGATATGTCAGAAAGGAGATTACCCAACAGTAATAAGGACTGAATAGAGTCTCCATGGGGAGTGAGGGATTTGCCTCTGCATCTTTTCTTTCGGTCTCCAAGGAGCTCTGTCTCTGGAACAGCAGCATCTCAGGAACTGAAAGCAGCAGTTCACAGGGAATGAAGGTCTCTCTGGCACTGGAGCCACATTTATCAGCATCCTGGCTGAAAAAGTCATGTAATTTAGGTTCATTGTGCATGTGAAGATTGAAAACCTGATTTTTTTACTTAAATTTGCCCAAAATTAGACAACTTAAATGGACCAGATTTGGACTGGGAGGTGAAATTTAAACATGGGATGGAGGCTCAGACACACCTGTGGGGAGAAAAGTCCTAAAGAACCTTGTGCCTCTGCTGTAAATAAGTGGGTTAATGTTTAGGCTTGATGATCTTTTCTAACCTAAATGATTCTGTGATTCCAAATATGCTCATGGTACCTGTGATGGGGAAAGTAATGAATACAGGAGGAATTGTGAAGGTGGGATTGAGAGGGAGAGACTTCATGGGATAACAAAAACAGGAAAAGATCGGGGCCACTGTGCTCAGAGTGATCATTTCATCATTTGGTTCAGATTTGTCCATTTGCAAAGATTTCTGCCATGTTAAAATGGGCAGGAGATGGTTCAGGACGTTTCTTTAATCTCTCCTGGAATGTTCAGCTTGACATGGAGAGGAAAATCAGGCAGGAGGGGGAAAAGTTTTCTGTCCCCATTTCCGTGGTGTTCAACACCCCCCGGAGGTTTTACCAGGAGATTGTGGCTCAAAGCTCCGGCAGGGAAGAGGAGAATCATAGAATGGATCATTCTTCAGTGAGAAGGTCTGCTGGGCTTGGACAGAGTGGTTTAAAAGTGTCCCAGCTTTTAACATCATTCCATATCTTATCAGGAGGAGGCTGCTCCTTGGAATTTTCCCTGGACTCCTAAAATCTCTGTATCCTTGAGGATAAGGCATTAGAGGTGGAGGATCTTAAATTAAAAATGAGCAGAGAAATGGAAGGAGTCTCTGCTGCCTGCAGAAGGTCATCAGTCACACTGCAGGCTGTCACCTGAGTCCTTGAGCCATGGGAGGCTTTGATGTAAGGTTGGAGCAGAAAACTTTCACTGGGTTGCTGATGAGTCACCAAACACCTGAGAGGAAACAGAGGAGGCATCTCAGGGGTGGAGAACCACAGCAAAGCAAAGCCCTGTCATGTCCAGCTCTATAGGTGGGAGCTGCAGAGGGGTGAAGTTTCCACCTTTCTGCATTAAATACAGAAGGACAGAACTGGAAAATCACTTCCCAAAGGCTTTCCTAATGAAATCCACCTCAACATTAGCAGGGAGATTTCCTTCTTAATCGTACAAGATTGACTGTCTTGGACAATAATTGTTCTGGTGGCTAAAATCTCAACCTAGGTATATTTTTTTTTTTGCCAAATCAAGCTTGTCTATTCTCACAGCATCACCGCCCTTTAATTTGAAGTTTTAAAAGTTCCTCTGGTGCTTCCTTTTCAGAGCTTTAATTATAGCATTTTAATTTTCTCTTCATTTTCCTTTTGCAAAGCCAAGTGCACCAGTATCTTGTGGCAAGTCTGGTCACCTTAGTGATCATTCTTTGCAACCCTGTCTCACTGTGAATTCATGTTACTTGAAGCCGAGAACAAAAATGGATCTAATATTTTAGACATGGTCAAAGATAGTGTCTTCCTAATATCTGGAAACCTGGCAATATTCCCCCTCACTGTGTCCTAGATTGATACATTGTCTTTTTCACAGCGTGTTATTTGTTTTTACCCAATCTCTGTCTTTATCTTCTGCCGGTTTTTTTTTTTTTCTGCTCTGCTGAAATCACTTTACTCCTTTTCAGCTTTTAGCTTAGGAATGTCCTCATTACCCGAATGTGACAGAGTTATTTTCACATCACACCTGGGGGAAACTAAGGCAGAGGCAAAAAATGAAAAAAATAAAAAAAAATTACTTGACCTTCAGGGAGGAGGTGACAAATCTTTGCCAAAAGCAAGGAGACAGCGATTCCTTGGACACCAGGCTGCTGTTGGCATCAGGGCTTTGTCCTGCCCCGATGAAGCCGAGGTTCCAATGCCTCCCCGTGGGCACAGGCTGCCTCTTCCAGGCAGGAATTCTCATGAGGAGCCCGGTTGTTTTCCCTGCATCCCCCCTCCCTCCTTCGCCGGGACGGGGATGAATGGGAAGAGAGAGGCTCTGAGTGGACTCTGTTCTCCAAGCCCAGTCGCTGCTGAATTTCAAATAACTCCCCAAACAAAACCCACACAAGCAGCCCCTTGTGCTCCTCTATCTCCTCTCTCTTTGGCCTTTAGTCCCCAGGCTTGGCAGCAGCGCTGCTCTTCTGTGGCTCGTCACATGCGAGGCGGGGAGGATGGGAGGCTTTGTCGCCCTTCTCTTTGCTCAGGGGTCTGGAACAACAGAGCCCTTTGCCTTGTTTGCTTTGCTGGGCCACGAGGGAGCAGGAGGAAGGAGGTTGGTGTAACCCCCTGGCAGGTTTTTTGGTGAATTTTGTATGTTTAGAGGAGTGACTGTCACTGCTCATCCCTGTCCCCTGCCTCCCTTGTGCTGGTGGGGACAGCTCTCCTCCTTGTAGGAGGCAGTAGGTGTTTGGAGAGAGGAAAAAATGCTGTCCCATACCTCAGGACAGGGCATTACTCCTGTCCCAGAAGGATTTGCCAGCTGCAGAGATCATGGCTCAGCTTTTGTCTTCAATTCAAGTAGCAGTGAAAGGGAGAGAGGGACAAATCCAGCTGGGAGCTGTGGTTTGCCCATGGTGCTGATATCCTGAGATATGTGGGATGGATGTCATTCTCCTGGCAGGGGTGAGAGTGTGGTGGAGTGGGAAGGAGGAAACCACAGCTCCTCTGATCACCTCTGCAGCATTGCTCCCCAAAGCTGCTGGGACTGTTGTGGAGAGAGAGCCAGGTCAATCCATGTGGTCTGAGCAGGAGGATTTTTAGGGTTCTTGAGATGCTGAAATCCATTTTACTCATTATCCAAGTTGGGCTTGAACTCCTTCACCCTGCAGGGAAAGAATCTCCCCAGACAGCATGGTGGGGCCAGACTTATTGCAGATTAGGGCAGATCCTTCTGACCTCTCAGTTTTCAGCAAGCCAAGTCTAATAGACTGGGACAATGTAGCATTTTCTGCCAAAAAAAAGGAAAAAAAAAAAGAAAAAAAAAAGAAGAGGGGGGATTTAGCACCATTTCTTTATCTCTTGTGTTTTAGACCAGAAAAGGCCTCTGTGCAAAGCTCACTCAAGATGCACTGTGAGTATTTGGCAGCATATTGTGGTGTTGTTCGCTCTGCTGTGCTCAGGCACAGGTCTCCTTTCAGCCCAGCTTTCCCTGCATGAGAGGGGCAGCTCATCCTGCCAGCCCTCTTGGAGTGGGCTGACTTTGAACAGCAGGACATGACCCCTTCCTTGTGATAGGGGATATTAACTCCTGACCTAAATAGGGAAAAAGAGCCTCAAGTTTATGGAAAGCCTGTTCCACTGGTCCGAGGAAAAGCCAGATGGCTTCTGCCTGTGATCTATGGAGCAGGAAGGGAAGATCATTAACAGCCATGGATTGCCCATGAGGAGGGGGTTAAGGAGTGGTTGATGCCTTTGCAAACTCATGGGGTGGGTCAGGAGACTCTGCCTTGTGGATAAATACAAGTTTTCCTCCTGCACAGCTCATCACTTCTGCTTTTTTTAATGGGAGAAAATGGCATCCAAGCCATTGTGATGTTGGTCACCACTGCTGAAAGGCTCATGGGGAAAAGACACAAGCCAGGTATAACTGGAGGGGGTTTGCTGAATTTTGGGTTAATTAAAACAGGAATTCTCAGATGAGAGTCAATGGCCTCGTTCTGCCTGAGGGCAAACTGCATGAACATGAATATCTCCTCTGTCATTATATATATTCTTAAAAAACCAAGCCATATTCAGGATGTTTTATGAGGAATTACGTACACTTAATATCATCCCAGTGTTTCTTTCGAGCTGCAGGAATAATCCTGAAAAATTCCTTGAGAAAAGTGCTTAATGGGAGTTGATTTTTGCATTTGTTGCTCTGCATCCAACACTGATTTCCCATGCTGAGCCACTGCCTGTGTGTGATGCTCCACTGCTTTTGCAAGGATTTGGCTTTTTCCAGTTCTACTCAATACTCTGATTTTGACAGGGAGCTCCTATTAATAAATCTTGTATATCTCCCTAAATATGGTCTCTATAGCTAAGTATATATATGGAATAGGGAACACCTCCAACTGGGAGTGGTGTGGAAGGAGTCTTTTACTGCTAGGCAACCACTTGGAATCCAAGGCTGCAAATTGTTACTCAGGCTGTGACAGCTCCTTAACCCCTGAGCTCTTCTGCTGCTGAAACTGGGAAACACAAGGCATTTTGAAATGAAAGTGAATTTGTTTCAGAGAGAAAATTCAAATCCTTTCTATGTGCTTGTTTTCTAAATTGATTGAGAAAAATGAGCTGAGAACAGTAGTTGTGACAATTAATAACACACAATTTAGTAGTATTAACAATACATTTTAATTGTTGTTAATGTTAATAAAAACAGAATCTCAGTTAGTTTAACCTTCCTTCCTTCCTTCCGCCACTTCCGCCACTTCCGCCACTTCCTTCCTTCCTTCCTTCCTTCCTTCCTTCCTTCCTTCCTTCCTTCCTTCCTTCCTTCCTTCCTTCCTTCCTTCCTTCCTTCCTTCCTTCCTTCCTTCCTTCCTTCCTTCCTTCCTTCCTTCCTTCCCTTCTTTTCCCTAAATCCATTACTAAAAGATTTTTAAATTTTTGTGAAGCATTTTTTCATTCAGAACACGTTATCTCAGAACGAATTTTTAGCCAGTGATTTTTGCCAAACTCTCTTTGCCTGTCAGATATTAATGATCCCTTCACTTGAATTCTATACCAAATTATATTTGATAAAATATAGATTGTGAATCACGATCATTTCAATCATAAAGTGGTTCAAGCAAGTCCACATATAACAAGTACAGGAAGTTTTCCAAGATTTTTTAAAGGATTAGATATGTTAGTTATATAATAACCCTTCCAGATACAGATTTCAGGATTTTTTGAAGTCTTGTTTCAGATTGGGGTTTATTATTGGGGCTTATTTATTGGAGCTTATTTCAGATTGCATATATTTTTTCACCTATTTCAATATACATACATTTAATTCTGTTCTTTTTATGAGTAGGTGACCAGAAAAGAGAGTGCTGAAAAGCTGATAATAAATAAGGCATTTTTTCATAATATCTCAGGGCCTGGGGAAGCTCTCTACAAGAAGGAAAATAAGAGGCAGTAAAATACTCTTACAGCTTCTGTTGCCTGTTCCTCCTTCTCCCTCCAGCCCAGGTCCACCAGATTTATGAAATCTGAAGATTTTCCATCTGTAGAAGGAGTTTGTTAAGAAAAAAATATCAGATGGTGGTAAGAGGAGAATGTCTTGGATAATAAGGAATTGGAAGATTTACAAAGCATGGTAAAGGTTGCATGAGAATCCAACTCTGAAAATGGGATACTAAAAGAAAAATACTGATTTTTTAAAATATTAAAATACAGGATGCAGAGCTGCTGAATTGCAACAGCATTTGCAGATTACTGCACTTTTGATCTTTTCCTTACCTGGAAAAAGAGATTCTCTTTACTTATAGTGGCTTTTCTATTACCTAAATCACAAAGATTAAAAACCTGCTGCTTTCAGCCTAAACAGCCTCGGTGCCATCCCAAACAGCCTGAATGGGTGAGGATTAACAGCTCTGCTGAAAGGTTACTTACACTGCTAATTGCTATTTGTCATTAATGGCCAATCAGAGTGTGAAGAATGACTTTGTGTCTTTTCCTCCCATGACCTGTGTGAGTGAGCCCCACTGGCTCTTTACTCCCATGAAAGATTTTCCTTCTATCCATCTTAAGTAACTGCCCTGCTAATTTTTTTGGAGTATCAGCCAGGAATGTTGAAGTTCTGTGGGTTTCTTTTCTTCTTAGTTGTGTATTTGTGACACTTAGGATTTGTCTGCTGGGTTAAAAATAAATAACATTCAAAATAAATGTTAAAAACTTTGATAGATTTTGTCCTCATCCACTTTGGTGGTAAGGAAGCATCTCTTCCCTGCTCCTCTAAATAGAAGTTTCCACTCTCCATATAAATAAAATCACAAGATTTACACATAAAACACCTGTGGTCAGGAAAAAGAGTCCAAATGGAGATTAATTACCTCATCTTTCACCAGAGGATAATGTGCTCCTGATCCAAGACTACCAACTCCCACAATTGCAAAAGGTGTTTTGTAGCATCAAAGCCAAGCCAGGGAACTCAAAAATCAAATTTTGATCCCCTAACTCTTTCCAAGGCAAGACTTGTCATGAACCCAAGCTGCCTGGAAGGGTAACTCAAGGCCAACTCTAATTTAATCTCTTTGTCTTTCTTTATGGAGAGTGTTGGTGTCTGGCTGAAAGCCTGATGAGAAAAGGTGACTGGGGAATTTATGACAACTTATTATTGTCCATTTGCACTTCTGCTTTCACTACTGGTGGGCAAAGAGAGCTAAAAGCCACAGCTGCAGTCCCAACACCCCTGAGTTGCTGCTAATGTTGGTTTAAGTGTCCAGGTAATTCTGGAGGAGAAGCATAGGCCAAGTTTTGTCCACCTGGTATGTGAATGTGAACTAATAAACCTCTCCAGGGAGCCTGTGCCTCCATGGAGAATCCCAGGATCAATTTAGGTTGGGAAAAAACCTCTTGAGATCATTGAGTCCAACCCACGACCCAAACCCACCACATCCAGACCATGGCACTGAGTGCCACATCCAAGTTTTCCTTGGACACCTCCTTCCAAAGGACATTGATTAAAAACTGATTGTCTCCTGCCCAGGTTTGGCTGGATGTGTCTCCCCCTACACTCCACAGACACCCCAGTAAAGCACGGGCAAATGTTTGGTCACAGGTCCTGCTCAAAACTCTCCTAAACCCATGGATGCCTTGAAAACCCTCCAGCCAAAATAAATAAAGCCACCAAGGACTTTCCCAATACAGACATCATGAAGTTTGTGTCACTAATTTCGTCTAACCAGCAGGCACTCCTTTTTTTCTTGAGGACATCTCACATCTCCTCATTCTCTCTGCAGAGGAGGGGCCCATTTTATGCTGATTTATTTCTTGGTCTCTGAAAGCAGCTCCAAATCTCTTGTGCCACAGTATGGGGATTGGAAAAACAGAAACTGCCACAGATACTGGAAGAGTTTGATCTGCAGCCTTGGATTGATGTAACAATACAGTGCACAGACATTGAGCAGAAAAATTATAAACTTATGTTTCTATAACTGTAAGTAAGAATGTGCATTAAGTAAGTGAAAAATTATCAATAAGATGGTGAAGGGTTTACAATGTAAGGGTGTGATTGCATAGAGTTGCTAAAAGTTTAGAAGTTATAATAGAAATGTGTGTGTACAGAAGCCTATTAGACAAAAGTATCCACAATGCAGCAGAAGTAAATAAAAATAATAGGTTAAAAAAACAAAATAAACCCTGTGACAACTGTCTATTAAGTTAGAAAGTTAATGTGTTACTTTGTGACTACTCTTGAACTATGGCTGACAGCTTACTCCTTTAGAATCTCGCAGCCTCAGAAACTGATGTTTATCTAAAAAATAAATCCTTCTTAGCCCAAAAATAGTCCCATCCCTTCATTACTAGCGACAACAGTGATACCACAGCATTTTCAGTGCTTTTGAAGGGTGCTGAGGATCATTGAAAACCTTAAAACCAGTATTTTTTGCAACAAAGAGATGTCCTGGGTGAAAAATGGAAAAAGATGCCAGACTGGACGGAAAACAATAGGTGACACAAACAAGAGATTTGATAATTCCTTCTTTGCCACAACTTTTTTAAAGATTGAGCCCCTCCTGTAAATGCCAAACAGGGATTGAGGGGAAGAGATTTTTTTAGGTGCCAGTGGTGCTAAGGGGAGCAGAGTTTCTTGAAGGTTGGCAGAGCGCTGACATTTGATCAGCTGCAGGAATGGAAAATTACAGATCTTGACCTGCTCGGGCACATCAGAGGACGTGACCATCCCAGGGGAGCTGTGACTGCACCTGCCTGCAAAGGGCAGCAGGAGGACAAACGTCACAGAGGGCTGGAGCTCCTGATGCTGCCAGGACAGACAGTGCCCTCTGCTCCTTGGCTGGGGTCACTGGGATGCTCTGCACTCAAATCAGGAGAGTTTTTCTCTCCTGAGATAAATTCCCCTTCTGTGATGACTTTTTGTTGTGGCCCTTCCTGCCCAACAAGTGAATGATAAATGTTATTTAAGTCCTTTTTATTAATTTATTTAATCATCCTCAGTTGCTTTATCATAAATTGGGTGTTGACCTGGTTTAGGTTACACTTCATGCTCAGTTTGGTGAACCCAAACTGTCTCTCCTTTTTCAAATATCAATAGTAGGGCTGTTCCAATGCTTTCAGGATTTTTTTTTTTTTTTTTGTGGAGAGGAAAACTTCCTTGTTATGAAGTGTCTCATTCCTGAAAATCCATTACAAAAAACCTCTCCATGGAGCATCTCTATCCATATTCATCACTGATAATCTTTATTTTTGCCTCTGAAATCACACCATGTATTCCCAGCTTGGTATAGCTTTAGATTTATGCAATTACTGCGTGTGGCCATAGATTTAAATGACCCTCTGGCCTGTTCCTTCTTGCTTCTGCTCTGATCTGGGCTTTTCCCTGTGATTCCCCTTTCCTAATGGTGAAAACAATGGATCTGTGATAACAATCCCAGGAAGACAGAAATCAGCTGCTCTCTTCCTCCTAAGCCTCCTCCCCATGGCTGAGCTGAAGGAACAATCAGTGGATTGCCTTCAGTTTGAGGAGGATGAAACAGAACACCAGTGGGATTGGAAGGGTTAAGGGGTATTGGGATAATTTGTGCTGCTAATTTCCTTTTCTGTGGAGGGAAATACAATTTTGACTAAAGGAGAAGCTCCTGGGTGATGCTCAGGAGGAGTGAAATGAATCAGGAGTCAGAGTAGGAATATAAAAGGATCCCAGTGCAGCAAGAGCTGCAGATTTGGTGAAAAAATTATCCTAGAAAATGACATGGGTAAAGTTTGGTGGAAAGCAGCAACCCAAGGTGGAGGAGGAGAAGGGAAAGAGGAGCAAGGACTGGAAGCTCCATTTGTAACTTGAACTGGGGAGGGAAAGAGGAGTTAACATTGATTTTTCTTGTTACTTGAGGAAAGAACAACAAATCTCTGCCTTGCCATGTCTGTGAGGAAGCTGTGATATCTGATCAGATTATCTGATATCCCACGTGCACCTTGATCTCGGCCAAAGCCTGAGAACAGGACACACAAGCACCTGCCCATCTCTATAGTGGGGCACCAGAGACACCAAAACATGAACAAAGTTCCCACAGGAACCCTTAAAAAACAGGTTTCCTTAGAAGAAAACCCCTACAAGCTGCTAAACCCCAATGCACCATGTTAAAGCAGCAAGAGGAAGGTTCTTGTGGTTCATGGAGCAAACTTTCAGTGGATCCTCCAGAGCTGCATAATGCCAACTATGGGGAAGTCCCTGAATTTTAACCTTTAAATGTATTTTCCCTTTTAGAAGTAAAGAAAGTAGAAAATTGCTTGGTAAGTCTTTGTCACTTGATCCCAAAAATGCCCCTTTGAGTTCCTCACATTTCCTGCCTGGAGTGTTCAGCAAGAAGTTGGTTAAATCCTGAAAAGGAACAAAAATTTGCTTCAAACAAGAGCCACAGATTCTGAAACTTTGTGAGCATAACTTCCCTGCTCCCATCTTCAGGCAAGTGAGAAGGGAAAGTGTATGATTAACTTATGAAGTGCTTGCAGAGGCAACATCATTAGTTCCAACAGGCCCTTGTGAAAATGGGAACTGCCAGAAGATGAATTTTTAACGTCTGGGCTGCATTAAGATCTTGAACGTGACAGAGACTAAACTTGGAGCCTGAACTCGGAGAGCACTGCTGCTATTTGTGGCAGAAGCCAAGAGATGGGTTTAGAGGGACAGGAGTGGAGTATTTTTTTTTCAGGGGCTCTTGTGGCTGGGGAAGTTCCAGTCAGTCCAAATTAGATCAGTTTCTAGGTGTCTGCCTGCCTCCACCAAGAAAATGCTGTTTCTACCTTTAAACTCTTCCCTTCCATCCATCACCTTCACTCCTGGTGGTCTCTCCTCACCGTTCTCTTGTGATTCTTCCTTCTCCCAAGCCAGCTCTTCCCAAGATTTCTGATCCCTTCTCTGCACTGCTTTGCTCACCCCTCCCTCCCTGCCACCCCCAGGAGGAAAACTCCTCTGATGTTGGAACCAGGAGCTGGCACTGGAGGAAAACAGCACCGAGCAACCCAAGGGATGTGGGAGATGGCCAGCTAGAGGCTGCCATGGCAACAGCTGGATCTCCTTCATCCCTCTCACCCTGCTTCCCTGCTGATTACATTAAAACAACAGAAAAAATAACAGTTGCTGGGAATCAAAGAACCCTCTTCCTCCACAAAATCACCTGGCCTGTTTCCATGTTTCCCAGTGCAAATCCCTGGCATCCTTGTTGCTGGTGTAACAACCTCGTGACTCTTGCTTGTGGATGATGAGGGAAAAAAGGGGTTGGTTTGCTTGCCCTTGATGGGAAGACCTTTCTCTGACTTTTCTCCTGTGGTCTTTGAGCTCAGTGACAAAGCTGTGGTCAAAAAATATCTTTGGAGGTGACTATGGCTTTTTGGGGGCTGTTGCTGTTGTTCTATGAGAGGATTTGGGGTTTGGAGCTAGAAAAGGTTTTGGTGGTGCTGCTTCCCCTGTGACAGCTCAGAGGAGGAGCAAGCCCAGCTCTTGGGGCCATTGCATCAACTCTCAGCACCCTTCCTGTGCCCACAGACATGTTCAAGTCTACCTGGCATCACTCAGCACAGGTGAGATGCTGGCTGACTGTGTGACTCAAACGCAGGGGGAATTTGATTGTTGTGCCTATTTCAGGGGGCTGAGCCTTCATTTTTCCTCTTTTGAGTTTTTTTTTTGTTTGTTTTGTTTTTTTGTTTTTTTTTATAAAAGAGATGACTGATGTGCTTTTTCCTCCTTCCCTCCTTTTGGCTCTTTGCATTGGGAAACACCAACATTGCATGGAATATGGGGTGGAGAAGAAATCCCCCTGAATGAACAGGAAATTCACTGCAGTTGCAAATTGATATTTAATGTTGCATCACTGAAGAGTGGCCGTCTGGGGATGCTTGGGCTGCCATATCACAAACCCTTTTATTCCCAGCATTCCCTGCCTGACACTCTTCTTTCAGGGCTGGAAAATGCTTCCAGGTCCTGTTCAGTGCCAAAACAGTGAGCTGGGAGCACCACAGTCCTTGGGGTCTCCAGTCCCAAGTCCCACCTCTGACAGTGGCCACAACTGGTCCCTTTGTGGACAGACAGCACATCCCACCCAATCTCCAAAAGTTCTATGCCAAATTTAATCCCTGAATGATGGATATCCCTTCCCTGAGCCCATCAGCAGTGAGAGAAAACAAATTTTCTCACTCTTTCTTATGTCTCCAAGCACACTCCACACTTAAAATATCCCCAGGGACTTCCCTTCAGGCTGGAGGCCTTGAGTTGTCAGAGTAGGTCAGGTTTGGGAAGACATGAAGCTTGATTTCTGGATGAAGCAGCATCTGAGGGATAACTCAGCAGCTGCAGCAGCAGAATGGCTCTGTCCTAGTCAATGAACCTCCAGTCATGGATCCCATCTGGGAATATAACCATGGACAGCCAGGCTTGTGATGCAGACAAAAGAAAGCCCTCCTAGTACCAAGATGCCCTGGTTCTCCTTGAGTCCCAGCCTGAACAAGTTTTCAAGTGAATTCTGCAGAGCTGTTTGGTGCTTTAATTGCTAATAGAGCTGATCCTTTCTTGGGGAGAGAGAGGTTTGGCACTCACTGGTGTTCATTGAGGGAAGCAAGGAGTGGTAGACACACACAGAGGAGGATGCAGTGAATATGGGGCAAAGAAGCTGAATTCCAGCTCTGTCTTGAGGGCATCAGACTGCTGAGCTCTGATATCCTCACTTAGCTTCACGCTGTTTGTTTTCCTGCCCCCCACCCCCCTTCTCCTCAACAATTAACTTTGCAATTAGACTTAATTATATTCAGCAGCTACTGAATGTGTCCTGTGCCCCAGTTGCTGCCGGTGGGGAGAGGCAGCAGCGGGGGTGAAAGCTGCACAGTCAGCTCAGCAGTGATTCACACATCCTCTGCAGGGCTCAGAACAGGGAGCTCTCCTAAAGACACGGTCCTGTGACTTCCTCACCCTCCTTCTCCCACTGAATTTCACCTTCTTGTCTCATCTCAAGCATCAAGGCAAGGCTTTTAAATGCCAAGGAAATCTGGAAGGGTCCCTCAAGGGGTGTTTTTTTATCATAGGGGGCAAGTCTCACAACCAGGAGGGTGCTTTTGAAATGCATCACAAACCCAAGGCAAAGTCTTTGTTGATGGAACATGGTGTCTGTCCTCTCTTGGTCTCCAGGGCACACAGAGATCACCCTGGAGCTGGCAGGCCTCAAAGCCAAGTTTTTGTAAAAGTTCTTTCAGTGCCAAATACATCTTGTGGTGTTATTTGACTTCAAAGGGTCCAGAAATCCAACACCCAGTGATGCCCTTGGGGTATCAGAGGTGGAACTGGGGGTGATGGGGATGGGAGGCTGAGCATGAAGCAGCCAAAAATAACCCAAATGTATCCTGGGGTGTTCCCACAGTGTGGGCAGC
>JAHXMQ010000807.1:142579525-142594701 GCA_020466415.1 Ammodramus savannarum pratensis | reverse complement strand
CCAGCAGAGCCACTGCAGCCAAACAACACTCAGGTCTGAGCCCTTCTTGACTCCTCTCTGTGCTGTCAGCTCACAGATGCCACTGTGTTTTTCCAGGCATTTCCACTCTGCTTTGCTCCCTCACAAAAAAACCCTCAAATTTTCCAAGCTGTTGCAGCTTTTTTTTTTTTTATTTATTTTTTCTCTCTCTGCTCACAGTTCCTTGTGAATAAGGACAGAACAAATTCCTTTCCTGTGTTTTCTCAGAGTGGCAAGGGACTTTTTCAGGGCCAGGCATTTTTCTGCCTCAGGCAAAAGGGATATTTAGTGTGGTATCTGGGGACTTTCTTTCAGGGAAATGGGAAGCCCCAGGAAAGGGAGGATTATCTCGGTGAGAGTGGCTTTCACCCTGCTGGGATGTCAGCCCTGCACCAAGGTCAGGAGGAGGAAAAGCAGAGGGAAGAAAATCCTGGCCAGTGGCACATCTGGAGCCAGTGGGCAGAGAAAGAGCAGCTGGAAGTGCTGAAGCAGAGGGAACAGATCAGGAGAGGGAGTTGGGAATGCTCCTACAGGCAGCAGTGGGGAAGGATGCCTTTCCTGCAGTCATCTTGATTTTTTTTCTCTCCTTTTATTTTTTTCTTTTTTCTTTTTTCTTTTCCATGGAGTGTTTGTGTGCCTGTGGGTTTGTGTGCACGGCTAAGAGTGCCCTCCATTGGCCACATCCTGGCTGCTGCTCCAGGAGCATCACCAGCACAGGCAGGGAAGGTGGTGGGTGCTCCACCAGGGTTGTCACCTTTCCCTCGTGGGAGGACTGTGCCATGCAGGAATTTTGGAAAGCAGGACATGGAAACATCCTGCAGGCTCCTCCTGCCCAGGCAGAGCTGAAATCTCTGGGCCGGGCACAGCTGCAGGGCTGGACACGCCAGTTTGGAGCTGTCCATCTTGGTGGGATGGGATGGATTGGGGTGGTCAGGCAGAGGGTGAAGGATGCTGTGGGTAAAATCAGGATAATTTTACTCCCCACAGGATGGCCGTGGGGGTGCAGAATCTGTGCAGGAATCAAGCAGGAACATGAGGCTGGTGGCAAAATCCAGCCTCAGACCTGGATCATTCCTGCAGGAACACAGGGCTCACCATGGTGGTCAAAGCTTGGACTTGGTGACCTTGGAGATCTCTTCCAGCCTTTATAATTTGATTATTCTATGGCTTGCAAGGTCCAAAATTCACTGGGACCAGCACAAACTGGAAGCCTAAACCCCTTGGACTCCAAAATTCACTGGGACCAGCACAAACTGGATGCTCAAACCTTGGACTCCAAAATTCACTGGGACCAGCACAAACTGGATGCTCAAACCTCTTGGGCTCCAAAATTCACTGGGACCAGCACAAACTGGATGCCTAAATCCATAGGGCTCCAAATTTCACTGGGACCAGTGCAAACTGGATGCCTAAATCCCTACATCTCCAAAATTCACTGAGACCAGTACAAACTGGATATGCCCAAACCCACAGGGCTCCAAAATTCACTATGAACAGCACAAATTGGATGCCCAAACCCCTTGGGCTCCAATATTCACTGGGACCAGTACAAACTGGATATGCCCAAACCCCCTGGGCAGCCCAGGTGTAATCTGTGATTTGGTCCTTGCCTGGCTTTGATTTGAGCCGTGGATGTCTGTCCCAGTGGTTTTCTGTCCCAGAGGATTTCTGATCCACTGGATGCCAGAGTGGGATGGTAAATGCTCAGCAAGAAGGTAGAAAAAGTTACCAGGGCTGTGCCCAGTAATTGTGTGAGGGTGCACAAGCCTCACTGGTGGCTCCCAGTTCTTCATGATCCCCTTCCTTGTCACCCCTGACACCTGCACAAGGTAACCAGGGCAGAAGGACCATTCAGACCAAGCTTTTCAGTCTCTTTCTGTGGGTTTCTTGGGATGAAAAAAACCATTTTTGCCAGGGACACACACACAATGTTTTGGTTTGTCCTTGAGAAATGCAGGCAAAGGACAGCCCAAGGTGCTCCAATGTCACCTGCTGTCCCCAGGCTTTGCTCTGCCAGACCCATCTCCCAGGCACAGATGGAAGGAAAGGACTGGGGAGGTTTTGTGTGCTCCAAGTTGGAGCCAAAGGATGGGACCAGGCATCACTCAAAATTCCAGAAAGAGCCAAGGCTACCTAGACACTGACTGTGGCAAAAACCATGGGAATGTGGGTAAATTTAATTGTGTTCCACAGAAATGTGGCCTCCACCATTGCAATAATCTTATTTTCACTCATTTAACATCACTCTCCCAGCTTCAGGCTGTAGCCTGTTGTTATATGCCCCCCTTGGGGTTTTTTGGGATGGAAATGTAGGAGATGGATCTCAGCTGACACACATAATCCACCCAGTGCCTGTTGCATCCTCCCTCCCTGCCACATCCAACACCTGTTGAGCCAAAGATCCAGGTCTGGAGGGGGTTTTGCCCATCCATTCCTGCTCTGAGTAAAGATTCAGCAGGGATTAGTTAAAAAAGGGAAAAAAAAAATAAGTTTATGCTCCTTATGGTGAAACCTTCCAGATGGGACTGCACTGAGGGGAAATCAATTGTGAGACTTAACAACCACAACAGGTCTGGTTTGAGTATTTTGGCTTTTATGGTGCTTTTCCCAAACAGGGGCAGTGAGGGGGGAATTTGCTTTGTGCTCTCCACATCCTCAGACAGAAGCAGGTCTGTGGTCAGCGTGAGAAAAATTGAGTTTGTGGCGAGCAGGAGGCCTGGGCTGAATCCCAGGAGCTGAAGTCACCATTAGGGACTGGATTTCAAAAACAAACCCTGTCTCCTCATCATCTGGTTGCTATGGAGGCACTGCTGGCTCCTGCTTCCAACCAGGAAAGGCAGGTTTCTGCTCTGGACCAGAGGTTAAGATGATGAGAAAGATGGAGGAACTGTTTACAAGAGCATGGTGTGACAGAACAAGGGGGATTGCCTTCCCGCTGCCAGAGGGCAGGTTTGGATTGGATTTTGGAAAGAAATTCTTTACTCAGAGGGTGCTGAAGCCCTGCACAGAGAGATTCTGGATTCCCCATCCCTGGAAGTGTCCAAGGCCAGGTTGGACAGGGCTTGGAGCAGCCTGGGATAGTGGGAGGTGTCCCTGCCCATGAGAAAGAGTTGGACAAAATTATTTTTAAGGTCCCTTCCCACCCAACCTGCTCTGTGGTTCTGTGATCCTTGTGGGTCCCTTCTAACTCAATATATTCCATAATTCTGTGATCGCTGGCTGGCTCAGCAGGGTGAAGGTCGGGTAGAGTTTGGATTTGCAAACAGAATGAGCTTTTCCAGCACTGCCCTAAGAGACCAAATGGCCCCTCTCAGAGTCTGAGATAAAGGAAGAACCTTTCAGCTCTGGAATCTGATATTTAAAATATTCACAGCAACCCCTCCTGCTAATCAGGAATTTTATAAGATGTTTGGTAGCTGTCTGTGGTTTTTTTGTAAGCAAGATCAGGTTTTCATCCCTTTTTCACTCCTGAATTCTGGCCCCAGAGGCAGGCAGGAGCCTGGCAAGGGGAGATTTGCACTGTCGAGCTTTGTAGACTGCAAATCAGCCAGAAGTGGGGATCTGACTTGTAAAAAATTTAAGTCCAAATGCATTTGGACTCCGTGCTGATTAGTGTCAGGTCTAGCACACACTCAGCAATGTGGTGGCAGGGGCTGCAGAGATTTGAAGCAGGGATGAAGCACAGTTTGCAAATAGCAGGTCTGACTTTGGAGCTCCCTAACCCTTTCCTGCCCAAAAGAAAAGGTTTTGGCAGAAAAAGGGAGATGCAGAGAGAAGTCTTTGATATAGAGCAGGGAGAGAAATCGAGGGAACGTGGAGGTGCATTTTGCTTCTCATCTCCTCCCAGATTCACAGGATGGTCTGTGGGCTTCTCATCTCTTGTTTCTCAGTCTCTCCTGGGGCTGGGATTAGCTGCCTGAGCTGTGGATTTGCTGGGAATTTGTAAAGCTCCCTCTGTTTGCAGTCTGGGAAGGCAGAGCCTGGCATGAGGTGGGGATGGCAGCACAGGGGCTGGAGCAGTGGCTGCAATGAAAATGGGTTTTCCCTCCTCCCTGGATGAAGATGCCCCTCTCCACAGTCTCTCACCCTGATTCCTTCCTGGCAGTGCCACCCTGATCATGGGAAACACATCCCAGATGATCAGAATTGTTTAGAGGCTGCAGCCCAGGGTGATGTTTGCCCCTCTGGCATTGGGCTGCTTGCATTTCAGTGCAGAGGTCCTGAGCAGTTCCTTTCAATATGAGCAGCTAAGTCTCCCCAAATAATGGCAGCTGTCTGACTTGATAGGGGGAAATCTTCCTCCCAGATTCCCCTCCATCCTTTGGAAATGAGGCAGCAGATCTGTTTTGGAGGGTCAGGATGAGCCTCATCCAAAAGGAAATGCCTGATTTTCTCTACCTGGGGTGAGCTCAGAGGGAAAAAGCTGGAAAGGTGGGAGGGAAAATGTGCAACGACTGTGTGGTGGGCAGTGCTGCCCCACACTCTGAAGGTCTGCCCCTCTTGCCTTGTTAACTGAACCCCTCTCCAAATCTGGGGATGGACAATTGTAGGAGGGGGTACAAGATAAGGAAAGTCCTGCTACTCATTTATTTCCCCTTCTCTCTTCTCTCCTGGAAAGAGGAGATGAAGGGAAGGGACCACAAGAGAATGTTTTGTTGGAGTAACAAGGAGGGAGATGTACACGAGTGCCCCTTTGGCATGGGGGGAGCAGGGCTCGGGGCAGCTGGGCTGAAGGGGGAATTTGTGCCATACAAGGCTGCAGGGAATGCATCCTTAGGGCATTGCAGGGTGGATTCTACTCTGGAGGAAGGATTTTGGGAGCTGAAGGAGGTCCTGGCACTGGCACAGAGGGTTCGAAGTCTCTGCAGATGCTCTAAACCGGGCTACAGCACCACAGGGTTTGGGGTGTCCTGCACTCAGGGGTGAAAGCAGAGGTGGGTGCTGATGTGGGAAGGGATAAAATCTGTCTCTATTGTGCATTTTTGCTCCTGTACTGGGTGTGCAGCTCCATCCATTATCTGTCTGGCCTCAGGGTTCCACCAGAGCTGGGATCCTGAGCAACAACTTCCTTCCCTGCATGGTTTTGGTGGAAGGGAGAGAGAAAAGGAAGGGCATTAAGAGGCTAAAAACAAAGTGCTGGCAGAAGGAAGAGAGGAGGCAGGGCCCAGCTGGCCATGCTGACCTCCAGCCCACCCTCCCCAGGTGCAACCTGCAGTGTTGGACCAGCTCCCTGGGGATGGAGAGAGCTGGAGCCTCCCTAACCCTGATACCAACCCTGTTTTCTTTGGGGAGACGGTTCAGATTCACAGTCCAGGCTCTGCTGGGCTCAGCAGAGGGATCTGCATGGGCAGGGGGCACTGGGAAGAAAAGCAGAACCACAGCTGTGCTCACCCCTGGGTCAGTCACAGTTTGGTCCCTTCTGGGGTTTGGGACACCCCAAAACAAGCCTGGGGATAGGGACAGCCCAAACCAAACCTGGGGATGGGGATAGCCCAAACCCAACTTGAGTATGAGGACCCCCTAAACCAAGCCTAGGGATGGGGACAGCCCAAACCAAGTCTAGTGATGGTGATGTGGAGCTGCATCTTCTCCTCGTGAGAAGTGCAGGGACTGGGGCTGCTATGTGGGTTCTCAGCCGTGTGAAGGGTGAATAAAAACAGCATCAACAACGAAGTACCGCCAAAACGACCAAATCTCTTCTTTTTCTCTCCCCTCCTCCTTCCCTTCCCTGTTTTTTTCCAGGTGTTGTTTATGGCCACAGGAGGGAGCTCAAATCCAGACATGGGAGGATCGGCTTGATTTCGGATCCAGAGCCTCTTAAACTCTGCTTTTCCTCTAAGCTGGTCCCTGTTATGTCCAGGATCTGGCACCTGCTTGACATTTACTTTGAGTTCCAGAGGACCCGAGACCTAGGATGAGGAGCATTGGATCCGCCCTGAACCTGCTTTTGGTATCTCCACTCTACTTTGTGTGGACCGTGGTCGCTCTGGACCTGGCACAAACTCCCTGCACCACTTTGGTCCAAGGGAAATTCTTTGGGTATTTCTCCTCCTTCTCCGTCTTCCCGTTGAACTCCTCCCTGTGCTCTTGGATTATCCAGAACCCCGACCCTCGCAGGTACACTTTGTACATGAAGATCCTCAAGCCCTCCGGCGTATGTGACCACCAGCACATCCGCACCTACCAGTTCGACTCCTTCCTGGAGTCCACCCGCACCTACCTGGGCATGGAGAGCTTCGACGATGTCCTGAAGCTCTGCGACGGCTCCACCCGCTTTGCCTTCCTCCAGTCCAACAAACAATTCCTGCAGATGAAGCAGACGGCCCCGCCGGGCGTGGACACCTGGCCCATGAGGTGGAAGCCCACCAAGGCTCAGGAGAAGGACTTCTCTGTGGAGTACCTGGTGGTGGGCAACAGGAACCCCAGCAAAGCCGCCTGCCAGATGCTCTGCAAGTGGCTGGACACCTGCCTGGCCATCAGCAGCAGCTCCCACCCGTGTGGCATCATGCAGACCCCGTGCTCCTGCTCGGGAGGGGAGGTCCTGGATCAGGCCAGCGAGATCCTGGGCTTCACCAGGAAGAAGGAGGATTGCTACAAGGATGGGATTTACCTGGAGAACTGCGTGAGCAGCCCCAAGGACAGCAACGGAGCCGAGTTCCTGGGTGAGTGGAGGGTGGCTGGGGGGTTTTGGGGAGGGACGGCTGCTTGGGCTCTGCTCTCACACCGTCCCTGTCACCTCTGTGTCTGTATCTGTGGATGCCTGGCATGAAAATCCTCATTTCCCAATCGACAGGCAGGTCAGGTAACCCACGGGGCTCTTTATGAGCCTTTTGTGACTGGAATTGCAAATCAGCTGCCCCTAAATATTCCCCGGGCTTCTGCAATTCGTTCTCGGGGCTCGTTCATTGCTTGTTTTACTCCTGCAGCCTCTGAGCTGCTGAGAGGGAGCTGCTTACCTGAGGGTGAGCAGTTTACCAAAGTAATTACAGATGTCCTAGAAAAAACAGGATCCAAGCTACCTCCCGAGGCAGGCAGCCCTATCAACCACTTCTAATTCCTAGGGAAAACTTAATTCTTGGGTCTGGTTCTAAAGGAGATGGCAACAGAAGGCACTCTGGTTTTGTTCTCAGCTTTGTTTTCCTTCTGGAGGCTTTCAGAAAGAGAATTCACCATGCTGCTTGCATGGGGTTACTTGGGCTCATTCCTCAGATATTTCACTAGGTTTTGACTGTGGTCTTGAGTATGGTGTGGGCTGGAGAGGGACTGGGGAGGTGGGAGAGCCATGAGAAAAAAGGGCTGTGAGTAACGTGGGATGATCCTGACGTCTGATCATGTTGGGGAGGGAAATGCTCCTTCCAGAAACCTGACATGGTCCTGCCAAGCAGAAGGGAACTCAGGGGGATGTCTGGAAGTGGAGCCTTTTCTTACTGCCTGTGTCAGGTCTGCTCCAGGGTGTTTATTCTCAGCTCCCACCCCGGCATGCAGGTTATGTAAAGCAGAGGTGTGATGCTGAACAGCAACACAGGTGTCAGGGAATGGAGCCTCCAGTTCAGCGAGTCTCAGACCCCACCTGAGCCTCCCCCAAAGGTCTCATCTTCTTCAGGTGCTGGATTGAAATGTGCTCTGCCACCAGCAGAAAGTTGACATCTGTCTGGGTCAGGAATTTGGGGATCCTTCCTGGCTTTTCCACCCTTGTTGAGGGTGGGATTTCTCAGGGTTGAGGGGAAGAGGGCAGATTTGCTTCTGCACTAGGCAGGAGGTGACCAGGCACAGATTTGGGCTGTGCAGAGTGATTTTCCTGCAGACTGCAGCCTGGCATTGGCTGGGAGATCAGGGTATGATCAGGTACTCGTGCTTCTGTCAGTGTATTTTGGGGCAGATTTTGCTTCTCACTGGTCTGTGAATCAATACATGAAGGCACAGCCGAGCCATAAATCCTGCAAATTGGTTCTTCAGTCGTGTCTCCCTCCCTGGCCACGAGCACAAGACTCTCCAGATTTGGGTTGGGTTTTTTTTTTTTTTTCTTGCAATGCCCTTTTCTCCTGTGTGAACAGCTCTGAGGAGCCTCTCGGAGTTCAGTCATGTGTCATGCCTGGAATTTGCTGATTGGGTGATTTATGCTTTCGACCCAAGCAGTGTGACCTTTCTCACTGCGACCAAAGGTGAAATTTGAAATAAGATTTTCAGCAAATCCTGAAGCATTCAAGCTTAATATTGGCTTTTGTAGGGATCTCTCCTAGTCCAGCTCGAGTGCCTGAATGTTCCCTCCAAGTAAATATGAAAGAGGCTCCAGGGTGGCTGAACCAAAATCCTTTTTGGGTGTCAAATATTTGTAGAGTGCAGATAATTTTTCTGCTGGCTGCTCACATCTGCTCCACACTGGAGACAGGGAATTATCATCTTGGCTGGTGGGATGCCATCCACACAGCAATGATGCTTGCAGGGTGCCCGGGCTCTCCATGTGCTGCTCTGTCTGTCACTGTGTCTGTTTTGATTTATGCAAAGGCTTGATCAGGAAGATGGAGGCGAGATCCAATTTGGACAGGGAGTCAGCAATCCCTTAACAGCATCTTGTGGGTGGAATATTTTGATAGGGTTCCTGATTTCCAAGAGCTGATGCTGGTTATTGCAATCATTGCTGTTCCAATTGTATCTGTAGCAGGGTTTTTTTCCCCAACAAGCTTTTTTTTTTTTCTTTTTTTCTTTTTTTCTTTTTTTTATTATTATTATCATTGCTATTTTTCCTTCCCTGCTGCTTTCTGAGTCATTTGTTGTTTCTGGGCCTGTCTTAACACTTTCATCCTGGAACAAGTGGAGATGTGTGAGTTGTACTAATCTACTCTGATGACTTTTAAGGCATAAGAAGGAATGTGGAAAGTTCCCTGCCCTTGGCAGGGGGTTGGAATGAGATGATCTTTGTGATCCCTTCCAACTCAAACCATCCTATGAATTGCCAGATACCATCCTGAAATATGAAACCTGACTTTCCCTACTGTGCCTTTTTATTCCAAAACACATAGATGGGTGCAAATCTACAGTGAGATGTTGCAGTGGACACAGCTGTGCTTTGGCTCATGGCCTGTGGGTGAGATCCCTGTGAAAGGCTTCACTCTAAGAGGATCCCATTACTCCAGAACCAAAGGGACTCAAGAAAACATAACTGACAGCCAGTTTTCACTCATGGCCAGTGATTTTACACCTGGTGCACAGGGAAGTTTATGATCATTTACTGGGGAACTTCACAAAGAAACTCTGCCAAAGTCACCCTGTCTTATCCAGAGCATCTGTTCTTCAGTGTCCAGAGGAAGGAGAAACTGCTCCACATTTCCTTCCCAGGTTTAGTGAGACTCTCTTTGCACTCACTGCCCCACACAAAGACATTGCACAGAGTACAGCAGGCAATGGTGGGTTGCAGAAAATCCCTCAGGTTATCCCTCAGATATTTTGGTCTTGCTGCACGTGGAGCTTGTCCTGGTGATCAGCAAGACATGCTTTGAAATCTTGGGCAGCTTGAGCTGGAAATGTTTTCCAGGAGAAGACAATTCAACATGGAAACCATTTCTGGCCATTATCAGATATCCCTTGGCTAATTCAGGAAATGTGGGAAGAGGAAGAAGTTTGTTTGTAGGTCCTGATGTTTAGATGTAAACTCACTTATTTGGGATGCAAATTGGCATTCTTGGAATAGGTTTGGGGGGCAAGGACAGGAGAGTGAAGAAGGGAAAACCTCCTGAAATGCTGGGCATTGGTTCTTCAGGGTTTGAAAGTGCTGGTGGCCCTCCCAAAAGTGAGCTGGATTCTGTAATTGGAGCTGGAGCTTTAACAGGGATGCTGACGTGACCCTGTAATGAGAGAAGGTTAAATGTGTGCTTAAGTGCTGTGCTGAGTTAGGCACTTAATGAATGTCTAATTAGTCCTGTCTCCATGTGAGCGTTCCTGGAAGGCCATTGCAGTGCTGTCACATTTTGGTAGCCCAAAAAGATAAACATCATTCTCTGCTCCTTCTGCTCTTCATGTCCCCACCTTGGAGGGCTCCAGGATGATGACTGCAAAACAAGGTTAAAAATGTCCCTCAAAATATAATATTTGCTTCTTGATAAATCAAGTGGCCCCAGGGATGGAGGAGTTTTTATAATGAATGAATAACTGGAACACGGTAATGCTAAACTGAAGTGCTGGGGATTTTCCTGCCTTTCCTGCTAAATTTTTCCATTCTTTTGCTGTCCCCATTGCTGTGAACAAAACCAAATCCCCCTTCCTCACACATGCTCATCACTTCTGTTTTGTCAGTGGTGTTTCCTCTTCCACTTTTAGGTGCTTTCCCACCTCTGCCACATTGATTAAGGTGTCTCAGAGTGTCTGATCTCTGTTTGGAGAGGCCCATGAACAAGTTCCTTTCTCAACCTCTGCTGCATTAAGTAGGCTGGGCTCCATAAATCTCTCACTGCCAGACACACCCACCCAAAGGTCTCTTGTTGGAAGATTTGCTTCATTCTTTTGTGTTTTTTGGTCAAAATCATGTTTGACCATGATTTTGGTCAAACAAGCAGGTCTGAGTTTTTGCCTGGATTGGTGGCTCAGTGGCTCCTGAGTGGGGTCCATGATGTGGAGGAGGAGCCAGAAGCACAGAAATGAATCAATTCCCACCCTGCCTGCTGCAGGAATTACCTTGTGTGGCTCAGCTCCCCTCCCCTCAAACCTACAACCTCACCCAGGGCAGGAATAACTCGATAAGACATTTCCTACATTTGAGATGAGCTTTAGTGGCCATGAAAGCTCCAGATACTGATAAAGAACTGTGAGGAATTGTCATGGGCAGATCCCAAACCTCTCCTTGACACCTTCAGCCCC
The DNA here is from genome assembly GCA_020466415.1 of Ammodramus savannarum pratensis. Classification (NCBI taxonomy): domain Eukaryota; kingdom Metazoa; phylum Chordata; class Aves; order Passeriformes; family Passerellidae; genus Ammodramus; species Ammodramus savannarum. The sequence goes on along the minus strand of JAHXMQ010000807.1, from coordinate 142,583,832 downwards.
TTATGATACATTCTCTGTTCATCTAGCAAGAATCCCCCTGGCTGGAGCAGCTGAGCTTGCAGACAAAGGTGTTTGGCTTCGGTTTTGCCTCGGTGCTGGGTTTGCCAACCAGATGGCAAAGGGATTTGGGTGAGTGCCTCTCAGAAAGGTGTGCTGCATTCCAGCTCCTCGTTTCTCCACCTCTGTCTGTCCCTGGACACCCCTGAGAGCAGAGGTTGGATGTGGTGAGAGGTGGACAGCAAAACACAGGGCAAGGAAGCTCTGATCTCTCCTCGTGTGTAAAATTTTCCTGTGTAAACTGCTGGAATCTTTGGGGATTTTACCTGATGTCCCCACAGCTTAACTCCAAATCTCAGCAGCTGACAGCAAGATCTGATACTCCTTCCCAGCTCCCGGAGGAGGAGGTTGGTTAGAGCCTGAAAGGTGGCAAAGAGGTCACCTTGTCACCTGCAGGGAACTCCCACTGCACCCATAAGGGCAGCTCCTGCTGGGAATGTCTCTCTTGCCCATGGTCAGGATGTTTTATGGATGAGGAAAATGTGGAGAACTCCTCCCTGAGGGCTGGAAAGGAGGATTCTGGCTCAGTTTAAACACTGAGGTCTCTACAGACCTGTACAAGCCCTGCCTGCCCCACTGTTCTCCTCTGGGGTTGTCAAAGACCTTACACTTGGAATGGAGTGGAATGGAATGGAATGGAATGGAGTGGAATGGAATGGAATGGAATGGGATGGAGTGGAATGGAATGGAATGGAATAGGATAGGTTGGAATAGAATAGGATAGGATAGGATAGGATAGGATAGGATAGAATAGAATAGAATAGAATAGAATAGAATAGAATAGAATAGAATAATAGTTCTCAGTTGGAAAGGACCTGCAATCATTATCTAGTCCCACTGCCTGACCAAAAGTTTAATTAAAGACATTGTCTTAAGCACTGGCAGGGATGGGACACCAACCACCTCTCTAAAGAGCCTGTTCTGATTTTTCACCGCTCTCTCAGCAAACAATCCCTTCCCAACGTCCATCCCACCCCTCTCCTGGTGCTTCACAGGGATCTCAGGGAGAATGAGGCGTGAGTGAAGCACCGCTGTGAGGTGACAGGGCAGAAATTCCGTGTCCCGGCTGCTCTCAGCACTGAACCCATCCCTGCAGATCCATCCCTACAGAGAAAAACGAGCGGAGCAAAGCGATCAGTTCCATTGTGAACCCAACAGCTTGTGGACATGATCACAATGCAGAAACATCAGCAATTACCGGCTCAGTGCGCCCGTCGCTGTCGCAGGGAGAGTAAAGGTGGAATTTACATCCAGTTGCCGAGGGAGTTTCACAGGCAACTACTCCCATTATTGCGACGGGGACTTTTACGGGTAATTTAATGAGTGGCAGCCTGGTGAAAGGCTCGGCTTTTCAGTTTCCCTTTTTTCTGTCTTTCTTTCTTTCTTTTTTTTTTTTTTTTTTTTTTTTTTTTTTTTTTTTTTTTTTTTTTTTTTTTTTTTTTTTTTTTTTTTTTTTTTTTTTTTTTTCAATTTTTTTTTACATCCTCTCGTATTCAGGTTCCATAGCAGTCACTGGAAACTGTTTTGTTTGGCAGTACAAGGTGAAATTAAGGTGCAGGGAAACACTGACACCAGAGTCCAAATCATCACGTCTCCGGAGTAGTTTTCCATCTATGACTGCAGAAAATGAGGATGATGGTGCTGACACCTCAAAGGGAGAGTGCACAGAGGCATTCCTGTCCATTTTCCCCACTTAGCCTAAATATTTGGCCCTTTTTACCACCCACCTTGATTATCTGATGTATTTAGGTAGTGGGAGCAAGGCTGAAAATTCGATTTTTTTTTTTTTTTTTTTTTTTTTTTTTTTTTTTTTTTTTTTTTTTTTTTTTTTTTTTTTTTTTTTTTTTTTTTTTTTTTTTTATGAGAGGAACTGAATCCATTGAGATTTTTAGGTGTTTGATTCACCTGTTTGGTGCTTGAACTCCCCAGACCCCAAATACTCAGAGCTGCCCTGCTTAGGACAAATGAACATTGAACCAATTAATTTCTCTGGGTTTTGACTGTATAAAATACATGAAAACTCTAGTAAAGATCATTTTGTGATGGAATTATTTTCTCTGCACAACCTGAGCAATATGAGGATGAAATTATTTCTGTTGCACATCCTGGCCAGAATAAAGCACTACCTTGAGTCTCCGACACTAAAAATGTTGTTGGAGAGTTTCTGTTTCTCCTGCAAGTTCGGTGACACTTCCAGAGCATCACCAACACCTCTGCAACTCATCTCTCTTCCCACATCTTCCCATTCTTACAATCAGTGAAATTCTGACAACATCTACGGGTGTTGATTCTATCTCCTACAATCCCACATTCCCCAGGACGGTATTGGTGCAAGCTTGGGATAATTAGGTTAGAAACCTGGTTTGGGATTCTGGGGAGGACTCAGCAGCTCTGTGTCTCCGAGGTGGCTCTGCCAATGTCACCTCCAGCCGCTGAATTCCCTTTTGGCACAGTCCCTTCTTGCAGACAACAATCTGATACTGAAATCCCATATTTTATCCTCCAGCACGGTGAGACAGCCAGGCTGGGAAAGGACGTCCTTCAGCGCATCAGAATTGCAGATCTGTTGAGTTTAAATATATTTCTTTGTGTTCCCTGGCTCGAGTTTCAATAGAGCGATAATTGCCACACACCTCATTAAGCTGAATGCTCTCAATAGGTCTGGAGTGGTCCATGTCATTAAACAAACAGTTACTGGCTTGGGAGCTGCGCGGTGTTTAGGAGCTGTAAAGAAGGGACCTGGAGGCTGTGAAAGACGCAGCTCCAGCTTCCCGAAGAAATTGGGCTGCCCTGGCAACTTTTCCGCGCTGTTCCCAGGGCGCTTTGAGGAGTTTGATCCTTCCATGTGCCCTGAGGCAGGAACTGGTGCAAGTCTCTGACTTTTCTGCCTTTTTCGCCTTGCTTGGATGTAAAGGAGGATGCCCTGGTCTCTGCCAGTTTGCATTTTGGGATTTGGAAGCTGGCACTTCCCTGCTCATTAGTTTGGGTCAGGAGTTCAGGTGTATTTGAGTTGAAGGTGCCCAAACCACAGAAAAATGATGAAATTCAGTGTATGGCACTGAAAATAGGAGGAGCAGCTGGGAGCAGAGGTGCTGTCACTCTTTTTTTGGTTCATACCCTGAATCTGAAGTCTGAAGGACCAAGATGCAGGATTTTGGCCCCTCAGCTTTTGCTGAGACCCCAAGACTGATCAGAAAAGGACCTACACGGAGATTCTGCTTCAGGATCTCCTGGAGGCTGGGATAGGACAAAGAGAACAGTGATTCCATCACATTTCCCTGTTTAATAAAGGGAATTTCCTCTCCCAGACTAAACCCATCCACATGGAAGGCTTTATTCAATTATCTGTCTGCACTTCTTATGCATCTCTGTATCCCAAGTGCCTGCTGGATGAAATTGAAGGTTAGTTTTGGTATCTCCTTCCCAGAACTTGACTAAACTTGTGACCAAGACTGTCACCAGAATCCCATTCCTACCCAGCTCTGGTGAGAAGTAGAGGTATGGAAGAAAGGGCATGAAATTCACATTTCATGCGCCATGGGGATGATGAGGACAGGTTCAGGTTGGCCATTAGACCTCCATAAGTGCCCAGTCCAGAGCTCAAGTGGGCAAGGAAGCAGCCCAGGTGTGCTCTGAGCTTCAGGGTTTTAAATTTTGTGCCCTGTGAGACGACTACAAAAGTCTTTGGCCAACCATTGCCCATTAACCTGGGAGTGGGACTAAATAAACTCTACAGGCCTGGATTTGAAGGGTTTTTGCATCAGAATTCCAGTTTTGGATGTGCTTAGGAAGATGCAACTGGCCATTCCCATGAGAAGAACACTCAGGAAGATGTGCAAGGACTGCTGTTCACAGCTGGGTTTATTCAACACTTGTTTTCTTCCCTGTTAGCAGGGGTCAGTTAAAGAATTATCAGTAAATTGACTGATGACAATTTCTGTCCACAAAATCCTCTCCTTTTCATGCTCGTTCTTTCTCCTTTGTTTAGTTTGCTGGGTTTAGTTGTTTTTTTGGTTGTTTTGGTTTTTTTTTTTAATTTTAATGTCCTGCTTGGCAGGAATTCATAGAATCATAGAATGCTTTGGTTTGGAAGGGACCTTAAACATCATCATCACATTTCAACCCCCTGCCAAAGGCAGGGACACTTTCCACTAAACCAGATTTCTCAGAGCTCCATCCAGCTTGGAGAGTCCCAGGGGATGGGACATCCACCCAATCTCTGGGCAACCTGGAGGTGCCAGGTCTCCCTG
>JAHXMQ010000807.1:142546403-142565268 GCA_020466415.1 Ammodramus savannarum pratensis | reverse complement strand
TGGCCACAAAGAGCAAAATTTGTCTTTCCTCTCCCAGTTCCAACCTATTTCCCATCATTATCAGAGATGCTCCCACCTTGGAAACCAGGCAGAGAGGGAAGGTGACTCTTTTAGGGTCATGCATGAGATTACCTTACCTGTCTTGACTGTTTTATGTGGGCAGGTACCACAGCTGTCCAAAGAAGATGGTTTCATTGCAATCCCTTTCTGGATGAGATTGTGACTGTGGGGTTTTTGGGCTATAAAAGGCTTAGTAAAAACCACAGGGTTGTTTCCAGCTGGGTTCTATGTCCATAGATCATGGCCACAAATAGCAAAATTTGTCTTTCCTCTACCCAGTTTCAGCACCTTCCTACATCATCCTGTTTTCCGTCATCATCAGAGACCCTCTCACCTTGGAAACCAGGCAGAGGGAAGGTGACTCTTTTGGGGTCATGCATGAGATTTCTGACAAGCCTGAGCAGACATCCAGAGCCCTGTGATGTTGCTGGTCCTGCCCCTTCAGAAGGCACAGCTCCCTGCACACCTCAGGTGCCCTGGTTCCAGTTTGGTCTACCCAGAACACCTGCAGGTGCTGTCCTGAGAGGGACAGCCAGAGGGACAGCGGGACGTGGCTGTGAGTCAGCAGGAGCAGGAGAGGCACCTGCATAGAGCGAGTTCACCACCTGCCTGCAGCAGGCAGGGTTGTTCCTTCTCCTTTCATACAGCTTTGGCTTGTGGTTCCTGCTCATTTTAACCACTTCTGGTTCTCTGCCATCTCTCCTCCCTGATGAGAGGAGAATTTCTTTGACTAAAAAAACATCCTCGGCATCTAAGAAGGTCATTTAGTCTCTGTCTACAATCAGCAGAGAGGAATGGGTGTTTCTAGCAGGCAGAGTTGTTCCTTCTCCTTTCATACAGCTTTGGCTTGTGGGTCCTGCTCATTTTAACCTCTTGTGGTTCTCTGCTTCTCTCACCCCTGATGAGAGAAGGATTTCTCTGACCAAAAAAACATCCTCAGTGTCTGAGGAGGTCATTTGATCTCCTTCTATCTATGTCCTTCAGCAGAGAGGAATGAGCGTTTCTAGCAACATAGCCAAATATAAAGTCTGTATTTTCAGAGTTCTTATTTTCCTGCTTTATTTATGATGCACCCAAGTGACCAGGTCTGCACCACAGAGCTCTAAAACCACCTGGGCTGTTTGTAGCTCACCTGGCAACGCTCTAGAGGGGGGTCTGGGATCTTGCAGTGAGCTCAAAATACAGATCAGGCTGCTTTTGTGTTACTCCCCTCTAAATCCTGCTCTGCTGGTGGAAACGGCCCTGGTGAGGGGGGGAAATTGTGTTTTATGTGTAATTGATTTGGAGCTCCTCAGAGCTCTGTTCTCCTGTCAGTGCCTGAGCAGCTGAGTGCTCCAGGCTGCAGAGGTGGAGACATGAGTTATGCCTGGTTTTTATGGGGTTTCTTCTCATTCTTCCTAATAAGATGAACTCTCAGTCTCTCAATTTCCTTTTTTATCTTGCTTACATTTTTGGGATGTAGCTTTACTGATATCTCACTCTCATTCCCACACATTCCCATGCTGCCTTTTGAGATAGATTGTGAAAAAAACCTCAAGGGCTGATAACAATGTTGAATTTGACTCATTTGGACAGTTTTGGGGAATGAAGCCCCTTCCCATAATCTTTCCTCATAACCCAGCTTTGCCAGAACCATTTCTTACTGAGCTCCTATTTTGAAGTCCACACATTCTCTTAGCTCCCACTAGGAGACAACAGAAAAGGCTAAGCCTCCAAATCTGAACCCTTTATTTTTGATCTATAAAGTTAAACCACTTGAATCCCCCCATGGAAAGTTTCTTGCAGTTTTGGTGGCATTAAATGGGCTGCCACTCCCCTTTAGCCTGTTTTATCCCAGGAAACCTCAATGAGAAGTGCAAGGAGCACTTTGCTAAGAAGGAATGAAGATACACAGATACTTCCATCTATTGAGATGTGCTACCCAGGACACAGTGAGCTTAAAAAGCAATTTTCACATTAGGGATGGGCAAAAGCCAAGACCAGGTGTGCAGGGCTGACATATTTGCTTTGGTGGCAACATCTGGGAAGTGTTGGTGCTAATCTTGATTTTAGAGTAATACCTAAAAATATCTCACAGATGTGTAAAACCCGTGGGTTGTGCCAGATCTTGGTCTTGCTAAACAGCTCGGCCAGTAGATGTTGCTCTTGGCTCATACTGATGTGCTCAAAAAAAAAAAAAAAAGAAAAAATAGATATATCCAACCTGAGACATTTGGGAAGCCTCTGAAGCCAGACAGTGCAGATCCATCCTTCACCAGCTTCCTGCTCTTGGCTTTCATGGGCCATCCCAGAGAAAAATAAAAAGTGACACAACTACTCAGACAGCAGTCAGTGGTAATTAGTAGATACAATTATTAGAGGTTGTTTGCCTTGTGTGAAGTGAGAATTGCTGGCCAAGCAGTTGGTATCTCTAGGGGAGGTGGCATTCATAGAATCACAGAATGATTTGGGTTGGAAGGGACCTTAAAGATCACCCAGCTCCACCCCCTGCTATGGGACAGAACTTTCCCCTATCCCAGGTTGCTCCAAGCCCCATCCAACCTGGCCTTGGGCACTTCCAGGGATGGGCCAGCCACAGCTTCTCTGGAAAATGTTGCATTTCATTGCAAATGGCAGCATTTGCCAATGTCTCACTACGCTCTGAGTGAGGAATTTCTTCTTAATATCTCACCTAAATCTATTGCTTTCCTTGTCCTATCATTATCTGTCCATGTAAAAATTCACTCTCCCTCCTTTTTAAACCCTCTTTAACTACTGGAAGGATGCAATGAGTTTATCCAAAAGGGATTTTTCCTCTTTCCATGGAGTGTTGTAGGAGAGACAGTCGCCTGGTGCACTGGCCCTCCATCCCGAACAGTCCTGGCAATCCAGGATAACCCAACCACTCCTGACTCCTCTGAGCACCAAGGGTGCCAAAAGGGAAAAAGGAGGCAGGGAAATCTTCCACCATCTGTCTCCATCCTCTATTCTCATATAGATTAATTTCCAGTCAATCTGAGGAATGTGCTGGGAGGAAAACACCACCTTTGGTCCGCCCGAGACCTGCCTATTTGTTCATACAATCTTGTAGCACAGAGATATTTGTCTGCCTTCCCTCATAGGAAAAAAAAAATAGCTAATGCACATGATGATTAGCAATTAAGTAGGGTCAATAATTTGTAAAGTGGTCTGAGTCCCCGTGTATCTGTTACTAAACCCACTCCTCTCTGCCCTCTCCACACACACTCACCTCCCTGGCTCTGCAGCTCCAATCACAGCAATGATTGGGCACTGCCTAATGCAGCCTCTCAGGATCAAGGACTGTCTGTGACTGTTTGGCCTATGGAGTGCCAATCCCAGAGCGAGTCTCATTTTACTCGAGGCCTCTTAACACTGCTAGAATATAAATGGCAAATGGGAACAACTGGGAAAGTCATTTAAAAATTCCTGGGTAAATGCTGAGCCGTGGTGGCATCTCCTCATCTGTGATGATTTAATCGCTCGATTCTCTGCCTTTCTTTTCTTAAGCAGCACCTCAGACCAAGGAAATATCACATCAGATTTGTCTCTAGGAACAAAGGGGTTTAAGCCTTTAAGACCTTGATCTCTCAGGGCTGAAGATTATCAGTGTGAGGGACTGGATCAGCAGACTCAGGGTTAAGAAATTCTCGTGGAGATGCTTTCATTGGGGAAAGGTTTTCTTTTAGTGGTGATTACAGGAGAAATCAGAGGGAGACCTCACCTGTGGCAAGGTAATGTGTGTTCTACATCAAGGCATTATAAAGAACAAGAACTTAACTCCTATTTAGTTTTCAGGCTAAAAACACAGACTGAAACCACAACTCTGTTGCCTGCAGGACCACACAAATTCCATTGGCATTTCCTTGTGCCACTCTGGGACTTTGAAGGGACAGACACGTGTGAATAACCCCCTCTCTCCACTGATAGAAAAGGCAACGACTTTGGGAGCAGTCAATTACAAATCAGGCTGAGAATTGCTTTATTCATTCTAATCCCGGGTCTCTGAGGGATCTGTGAGCAAATTGCTGTGCCTGCAGTCTGGTTTATAGTGCCCCAGCTTCAGATTCCCAGCAATGATGCTAAGGACTCTCATGCCACACCTTAATGTCAAAAGATCAATATTAACCTCGTCATTATAATGCTGGTAAAGGTTGATGATATTGATTTCTTGTCCTTGGTGCCAAGGCATGTTGGATACCACGTGGTGACTATCCCAGATGCAGAACTGCAGCTGCTGCCTCCTAAAAGTCTCATTAAGCAGCCTGAAAGGAGCTTCTCATTTGGGTGCCTCCAATGGCTTGAATATATCCCTGCCTTCTCCTGGGACTGAAGAAATAGGGGAATTTAAGATGATATTCTCTACTCAGAGAGTGGTGAGGCCATGGAATAGGATGCCCAAAGAATTTGTGGCCGTCCCATCTCTGGAAGTATTAAAATCCAGGTTGGATGAAGCTCTGAGCCATGTGGGATAGTGGGAAGTGTCCCTGGCCATGGAAGGAGGGTTGGAACTCAATGATCTTTAAGCTTCCTTCAAACCAAAACATTCTGCTATTCTATGACTTAACTTCCCCCAAATTCTCCCTCACCTCACCCAAGTGTTACACGAGCCAGCCATTCTGCCTGACCCCTCTCAATGAGGGGACTTGGAAGGAGGCAGAGGCACAGAGAGAAGCCTGAAATCTTCTCCTCTCTGCAGTGGAAAACACAAACAAGCAGAGCTGGGAATGACAGAGGCAGCCTGGATTAGCATCTTCCTGTGCAGGGTGAGTGTATCCAACAGCTCAGAGAGGGAAAGGACCCTGGCAGGAGAAATGCCTGCTGACAACCAGCTTGTTCCCCAGCCTGCCTCAGAGGTAACCACACAAAAACCACTTCCATGTGGTTTTCAGCCACCTCTGTTCCCCTTCCAGGCAAAATCCACATCTCTGTATGAAAAGGGATTGGCTGTGCCTATCAAAACCTATGGAGTTTTCACATTAAATATTTGGTTTAATAGTGCAAAGATGCTTCCTCAGCTGGAGTTTGCCTTTCTGGCTCTGTTTTGGGAGCTCTTCATGGAGCCAGGAGTGCTGGGTCACACAAATTGTGTGGTGTCCTCATCAAAAATGCTCTGAGAGGGGACACTTGGCTCCTGGGTTGTCCCCTTAGGTGATTTTCCCTTTGTCCTCCTGGAAGAAATTCAGCTGAAGACAATTTGACTTCTCTCAGTGTTATAAAGATACCATGGGCAAGTCTTTTAGCTTAACAACACCTCCTCAGTTCATGCTGCAGAAACAACACTGGCACAGACCTGCCTGGCACGGTCTTGCAACAAGAAATATGTCACAGTTCATGGAGGAGAGAGAAACTGCAGTGTTGGGGACCACAGGAATCCTCCAGCTGGAACAAGATGGAATTGCATGGGCTTGCAGAGCTCTGGGTGTTGCATTTCATGGTGTTTATGGGTTTATGCAGTGTTCTGCAGGTGTTTTATTGGTGAAAACCATGGCTCTTCAAGCCAGGAAAGATGGAACAGAGAATCATTGAATTGTTTAAGTTGGAAAACCCAACTCAGTCTAAGATCAGTGATTCTTAGGTTTCTGTGGTTGAAATGGCTCCTGAGTTTTTTCTCCCAGCCCCATGACTGAAGAGGAAGTCGAGATTCATTGGTTCTGCTTTTCAAGTCTGTTTATTTTCTCTTATCTATTACATTCTTTCTGTGACCTGCTGAGGTATGTCCACCAGGCTGGGTTGTGGCACACACTGACCACCCTTGGGGTGGTGTTGGCTTTTTATACTAAGAACTGCATGTACTTTATTTACAATAATTTTCCAATAACTATCACCTATGTTAGACAGTCTGTCTCTACTCTAAACCAACCCAAAAGTGTCACCATCCCAGCAGAAGATGGAGGAGGAGAAGAAGAAGAAGAAGAAGAAGGACAGGACAGGCCCAGAATCCTCCATCTTGCCTCTTGAACCCCCATTCTAAATCCCCAAAATTCTACTTTTTCACCCTGTGACAAATTAACTATCATTCTACTTAAACTCTTGTGGCTTGTAATCTTCACACAAAGTTGGTAATTTTTTTTCCAAGGGCTAAAATCAAAGGCACAGGTGTTTTTGACTCTGTGCCAAGGTCTCTGAGCCCCTTGCCAAGGTCTTGAGTTATCCTGGGCAGCCAGAAGAATGTCCTGGGTTTGGACAAGTGAGTCCAGCCATTACCCAGCACTGCCAAGCCCACCACTAAACCACATCCCCAACAGATCATGTAAAGACATGAAAGGAAATTTCATAAATGCTCTCCTTTGACTGCCTTTTATGAAAATAGATAGTGGTGCTGGTATCAGGGAAGGTTCCACTCAGCTTGGGTTGCACAGTTAGGTTTGAATAGGATCATATATTCCTGACCATGGGGAGACACATGTGGCTGAGCAAATCTGTCCCCTCTGTGCTTTGGGGTCTGCAGCAATGTGAAGAAACAAACAGTGCATGAACCCAGCTCTGGTGTGATTTATACAAATTCAGAGAGGTTCAGGGCGGAGAAGCGTTTCATTCCTCCCTGGTGGTGCAGGCTGGATTTCTCCTCACAAGTCTGTTCTCTGATATTTTGCCTGCTCTGCTTTGAAATGAGTTAAGTGATTAGGCCTCTATGGCTTTCTTATGGGAAGATTCTTCCATGGTTTTATTTGATCTCCCGTTCCAGACTAAACTTTCCCTTTCTCATTTCCCTGCCCACCTCCCCCACCATTTCCACATAAATAATCTCTCTTTATCCCTAGTGTTTCATTTGCAGAGATTCATGTAATGAGCACAGCTTTATGCTGGGTTTCCTTGAAAGCTGTACACTGGCCTCATTTCCATCTTCCTTAAGTGATTTGTAGAGCAGAGGGAGATTGAAGCTGATCCTAAATGATTGTCCAGATTTGACCTCGTTACCTTCATTTGCAGGGACTAGGGAATGCTGTGGGCATCTGTGGCAGCTTTGGCCACTCAGCAGCTTTGAAAAAAATCACATCATTTATTTGGGTGCCCAGAAGGGAGTGACCTGAGCAAATTTTGGCAATTTTGGTGGTGGGAAATATTGACCTGACCTGGAGCTGGCTGTGCCCTGACCACATCTCCATGAGGGAGAGTCATAGGGTTAAAGTCAAGGCACAAAAAGGCCAAGCAACTGGGAAAGTACCAAGAACCATCTTGTTGTCCAAACCAGGGGGTTTTGTCCAATTATCCTCCCATTAGCAGTGGCTAACAGGGGAAAATAGCAGAACAAGACAAACATACAACATCCAGACAGCCTGAGAGGAGGTTGTGGCCAAGTGGGGCTCAACATCTTCTCCCAGGCAACCAGCAACAGGAAAAGAGAGAATGTGCCAGGAGAGATTCATGCTGGACATCAGGAAGAATTTATTCACTGAAAGGCTTGTCAGACACTGGAATGGGCTGCCAAGGGAGGTGATGGATTCACCATCCCTGGAAGTGTTCAAGAAATGATTGGATGTGGCACTCAGTACTGTGGTTTGGTCATCAAGGTCAGAGGTTGGACTCCAAGGCTCTCTTCAACTTTGTACAACCCAGCAGCTTGAAGCCCAGGGAATTTCTGGACAAAAGCTTCTGGCTTTGTATCTATTACCATTTATGGGTTAGTCTTTCATGCATCTCCCCAGTTATGTTTTATATTCATGGAAACTTTGGTGCCTTTTCCTGCTGTGAAAGCATTGCACCGTTTGACACCGTTCTGTGTCTGTAAATTATGTCCTTGACTGGTTTTGCACCTGCCTTCCACCCATTTCATTTGACATCCCTCAATTTCAGTGCTGGAAAACTCAAGAAGCAGCCAATTCCTGGTTACCTTGTCCTGCAGCTCATGAACTTTTAATGCACATTTATAATTTTTCTCCCCTCACCCATCTCGTTTCCATGGAGAAAACTCAAACAATCATGGACTGGTTTTGTTTGCAAGGGGTCTTGAAGATCACCTCATTCCAAGCCTCCTTTCTTGTTCAGGGACACCTTCTACCATCCCAGGTTGCTCTAAGCCTTGTCCAACCTGTACTTGAAAACTTCCAGGGATGAGGCAGCTGCAGCTTCCCTGGAAAATCTGTGCCAGGGCCTCACTGCCCTCACAGTAAAGAATTCATTCCTGTTATCTAATCTAAAAATCTACCCTATTTCAGCTTAAAACCATTCCCCTTTGTTCTATCACTGCATGTTCTTGCAATGAATTATTGTGCTTTTTAGGGAGCTTGGGGCGTTGGTTTTTATATAAATGTGCACAATCTGCAAAACAGCAAAGTGTTGCATGGGATTTATATTGGAAAGGGTAGATAAGGAACCATTGGAGCAATTCCCTTGTGCTGCTGTGGCTTTCATCTCATGGGTCATAAGGAGGAGACATCCCCCTGAAAGATTTCTCTCCTTTTTTCCCTCAGAAAGGACAAACTGAATGTATGACTTTCCAGGGAATGATCACTGGTTGGTGTAATAGAAGAATTTCTTCAGAATAACTCCTTCTGGACTTGCTCTTTTCCAGCACAGTAGGAAGGAGAGTGACAAAGAAGCAGCTCCCTGACTTGTCCCATTGTGTAACAAATTCAGGATTCAGATGGTATAAAATAATCTCATTCTTGATCTCCCATCAGTATCCTTCTCCACTATTTACATAAGAAATGACATTTTTCCCCCTCATTTGCTAATTGAGATGATTCAGAAACTGTGATATAAATTCCACTACAAATATTCCCAGAGCTGTGGTGGGGATTTTGCAGTCTGGACATGTTTTTCAGACACAAAATGCCCTGACCTACCGAGTTGGAGACAGCTGCCAACAAGACATGTCTTCAGCTGGGGTCAGTGAGAGGCTAAAACCAAAAAAGCAAAATCAGAGGTGGATGCGGAGTCTCAGCAAAACCCTTTTTGCTTTATTGATTGTCTTGTGTAGATTCTTTAGTTTTTGCTGTTGTCACTGCCATCTAATTTAAGGGATTGCTGTTAAATTAAGAGGCATGATTGACTGACTGTCATCTGAGACACATTGCAGCTGTCAGCTGTGAAGATAAACTCCGGATTGCGATGCTCCTCTTCCTGAAGATCAAGGGTGTTTGGACGAGGTGTTTAAGTGGAGCCCTCTCAGTTAATTTGCAGTAGGAAAGACTCATTCGTTTTGTAATCTCTGCTTAAGATTCAGAATGAGAAATGCCAAATATGAGCTTGCTGGTTGATGTAAACCACCTCAGAATTTTCTCCATTTAACTGGAGAATTAAAATGCATTGGGTCAGCCTTGCATGAAAAGTAATTTGTTTTAGTCCATGGTCATGATAAGAACTGACTGAGGAGGATCAAAAAACTCTTTAGAAACTGGATTAAAGGCCTCCATGAATAACAGGCACTCAGATCAGCCATGAGCCTCACACCTTCGTTAAAACACATTCTAGGAGCTTGGGCTGCTCTCCAAAAATAAAAAATACAAGTTAAACCTGGCTATGTGATCAAGGTGATAGCTGCTGGTTGTGGTGGGAACCTCTGGAACCAGAGGCATGAGCCACAGCTCCTCCAGTTTAGGGAGATAAAGGGCAAAATGAGAGAATTCCATGGTTCTACAGGGCCATAGCTGGGAAAAACTTCACAAAGTGGGAACGGGTTGGGTATGTGACCTTCAGAGGGTTCTGTGCCTTTGAAAAGCAAAATCCTGCACAGAGCAGTTGCAGCAGCCTCATTATTTGTGGATTAAGGACAGATGGCAACTCAACCCGCATCGATCAGCAGGAGCAGCAGTTTGCTGAGAGCTCATGGAACAGGACTCCAGGGGTAGCAAGGATTGCCTGCAAAGGGTCCCATTAACTTCAGAGCGAGCCTGCACTGCATTTCATGTGGATTCCTCTCTTTCCAGCATCAAAAAAACATCCAGCCTCATGCTCAAAATGGAAGAAAGGGCAGAGCAAGGGAATGTGTGGTGGGCAAGTGGGGATGAACATTTTATAGAGGATGAGGAGTCCGTGGGGGCTGTGTGAGCTCAGCCAGCAGAGACTGAGGGATGGGGCAGCTGTGCAGTCTCTGCAGGGACCAAATCACACTTGCATCCCTTCTGCAGCTCCTGCATTGGGCTAAAAGCATTTGTGTGACACCACAGCCATTGCAGATCATCCCACAGCCATTGTAGGTCATTATTTTCATAGAACCATGGAATCATTAAGATTGGAAAAGATCATGTAGCACCCCCACCATGTTCACCACCACTGTGTCCTCAAGTGCCACATCCACACCTTGTCTGAACACTCACGGGGATGGTGACCCCACCTCTTCCCTGGGAAGCCTGTTATAGTGCTTAACAACCCTTTCTGTGAAGAAATTTTTCCAAATAAATAATCTAAAACTCCCCCTGACACATCTTGAGGCTGTTTCATCCTGTCACTTGTTACTTGGCTGACACCCACCTCACTACAATCTCCTGTCAGGGAGTTGTAGGAAGAGATGAGGTCTCCCTTCAGCTTTTTTCTCCAGGCTGAGCCCCCCCAGCTCCCTCATCCACTCCTTCCCAGAAGCCAGATGCAGCAGTGGGCACAAGAACCCTGTGTTTTCCTCATGGCACAGCATTTTCCCCCTGAAATGTGGGATAGGAATAACTTCATATAATAGACCCTTAACCACTTGTTTACAGCTCCACTAAAAAAGACAAATCACTTGAAGCAGTGAAGGACTAGACCCAGGAAAAGAAGGAGGATTTCAAAAGGTTTATCTGACAGCCAATAAACAAGATAAATAACATGCAGCATTTAATTTGTCAGGACCATGGTACAACCTGATGATAAAAAAGGACCGCTCCATAAAGTGGGGAATACCTTTGTCTTGGCTGTAAATGCCTGGGTTGATTTACTAAGTGCCCTGGTAGTTCTCTAGCTCCTCTTTAGCACTCACAAACGGGATGGAAACTGAGGAGTGAGGAGAGGAAGGAAGTAATCTGAGCTCAACCTCATAAACTGATCTCATTCCAGTTAAGGATTTGAGATCATGAGGGTTTTTATCTTATTTTGCCTGGTTCTCCCATTGCTGAGGATGAGCAGAGTAAGAGTTACCCCCTCTGCTCTGTTGTGTTCTGTTCTGCTCAGATGAGACCCCACCTGCAGAGCTGCCCCAGCCCTGGGGCCCAGCACAGGACCTGGAGCTGTTGGAGGAGTCCAGAGGAGGCACCAAGGGGATCAGAGGGATGGAGCAGCTCTGCTGTTAGCAAAGGCTGAGAGAATTGGGATTGTTCAACCTGGAGAAAAGAAGCTTTAGGGTTACCTAATTGTGGCTTTCCAGTGCCTAAAGGAAGCCTACAAGAAACATGGAGAGTAAATATTTACAAAGGCGTGGAGTGACAGGACAAGGGGGAATGGCTTCAAACTGAAAGAAAAGAGTTTGGCTTGGATATCAGGAAGAAATTTTTCCTTGTGAGGGTGGTGAGGTCCTAGCTGATGTTTTTCATAGAAGCTGTTGCTGTCCCATCCCTGGAAGTGCCCAAGTCCAGGTTGGACAGGGCTTGGAGCAATCTGGGCTGGTGTAAGGTCTCCCTACCCATGGCAGGAGGGTGGAACTCGATGACCTCTGAGGTCCCTTCCAGCTCAAACCATTCCATGATTCTGTGATTCTCTGATTTAAGAAATCAAAGATTGGCATCTTCATTATGCCTCCCTCTTTCATGTAGTGAGACCAGACAATATTAATTTCTCTGTGTATTTTAGGGGATCATTCCCATAATGGGTTATATCCCTAAATGCAGAACTGTTTGAATAACCCGTCATCAAGCTGGGAACACCACGACAGCCAGTGAGTCTGGGCCCATATTTTGCTTACAAACACAATATAAAATAACTTCTAGAGATACTGGAGCAATTATGCATTTTGTCTCAACAAAAAACATCCCAAATAAATCACAATTCAAGCCAAGGCTTGTGTGAAGCTGCTTTCTCTCTTCCCTAGCCTCACTCCTAATCTGCAAGGAAAGAAACATCCTGAAAAGGGCAAGCCAGGAGCTGATTAACTCCTAAAGGTGTCTGATTACAGATATCCTATTGATCAGCCCGAGGCTGTCATCAGGATACCTCCCATTACACTGATGGTGTCCCTTAAAAAGGAAACACAATCTGTCTTCCATGAGGAAATGGAAGACAAGCCTGTGTTCCTGTGCTGTTTAGAAAAGTGACCAGCACAGAAAGTGACCTTTGAGGGAAAGACAGTCTTCTTCAAGGTCAAGAATTTGTTTTCTGCCAGTAACAACTCCATCCTCCACTCTGCTGCCCAGATCTCTGGGCACTTTGCTGGCAAGTTTACTGCCCTCCATTTCCTTCCTGCTCCAGTTTTCCATGTAATTCTCATGATTAAGAGTCTGAGCAGTTTCCATAGCCATCAGCAGTGGAAATGTTGCTGAGCCTGTGTTTATTTTCACTTTGTCTTGGTGGGAAGAGTTGAACCACAACCAGGCTGGAGGTAGCAGAGCATGAACTGATGGGTTTTTGCTGTGGAGGTGGATGAATGTTTGCCTGTCTCTGCAAGAGGGTGCTGATAATGTCCCTAAATTCTGATGTGGCACCTAGTTGGGCTCTTTTTTTCCAGACAGGGCTGGTGTCCTGGTAGGAACCAGCAGAGCCCAGAGCTCAGAGCACAGTCACAATCTCATAAATAGCAATTCAGGAAGGCTGAATCAGCTGAAGTTCATCATCTGCATCTCTGAATTCTCTGGCCGTTGGCAAGGGAAAAAAAAAAGGGGGGTATGGGTTATTTAATTTTTATTTTAAAAACAAGAATTTTCCAGTGTTTCCTGTCTTCAAAAAACCCTGCATCTTTAGCTCATTATCCTTATCTGTGCCTGAGCACAGCACAGAGCTGAATTCCCTGGACCTGAAACATCTCCAAGGGTAGCTGTGGGTAATGAGAGAATTCACAGCAGGAAAAGCAGCCATGTGAAAGTGGCCACCTCTGGACTGAAGGGCCACCTCTGCTCCTCCCCATGAGGTGAACAAACGATGGAGCAGAACAGTGAAGCCAGGGCTTATTTCAGCAGATTTTAGATTGCTGCATGTGGCCAATGGGGAGCAAACTGACCACTGAGGGATGTGACAGCTTATCCATCACCTGGAAGGACTGGATAAACCCCTGCTGACTTTTACAACCCAAAACTAAGCCTTGCTGTGCTCCCTGCAGGTGTTTGGACTGTGGGAGGCCAGCCAGATTCAGATGGTCTTCACAGTCCATCCTGCCATCAGCATTTATGGACGTTCCACCCGGGCCAGTTGCTCTTGGCAGGAAGCTGGAAAGACACAGCATGGAGAAGGCTGCAGAGGCTCAGACTTTCCCTTAAGTAGCAGGATCATCCCTGCAGCCAGGTGGTTTGGTGGATCCATCAGTTTTCAGAGCTGTAGATTGTTGTGGGGAAAGCTGAGCGTTACTGACACTAGCACTGAGCATGGCCTGGGAAAGGAGCCAAAAATGAACCTTCATCTTGCTCCCTGTGGGTTTGACAAAGGGTGCTAGAGGAGAATGTCATTCCCCCACCAAAGCTGTCCTTGAGAGCAGTGCGCCTCTGTGGTTGGTGGGGTCTGCAGTGTGGGGAAAGGAAATGTCTATTTTTTTGGGAATATGAGTGGTAGAACCTTATCCCCTCTCACCTTTCTTGTCTTCACATTATTTATCTGTGTGCTGTGCACTACCTCACTAGTGGTGGATTTGTACCTTGAAGTGGTTTTTGCTTGTGTCTTCTGGGGTTGGAAGCCAACAGGACACAAAAACGGACATAGGGTCTTTTCAGAGGGGAGCTCTTTGCCGCAGTAAGCACAGGAAGAGTAGGACTAGTTGGAATCAGAATATCCTGAGGTGAAATGGACCCCCCAGAATCACTGAAATCTAACTCCTGGTTCTGCACAGGACCAAGAACCCCACCAAGAACCCCACAGTGCCTGAAGGCATTGTCCAAACACTTCTTAAACTCTAGAAATAGGGATAACTGAAGAGAAGTCAGTGTGAAGCAAGGCAATGCTTCTCCCTTCCTTTTCTTGACTTTCTGGGTGTCCTGGTTCAGGGCAAAAGTTACCTTTTAACTACAAGACTACATTTACCATATTATTAAAATGTGCACTACTAATCAACACATCAAAATACATACAGTAAATATCTGCGTAGAGCCATGCTTTCACACTTTTCACACCCCAGTTTTGAGTCTTGGCAGCTGGAACACGGCAGGCTCTGGGCTTTCATGGAGGCTGACGGGGCTTTTCTGGATCTTGCCCAGGTGGTTGGAACTCCTGGTCGGCTTGGGGCGACTGCACCAAGGATTGCGGGGGCGGCCTGCAGACCCGCATGCGCTCCTGCAAGCCCCTTCCCAACGAGGGCCTGGCCTGCGAGGGAGTGCTGGAGGAAGGACGGCTGTGCAATAGGAAGGCTTGCAATAGTAAGTGGAGGCATGTTCCCTTGCACGCGCGGCTCCCGGGAGGAGGAGGAGGATGGCTTCATCCCCCACCGAGGATGGAGGGTGCTGCAGAGGCTCAGGGAAGCTGCCCCAGGGCTGTGTTGGAGCAGGGAGCCCAGGGGAATGTGTGGATTTGGCTGTGCATGGCCCTGCTCGTGTCCCTGCCTGTCTCGCATGCACACGCACACGTGCTGGCACAGTCTTCCTGCACCTTCCAGGCATTCAGCCCAAAGAATTTATAGGAATCTGTAAGCAGGCTTACACCAGGTTTTCTTATCCTGGTGCCACGTCCTTACAAGCATTTTTTTTTCAGTTCTCCCAAATAATTAAAGCTGAGAGAGATGTTAATCTTGCTTCTTCTTGATTTAGTTCAAAAGCAGTGACCCTGCCCCTTTTCTTTCACAAATGGAAGCCCCTGGTGATCAGATGAAGAGAAAGATCTGGCTGTTAGACAGGGATTGAGTGATGCAAAGGCTTTTGTGTGTGTGCTCCACTCTCCCCCTATAATGTATCCTCCTTCCAGGTCCCCTTCTCCAGAAAACAGGCCACAGAGTGCCCACACCATCAGATACTGATGGGTTGAGCTGGTGAACCTCCAGCACTTTCCTCCCCAGTTCTTCTACTGCTTTAAGCTGTCTTGGGAGGGGGATGAAGAGACAAAGCCAACTACAGACACAGCTCAGCCCAATAAATGCAAGCAAATGGCTGGTTATAATTAGTCCCTTCTTTTTATTTCAAATTCAGAGTAGAGAATGTTTGAATAACTCCTCTGACTAGTCAAATAACTAAGGAAAGTTCAACTGTCTTCAAAGGCTGGGAAGTATCTCCTGATAAGGGGGAAGTTCAAATAAAGGGACATAAATATATTCCTCTAATAAGGGCTAAAATGATTTCATGCATTTTTTAACATTTCCATAAATTTAAAATATGTTGCAATTAGGCTTAGACTTTTTTTTTTTTTTTTAATGAAAGCTGGTATATTGAATTCTATCTCCTTGACTCACAATTGCTAAATTCCCTCTGAGGTTTACCCACACCAGGGATATTTAATCTGTGTCCCCCATGCTTGGTGGTGACTTTGTAGTCATGACTCAGCTGTGGCTTGTGGCAGGGAGAGTAGGAATGCAAGGACCTGGAAGCTGGTCCTGAAAAGAAGACAAAAGTCCAGCTGTGGGATTGGAGTGTGCCTGAGTGGAGTCGGAGGAAGGGCCACACCAGTCTTGGTGTGTGAAGGAAGAGATGGGAGTGGGACAGGGGGATCTGCAGGGCTGGTCACTCTTTGACCACGGGAACACATGGGACAGGAGGCAAAAAACCTCCTTAATGTGTCCCTCCTATGGTGGATAAACTAGGGGGGACCCAGGTCCCCAGATTCTCTTTGCAGAATGTCCTTCCTCATCCCTAACCATCTTCAAAGCTGTCCATGGGATCTGTTTGATTCTTCTGTAGGCCTCTTGAAGTGGTGAAGGGGGAAGATCCTCTTTTCCAGGGCCAGCCTCATCAGCACTGAGCAGTGGACTTAATATCTTCCCTTGATCTTCCCCAGGGGCAAAACTTTGGTTTTTCTTCATGTTAGATCTCCTAAGGTTGTGGTGGCAAGGAGAACCATGGAGGCTGGGTTGGATTTCAATGGCATGGAGTGCAGCAGTTAAGAATTAATCAGTTTTTACTCATTATTTACTTCACTTTTTCCGGAACACAACAATCAGCAAGGCCAATCCTAAGTGCAAAAAAACCTGAAGGGGCTATGATTCAATAAATTACTTCACTTGTCTTCCTGTCCTTTTTCCATTGCATTCCCAGCCAATTCCTCCTCCAAACTGCAATGGGTTTAGTTCAGCTCAGACTGTTTGCAAATAAGGAATTTTATGCTAAGTGGAAAGTCCTTGTTTGGAAGGAGACTACACACACAGAGTCGGGCAGGAAAAACTGATTTATTCCACTGAAATAAATTAATTCCGATTAATTGTCCCAAGACCCTCTTCGCAGACAAACTGCTGAGCCCCATTTTGATGTTTTTGTGCTGGAAAGGGTTTGAGGGCATATATGAGGAATAAATCTTTCCAGAAGACTTCTCCATGCACATCTTGAGGTCTGTGTCCTACTTCAAGATAAATCTGTTCAAAACTGTTCACTTGGCTCTGAACTTGCCGCTCAGTGAGTCTGTCCCCTGCTGCCTTCGCCCAAAGAGATGCACTTTTGACCCAAGAAGGGTTTTTAATTTTCTTGCACGTATCTTTTCCTTCTCTTTACTTTGATCTGCACCAAAACCTAAGAGGATTTGAAAGTAGAATAGAAATCCTGTTTTAAATGTGTCACTGTTATTTTCATATTGACTTTTGCTCATAGATTTGTTAGGCATGAGTAGAATGCTCGTTCTTTCCCTGGAACTGTTATTATTATAAGTGTTCATTATAAGCTGCAGTTAAATAGATTCTAATTATTTCTCTTTTTAATTAAAAGAATAAAATGAAGAAAAAAGAAAAAGAAAAGAAAAAAAATAGGAACTGGCCAGGAGAACAACTTTATCTTCAATTGTTCAGCATTTAAGCAGCTTGTATAACACCTGACCAGCTCTCCAGGTATTGTGGAATAGCTGAGATCTTAATTTTCTAGTAGGAAAAAAAAAAAGTAGGAAAACGTATTTTCCTTGAACAAAGGGCCATCTCTAATCCTGATAAAACAGCAGAACAAAACAGGGATGAGTGCCCTGATATTTTCCTCTTTGCTGTGGAGGTAAATTGAAACTTGTCCACTGAGGAACTGCTGGCCAAGCAAGTTGGGTTAGAAAAGCAAAGACCTTCAACACCACCACCTTCAAAACCAGGATAAACCCATTTTTTTTCTTTCACTTCTCCTCTCCCACTTCTGCCAAAGTGGCTCAGAAGCTGATGAGTGATTAGCAAGAGTGTTTTAGCTGTTTAATTTGATCTCCTGCCTCTGGGGCAGGTTCTCAGAGTGATGACATCTCCCTGGAGCTGCTGAGAAGAACTTTTGTGGAACATCTTCGAGGGTTTCATTGGTTGTTTTATTTTGCCAGGCCATGGCAAACATTCCAGAGCTATCTTGTCACAGAACTCTTCCCCCACGTGGACCTTGCCCAGGTCCTGCCATTTTCCTCTTCCAGAGCTACCCCCAGGTGGGCTTTCAGCAGGTCTCAGCATGAAGGAATGGGAATGGTAGGAGAAACCTCTCAGTTTTTCCAAGAGCTGTGATTTGTGCCAGCCTGGTTACCAAAATGTGGGTACAGACACCTGGGTCCCAGAGCTGAGTCTGAACACATTGCCTGGAAGCCACAGAGGTTAAAATCAGTGCACAGGGGTGGCTGAATGACTCCACGGGTACCATTTCTATGTGGTCTTTGTGTTTTCCCACTCGTTTGGGCCACCATCTCAGCTGTTTCATGTGCTAGAGTCTCTTGCTTGATGATCTTCTGGCTAAATTTCCCCAGGGATACACACCCAAGCCCAAGAGGAAGTGAGCCAGGTAAGTTTTCCATGGGCAAGAACAAAAGCTGTGAAATGCTGAGGAAAAACTGTATTGAAGACTCATCCCAGACTGGGAAGGAAACTTTGTCTGGTAACAGCAGCTTGGCTTAGGTATAGCCTTTATTTGTGGCAGCTCAAGGAAAACACGAAGGTTTTTTTGTGGCTGAATTACAACAAAAAATTTGCTTTGGTAAAGGACTTGACGATATCCTTCTCTCCAGTACAGACAGAGGAGATTTCCTCCTTCCGTTGGATTCGGACAGGAGCTGCTGTTTTATAGAGAGGGGAAAAAATGCCAACCCAAGTGTGGTGGGAGCTTGCAGAGGAACTTCCCAGGTCCACCCACTGTGGATGGAAGGGGATGTGTTCCAGTGGCTCTTTTTGGCTGCAAGGTTCTGGGTTTGCTCACAACCTGGCATACAGAAGGTCCTCACAAGGATGGACAACATCCAAACCAGAGGGGGAATGTCACAGCCCCGACCACAGCGTCAGAATTCAGCAGTGCTGGAGAGATGTGAGAACAATCAGAGATGTGGGCAGCCCGCATTTATTCCTGGGGAAGGAGAACCAGCAGAGGAGCCAGCTGAAGTCCTGCCATCCCATCTGGCAGAGGCTGCACAGAACCATCCCTGACATTTATGGATATGCAGATTGGGAAGCCACAGCTCCCCACAGCTGGGAAAGGGGTGACCACATCCTGATGTCAGGTGCAGGAGGGTGACCCTGGCACAGTCCTGGTGTTCCAGGCTGGACTTTCAGCTTCCAGCAGGTTCAGGATGCAGCACTTCAGCTGTTAGTGGTGTGAAGGAATGCTTGTTCCACATGACATTCCCAAGGCTGAGCCTCAGTCTCAGTCTCTGCCGCCCCTGATTCTCATTAATTTTTTTTTTTTTTTTT
>JAHXMQ010000807.1:142535740-142546303 GCA_020466415.1 Ammodramus savannarum pratensis | reverse complement strand
GGGGATGAGTACAGGTTGTGTAGCCGTGGTGACACATGTTTGGATGTTAAAACCTTGGCCCACAGTACTTCAAAGTCTCTGCCTCTATTTTATTTTCCCCTGGGTTGTGTTGCAAGGTGCTGTCTGACACATGGCATGTTCTCATTAGAAGTGTTGGTCACCTGCTTCCTATTCCCACTTCTGCCAGCACTGATCATCCTCCACATCCACACTTGAGCTGTGTTTTTTTTCAAAATCTCATCTACTTGCCTCTGCCTGCAGTTGAAACATCCCTGTTTGGTTCCAAGAGCATTATCCCTCTATTCCTCCTGTTGGCATTGGAAAGGTGCTTGGGTTATTTGTGCCATTTTCACTGCATTTATCCAGCTGGGATGTAAATTTTGTCTAGGTCTTTATCCTGGAATTACTCCTCTCCACTGACCCTGCTGTGGGAAAAAGGCTGCTGAAATCCAACCAGGTCCCCACTGCCTTAAGGTTTTTACCTCCACCCCATGAAGTTCAGGTGCCCACAGCAAAGCAGGACTTGCACCAACTTCCCCATGTTCTGAAGGGACCTGGTGTCTCCCTACTCTGTTTGGAACCAGGATTGGTTTGTGCATCTCTCCTGGTGAAATCTCAGCTGTGCTCTATGTTAAATGGAGACAAACTGGCTTCTCCACTTTTCCAAAGGGGAGGAAGGCTTCCTGCAGCAGTGGAGCTTCCCTGGCAGGGGGGAAGCTTGGGGGAAGCTGGAAGGGTTGCTCATTTAGCCTCTAGGCCTGATTGGCTTTAATTAGCATGAGAAATAACAGTGCAGACTTGACATACCTGTCAGGGAGCAAAGGAAATCATTCAGTCCTTCAAGACTGGGGTAAGTCATTAGGAGATGTCAGTGACACAGTCCCAAATAATTGCTGAGATGAGGTTCAGGGTGTTAGACTTGCAATTAAAACTTCTATTTTGCTCTTTTATCTTCCCTTCCCTCTGTGCTGCTTCCTATGTCTCTGTCCATCTGTGAACACTGACTGCTTCTGGGATATTCAATCCCAGGTTTTCCCTGTCACCTTCCTTGCTCTGGGAAGGTGACAAAGCCATCCAAGCTCCACACATCTACTCCTTGGTGCCCAGCCCCACTTTCTCCTCCCAGCCTAAATAAGTCTGTGGGAAGCCCATGGGATGTGATGCAGATGGAGATTTTGTGTGTTCTTGTGGTTTGTGAGATTTCATGGAGAGGACTTAAATTGGAGCAGATGAAAGTGTGTGGGCATAACCAGGAATGGGTGGTGGGCATGTGAGAAGTCCCAAATATGGGAATAAGTTGTCTCCTAACAAACTCAAAAAAAAGAGTATTGGAAAACTACTTAGAGTTTGTCTTTTTTGAACTGAATCTCCCACAGGAAAGTCCCATGATTTTTAGCTATTAAAAGCAAAGGGTTTGAGACCTCTCTGTTCCAGGAAGGAGCCAGGCAAAAACAAGGTGTTTGCAGATTTTAGGAGGTTTGTGGTCCTGATTTCAGGCTGTGGGTATCTTTCCCTAGAGGATGGCAGGGGGGTGACTGCCCCATCCCATCCCATCCCCTCCAGCCAGCAGCCAGCTGGTGCTGGAAATGTTTGGAGGAGTCCATGTGACAATTCCTAGACTCCTCAAGTTCTGCTTTCAGGCAACTGTGATGGTAAATAATACAATTTCACAAACTCTCCCATGATCCAAACTGCTGAATATAAAGCCTGGCTCCTGGCAGGGACTCTCTGAATCATTCCTCTGCCTCCTCTGCTTTCCCTTTTTGGATGGCAATAAAGACTCCTGCCACCACACTGAAACTTCATTAACCTTTATTAATTTTCTCAGGGTTCCGGGATCAAATTTGTCACCATTTCAACCCTTGGCAGTTCATACTTCTTGAAAAGATGTCTGACTGTTTTGCCTCCTTGGGGGAAAAGATCTTCTGTCTGGTGCTTGCTGTTTGGAAACAAATTGGCTGCCAGATCACAGATTACCCGGGCTCAGCTCTGCTGTCTGCTATTCTGTGTGACTCCTGTGGAGTCAGCTGAGCTCTCCTAATTTACAGCAGGCACTCCTGGTAGATGGGATTTGGTTGTTATTGCTGGGTTGTTTCTCTCTTTGCTAGGAAGGGAATGTGTCAGGGTTACAGCGTGTCCAGTAGTACAGACAACAGAAATTTTAGTTTTCCCTCCAGCCAGTTCAGGGCTGATCCATGCAGGATGAAAATGAAAAGTTGGCAGAGTGTGGGCTTGGAAGGAACAGTTAAATGCCTTTGATTTACTGTGGATGCATTGTTTTCCTTCTGAACTTCACACCATGGGCTCCACTGGGAGATTTTCAGTAGGACACCAGGGTCAGGAGCTTGTCTCTCACTGAGAAGGAAAAGTTCCCAGCTATAGCTCTGTTGGTACTCTGCTGAGACCAGATTTCATCTCTCCTTGTTACTGGTGGCAGGGTAAAGTCTGTGAAGGAGACATTCTATTGAGATATCCCTTTCCACCTGCCCTCACCTGCCTGCTCCACTCAGCGTTTTCTGGTTTCTCCGCAGGGTATTTCTAGGCAGGTGCTGGTTGCAAGGCAGAATTTCCCACCAAAATCACCCTGCCAGTTGCCACCATAAATCTCAAAACACCACTAGGGATGGTGGGATTCAGTGCCAGCACGTCTGAAGAGGATGAATCCTCCACAAGTGCAGCAAGGAGCGCAGACACCCTAGAAAACCACTGAAATTGATTAAAGACCAGACATAAGGGATCATAATATGCATGGTCCCAAATTTTAGTCAAAATAAAGGGGTTGAACCACCAACCTGCCCGAGTCTTTCAGGCTGGTTTGGTGCTGAAACCTCAGGGAAAAGTGGTGGCCAGGGGTGCTGGGGTTGGAAAGCAGGCGGTCACGTTAGGGGAACGTGGCAGGTGGCTGTTGTTAACGCGTGTAACCTTTGTAGTGAAAGATCTTGCAGAGTGAACCGAGGTGTATTTACATGACCCATTACCTTGCCATAGCCAATGGACGCTATAATTCCAGAAGCCAATCGCTGAGGTCCACAGATAACAGAAAGCGAGAGGACCCTGACGAACTGCAGCACTACGGGTACCCTGCACCTCAAATAGGTAAGCTCTGACCTCCCACAGCGGCCTCTGGAGCTGGGACACTGCTCTGCTCACTGCCCAGCTGGGCTGGGCTCTCTGCACTGTTTCAATGATTCCCTCCCTCCCCAAACCATCTCCTTCCCCCCAGGTCAGTGTGGGGGATGCTCCCCCTGTGTTGTCACACGCTGAACCAATGGTCATCGCCCCCTGTGTTCCCATTCCATCACCCCACAGGGTTTTGTGTCGTCACCATCGGCCCGAGAAGGCAAAAAGGGACAGACACAAAGCCCTGGCAAGAACATCCATCCCACAGAATGTTTTGCCATCACTCTGCCTACTTCTGAGTCACTGCTTTGTCTGAATTATCCAAGCACACGTGGTTCATGAAGCCAAAGCTGACCTTGGTGCAATGCAGCCCCTTTGCTGATGTCCATGTCATGCCTTCCCATTGGCTGTGAGAGAGGGTGAGCAGGGCTTGGTGGGGACAGGGCAGGATTGGTTTCCTCTGTCCCTGGATCTTTAGTGATGTGCAAGGACTTGTCTCCAGTAGGTTCTGCAGCAGGACCTTCCAGCCTTCTGCCACAGAAGGGGAATAATGTGTAGTAATATCAGACAGCATGATCTGGGGAGATGGGGATGAATTCAACCTAGATCTCTGCCAGATCTGATCTGCCCCATCCCTGGAGGTGTTCAAGGCCAGGCTGGATGGGGGTTTGGGCAACCTGGTCTAGTGGAAGCTGTCCCTGCCCATAGCAGGGGTGTTGGAAGTAGATGATCTTTAAGGTTCCTTCCAACCCAAATTGTCCTGTGATTCCGTGATTCAGTCTGCAAAGGTTTTGTGCTCTCCCTTCATGCCTGTGTGTCGTGGCAGGATCTCAACACATCAGGGGTCTCAGGCAAAGCACAGTGTGCTGAACCTGGCCACAGGTTAAATCACTGCCCAGTGACCTTGCCAGCATTTTGTGCCCTAGAAAGTCTTCAGAGACATTATTTGATTAGAAGTGAGAGAGAGTCCTATTCAGGTGTGGGTTACCTGTGCTTCACCCAGCCCAGGAGGACTTTGCCACTGTGCAGCATCAGGAGTCTGTGGTGTGGAGTACCTGGGGGTGACTTGTTGTGATTGTGGTTTTCAACACAGAGCAGGGGTCAGCCTCAATTCCCTCTCTACCCTGCACAGACTTTGCCCCTCCACTGAGAGCAGCTCCACTGCCTGCAGGAGGGATCCCTGGAGTCTGGTAAATCCTGCAGGAGAGGGAGGACTCTTGCACTGCTACAACGTGGAAAAGCTGAGCTTAATCTCTGTCCAAATGAAGGGAAGACACTTCAAGGCAGGCCCCTGTTGTTCCTATTCTGCCTGGTCCCAGGTGCTTCCCCAGAGCTCCTGTTCCAGACTGTAACTCAGCCATCAGGTTTTTAGTTTGGCCTTTCTTCCTGCCGTGCAGCTGGGTGCTGGAGCTGGGCTCAGTGACGTCTCTGTCACCTCCCTGCCATTGTGGCCACCGCTGTAGCATGGCTGGCTTGGGCTGTGGCATCCCTGAGGGCAGCATGGGCTGGGAGATGTGCATTGTCCTGCTGCAAGCTTCCCACATCCCTGTGGCTGTCCCAGGCTGGAAGGAAATCAGGATGGAAGAGATGTGGACACAGAGGGTACAGTCCACAAAGGGATTAGAGGGAATTTTTTTAGCTGAGGATGCAGAAGCAAAGCCCACAACTTCCCTTTGGGCACAGATTGTAGAGAATGAGACATTTCACAACTGCTCAAGGCGTGGAAAAAGAAGAAATACAGAAATCAGCTGATGCCATCTCATAAGGATGAGAGGATGGCCTTGGCCAGCTGGAGTGCAGCATTTTCTCCTGCCAGTCCTTCACATTCCTGGTTCCCAGGTCCTGCTGGCCTCCAGGCTGTGGCAGGGCTGTGCTCTCAGCCAGGGTGCTGCTGGCTGCCCACGTGCCTCCCCCAGCAACAGCACAGGAGCCAGATCCAGCCCAGCAGGGCCCTGGCATGGGCTCTCCTGGCTCAGGAGGACTCTGCCAGCAGCAGGATGTGAGCAGAGAGGCACATGGGGAGATGTCAGACTGACAGACCCCCAGACTGGAAGGGCTCCTGGCAGAGGGATGGCAGGGATGTGCTGCTCCATTAGTGCTGAGGGAAGAGGAGTCATGGAGCAGCTGCAGGCACTGATGGGGACACTGCAGCCAGGAGCTGGAATGATCCTGGATTGCAGCGCCAAATCCCTGCGGATTAACACCCAGCGTGTCTCATTCTGCAGCACCTGCTGGACCCTCTCCATTTGCTGCACCTGGATCTGTGGGAGCAGAAAGGGCCATCTGCCCCCTTTAAATGGGGTGGAGAGCCCTGAAAAATCATTTGGGATATTCCTGTTAATCCCCAAGCTGCTCTGGGGCATCACAGGACTAATCAGAAGTCAACCCTGCTGAGATAGCTGCCTACAGGCACTGATGATGATGATGCTGGGCAGGGCTTGGCCCCTTCTCCTCTGGGGATAAAGAAAATATGGCTGGAGCCACTCTGCTATGAACACAGGCTGAAAGACTTTGGTGTGTTCACCCTGGAGAAGCAAAAGCTCTGGGGAGCACTTAGAGCCTCTTCCAGTGCCTAAAGATTCTCCAAGAGAACTGGAGAGGGACTTGGGACAAGGGCATGGAGTGACAGGACAAGAGGTAATGGATTTAAACTGAAGGAGGGTAGATTCAAATTTGATATTAGAACAAAAATCTTCATTATGAGGGTAGTGAGACCCTGGCAGAGGTTGTCCAAAGAAGCCCAATCCCTGGAAGTGTTCAAGGCCAGGGGTTTGGAGAAACCTGGGATAGTGGGTGGTTCTTGCCTGTGGCTGGAGGTTGAAATAAGTTACCTCTAAGGTTCCTTGCAGCCCAAACCATTCCATGATTCTATAATCTCTGGCAGGTTGAATTGCAAAACAGCACTGAGCTGGACTAGGCAGCTTTCAAACCCAATGAGCATGGCAGACATCTTGCCATTGTATCAAAAACTGGAGTCAGAATCCACTTCTGGGATGAATAATTGCAATATACTTCACTCAGTAATTTGCATTTGCTGCCATTTGACCCAGAGGAGTGCAGAAATTCTTCTCACTCATAATTTTGATGATGGGGACTATTGTGTTTCTCTCAAGTAGAGAATGAATTTGTCTCATGCCTGAGAGTGTCTCAGAGCTGGGTCTTGCTTGGTTTGAAAATTAGTTAAATTTGTGCAAGGCTTGAGACTAGGCTGGATGTAATGTCCCAGTGGACTGAGATGAATTGCTTGGTTCAGAATGACACCAAGCCCAAGAGAGTCACCAGCACTTAGAAAATAAACTGCATTATGGGTTTAAAAGCCAGGGATTCATGCAATGTGAGGGACCATAATTGAGGAGATTTACCTCTAAGCACAGCTATTTCGGCTGTGAATGGGCAAAAGCCAAAAATAATGAAGAGGAAAGAGGCAGGAGAGGTGGGATTTGGTTCAGAGATGCCATTCATTCCTCCAGTGACACAAGAACTCTTCTGAATATGGAGATTGCAAAACCTCAGCCAGGTCTGAGGGGGAGTTTGGTGGTATGGTGGGCTCTTCACACCATGAGCTGCTGATGGAGGAGGCTCCTGTGTCTCTGCAGGCTTCCCCTGTCCCACCTCTGACCTCCCAGAAAGATTTTGGGACCCAAACTTGGAGTGTTTAACCAAAATCCCCCAGCTGCCTGCCCCTGAGGGACTGGGTGCTGCTGGGTGCAGAACTGGGGAGGGTGCTCAGGGTGGATGGAGAAATGCAAAGGCACCAGGGGTTCATGGAGCATCCAAGCCAGCAAGGGAGAAGGAATGGTTGGGATCTGTGGGCCTGAGAGGGATCTGCTGGAGTCTGGGATACTCTGGATGGAAAATAATGAAGTGATGGTACCACAAATGTGATTTGCTGGAGGTGAGCTTGGAGCATGGCAGGACTGTGGCTCTGGAAAGGCAGGAAAATTGCCATGTAAATGCAGATCTGTCTCTACCAGGACATCTGATACTTGTGAAACAAGACATGGGATTGATGTTTTCCTCAAGCCCCAAAGCCTAGAAACACACAACATCTCCTATACATCCCAGAGAAAGACCAGTGGCCCATAACTTTCATCTAACTGGGACCAGCTGGGCCGAATAATTAAATAAAACACAAAAGGAAACCATTTTGAGCAACTTTGGCTTAATGAACAACAGCAGTTGCATCTCATGATAATCATTGCAATGACACAGATGAGACAGGGGAAGATTGATCCTCACCTCCACCTCTTTCTGTGTCCAGACAACAAATGAAGGAGTGAAATTCTGTCAATTTTATAGCAAAAAGGAGGTCTTCCTCTAGACTTTTTCCCCTCAGCACATATTAATTCAACAGTCTTCAATTAGTGGGTGTATTTTTAATTCCCAGCTGCCAGAATGACAGGAGACATTCAAAGCAGATGTGCTGAAAAGCATGACACAAAGCAAACAAAACAGATAACTACCAAAAAAACCCCAAAGAGCAGATTGATGAGAGCCACAAATGCTTGAAATTTCATTGCATGTGGAAAACAGTAGTAAATAAATAAAAATAAAAATAAATTTAAAAATAAATATATTACCCTGAGGAAAAACCCAGACATGAACAGTCTTAAGAAATATTGGGAAATTTGGTGGTCACCAACCTTTACAGTCCCCACCACAGTTCCTGCTCTGACATTTTCATGCAGCTGGTTTATAACCCTCACTGAGACCTCCAGCTGCAGAGTCTCTTTCCTTCTCCACGCTGCAGCCCCAGAGTTTAATACAGCATCCTCTGCCCAGCTTTTTAGGGAATGGGGTGGTGGTGTGGGATAGCACATCCAAGCTCCCTGGATGGCTCTTGGAGTCATATTTACCAGTACTGTGATCCTTCATATCACCCACGGTTTGCCAAATGCATCCTTTTGGGATGAGGCACGGGGCAGTCTGAGGTTTTGAAGAATTTGTCACGAGAAGGGGTTGCCCCTCTGTTATGCTGGTGTTTATTTTTTGCCATGTGCCTGTGTTCTATACATACCAAATGCTACATTCCAGGTTTATTATGTGTAATTATTAGCAATCCATGAAAAATACGAAAACCCAAACAATGCATGGCTTGGTTGAATAGAACAGAGCGAGCTTCTGTTTCCATATGGGGAAGAAAAGCATTTTTGTTCAAGGGATAGAATATTGACTGTGAAAACTAAGGGAAAATCATCCTTTCCCTGTTTATTTCACACTTAAGGTGACTTATTTGGAGGTTGTGGCTGCTGAAACAGCCCCAGCAGGAATATTAGTGGCAAAGGGAATACATCTCAGTGCTCTTCACTCCCATCAATGGGATATTTTTAGTTGCTTTTCCAATGCTGCCCCATCAGATAAGCAGTTGATAGGGACTGTGTGATGCCCTGGAAGAGTCATCCTTGTTCTGTATCACATGCTCACAGCAGATCTCCACAGGTAGAGGAGATGCCAAGAAAACTTTCTGGGATTTCATCAGCTGACACTTCTTAGGCACCATCACCTTCTACTTTGTCAGCTCCTCCTCTGCCAGGTTGTGTGAAGGCAGGAAAAGGGGTTGAACACTTAAAAGTGGACAGTTTATGGATACATATACTCTGTCTAATCTCTGTTGGTACAATCTCTAAATGGAGGTTCCCTATCCCAGCTCACAAGGTTCTGGAGTGGCTCTACCACCTTCAGTGGTGGAGTTTGCCCTTCCCAATGAACGGATGCTTCCACAGCATCCTTTTTCCTTTTTTTTTTTTTTTTTTTTTTTTTTTTCATAATGTGTGTGTCCTACAGCTCTACACAGTTCCCAAAAACCCCTTTAGCCCATTCTCAATCTCACATTTTCTCCCCAATGCCCTCCCACCCATCTTTCACCCCACCAGCAGGATGCATTGCAGCCTCACAGATCCCACAGCCGGCCGAGCATCACTTGGAAACCTCTTCCCTGGAGATGCAAGGATGCCAAAGATCCTCACCTTGTGTTCCAACCTCTCCAGGTGACCCTGCAGCAGAGGAGTGGTCCCCGTGGAGCGTGTGCTCGACCACCTGCGGGGAGGGCTGGCAGACCAGGACCAGGTTCTGCGTTTCGTCTTCCTACAGCACCCAGTGCAGCGGCCCTCTCCGGGAGCAGAGACAGTGCAACAACTCTGCCGTGTGCCCAGGTATTGGTGGCCAGCAGGGGAGGGAGATTGGCTACCTGTGGTGTCTCCACTGGGATATTTCAGGGAGGCCTTGGCACAGGTTGCACAGAGAAGCTGTGGCTTCTCCATTCTTGGAAGTGTCCGAGGACATGTTGGATGGGGCTTAGAGCAACTTGGGACAGTGCTACCTGTGGTATCTCCACTGTAATATTTTGGGGAGGCCCTGGCACAGGTTGCCCAGAGAAGCTGTGGTTTATCCATCCCTGGAAGTGTCCAAGGACCCGTTGGATGGGGCTTGAAGCAACTGGGATAGTGCTACCTGTGGTGTCTCCACTGTGATATTTTGGGGAGGCCCTGGTACAGGTTGCCCAGAGAAGCTGTGGCTTCTCCATCCCTGGAAGTGTCCAAGGTTGGGTTGGATGAAGCTTGGAGCAACCTGGGACAGTGGGAAGTGGTTGGAACTTGATGATGTTTTGCGGCATTCACATTCTCTAAAGATGAATTTTTTTGCTTAGGGTTTTTTCTCCTGGGAAGCTGAAAGGCAGCAAAAGGCCTCAGATAAAAGAAAAACAATTTTTATTTTATTTGCTTCTCTTGTGTTGTGCTCGTGTAGAATGTGTTTGGAGATTTTTTATTTCAAGTGACTACTTGATTGGACTCTAGTGTGAGTTGTCGTGACTCATTGGCCAATTAGGGCCAAGCTGTGTTGAGACTCTGGAAAGAGTCACGAGTTTTCGTTGTTTTTTACTATTTATTAAGGGTTTTTTTTTTAATTTTTAGTATAGTATTCTTTAATATAATATGGTATAATAAGGTAATAAATTTACTTCTGATAAGATGGAGTCCTCCTCATCATTCCTCCCAGACATTAAGCAAGAATATTACAATAATCTTTCAGTTCCTTTCCATTCCAAACCATTCTATGATTCTGCAATTCTTGGAGGGAGATGGTTTTTGTTCCCTGTTCCTTCTCTTCATCCCTTAAGGCCTCATACAGAGACTCTTGCCAGACCAAGCACCACAAGATGGGCACCTGCTTTGCATGGTGTGACAATTCCATGCTGTCTGAAGTCCAACTCAGTATACCTGCAGACAGGTGCCCTTTGGAACATTTCCAGGTCAGGAACAATTTTGGTGAAAAAATAAATTCTGAGGAGATTGGAGCCTACAAGAAAAATTAAGAGGGACTTTTTACAAGAGCATTTAGTGACAGGACAAGGGGGAATAGCTTCAAATTGAAAGGGAGTAGGTTTAGATTGAATATTAGGAAAAAATCCTTCCCTGTCAAGGTGGTGAGGCCCTGGCCCAGAGA
>JAHXMQ010000807.1:142502501-142515486 GCA_020466415.1 Ammodramus savannarum pratensis | reverse complement strand
ATATCCACCACTGGCCATGCTCCTCCAGAGGCCAAATCCTGCCCTGGGGTGTCCTGTGGGGACAGCTGCCACCCTGATTGTCTCAGTGCTGTTGTCTTCTTCTCTCTCCTCTGGTGCAGTGTCAGACGACTCCTCTGTCTTCGTGGTTGGGACCGTGCTCTACCGGAACGTGGGCAACATCCTCTCCCTGCAGAAGTAAGAAGGGATGCCTGGGCATGGGGAGCAGCTGGGGAATCACCAGGATGAGCCCTCTGCCTGCAGAGCACTTGTTGTCCAGGGAAAAGCAGAGATCACTGGCTGCAACGAGACAGATTTTGACCTGCAGTGGGAATATTTTGACCCTGTGTTCAGGTGGGGCCAGGTTCATGCATCACGTGCTGGAGGTGCAGGAATGTTTTCCCCATCCATATCCAGCACGCCAGACATGAGGGGAGGAAGCTCAGTGCTGCTGTCTCACCTTTCCCTGCCACCCTTCACCCTCCAGGAGTGAAACCTCACCCTGCCCTCCTGGTCACGGGGGGTTTTGGCAGCCCTGACAGATGGGGGATGCTCAGCTGCCCCAAGCTGCCGGGGAGCTGCCAGCCACACTGAGCCCTGGAGAGCAGCACAGCAGCACAGAGAAATCAGGCAGGGGAGGAGAGAGGGGAGCAGAGCACGCCTGGCTGCACATGTCTGCCTCAGGCACCAAAGCTTTTGTGCTCAGCACTGCCTTCCCCTTTTCTTTGCTCCTCTTCCTTTTCCTCTCACTCTTTTTTTTTTTTTTCCTCCCCAATGACTGGTACTGAGGCAGTAAATTAAGCATCCTAAGGCACCTTCTAAATCTGTTCTGCACTGATTAGCGTGAGCCCATTTACCATAAACACCAGGGCATCTCTCCTCACCGATAATCATTTAAATACCTCCAGATTTAGCACTGGCAATGGCAAAAGAGCTCCGAGTGAGTGCAGAGAGGAATTAGCAAGTCAGCCAACTGTATTCTGTAATATCTTCCATTACAGCAGTGGGAATTAGATCAGAAGGGCAATAAACATCATTGGCTCAA
The DNA here is from genome assembly GCA_020466415.1 of Ammodramus savannarum pratensis. NCBI lineage: Eukaryota > Metazoa > Chordata > Aves > Passeriformes > Passerellidae > Ammodramus > Ammodramus savannarum. The sequence continues at coordinate 142,514,444 of JAHXMQ010000807.1, read as the reverse complement.
ATGATCCAGTGGTATTTCAGCTTCCTCTGGCCAAGCAGGGAATGAGCTCTGATAACCAGCAGCTGCGGCAGCCACAGCCTCCGAACAGCCTTCCCAGGGGAGAGCTGATTTAAGATGTTCCTTAATTAAAGGACAGTCCCTCTTTAAAAAAATCTCGAGTCTTGAATCACCTGTGGAGAGTCAAAGGAAAAGAAAAAAAGATAAATGGAAGCAGCAGCAGCAGTAAAACACCTCTTACTTCAGTGCTGTGCAAATGGACACAGCATTAAAAAGGAGAATGTTGTTAAATAACCACGTAGCTGTCCATGGGTAAAAAATATTTCTGACCACTGAGGAGAGCAGCTATTCCTGGGTACACATGAGAAATACAGACCCTGGATTGGACCACTCTGATTCAATGCAGAGTGATTCTTCCAAGAAGGGAAAAAAATGGAAAAAAAAAGTAGATTTAACTCAACAAACAGCACCAGCTGAGCTGTTCCTAATTGTCCCAATTTACCTCCCCCCAAGCAGCAATTCCATCTCTGAGTCACACATTACTCTGTCCCCTCAGATCCAGAGAGCCCAGCAGATCCTGGCAGCTGTGACAATTGAGATGGGCTGCACACAAAACCTGATTTTCCAAGCCAGGGAGGTGAGAGAGGCGCTTGGTCCCAGCTGGACTCTGCTGCAGAGGACAGGGACAGCAGAGATCCACAAGCCTGGCTCTCCCTGTGTAGCCAGCACTGTGCTCACAGCCCTTTGCACACCCTTGGTGGCCACTCAGGAGCCCTCTGAGCTCCTCTGAATTCCTGCTCAAGCCGATCTCCCCGTGTTTGTTTCCTTCCCAGAAGCTGGGCTGCAACGTGCTTGTAGGAAAAGCGACTTCTCTTCCTCCTGAAAGATTCCCCGTGACACTGAGTCCTCCTCCGCCCCCAACAAGCTGCTCAGCTGCTTAATTACCTTCTCTGCCAGGAGCCTGCCTCTCTTTTTAAGGCTGAATTTGTCTGGTTTTCACTTCCAGGCACTTGGCCTTCGGGTGGGTGACTGAAAAGCCCTCCCACATGCAAGGAACTATCAGACAAGCCTTCCAACAGAGAAATTGCATTTGTTTTCCTGCACCTGGATTGATTTTATGTCTCTGTTTTGAACTCCCTTTGCTGTTTGCTCCTCTCAAAGTGAAATTGAACCCAACAGCACTGTGGAATCCAGACAAGGAGGGTACAGACAGAAGTTCTTTGCTTCATCTCAGTGGAAGGGATTTTCAAGATTTGGAAGGGATTTTCAAGATTATCCCATTCCAACCCCTTGCCATGGGCAGGGACACCTTCCACTATCCCAGGCTGCTCCAAGCCCCATCCAACCTTGCCTTGGACACTTCCAGGGATGGGGCAGCCACAGCTTCTCTGGGAATCTGTGCCAGGGCCTCACCATGCTCTGAGCAAAGAATTTCTTCCCAACATTTAATCCAAACCTCTCCTCTTGCAGTTTAAAACCATTCCCCCTTGTGCTAGCATTATTTACCCATGTAAAAAATTGCTCTCCATTTTTTTTAATAAACCTCCTTCAACTTTCTGGTTCAGCTGCAGCTTCTTGGCCACTGATCACCCTTCACGGTCTGCACACCGGTGACTCCTGTGTCCCAACAACTTGCCACGCTGAAAAATCAAATTCTCTTTCTGTCTGTGTTGGCTACATCGATTCTCACCTGCTCCTCAGCCTCCACAAGGAGGTTTGGGTGTCATCCCTGCTGCTCATGCAAATATTCAGCAGCACTGACCCGAGGACTGACCCTTGCAGACACAGCCTCTAATGAAGACATGCACTGGTGGTTACCTTTCGGCAGATCCCATTTTTAGATTCTTACAGCTGCCTGCTCCCATTGATTTACTCCTTTACTTTTCCTCCTCAGGGTGATAGTTGGGCTTTGTCGCTTCATTATTTTTTTTTCTTCTTTTTCTCGTTTAGTTTTTCCTTTTTTTGTTAAAGAAAAAGATATATTTTTGATTTTTTTCTTTACCTGTTAAATCAATGTTATTGTTCCCTCTAGTGTTGGTGGAACAGTAGCTTTTTGAGCATCCACTTACACGTCCATGGACAATTCCAAATATTTTTTCCCTCTTTTTATTTCCTTAAACCCTATTTTTTTCAGCTGCTGTTAAGCAAGTGCAATCTTTCTCACCTAATTATTTTTAAAAAACAAAGATAAAATCCAGAGAGAAAAGTGAAAGATTTTTGCAGTACTTGCAGATTTGGTGAAGATTTGGATAAGAAAGGATTTCCTTTGTGCATGGATGTCGCAGGGGCTGGGAGCAGCCTGATCTGGACCTATCACTCCACTACCAATTCCTTCATGGCTGCATTTCCAGCTACTGCTTGTGGGGACTTTTTGCTTATTTAAACACCAATAAACTGCAGAAAAATGAGGAAATTCTGTATTTTTACATGTTCAGCGACCAAGGAAGTGCCTACAACGAATTTGGCTTTCCAGGAAGGGGAGGTACCCCCTCACATGTTGCCCCTCCCAAAAGCCAAATGTCCCAGGGCTATCAGATTTATTACAATATTTGTCTGGGCACAGACATTTAGACATCTACATGAAAGGTTTGGCCTTCTTCCATTTGCTTTTGGTCCTTGGGGAATGAAGATACACACCAGTGCCTCCAGCCCCATGGATAAGCAACCATGCCTCAGCCTCACTGCAGTGCAGGCTAAGACAGCCTTGGAGAGGCAAAACAGGATTAATTTTTGTGAAAAACAGATGAAATAGTGGAATATTCTGCGTTGGAAGGGACCTGCAAGGCTCACTGTAGTCCAAATGAGCTCTGTTTCCTCATGGCAGGGACAGAAAATGAGCCCAGGAATATTTTATTGCTGGGATAGATACAGACTCTAAGGCCAGTAGATAAGGCTCATAAAATGGTTTAATTTTGGAGGAATACATGTGGATTGGTTGTGAGGGGAGCCCAGAGGGCAGAGGATGGGGTCCATCAGCACCAATTGTTTTTGGGGTTATTTTATAACAATGGGGTCAACCCCTTCTGCACTGTGTACTCTGAATCTTGCACCACCGGTGATGGTTGCCATGGGATTCCCAGCTCCACAAAAATCCCTCTAAAAGCTGTCTTTCCCCTCTCCTCCCCAGGAACAGCACCGTTCTGAACTCCAAAGTCATCTCTGTGACTGTGAAGCCATTCCCTCGGTCTCTCCTCACCCCTCTGGAAATCGAATTCTCCCACCTGTACAATGTAAGTGGTTCCTGGGAACCTGCCTCATCCCAAGGCTGTGTTTGCACCTGCAGGGCAGGAATGTGTTGCTGCAAGTATGAGGTGGTTTTGATGGGCTCCTGACATCTTTTTGGTGGTGCAGGACCCTTCCCCCCCAAAAAAAATAAGATAAAACAATCTTCATTTCCAGAGCAGCAGGAGGGTGATGCTGCTGTCACAGGGAACATCACCATGCTTGTTCCCAGCTCACATCATTTCATTGTGGGCATCATCACACAGGAATAATTGTGCACTCATTAAAATAAGTTGATGTAACAATGGTGTTCCTTGAGGAGGGAAAGGTTGTTCCCATTAATTCTGGAATATTGATGTAGTCCTCAATGCTTTCCAAGACAGGCAAAAATTCCCTCCAGGTTCCTCTGCTCAACCCTAAGCAGATTTATGGGATGGACATTTACATACCCCAAGGTCCATCCTTGTAGAGGTCAGATGCCCTCCTGAGGCTCTACAACATGAATATTAAGATCTGTTGTGTCTTTGGACTCTGCTGGAGGGATTTTCCAAAGCTGTCTCAGACAGCTGGAGTCACAGGCAAAGCTCTTCCAGGGGGCTTTAAACACACCTGACCCCCTCCTGGAGGGCTGTGCTTTCGTCCCACGAAAGCAGAGGCTGTATTTGATCCACTTGCCAGAAGGGAGCAGCAAAAGGATTCTGTGTGAGAGGAGGGATAAGGAGGAATATCCGTGGGTTGAGTCAGGAGAGAGGCAGAGTCAAATCCCTCTGCAGTGCTCGTGATGCAGAACAAACCAAGGCAGGTTTTGCTCTGCCTTTTCAATCCCAGAATGGCAAAAACCATTCCAAGGGTTTGAGATCCATGACAGCTCCTCTGGTGTATCCCAGACACTCCATCCTCAGGGCAGTGGAAGGAGATTTACAGGCCCCACATTCTCCATTCCAGACACTCCACAAACAGCGTGACACTGATTTGTTCCTTTTTTCCCTTTCTTGTCTCCTGGCAGGGAACCACCAACCAGACCTGCATCCTGTGGGATGAAAATGATGGGTGAGTTCTGTGGGTTTCTCTTTACTCTCACAGGTCTGTTTGCTTTTTTTGGGTGAAATCATCACAATTTTAGCAGTGATGTGTCAGTTCTTGCTCTCTCTGTTCAGTATTTTCTTCGCCCTGGTGGGGAGTGTATCTTCCTTCACATGTGCACTGCTTCTCTCTGAGCTGTCCTTTAGTGCTGTTTTGGATTTTTCCACATAAAGGATGCATGAACTGGGACCCAGGACTGTGGAAGTTTTCATATTGAGCTCAGCACAGCTGTGCTTGGCTCCCTGCAGAGCTTGGCTCACCCCAAATCATGCACCATAAGGAAAGTAGTAAAAAAACAGTTGCAAATATGGCCTGTGGAGGTGAAGTTCAGGTGATATGAACTTTACATTGTGCTGCTGTGATATAGAAAAATTATTTTTGCCAGAATTCCAGCGATGACTGGTGCTGTTCAGGAGGGTTTGAGTGATGTGCTTATGGCCAGCAGGGAAAAAAAACCAATCCCAAATTACCCCAAAGAGTTGGGACCATAAATCCCATATGGGGAGCAGTTATCAATGAATATGCATCTTGAAAGGAAAAAAAAACAAAAAACCACACTCTGAAAGTGAGGTCTTAAATCCTGAGTGAACTTGACAAGGATACAAAGTGTTTGATTTAATGGAGGTTTTACTTCACTGACTTTTGCATCTCAGTTTGAGCAGCTACCTGGCTTCTCTTCTGCTTGCAATCAGTTCCTCTCCTTGAGATCTCAGACATTTGGCACATGCCCCTGCATTTATTATTATTATTTATTATTATTACCAGCAGCATCTGAAAAATGATTCCATTCTTGTCCTTTTATGCTCCATTAAGTAGCATATGCACACAGAGGCAGGCAACATATTTACACTCAGCTCAGCTCCCGTTGGTCTGGGATTAATTTGGCATCTCTGAGTGGATCCAAAGCAAAGCTGAAGAACCCAGAGGTTCTCCCTGCTTGTGGAATCACACCTGTGTTGTAGCCCAGGGCAGAACTGGTCCCTCTGGCTTCTAGTGATAATTGTTCCAGCATTAGAAGATGGTTGAGATGCAGGTGGACTTTTAAGAAATTAATAAAAGGGGTTTTCATAATATTCTCTGTGTACTAAAGAGTGTGTGGATCAGCACTGAGGGTTGGATTGGGGAGCAGATTCAGGAGCTGGCCTGATCTGCTAGATCTGTTGTTTCTCCATGCTAGAATGGAATTAAAGCACTTGTACAACAACCCAATTTTTGGCAAGTAAAGGCAGAAGCTGGAACCATTGCCCCTTTTGCTCTGCACTCCATCCTATTACTTTTGGCTTTCCAAAAGCAGAGAGAGGGTTGTGTCCAGGAACATGGAGATGTTTCCCTGCCATGCTCAGACCTGGATTTAATTAGCTGCAGTCTGAGCATGAAAAGAGCAAAATCCAGTTTGGGTGTGGCTGAGGGACAGGAATGCCATTCAGGAGGGGTACAGGAATCTGTCAGAGCTGGCACTGGGAAGTGCCTGATGGGACAGAGATGAAGGTTTGCCCAGTGCTGAGCATGGACTGAGAGGTTTGGATGGATTTTCTGAGCTGGAGGCAAAACAGTGCCCAGTTTAGCATCATCAGCTCTGCCTCATCCTAGAGAATGGTTTGGGTTGGAAGAGATCCTAAAGGTCATCTCATTCCAATCCCCTAGATCAGGTATTCCTGTCCTGGGAGCTCTGCTGCTCCACACTCTTCCTCCCAAGGCTCAGCAGCTTCCTGGGCTGCCTGTTGTCCCTCTGGGAGTGCAGGATGCTGGAACTCCTTTCAGCCTTCCATCCCTGCATCCTCGTGGCACCAAAGAATGGGAGCTAAGAGCTGAGCAGGAAATTTCTTGGCACCAAGGCCACGGTTCAGTTTTCAAGCATGGATTCCAACCCGCCAGCAGATTGGTTGTGCAAATGCTGCTGCTAAGCCTCCATTTCCCCCATGTTTTGGGATTTTAGGGGGTGTGTGTGCACGCCTGCAAGTGTTTGCAACCAACATTTACAATCTTGAGCAGCTGAAAAGCCCCAGATCCTGATGTCAGCAGATTTTTGCTCGGACAATGTTCCAAAATTTAGAGCTGATCCGGGGAACTCTGGCAAGGGGAGCTGCCAAGCTGTTTGTGCAATAATTTAGAAGCTGATTTGCACAACATTTTAAAGCTGATTTGGTACCTCTGCTGCCTCCCGGCAAAGTCTAATGAAAGGCAAATTATGCAAACCCTGTTCCCCAGTCCTGACTGCTCACCTCAAACTTGAACAGCACTCTGGAACCATCGAGGAGTTGGAATCACAATTTTGGGTAATTGTTTTTTGCTTGGAACAAGAACTTTTGCACACTGGACTTGTTGCCTGGTATGTGGTAGAGGTCCTGACTGGTGGCTCTGTGCCAGGAAACCATGTTGTTCAGCCACTCTTTTGTGATTCCCATCTTTGCTCCCATCTTCTCCTTCTTGCCTCCTCTCCCTGTGGCCTGGAGGTTTTCCCACTGATCAGCCTCAATGGGTGGATGTACAAATGGGTGAAACCAAGGATGTCCCATCCCTGGAAGTGTTCAGAATCAGATTGGATGGTGCTTTGAGTAACCTGGTCTAGGGGAAAGAGTCCCTGTCCATGGCAGAGAGGTTGGAATTAAATGTTCTTGAAGGTCCTTTCCAAGCTGAACCGTTCTGTGAAATCCCATTTCCCAGTTCTCACCAATTTAATGAATTTACAGCTTCATTTCCCATTTCCCTGTTCTCCCCCCTGCTGCATTCCCTGAAGCCCAAGCCAACGTGTTGATGGCAAATCCCCATTTGCTGTGCCTTGAATTATCATATTCACAGTGTGTTCTTTGGGGGTCCATGCTTCAATCCACCTAGTGGCCAGTGTCACCCACTCATTCCACTTCAGCTGTGAGACCACCCATCCTATTCCTTCCTAAATACTCCAGATAAGACTTATCACAAAGAGCAAAAACCCAGCGAGGGCCATTCTCTGTCAGAACACACTTGTCCCTTCCTTTACCTTATCAATTCCACTGAGCCAGTCCACCTTCCAGTAATCAAACCTTTAAGCCATACCTTAATATTTTTGCAGACATTTGGCTATTTAGAATTCAAGGAAGAAAAATTATAGAACACAGGAGACAATTATGAATCAGGTTGCTTTCTCAGAAGATGCTGAGACCCCTCAAGATTCCTCTTGTGCTGCTCTCCATGTTCCTGCTCCAAGGATGAGTCCCCACACTCACAGTCACCCACCTGAGGCTGCAGAATTTGGTGACCCAAATTCCACCTGATTCCAGTGACCCAGCCTCTGGATTTAACCCCTTGCCTCCTGTGACTGAACAGGTACAGAGGCTGGAAACCTGGAGCAATCCTCCCTTGAGAACTCCTGCCTGTTCCTGCAGACACCTGAGCTTCCAATCCCATCCAGAGCAAGCCAAAATCCTTTAAAGGCCACCTAAAATCCATGGGCCGTGAAGGGTTGGACTGTAAAATTGCAATTAGAATCAGACAATTATCTGGTTACCATGTGCTTCCTCTAAAGATGGAGCTGTCGAACAGAGCACTTGGAAATAAAAAAAAAGAGGAAGAACCTTTGAGTGTTCATTCATTTGCATTTAGATGGATATTTAAGCTTGTACTATTAACAATGGATTTTTGATTTATTAATCCCAGCCCCTTTGAGTGACTCTGAGATTCGTGGGTGGCACCTCTGCCTCTCTTTTCTCTTTCCCTTGCCCCCAACTCCTCATGGCATGAAATAAGAGGGGAGAAGATCAGGGACTAATTTCTGTTGTGTTGGGTGCTGCGAGTGTGATTAATGAGCTTAGCATGGGCTGGGTAAATTGAAAGTTGAAATCAGAGAATGATTTGGGATTCTCTGGCTCTCCTCCAAGGGTATTAATCTGGAGTAATTATTGGCTGCTTAGCCCTGATGAAGTGAAAACCCAGGCAGGATCTGGTCTCCTGCTCCCTCTTTCTCCTCCTGGGACAGGGGAGGAGTTGATAAATGCATCCATGGTTGTGTGTTCATGTTCTTGTGCTTCACCAGAGTTTCATTCCTCACCTGCCTTGCCCAGGGATTTCATTTGGCAATGGGAACAGGGAGACGTGCCAAGGTTACTGGTGGTGACAGCATCACTTCTTGTGTCTTTACAACTCCCTGACAGGACATTTTAATGAGGTTGGACTCAGTCCCTTCTCCCAGGTAGCAAGGGACAGGACGAGAGGAAAGGGCCTCAAGATGCCCCAGTGGAGGTTTAGATTGGATATTAGGAAAAAATTCTTCATTGGGAAAGTGGTTCACACTTTGAACAGGCTGCCCAGGGAGGTGGTGGAGTCACCACTCCTGGGAGTGTCCAAAAACTGTGTGGGTGTGGCACGTGGGGATGAGGTTTAGTGATGAACATGGCAATGGTGGCTCAAGAGTTGGGCTCCATAATCTTGTCCAGCCTTAACAATTCCATTATTCTGTGGCTGCAGAGGAAGGTGTGGGGCTATTTATGGTTGCAAGGCAGTCCTGCTGCCCCATGGGGGCTGATGAATCTGAGTTCAGGCCATCAAAGCTGTGTTTGGGTGTTCTTTGAGCATGGGATCAAGTAAATGAGGAGAACTGGTGTGAGATGGAAAGGGACAGTCACAAACCACAAAGTGGGGGATGTCTGACAGGGACATAGAGTGATGGGACAAGGGGAAATGGCTTTAAAGTGAAATAAAGTAGATTAGATATTAGGATGAAATTATTTAGTGTGAGGGTGGTGTTGGCACCCTGGAAACTGGAATGCCCAGGAAAGTCCCATCCGTGAAAGTGTCCAAGGCCAGGCTGGACAGGGCTTGGAGCAACCTGGTCTAGTGAGACAAGTCCCTGCCCATGTCAGGGACTCGGAATGATAAGATATTTAAAGTTCCTTCCATCCCAAAATCCTGTGAAGGGTCTGGAGAGGCAGCCTGGGATCAGGCTGCAACAGGTGAGCTCTACTCATCCCCTCCTTGGTGACAGCAGGGTCCAAACCAGCTTGTGTTTGCAGGAGACAAAATCAGGCCATGCAGGTGTGAAATCCAACCCCAGCCACACAAAGAGTGGGATCCAGCATTGCCAGGGGAACCCTCATCCCTCAGGGAACACCTGGCTCCACCGAGCAGCTCCTCTGTCTCATTTTAATAACTAAGCATTATAATAACCAGGCATTACAATAACTGATCTTAAGAGGCCTTTCCAAACCTTCCAAAATATTTGCATAAAAGCTTTTCTGCTCTTGGAAGAGAAAGCACCTCGGGAATCTGTGGTTTTAATTCAAGGACACCCTCAGCTTCCCTTGGGAAAGATTGTTCCAGTAATTAAAGCCTTTCACCTACCTGATTTAGGAAATGCAAACCTCACTGTTTAGGAAGGTGACTGTGTGAGCAAGGTTAGGCTTGGAGAACAGAACAAACACTGCCTCAGCTCTGGGGTGAGGTGAAATCACCTGGAAACTCGTGGTGTCCTAAAATACAGCTCCAGAGGCTGAGGACAGCCCTGCTTGTGAGATTTTTTTCAGACAGGAGCTGCTTGAGGGGTATGGTGTGGCTTGGTCCTGGAGGTGCCAGAGCCACAAATCACTAGGAGAGTTTTGAAGTGTCAAAGCAATTTTCTTTCAGGGTGTTTTTGTTTGTTTGCTTTGTCTGGAACAACTCAGAGAAGCCCCCAAAATATCCTAGAAGGAGGAATTTTTTGTATAATTTTTTTCATAGGATAATTGTATCCTTTAGTGTTTCTGGCCTGGATACCCCATGAATCTTGAAGTGCAGTTGCTTTGCTTGAAATTCCCAATTTTTTTGGGTGGGATATCCAGTGTCTAATCTGCAGAATCCCAAGATGTCTGAATTGCTGACTGCACATCCTACAGGATAAAAGGAAAGCTCTTGCAAGGCAGCACAAGAAGTGGGACATGGTGTGAGTTCCATGGGCTCCACACCACTTGTTGAAAGAGAAAGGCATTCAGTTTTCTTTCCTTTTTGATGCTTTTTGGGGCTTTTTGTGATTCCAGCCTTGCTGATCTGATTCCCTTTGGAATTTACAGCTCCTTTGGTTCCTCTACTCCCCACCACCAGAAACGTGTCACGCAGGAATTGTCTTATCTCTAACATCCCACAGAAATCATGTTGCTCATCACATCAGTTAATCCATCTCCCAGCCCCTGTCTTTGGAAGAAAAGCTTTCCAAAGTCGAGAAGCAGCTTCTCTTTCCCCCTGTCTGTCACCCAGAGCATCAATGACCCTGCTGGAGCTGTAGATGAGGCAGTCACAGCCTGTCTGTGCTGACAGGGATGAATGATTCCCTCACACAAAGACACTTCATGGAGTCACAGAATGGTTTGGGTTGGAAGGACCTCAGAGATCCTCAAGTTCCACCTCCCTGCCATGGGCTGGGACACCTCCCACTATCTCAGGTTGCTCCAAGCCCCATCTAACCTGGACTATTCCAGGGATGCGGCAGTCACAGCTTCTCTGGCAAGGTGTGCCAGGATCTCACCACCCTCACAGGGAAGAATTCTGCCTAATATCCCACTTAAATCCACCCTTTTTCAGCTTAAAGCCATTCCTACTTGTCCTGGCTCTCCATCCCTTGTCCAAAGTCCCTCTGCAGCTCTCTTGGAGCTTCTTGAGGCACCAGAAGGGGCTCTAGGGTGTCCTTGACACTTTATTTTTTCCACACTGAACACCCCCAGCTCTCCCAGCTCCATCCCTGATCCTTTTTTTTTGGTCTCCTCTGGAATCTCTCCAGCATTTCCATGTCCTTCTGATGTTGGAGGCCTCAGAGTTGGACACAGTCCAGGAAGGGTCTCACAGGAGCAGAGCAGAGGTCACCTCCCTTAACCTAGTGGTCTGTTAAAACCCTAAAACCCTGTGAGAAATCAGTGCACTGCTCTCCCCTTTGGATCTATTAAGGACCTATTACATATTAATTATATACAAATTATATTAACATATATATTTTTACAGCAATAATCCAGCTATGAAGAAACAACACTGCCCTTCATGTGACCCCAAACATGTTCTGGTGTTTGCCAGTCCCCCTGTTCCAGCTCCATTGCCCTTAATCAGTTCAATTCCCCACATCTTCAGCTGCAATTCCTGCCTTTCCCAGCTGCTCCTGTGGATGTGTTGAGGGGATGTCAGAGAGGGAAGAAAGCCTCGTGCTGGCTACACAGGGGAAGCAGGGAGGTTAATCTGAATATTCCCATTAGTTCCCCTGTGTTAAACCCAGTTAGAAGGATCCCTTAATTCAGCCTGTCTGACTGCACTCGCAGTGTGCAACCAGGCAGATGGAATTAAGGTCCCAGGAGGCTTTTTCTAGCCCTCGGTGAGAGCAGACAAAACAGGGCAATGCAGTGAAAGCCAGTCACACCTCCAGAGCCTGAGGATTTATCCCTGGGCTCTGGGGCTGCTGGGAGCACAAAGAAGGGCAGATTTCAGGGGGCTGTTTTGCCAGACACCTCCTTTGTTACAAGGACACCTTTTCCTGATTTTGATTTGTTAATCCCAGCCCCTCTGAGTGACTCTGAGGTTCGTGGGTGGCCTGTCTTTTCTATTTCCCTTGATCCCAACTCCTGATGGCATGAAATAAGAGGGGAGAAGATCAGGGACTAATTGGTGTCTTGTGATGGTGTTCACAGGGGTTTTATGTTGAAGGAAGAGACG
>JAHXMQ010000807.1:142488123-142498909 GCA_020466415.1 Ammodramus savannarum pratensis | reverse complement strand
GAAGGAATTGTTTTGTCTTCCTAGTCTATGAAGAGAGCTCACCATCCCCTAATATGAAGCTCAGACCTACAGACTAGAGGAGTACAGAATCTGAAAAATATAAAAGATAAAACCTGAGGCATCACAGACAGCAAAATGGGTGAGAAGCACATCAGTCCCCTCATTTTTGGGTGGTGGATCCAATCTACCACCAGCCAGCCAAGGAGACAGAAATGGAAAGAGTCATAATTGCACTGAATGGAAAGGGTCATAATTGCACTGATGAGTGATGGGCTGTCCCCAGAACCAGAACTGTGTCATTTTCAGGTGGGGAAGGAGAAACCCAAGGAATGATTTCTCCTCTGTCACCCAGGAGGAGCAGAGCAGAGCCACAACTCAGCTCTCCTGCCCTCTCTCACAGCTCTGCTGGTGGCTCTGAATAAAAGTTAACTGTGGCCTGTATTGGGAGAGAAGGAGCCCAGATGAGCTGGGATCCAAGAGAGAGCTATTCCTTTCTAGCTGTGGTTATTATTTATTTAATGGTGCATAGAACTCAAATGTCAAATCTTAAGGAAGAAATCTTCAAGCCTCAGCGAGGCTCCTGACAGCTTCAAGGGCACTGCACAGGATTATCCCAGGGATTATCAATATGCATGTGATTTTTTTCACCCATAATCCTAGGCTGAGGCCTAGGCAAAGGGCTGTTGCAGTTTTTTTGGTGTCAGCTGGAATTTCTTTACCTTTAATCTTCCATGCCAGCCCAAACTGAAGCTGAAGTAATGTATCACTGCTGCTGGGAATTGTGTTCAGACAGATCTTTTCCAGTCCTGGTATCCCATGAATTGGTCAAAACAGTGCTGGAGAGTTTAGTGAAATTTAATATATGTTCCAAGGGACTGTTTGGTTACTGGTAGTTATGAGGAAGGCAGAACTCTGCGATGCAAATCCCTAAAATCCAAGAAAAATGTGTCTCCAGAGCTGCTGCAGGTGGAACACAAGGAGGGAGCTCCCTATGTCCAATATTACTGCAGGACCTGTGTCATGGCTGGGAAAGTCATCTTTTAGCTACAAAGATACCTGGAGGGAAGGGATTTTTGATGCCTAAGGTGTAATTTAGGTATGCCCCAGACATGGAGATCCAGTGTGAATGCAGGAATGGGGAAAGCACACACATGGCTGTGGCTGTGTTGCAGCCCAAGGATTTTTTCAGTCATTAAAGTTGCACTGATGAGTCCCAGGAGAGAATCTGCTGCTCATCCCCAAGAGAAACAACTCAGGGTGAGGGGGGGGATTGAAAATGTTTTGCATGAGACACATGGAGCAGGGCAGGGGAAGAATCCCAGAATTGGCATTGGAATAGAATAAAAATAGAAATAGAAATAGAAATAGAAATAGAAATAGAAATAGAAATAGAATAGAATAGAATAGAATAGAATAGAATAGAATAGAATAGAATAGAATAGAATTTTCAGTTAAAAGGGACTTAAAACAATCATCAACTCCAACTGCCCAACCAAGCTGGGATAGTTCAGGTCTATCCAAAAGTTATTAGGAGGGTTTTCCAAATCCCTCTCAAACACTGGCAGGTTTGAGACATTTATCACCTCTCTGGGAAGCCTGTTCCAGTGTTTGACAACCCTCTGTGTAAAGAGATGCTTCCTAAAATTCTGTTTGAAGTGATAGTGAGGTGCATCCCACCACGGTGTTCCCAGGAATATCCTGTTTGTGGGACAAAAATGTTTTGATTTTATTTTCCAGGTAGCTATAAAAAGAACTCCCCTCTCCACCCCCGCTTCTGGAGGGCTGCTGTGTTTGTCTCCACTCAGGCATCAGCATCTCCCAAGTGTTGTTAGAAACGGTATCACAGCACCAGGCATTTCCCGGCTTCCCTGCTCATTTCTGCCCAACTCTCTCAGTTTACAAGTGCAAAAGATGCTTTTGCTAATTGCCAGCTCTGCCAGCTCCTCCTGGGATCTGGGAGGCAGCTGAGGTTGTCCTGCCTGCTCTGTCTCCAGCAAAGAGCTGCTGCTGCAGTCTGTGAGCCAGGACTTACATGACTCCTATTACTGTCATGCCCCAGCATTTCGCAGCTTTCAGCGTGCTGTTATTGCAACTGGAGCTGAAAAAAAACCCCAAACAACTCCTTTTCTAGGTCACTTACAGCTCTGTCTTTTCTTTTACATTTGCCTTTACCCAGATTAGTGTTTTTGGAGGGTTTAGCAGTGTTGGTCCAATGACAAGTGTCACTTTGCTTTGGAGGCTTGCAGGGGTGAGACGGCTTCAAAACGCAGCAGAACTGACAGGAACTCTCAGAACATTTTCTGCTGCTCTGAAGCAGGAGCGACACGGGGACCTGCTCTCAGCTCCCCTGAACAAGGAGCATTTATTTTTGTCCTCCTGGCCTCCCTCCTTCCCCAGAAAAGCTTTCAGAAGAGGTGGCCTGGGAGCCCCCAGCTTGTGAGCGGCGCTCCTTCACTCTGACACCTCCTGTCATCTCAGGAAAGAAAGGAAGATCAAACAGGAGGATGGAGTGGGAGCTGTCACATCCACTGTACTTTTCCTGCTCAGTTCTGTTACCCTTGGGCAGGTGAAGGCTGGGACCAGCAGCTTCATCCCTTTGGTGCTAACCTACCTGTCTGCTCTCTGCTCACTCTGCGTGGACGACCTTGATTCACGAGCCAGCAGTGCTGGCAGGGACATTTCAGAGGGGATGGGGAGAAAACAGTCAGATTTACACCTTAGCACTGTGGTTTCCACTTTTTTTTCATTTCAGGACTCCTGAGTGTCAAACTAAATGTTCTGATCAACTTTCTCGACACACTCAGATCCCCCTTGATTTCCAGACTCTGTTTCTCTCCCCAATTTGTTCTGCTTCCTTGGTGGCTCCAGAAAGTTTCTTCTCTGTAAAATCTTCACTGTTTATTCCTTTATTCCTTATTCTGATGTTTATCTGCTTCCTTCCCCTGGACATTCCCCTCTGCCCACCTTCCTGGCTGGGCTGGAAGGAGCTGCAGCAGCAGGAATCTCCCTTTTCCCACCCTCTGCAATCTGATTCCCTCCTTTGGAGATCCCTGGCTCCAGGTGCCAGCTTGGATTTCAGAGAAAGCACCCTGGCAATGAGCACTCCTGGGCCAGAGGATAAAAGTTTCCTGCTGGGATTTCATCTGCATTTCATCTGTGATGGTGATACTGCCTGCATGCATCCCCGTGCTCCTGCCTCCCCTGGGCCCTGGCAAAGAGAGTGCCAGGAGGGTTGAGTGCATTCAGCTGTTATTGGCTTCATCCATGAGAGATCAGTGAGGCTCAGGGGGATTTCTGAATTTCCCAGCTTGGGAGCTACAGACCCAGCCCTGATCCCTGCACCACAAGCCTTTGAGCAGCAGGAGCTGGTTCTCCCTGTGAAAGGATGCTCCTGTGTGGAAGCAGAGTGCAGGGAATCTGTTCAGGTCTGCAGGAGGTGCCGAGGAAGGGCTGAAATGATCGCCCTGCCAAGGGAGGAGGCAGAGATAGATGTGCTTGGCACTGGTTTATGTGCATTTTAGTGCTGGGCAGGTTGTGGGGGGAGAGAATAAAGGACATTTCACCCCTAGGACTGTGCCTGCTGCTGCACCATCAGCAATTCCTGCAAGAAAGGCCACTCCTGGTGCTGCAAAGCCCAGACAGAACAGCAGAGACATTTTTCAGTAAAAATTGCTTTAGCCAGCACACTCATCATTGGTGCTGCCCTATAATTGGCAAGTATTTAATTAGCTGAGGAATATTCCACATCTCCTCACTAAGTGGGAAGTCAGAAACTCCCTTTGGGATGAATGCTCTCCCAAACCTGTCACTGCACCTCAGCTGAACCTCAGCACATAAAGCACAGCAGACAGTTGAGTGTGAGCTTGCACAGATGCTGCAACATCTGTCCAATTTGGGAAAGGTGGGTGGCTGAAGGTAGGGGTCACTGAAATTGGGAATGGAGTGGAGTGGAGTGGAATAGAATAGAATAGAATAGAATAGAATAGAATAGAATAGAATAGAACAGAAGCCAAGTCCACTGCCTGTTTTTTTGGGGGAACTCTCTGTCCTTTTTGATTCCAGATGTACAGAGATACAGCAGGATGGGGATGAGAGAGGAGAAAGCCTAATGAAGAAATATTGCTGGGAGTAGAGAGGCTTCCACCAGCTTATATTTCTGCAAGCCATTTTTCCTTAGCAGAAAGTGGCTTTAAAAGGTTTTGATGGCAATCCCTCTTTGCATGAGCTCCAGAGGGGCCAGCAGAGTGGGTACCAGCGTGGCTTTGGTTAAACACATTTGCAGTAGCAAAGCTAGGAAAGGACTCCCCCTCCTCCCCCGTGACCTGCTTTCCTGAGAAAAGCACAAGCAGAGCCGTGTGGCTCTGCTCAGCACCTGCTCCTTATTCCTTGCAAAATTGCTGGTGTGCTGTGACTCCATGCCTTTCCTCCCAGACATCCATGGCACAAAAGCAGGAATTAGAGCAGACCCAGTCACGTAGTCTACTTAAAACCACTGGGATTGTGTGGCAGGAGAAACCTTCCTGCAGGAAAACCTCCGCCAGCTTTGCAGGTCTGGAGCTTGATTTGTGTTTGCAGCTCCTGCCCATGCGGGCTGGAGAAGGGAAGCTTGCTCTGCTGTTTTCCAGCTTCACAACAATCCTCTGCTTTGCTGAATCCCTGCATCCCTGAATCCCTGCATTCCTGCATCCCTGAATCCCTGCATCCCTGAATCCCTGCTTTCCTGCATCCCTGCATCCCTGAATACTTGCATCCCTGTATCCCTGCATCCTCACAGCTGTGACAAGGTACCGTTCCCAGCAGCCTGAATCCAGCTGCCTCACTGTGTTCCCGCTCCTCCCGAGGGATCTCACCCTCTTCCCTCTGATCCACCCAGGCCCTGCCCACCAGGGAAATGTTTACATCGACCCCCCTGGTGAGACAACATCAGATCAGCCCCCAGGAGGGCTGGGACGGCGTGTTCAAGGAGAGGGGGCAGCGCGATCTTAAACATCGGCATTTATTTATTTATTAGCGTTTATTTAGCCATGGCTGCGCCAGCCCCCTCACTGCATTAGCATCATCTTGATTTCCCACAGGTTTTCTCCCCTTGTACAAGTGCAAATCCAAAGCAAAACCTCTGGATTCCTTTCTACACCCAGGAATCACACCGTTCCCATCAGAGTGGGTTTTTGCCGTTTGCTTTGCATTTTATTTGTCCCCTCCTTCCCAAAACTTGTAATGAAGCAGCATTTCATGTGACAGGACATTTATGGCTGCTCCAGGCACAGCATAGCAATGAGGAGGTGGTGCAGCATCCCTGATCCAGGATCCAAATGACCTTCAGGAGCAGGCAGATGTTGCTTTCCAAAATTCGAGCTGGGAACGAGGGAGGCATTCCACGCGTTCAAGGAGCTGCCAGCTCAGCTTCACTTGGCTGCTCTGCTCCCATGAAATGCTCATTTCGTGGAGTGCAGAGGAAAAGGAGGCCAAAGGGAAAGGAAGGACCAAAGGAAAGCCGTGGCAGGGAAAAAAGCACAGCAAGCTGAGCTCACACTGAGTAAACCTTGTCATCTTCAGAGCAGCATCCCCGTGTCCGTGTGTGGGTGTGTACCTGTGTTGTCCTACCCTCACCTGGCTCAGAGCTCTCTGATGTCTTGCTGGAGGCTTGAAGTGCATGTTGAGTTTGATTTTGATGTTTCCCTGAGGTTCTGCTCATGGGAATCCTGCCAGGAACAGCGAGGCTCAAGGCTGTGTTTGTGCCAGGAGAAGAGTTGCACCATAAGGGACAGGTTCACACAGCCAGGTCATGGCTGCCCCCTCCCTGGAAGTGTCCAAGGTCAGGTTGGATGCAGTTTTGAGCAACCTGTTAATTTGGTCATTGTTCATTATAATGAGCTTGAAATGCCTCTTCCAACCCAAACTATTCCATGCTTCTTTTGTGGGTGCTTTTTAGTCTGTATCACCCAGGAAAATCTCATCATTTGAAAAAAGCACCTCAGGGTTTTAAAAACTGAACCTCACAACCTCATCCAGTTCTTCCACCCCCTTCACTCTCCCAGGAACAGGGTCTTAGATGCTCCAGTGGAAAATGTGAGTTGCTGGTGCTAAAAGGAGGTGGCAATGCATGAGAGACCTTTCTCCAGGCGATCCCAGAACGGGAATGTGCAGCAGTGCAAAAACCTGATGTGCTGTGATGGGACGAGGATCCTCTGCTCCCAGGGCTGGAGCCCAGGGCTGAACCTGCTCCACCTGCCCCACTTTGATGGAGATGTTGGCTGAGCTGTCTCTTTCTTTGGGCTGTGAAGGAGCAGGTGTGAAAGGTGCACTCCCACGTGGAGCTCACCCACCATTCCTTTGGAGCTGGCTGGCAGGAGATAAATTAGGAAATGCTCAGTGAGCAGACAGCCCCAAAAGGCTCAGCAGCTCCCCTGGATTCAGAGTGACTTGAAAATACCCCCAGAATTTATCTGTACAGTGCCAAACTCTTTCTAACGACTGCTTGCATCTTCTCTCCTTCACTTCAGTGCAGAACTTTCAGTTTTTAAGGGTGATTGCCTTCCCTTCATTTCTAATTGGATGGTGTGAAACCATCCAGAGTTCTTAGGTCCAGATATCTCTGTTACTGTGATCCAGCTGCATCTGTGAAAACTTTATTCTTAGGAGATTTGTGTTGGTTTTGTGAAATGCATTGAAGCAATTTGTACCTTTAAAGGGCCACATTTTCATTTTGGTTACGGTTAATCTTTAATCCACCATCTTCATCTTTGCCTGCAGCACCTTAATTTTGCTTCTTGATTTAATTTCTTTTACCGTCTGCTACCTCCTCCCTTTCCCAGCCCCTCTGTCATCCGCCTGATTTATTTTTCTTTGTCTCTTTATCCTCTAGCCCTGTGCTCAGCCATTAAAATGTTCTGATTTAGGTTTCTGAGAAGCAGCATCCCCTGGAGCTGGGGTTTTGGTAGCAGGAGAGCCATCCTTCTTCCCAACCTGGCCCTGGGGCCTCCTGTGCTCTCGGAGACAGGGCTGGGATGTTGGCAGCACTGTTTGTTTGCTCTTTTGGGAAGTGCTGTTTCGTGGTAGACAGGAGGCAATCTGCCTGTCTCCATCCCTGGCTTTGCCATGGAAAGCTGGGAAGAGCATCAAGATGGATATTTCAGAGAGGGGGAAGCTGAAAAACAGAGGGCACAAGGGACAGGAGAACTGGACCAGAGCTGGGACTTGCAGGCTCTCTGCTCAGAGCTAGCAACAAACTTTCACCTCCCTCTCCTTTCAGCCCCATGCACCAGAGATTTTGGGTTCAAAATCCCCACGTGGACAATTCCAAAATCCCCAAACCATTGCCAGGGTTTGGTGTGAGCACCCATGGGGTGATGGTTGGGGTCATGTCAATCCTTCTGCTCCCCTGAGCTCTGGCTGAGAGCTGGTTTGGGGGCTCTGAGGGATTTTAGGCTCAGGTGGAGCCATCCATAGAGTTGGAAGTGCTGAGCAGCAGACAGGACATGTGAGAACAGAGGATGTGAGTGAGACATCTCCTCCCAGGTGTTTGTATTGCTCTCCCAGCCTTCAATCCAAGTGCATTTGTACATCCGTGAGCAGCCAAAGGGAGCATTTCCAGCTCGTTCACTGCTGGCTGCAATGTCCTACATTTCTATTGGCACCTGCTATGCTCAGCACAATCATTCCCTACCTTGTTTTCCCATTCTTCCCATCTTTCCCACGAGGCTTGAGCATGGGACCACGATATCCAGGTGCGGGAGATGGTGGGTCCTGCTAATGCACTCAGTTCCTTGGAGGATTTTCCCTGGAATATTATCGGTTCATGTGACAAAGCTGCTGCTCATCCCCTGGGTGCATTGATTGCTGTTTTCTGTGAAAACAGGAAAATTTCCCAGTTTCTCAGGAGTGATTACAAGATGACTGGCTGTTATTCAGGGCAGAGAAAGAGGATTGCCTGGACCAGCTACAGGTTAATTCCTGATGTGGAGCCGCATCCTTTTCTAAAGAGAAAAGCAGAGTCCCATCTTTTGGGCCATGATCCAGTTTGATCCTTCCTAGCTGGAGAGGGAATAACTGCAAAACCATCCCCAGGCCTCTGGCATCTTGTGGTAATTGGGAAATTATAGCAGGAAAGCTGACAGGGAAGCTGAGGGAGAGAGCAGAACATCTTTGTGTCCAGCTGCAACATGCACACAACACCTTTGCTCAAACAGGCAGATTCAGGAGGATCCTGCAGGGCGGTACAGCAAGGGGACAACAGCCCAGCCCTGCCTCCTGTTCTTGCCATGCAGGACCTGCCAAAACATTTCCATGCAAGCTCAAGGACACCAGAGGAGCTGCCCCTGGAGAGAAGCATCCTGCAAGGCCTGGATAAGCAGCTGTGAATGTCACACAGGGGTGGGAGGGAGGCAGATCCATCACTCGCTGCTCTCACCTTGTCCTCTGCTGGAAGGCAGCCCTGTATGGTAATGAGAGCAGCCGTCCTCCTGCTCATCTTTCCATCCCCCTTTTGTCCCACTGATACACTTCCCTCCACTTGGAAAAGTCAGCTTCAGAAGGTCCCAACCTCTGCTTACAATATTTTCACAGTAGCTCCTGGTTTTGTCTTTTTCCCAAGGTGATCTTGAAACCCAACGAGTTCATGCAAGACAGGGAATTGGTTGAATCACCAACACTGAGGAGAATTAAAAGATGCGTAGATGTGGCACACAGTTTAGTGATAGGTTTTTGTAGTTCTGTGTTATCAGTGTGACTCAAACATTTTTTTTAACCCATCTATTTGATGATTCTCTTTTTTTTATTGTTCTGATACTCTGGTAGCAGAAAAGATCAAATGAGGCAGCTTTACCCCAAAATATATCTTATTTATAAAATTTATTTAGAATGTTGCACAGTTTTTTATTTTATTTATAAATCTTATTTGCAATCTTACTCACAGCTCCTAATCTAGGAGTTATAGCTTAGATTTCTTACACTGAAGGGATTCCAGAAATACTGTAAAGGTGTTTTTGGCTCTGGATGACAATAAGAAATTTAAGTGCAGAGGATAAAGACTTGGATGAATAAATTGTTGATCTGTTGTGGAAACAAACTGAAAGGAAATTGTAGTGATGTGGGTGTCAGACATTTCTCCCAGGTAACAAATGACAGGACGAGAGGAAACAGCCTCAAGTTTTACCAGTGGAGATTTTGGATATTTGGAAAAATTTCTTCATGGAAAGGGTGGTCAAGCATTGGAAAAGGCTGCCCAGGGAAGTGGTGGAGACACCATCCATGGGAGAGATAAAAAAATGTGTGGATGTGGCACCTGAGGACATGCTTTAGTAGTGTACATGGTGCTGACTGTTGGTTGGATTTGATAATTTTAAGGGTCTTTTCCAACCTTAACAATTCCATGATTTGATGATTCCATGAAAGCAGTTCGAGGTTATCTTCTGCAGCCACCACAATGAGCTGACCTGATGTTGGCACAGTTTGCAGTGTGGCTAAATATGAGAATTATTTTCCTTTTTTCTTCTTAAAGCCATGAAGCCAAGGGATTATAGGGAGCAGTCGGCGTTTCTGTTTCTGTTTCACAGGGTTCTGTAGAGGAGTGGGAAAATGTCATCCTTTTAAAAGAAAAAAAATTACACAGGACAAAAAGACTTCAAATATGCCTTACAGGAAAAAAAAAAAAAAATCAAAACCTAAAAACAAACAAACAAAAAAAAAAAACACCTCAAAACCAAACCAAACAAACAAACAAACAAAACCTCCCTCACGATACTTCAAGTTCTGATCCTAACTAGGTGCTGTGGGAGCCACCAGATTTGTAATAATTAAACAACCACTAGAACTGATGTAATTCAATCACAGAATGGTTTGGGTTGGAAGGGTTCTTAAAGATCACCCAGTTCCAATCCATGCCATGGGACAGAACCTTCCATTATCTCAGGCTGCTCCAAACCCCATCCAGCCTCGCCTTGGACAATTATAGGGATGGGTCAGGAAGGAATGTTCCCCCAAATTTTGTGATCAGGGGCTTTAGAGCTGGTTTGGAACATTGTGACACCTCACAGGCATTTCCACATTAATTTCTGATTTAGAGACACAAGGCTGAGTGCTTTTGGTTTCTCCATTCCTCCTCTGCCTGGGCCATGGTGTCACTGTTTCTGTACGAAAATTCTGACCCATTTTCAGGATTGTTTAGTGGAATATTGGGTGGGACAGAGGAGCCCTTCTGGGGGCTCATCCCAATGAAATATCTGTCCTGTGGGAAAGAACTTTGGCAGGGGAGCACAAGGAAATTGGTTGTGGGCTCAGTGGGAAATTTCTCCCCCATCTCAACATTCCATAAAAGCATGGTTTAAGTTGTGAGGGACCTTGAAGATCACCCAGTTCCAACCCCCTACCATGGGCAGGGACACCTTCCACCAAGCCAAGCTGCTCCAATCCCCACCCAACACAACCCCGACTGAAGCAGCTGTTTGGAGACCAAGCCATGGCACAAATTTCTCCTTCAAGAGATGATTCCTGCATTTCAGGCCTTCTTCTGGAGCACTGGGGCAGGGCTGTAAAGAGGGAAAATGCTCATTAATTCTCCACCACAATCTCTGGATTTGAAAGGCAGGATGCCTTTCAAAGCCCAGGAGGATGATGATGGTGGGAAGTGCTGAGCTCCCTCTCTGGTGGGATGGCCTGGCCTTGTGATGAGAATCATTAGAGCTCAACATCAGCTGCACTTGTGGTGCCTGAAAAGATTATCTGCAGATAATCTTCGGGGTATTTAGCCAGCCATATGCTTTATTTCAATGGTAATATCTATTTCTTT
>JAHXMQ010000807.1:142456791-142478242 GCA_020466415.1 Ammodramus savannarum pratensis | reverse complement strand
GTTTCCTTGTCCTGCCACCATAAACCAAGCAGGCAGGGGAGCAGCTGCTGGGCTGGTGCTCTCCAGGAGAATTCCCAGCCTTCTTGAGGTGCACAGGGTGATCTCAGGTGGGATTTGTCACCTGTGTCCTGCCAGTAGCAGGGCTTCACCCTTCACCCCAAGCTCCAGCAGCTTTAGGGTCTGGCTCCAGAGGTTGTGACTGATGAGTGAGCCTTGCCCTGCATGGGAAGGACTCCAAAATATCCTGATAAAGTTTTGGGAGGTTGCATGGCTGGGGAAAATAAATTGGGATTTCTGCTGCAGGGAGGCTTCTAAGGCAAAGACTGGAATGAGGTGAGCCCAGATGTGCAGCTGAGCTGCTGGGGAAGGTCCTCTGCTGATCAATCTTCTGGAATTGGGCAGAGGATCAGGCAGTGTGGGAAAAGCAAAGGGAATCTTTGCCTTGGCTAAAGCAGAAGTTTCTCTTATGTAGCTTTTATTTTCACACACTGCTTGATATTATTTAATTAAGCAGCCTGGGGAAAAAATGGTTAATTTGATGTGGCCAGATGCTGCTGCTCCCTCAGCTCCAGGTGTTTCAGTGTTATCTGGATAACACAGGGTGGATGTCAGCCCTTCATTGTCCCTGCAAGTATTTTTGCATTTGAGAGTGGGCTTGGCTGCAGGAGGATACAGCTCCTTCCCCCAGGCATGTTTTATTATATCTGCAACTAAACTCACAGCTGCTCCTTTGGGGTTTAGGCCTAAAATTGCTTCTTTTGCCCTCTTTCCAACTCCTCTGGCTGCTGCTTGGGTTCTGTTTTCCCAGCTCATTTTTTTCCCAGCCTTGAGTCCACTCATTTTTCCCAGGATGAGTCCTTTGGCTGTGCTGGGGGGAGAACTGGGGCTTGGATATCTCCTGAATCCCCCAACTGAGCCAATCCAAGGGTTTGATGATGATGATGGGGAGCATCACCCTGGCTGAACCAGCTGGGATCCATCTCCTGCCTGTGAGCCTGCATGTCTGTGCTCATCCAGCTCCTCATTCCCTCGCTTTCCTCCCCAAATCTCATTTTGAACAAGCCCACGTTGCCTCCCGTCCCCAGAGGTGGCATCTCGTCATCGTTGGTGTCTGCGGTGGTGACATTTATGGTGCAGTTTTTCATGTGCCTTTGGAGCTCTCAGGACAAGAAGCTCCGTCCGCCTGTGTCATTAATATTATTTATTGCTATAAATCTCCCTTCTGGAGCCTTTGGCCCTGGCAGCTTGAAATATTTGTAACCCTGCTATGGGCACAGCTCCTTTGCAGTGAAAAAAGGCTTTTGGGACGAGTGCTGCTGCTGATTTGGGACTGGCCAAGGACGGTTTGCCTGGGCTGGGACCTGGGAGTTGCTGGTGTAGTGGGGAAAGGAAGCAGTTTTCCTTGATTTCAGTGGAGCTGGAGGCTGAAAGTGCTGTGTTTTGAGTCAATTTGGGAGACAGACATCCCTAAACCGTGATGGATCCAGCTCAAAAGCTGGAGTTCAGATTTGTGTTTGATTTCCCCTGCTGCTTCCACTTGACAGAGGCAGCCTCATGCCCTGCTTTGGCACAACTGCTGTTTGACCATCGTGAAAGATTAAAACCTCTTAAATTAAGGAACACAGACAAGCATTTTGGGACTGTCTTTTTGTTTTAGCTTTATACCCTGGCTGTCTTGGAAGGGCAATGCCTGTGGTGCTACACCTGCACAGTAGCAGTGCTAAGAGAGAATGAGGGCAAAAGGAAATCACAGAGCTGCATGTGAGGCATGTGGTGGTTGTTTTTTCAATATATCTTGGCAATGTTTGGAGGTGGGGAGGAAGCAGAGCAGGAGCCTGAGGATGAGCAGCAAAGCCTTTTACTCTTTGGTTGTCTCATCTGAGTTTGATTCATGTTGTCTTTGCTGCCTTCCACCTTGTGCTTGGCCTTTGTAAAGTCAATCAAGCTTTAAAACTTGGTTAAGCACAGCTTGGATGGGGTTTTGGGAAAGCTGGTCTGGTGGAAGGTGTCTGTGTCCAGCCAGAGGGTTGGAATTGGATGATCTTTAAAGTCCCTTCCAACCCAAACTGATGCTTCTGTGATTTGTGCAGCCCTTAGGGCTGGAGTAAAACTTGACAAATATATCTCTGTTGTCTCTCCCCCTCCAAACTGATCCTGTCTGCAGAAAACTGATCAGAGAGAGGCATCTGAGCTCTCCTCTCATTCCTAGGCTTGATGAAGTTTTGGAGCTGGTGGCAGGAGCTTGTAGGGGTGCTGATTTTATTTTGCCTGCACTGAATTTTTGGGACATGTCACCTCTGTGTTGGTGTTTTCTGACAGGCAAAACCAGCTGCTGTTGAGTTTTTTGGGTTTTTTTGTAACAGATCTGGCCCTGAGTGAGTGCTGGCCAGACAGTGAGCTGACCTGTGAGATGGGAGGAAAGAGCCTCAAGTTGTGCCAGTGAGACAAATCTAAAAGATTGGATATTAGGAAAAAAATTTCTTCAAGGAAAGGGGTTGTCAAGCATTGGAACAGGCTGCCCAAGGAAGTGGTAGAGTCACCATTCCTGGAAGTGTTCAAGAAATAAGTGGATGTGGCACTTGTGTGCTGGGTTGATGGTTGGACTTGATGATCTCAGAGATATTTTCCAGCCTTGATGATTCCAGGATTTATATCCCAGGATTGTTCAGTGTTCTCTCCAGTTTGCAAGAATAGGAAGCACCTTTCCTGGTGTGCTTCTTACCCATGGGGATAAAGCTCCTCTCTAAACTCACAAGATTTCTTTTTTTGTCCCTCAAAACCTCCCATTTTGGGATGGAAGGGACCTTCAAAGATCTTGTTTTGTCCCAAGGATCTTCCCCCTGAAAAGATTGTCCTGTGCTGCAGGAGCTCTCTGTACTTCATGGACAGTGCGCACACACAAGGTGGGTTATTTTAAGCTCCTAAAATTCTGTAGGGCCTCTCTTCCACAGGGAGGAGATCCAGGTTTCCCAGGAGAAAAAAAAGAAAAAAAAAAAAGTTAATGTTATGAATCAAATATTTTGTAAGATTGTAGCAATTCTGGCAACATTTTGATGGAAAATTATATCGGTTTTATTTAGATAAGACTGAAGAACTTCATTTGGAGGTGAACATTTTAACATTTATATTCTTCCATCATTTATCACGTGAAATGTGGAGTCTGGATGAGAACAAAGCCTTTTGCATACCTTGAGGACTGACAGTTCTCGTGTTCACAACAGTTTCCAGGCTTAGTTAATATTGGTTCTGCTTTTTCTGCAGCTTTAACTCTTTAATTCAAAAATTTGACTTTTCTGAGGAAGGGAAGTTTTCAGTTTTGCCGGGCTTGGAGACATCAAACTCTGGTCAGGTTGTGCAGGGATTTAGGGAAGATTTTGGTGTATTTGGGTGCATTGTTGAGGCTACAGCCAGAGCTTTTCTGTGCCTGTCAGTGAAATTGTGACCTTGAACTGAACACTTTTTTGCTTTCTGCTTCCCTTTCTCCAGCTGCAGCACCCTTGCAGGTGACATCCCGGGCTCTGCGCATCCACATTTGCACCCCAGCCTGAAGGGTGCTCCAGGAAGCACCAAGTGCTGTCATTTCCCTGACAGAGCATTAGGAGCCTCCTCTTGCCCATTTGGCAGGAGCTGTGCCAGGGTGAACATTGCTGAGCCACGAACATTTGGGCTTTTTGAGGTCCAAATCCTCTGCGAGCTCCCACGCTCGCGATGCTGGCACCTTTTCCTGCAATCACCCCGTCCTCTCCAGGATGCTGCTGTGTGTAGAGTGTCTCTTAGGGAGCTGATTGTGCCTCTTGAGCTGGAAATGTTGCCTAAGATTTCCTGGGGGTTTGTTCTGCTGCCACTGAACTCTCCCTGGGTGTGGAGATGCCAAGGTGGGAGTGGCAAAGGGCCACTCCAGCTGGACTCCTGCTCATCCCAGGAGAGCTCTGTGGTGGGGTTGGGGAAGGATGTGGTCTAAGTGCTGCTGGGGATTTCTGAGCTTTGCCCATCTCCTGCTCCACAGCAGGAGCAGCTGCTGTGTTTTCTCTGGGGTGCTTTTCCCCCAAGGTCCGTGGCAGCCTGTAGGAGCAAGCTGGTGATTCTGTAAATCACAGGCTGCTCTTTGCTGTGCTCAGCAGGGAGGCTCTTGTCACTAAATCCAGTTTGGCCCTCCTGTGTTTCAGCAGGCGTGGATAGAATGGAGAAGACAGGGTAGAAACCAGCTGGGCGGTTTTCCCCTCCTACTCTTCTCTTAATGTGATTAAGGAGGAGACAGGATGTGTGATGCTCTTAGGGGGCCAAACTTGCCAACCCACGGTCTAACCCCCTCTTGAGAGAAGTCTATTATTTTTCTAAAGTCCCCTCTTAACAGAAAGTACTGGATTTTGTCCCTACATCTTTGCTTTGTTGGAAATCACCTGGTTTTAAAGTGTTGCTCTGTCACTGATGTGGGATCTGTCAGTTTGTGTTGCAGAGTAAATTCAGGTTAAATCTCATTTGAATTTGAAGAGGACTCGGAGTTGATGTACAGGTGATTTATGTTGGGTTTTAAGAGGAAGGGGATCAGTGACAGAGCTTGTGGTGTGCTCCAGGTGCCAGAGGCAGCCTGGGTTTGTTGTTCTGCTGGAAGAATTGACTGGAGATTGCCACTGCTGTGTGCCATACACAGATACCTAATAAAAGATCCCATTAGCAAATAAGTGATTGATATTGGAACATACACAGGCAAGGCATGAGAGACGAGTGGGATAGGAATTCCCTCTCAGCGCTGTGCTGTGCTTCTAGCAGAGACAACACTTGAATATATTAGAAGAAGACAGGTAGCACAGGAGGTAATAATAGGAGGATTTGGCTCAGCATAATAAGCAGTCATCCAGCATCCCACCTCCTTGGCGGCTGTCTGCGGATTTCGCTGTCTGTCGATCCGTTGGGTACTTTGGGGAGATATTCCCAGCTGACAGCTTCCCTCCTCCCCGAGTTCCTGCTCAGCAGCGCTGGTGGATTCACCCAGGTCTCTTTAACTCCTGACAAAACTCCAGCTGGTGGGATTGCAGCAGCGTGGGGCTGCGGCTCGGCCCCCGGAGCCGCCGAGCTCAGCGCAGCCCTGGCAGGGACTCTTCTGCAGGCAAATGCTGCATCACCCTCCTGTATCTATCTCTCCATCTGAAGGGGACGTGGGAGAGGAGCAGGATCAAGTGGCTGGGAGCTTAAAGCCGTTGTGGGATTCAGTGCTGGAGCGTGAGTAATGCCGAGCCAAATTCACCCTTTGGTGGAAAGGCGAGAGCGGCGCTGGCGTTAACCAAGTGACCCCAGGAGCGGAGCAGGGCTGGTTTTGGTCCCCTGTCTCCAGCTCAGATTAAAGCCTCACTGAGAATGCCTGGGATGCTGCATGTCCAGGCATTCCTGAGGGGTTTGGTGCTTATTCCGAGCTGCAGTGCTTAATGGCTCGTTGCCACGAAGGCAGCTTAGCGAGTGTGACAGCTGCCCTATTACCCTGCCACAGCTTACTGCTCTGCTAAGGAGCTGTGGATTTAAGCCAGGACACCAGGGGCTTCCCAATTCCCACTTTCCCCTTTCCTAAGAGCTCGGAAAGCAGCGCTCAGCCTTGCTTGTGAGCAGATTTGAGGGCCAGAGATGTGAACCATGAGTGTGTTACCTGCCTGGGATTGCTCTGCTCTGGGTCCAGGCAGGATGACTGGCACAGCCCAGAGTGTGGGAGGGCATGTGGGAGGTGACGATGTGTCAGAGATGTTTGGTGTGGTGCCTCCACACTGATGGCTGAGCTCTGTGAGACATTTTGGCTCTTTCCTCAAAGAAAAAAAGGCTGAGGGGAAAGAGGATGGTAATCTTCAAACTGGTTGAAAGGTGGCTGTGGAAAGGGAATAATCTGCTTTCTGTGTCTGCTGGGGATTGGGCTGAAATTGCAGAGTGAGGGATTTAATTCAGGCACGAGGGAAAACCTTCTGACTGCAGGGATAGACAAGCGCCCAGACTCCATCAGCACAGGTTTTCTTGAAGAGGCTGGGGGTGGTTTTGATGGTTTTGTATCAGGCTGAGGTGTGAGCTGAGCTTGTCAGGTCTTTTCCACTGTTACCTGGAATTCTGTGATGTAGATCCCCTTGCTATCTGTGCCTTGCTGTGTATAAAGAGAAGAACATGGCAGAGGGGCAGCACATTGGTGGGAGGGGGAGGAGTGGGCTGGAGACAAGCGGGAAAGCCAAAAATCACCGAGTCTGTCCACAACTTCCCACTTCCACCTGTAGCCGTCGATCCGCTGTCATCTCATATTTACAACCTGCAGTTTGTGCAAGCCAGGAGCTTCAGCACCACTCCAGCCTGCTCAGCTCTGAGCCACAAAGCCACCCTGACCCAGCAGTGTGGGAAATTCAGCTGAATTTTCCATCTGGAACCCCAGGATGCCGGGATGGGGGCGGGCGTGGGGGCCCGTGTAAACAGCACAAGGTTCTTAGTCATGGCCAAGTGGTCACATCTGCCTGGGCTGGGCTGTGGGCACTGCACCAGGCAGGGCTTCACAGGGGAGGTTTGGAGCTCTGGGTGCTCGGGGAGCTTCTCCCGAGGCAGGAGGACGGCGTGGGAGCATCACAAAGGGGCTTGTTTGAAAATGGTAACGAGTGGGTGCTGGAGGCTGGGTTGCATGGGCTCGTGGGGTGGGAGTCAGAATTAGTGCTAAATGAGATTATCTTCCTTTTCAAAGCACTTCAGGGACTGAGCATGGTGTGTTCAAAGAGTCAGGCAAACTGTTGAGTGTTGCTTCTATTATTCTGCACCCATCTCCATTGTACTTTGGCCTGGAAAAGCAATTCTTTAGATAAATTTGACAATCTGCTTCACCTCTGAGCCCTTTATGCCCTGCAGAAAGGCTGAGGTTGCCCTTAAATTGCCATGCAGGAGGAAATGGGCAAGTCATTATTATTATGTTCATTTAAGCCCAAATTGAAGCAGTTTATGAAAGGTTTGTGCCCTTCATACTTTTGCTGTCAGGTAATAGCTGGGTAGATAAACCTGCTTGCAAGATTTTGGTAATCTGTAAACAAAAATGGCCATTATGTGTGGAAAAGTAATGTCAGAGTTGTAATTGGGAGAATTTGAGCTCAAAATGTCCCTCTGAATGTGAAGGGTGTATAATGAAGAAACTGATATTGTGCTGGGTTTGATTACAGCCAGCCAAAACTCAGCTGCAGCTCCATTGCTGGCTGCCTACCTGCCCTACTTACCACAAGAACATATAGAATATATTCAATAAATCTGTGAAAGCAAAATGACTCCCTCTTTTCCCACAAGTGAGACAATGCTTTCATTTTCCATGAAGAATGGTTCTTTTTCCTCTTTTTAAACATGGCAATCATGCCAGCATCTCCCCAAATGGGGAATATCCGACTGCTGGGGCCACTTTTGATTTTGTTTATATCAGCTCAGCACAGCTGTAAATCCAGGGGCTGTTACTGCTTTGCTTTCCAATCACTCAGCTGTGAATGAGTTGGGGGTTGGAGGTTGATTCCTCGAGGGCTGCTTGGAGATCTCTGTTCCACACAGAGGGAATTTGCACCAGTGATTCCCCAGTGACCAGCTGGGGATGGAAACACGCTGGATCCAGAGGCTCCTCGGATTGCAGTGGGAATAAAGCTGTTATTATCTTCATGACAGCAGAATAATCACCCCAATGGCTGAAATCCCTTCATCTTCTTTTCTTAGCCAAGAAGGCCCTGAAAGCCTCTGAGGACTGGCAATGAACAGGGGGTGTTTTACTCCAAGGTTGCTGGTTCAGCCTTAGTTCAGGAGCCATTGTCAGGGCAGGGATACTCAGTGATGGAACAGTGAGAGGTGGGAGCATCTGCAAGTAATAATTAAGATTTGTTCAGCCTGGAGAAGAGGAGACTGAGGGGAGACCTCATCAGGGTCTGCAGCTTCCTCATGAGGGGAAGCAGAGGGGCTGTACCAATTTCTTCTCTCTGTGGCAGTGGTAAGACCTGAGGGAATGGCTGGAGCTGTGTCAGGGGAGGGTTAGGCTGGATATCAGGAAAAGATTCTTCATCCAGGGGGTCATTGGGCACTGGAAGAGGCTCCCCAGGGAATGGTCATGGTCTCTAGACTGACAGAGCTCAAGGAGAGTTTGGACAACATTTTCAGGCACAGGATGGGAATGTTGAGGTGTCCTGTGCAGGCCCAGGAGTTGGACTCGATGATCCCACTGGGTCCCTTCCAAATCAGGATATTCTATGGTTCTCTGAATTAAAGGGTCTTGGATAAAGTCAGGTTTTGAGAGATGCTTCAGTCTTTGCCCAAATGTTCATTCCTTGTGCTTTGGAGGAAGGTTTTTCTTGTGGACTGCTCTTCAGCAGCCAGGGGGAAAGGGAAAGTGGATATTTGCTCTCTGTGATGGTCGGCAGGTAGGATCTGAATATTTGGGGCAGGAGCCATCCTGCAGACACTGAGACCTCAGGTGTTCCCCACTCCTCAGGTGGATCTCTCCAAAGAGCAGGATGCAGGGGAATGGGGAAGGAAGGTTTTGCCCATGCTGTGGGGAGAGCTGCTGCTCTGGCACCACTCTTCAGCACGCCACTGATAGTGTAAAACAAACAGCGGGGCTGGTTTGGAGTAATTTGGTGAAACGCTGTCGCCTGGCATGGAACCAAAATACTGCTTAAATCAGGATAAACACAGTCTGGATTCTACTCTCATTTTCCATTCCCAGTCTGCTATGGACTTATTTTATTTTAGCTATGTGTAAATCTTAGCACATTTCCCTGCAAGGTGCTCAGCTGGGAAGCTGCAAGGGATAAGGGCAATGAGCTTCCAAGTCAGTTATGGAATTTGAACTGGTTGTTCTCTGTGTAGCACAAGGAAAGGGCAATTCCAAGCAGGAGGGTGCAGGAAAGAAGATTCATTTTTAAAGTAGTTACAGAGCATATGTCCCTATGGTAAAATAATGCCAGTAATGGTAATAGTGGTAGTAGTAACAATGATTATTATGATAATGATAATAATTGTAAGTTCCATGGCAGAGGCATGGAGAACAGGAGCAGCTCTAACAGCTCCTGTAATTGTCCCTAATTCTTAATTTTTATAATGCTCCTTGGGTGTTTCTTAGCTTGTGGCAGCCAGCAGTGTTCAGGACAGTGAATCATAGAACTGTTCAGGTTAGAAAAGACCTCCAAGATCATCAAATCCCACCACACCCCCTAAAAATATCTGAGCGTGCCACATCTACTCCTGTTTTATTTAACATTTCCAGGGATGGTGACTCCATCACTTCCCTGGGGAGCCTGTCCCAGTGCTTAACCACCCTTTCAACTGAGACATTTTTCCTAATATCTAAACTGAACCTCTCCTGGTGCATTTTGAGAGCATTTCCCCTTGTCTTACCATTATCTGCCTGGGAGAAGCAGCCGACCCTCACCTCAGCACAAGCTCATTTCAAGGAGTTTTAGAGAATTAATGTTGCACTGAGCAGGATGGACAAGTCCCCTCTGCTTTGAATATTTGTATGAATACCTGCATTGTACCACTTCATCTCAGGGCAGTGGAGTGGATCCTGGAGCATTTGGTTTTCCAGGACTGACACGGGGAGATTGAGGTTTGCTGTTTCCAGCAGTGCCTGTGTCAGTGCTGCTGCAAAACGTGATTAAAGTTCACTTCTGCCCCTGTTTTCTCAGAAGCAAAAAGCTGCTGCCCATGGAGGAATTGGCCATTTTGATTATTGCCAGCTTCATTGTAGAAAATGGTTTTATTTTCTCTTCTTTAAAGGGAAAGGCTGGAACAGAACGATTTTTCCATATGCATGGAAAGCAGAGGTTTAAAAACCAGCCATGCCATCTGACCCAGCTCACAAACAGTTAAGCCAAAAGCTCTCTCCTGTCTCTCCTCCATCCTTCCCAAAGGTCTTGCACAGCAGAGAATAAGGTGCTGGTGCTTGATTGTTGTGACACAGCCCTAGGAACCCCCCAAGGCATTTGCACACAGCAGGGATCTAAGCTGAATTAAGCTTTGGAAGAGAGATGGAGGGGCAGTGTTATTCCCTTCCATGTCCAGGGGATCAAAATAGGCCCCCAAGAAGATAAAGCCAGTGTTTGCCACCTAAATCAGATCAGCTGAGAGGCCTTTGGAAAGATTGGCTGAAGTGATGGAGCTGTGAGTCCACAGCTGACCTGAGGGTGAGCTGGGAGTAGACCCTGCTCTCCTCCTTGGTGTCCCCAGCTCCTCACTCTGCTTCCCAAGCCACATCTGGCAGAGGGATGGATGCAGGGTGACTCAAGGATCTTCATCAGAGCTCCATAAAACCAGGGTTTCAGTGGCTTGGCTGGGTGAGGTGCAGTGGTAGAGACAAATAAAGCGAATAAAACTTTGTTTTAAAGAGTGGTGGTGAAAACATTTGGGAACAGCTGTCTGGTGAGGAGGAGAGAGTTCCTCAGCATTAATATGGAGCTGATCCATCCATCCTTGACATCAGGACTGGACATGAGGCTTTGGGAGTTCCAGCCTGGCAGTGAGCATTGCTGACTGGCAGGTACATAATGCCCACTGTTAACTCTTGTAATCCCCTGCCAGCCTGGAGGAAATTATCCTGACAATTCCCATTAAGGAGAGGCTGAGTGACCGCTCCTCTGCCCTGAAAACTTCTTCAAAGCTGTTTACTAAAAGCAAATTGTCAGTGTTGTATCTTGTGAGAGGACTCAATACCCACTGAAGAGTTCGTGATTGTTAATAAATAGTAGCGTGTTAAGACATCTCTCTGGGTGATTTTTGTGTGCTCTAATTACACAGAATTGCCTCTTAAACTGGCCAAGTAAGATAAAAAGAGCCTTGAGCTCCACAATTGTGTTCCTGATAATGGGTCACTATTAACTTTGACATGGGAAGTCTGTGGTTTTGATAGAGGGAAGCAAAGCGAGGTGGAAATCCTCTGGATCTGGCTCTAAGTGGCAGGGGCTGAGCTGGGAAGGTGTCACATCTGCCAGGAAGAAGGTGTGAAAAGATGATTTATTATTGATGCCTCTAAGTGACCTTCATGCAGGCGCCTCAAAGCCCTTCTCAGAGGTTAAATGATGGAGAAGAGAAGGCTCTGGGGAGACCTTGTTTTGATTTTTCAGTATGTGAAGTGTTATAGGAGAGGTAGAGAAAGACTTTTTTACAGGTTTAGTTCAGGATAGAATTAATTTTAGTAGCCAGTGTGGGGCTGTATTTTGGGTTGTTGGGCACTGCCATTGCTGCCACGGAATGAGAGGATGAGGGGGAATGGCTTAAACTGAAGGAGGGTGGAATTATATTAAATATTGGAAAGAAACATTTTCCTGTAAGGATGGTGAAACTTGACACATGTTGTACAGGAAATCTGTGGCTGCCCCATCCCTGGAAGTGTTCAAGGCCAGGCTGGATGGGGCTTGGAACAACCTGAGATAGTGGAAAGCATCCCTGTCCATGCAGGGAGTTGGAATTAGGGGATTTCAAAGGTGCCTTCCAACCCAAACTATTCTGTGATTCTATGGAAAAAAGGGAATATTTTGGTCCTTTCTCACTGCTCGTGTGCTTCGAGTTGAGTGAACCCTGTAGATGTCTGACAAGGCTGACCCACCAAAAAATCTCCTTTCACCCCTGGCCCAATCCTGACATCCACCAGGAATGAGAGCTTGTGTGCTGCTCTCCCTCTATCCCTGTCTTTCTGCTGGAAATTGCTGGTCCAGGGAGGGAAAATTGAGCCTTCCCTTGAGCAGGCCCAGGGTACATGGAAATTTCCCATCCCAACAAAGTATAAATGTGATATCCACAGGGCTTGAGCCTGGATGAGAAATCCTGAATCTGACTGAATTGAGGATTAAAAAAATCAGTGTTTTTTTGGCAGCTGACAAGAGCACAGTCACCTCTTGGTCATTCAACCCTCCTGAGTTGTTTTCTCCAGCACTGACACACACCTTTTGTTCTGGAAGCTGTTTGCTTCTGTAAGCCCTGCTAAAAGCATTATTTCCCATCAATTTTGACACCTCTCTGCCTGCTTTGACAAGAGTTGTCCAACCAGCAGTGAAATCAATACAGTGTGGCTTAAAAAAAAATTTCACAGCAGTTGTAAAAAGCCTTTGGGCCAGTGGCACAGCAAAACCATTGCTGTGCAATTCTTGGAGTAAATCCCACCCATCTGGTCCAGGTCTGTGTCAGGAGAGTGGAATGAGCCTGGTTGATTTGAGCCTGTGACCTGTGAGGGGTCAGAGAGGGACTTGCTCGGTCTTGCAAAGATGTAAAGGGCACTCTGGTCACAGCCTGTGGGACAGTTACAAAAATTATAAAACCAAATTCCTCTGGCTTGTGCCTGGTGGTTTAACAAGGGGGAAGAGACGAACTGTAGCTCAGGAGGTGCATGGAATAATTTAGGTTGAGAAAAAATCTCTGAGACAGTTGAGTCCAACCTGGTAACGCCACGTTCACGGCTAAACCATGTCCCTGAGTGCAATATCCAGACATTTCCTCAGCGCTTCCTGGGATGCAGGTTCTGCCACTTCCCTGAGCAGCCTATTCCAATGCTTTTTAGTGAAAAAAATGTTTCCTGATAGCCAATCTAAACCTCCCCTTGGGTGACCTCAGGAAAAACTCTGTCACCAATAGAGAGTTGTGGCTCTGGAATGGGCACCTGTGGGATGGGAGCTGTCCATCTTGGAGAATTCCCAAATCCAGACAAAGCCATCACCAGCCTCACCTGATGTTAGTGCTGGTCTTGCTCCAAGCAGCAAATTGGGTCGTAAAGCTGGAGATGTCCCTTGCAACCGGAGCTCCTGCAATTCTCTGACTTCATGAATTTTTAATTTCAAATGTGCAGGAAGTCAGGCTCAAGGCAACTATTATGAATAGCAAACACGTTTCTAAAACCAAACAAAGCCCAGCCCCCCCAAATTCCAAACTTGTGTGCCTGTGTTTAATTTCAGAGCAGAATAAATGGTTTAATTTTTCAGTGATTTTATTGGTGTGATGTTGTGCCTATAAAGACTTTGTTCAAGGCATTCTTGGAATAAAGGATGGGAAAAGCAGAAAGAACAGCTTGGTTGTAAGGTCTGGGGCAAACTGCACAGCATTAAGAAATACTTTGTTCTAATTGGAGCCTATTTGACCCTGGAGCCAGAGCAGGGTAATGGAAAAAGCACAACTCAAATCGAGTCGCTTTTCACAGCATTCTGCAGAAAGCCAGAGAAGGAAAAGGGAGAAATGCAGAGAATTTGAAAGGGGGAGAGAGCCGGAAAAATGCATTAAGAGCAAGAAGAAAAGGCAGAATACGCCATGGGAAATAGCCAAAGGAAAGGAGACAGAGAAGACAAAGGAGAGCAAAAATTAGGGGGAAAGGAAGAGAAGAAAAAAGAAGGAAGCAAGGTGAAATTGTAAAGGGAAGGAGGAGTGTCCTTCTGCCCTGCCAGGCAGAGCGATGAGGTGGCAGGACAGAGAGTGGCCCCAGGCAGCAGCGCTCGTTATTTCCATCCTGGCTGATGTCATTGATTGCCTCCCTCCTCCCCTGTCATGCCTGGTGACAGAACCGCAGCCGTTGCGACTCGGAACGACCTGCTCTGTTCCCAACTGGCCCAGGGAAAAGTTTTATTTCCAGCTCCAAACAGGAACAGCTTTTTCTGTGTTTCGGGGGGTTTTTGGATGGCCCCTCTCAGCAGTTCCTCTCCAGTCCAGGCAGGTAGGGATCCTGTTCCTGGCCTGTCTTCTGCAAATAATCAGTTTTTTTCCTCAGCTGTGATGCTGTGAAAATCCCATAGGGCTGTTCCTTCTCTTACTTTCACATTTTTCTGTTGGTAGCTTCTTTATTTTTTAAACCAAGCTTGATTTTCCCGTTTTTCCTTCTTTAAGGAAATTTCCCTCGCAAGGCTCAGATCCTGCAGCATCTGACCACCTTCTGTCAGGGGGTTTAATTAGTCAGAAAAAAACCAAACAAATGATGATTTGTTTGCTGAACAGAAGATTGGTGGATAGAGAAAGAAGGTGGGGAGGACAAAGAAACCTTAATAATGAAGGAAAAAAGCAGAATCCTAAGATATTGTGGCCTAAGTCTTTAGGACTTGCTTAAGATAACAGTAAATGGCTTCAAGTGTCACCAGGGGAGGTTTAGATTGGATATTAGGAAAAATTTCTTCATGGAAAAAGTGGTAAAGAATTGAAACAAGGAAATAGCAGAGTTACCATCCCTGGAAGTGATCAAAAAAATGTGAATGTGGCACTTGAGGGAGGACATGGGTTAGTGGTGAACGTGGTGGTGATGTTGGGTTGATGGTTGGACTTGCTGATCTTAAAGGTCTTGTCCAACCTTAATTATTTGGATATTCCCAAAGAAGCAAGCCCCTCTTCTTCCTGCAGCCAGTGATTTTTGTGGTTATCCCCCTTCCAACAAAAATCCCATCAGGGCTGGGCCCATCCTTCTTTCCTGTAGAGTGAAGGGATGAACTTCATGGCATCTCTTCAGCAAAAGCCCTTCTTCTAAACATGGGGTTTGTGAAAATTTGTAGGACAAAGAAGGAGGTGCAGATCAGTGTCTTTCCTGTGGGATGGGCTGCAGATGGAGATCAGTTATTACCCTAAAGCCTGGCTTAAGCTTGGTCAGTCATCATTTGTGTAATGCCTTGTGTAGGAGCAAACATCTGAGCTAGGAATGATCCAGTACATGTGGAAGATCCTTAATTAGCTTCAGGATCTCTTAGAGGGTTATGGATGATGTGGGACAGTGGATGGAGAAGGCAGTGAGAGAATCTGAGGTCTTTTGAGGTGGAGGGATCTCAGGGAGGATGTGGAAGGGAGAGCAGCTGGGGTTGCAGTGTTGGGATTTAGGGATGCAGCCTGCTACATCTCTTAAAAACCAAACTCCATTCCCTTGATGGTTCAGGAATGAGTTACATGTCTGGCTTTCTTTGCTTTAATGGAGCTCCTCCCCCACTTTTATCCAGTTGCCCATGAAAAGTCAGTGAAATGAGACCTACTTAAATCAAATGTCACAATCGATGCTCATCCCAGGCCACCGTTTGTGCGATGTGAACTCAGATTGCCGTAAGGGGGGAGCAGGGAGAGGGAAAGGCTTGGGAAAGAGCTTGGAGGGAGTGAGCAAGGAGCCGTCCATGGCTGAGTGTCTTGTGTTCCACAGTGCTTTTGCCACAGCCATGCACCTCTGCACTGGGACAGGGCTGTTGTCCACCAGGATTCTGCAGGGGGGAAAAACAAAGCTGTGGCTTCCTACACATCCATCTCTACCACACCCCACCTGACTAAATCAGAGTCCTTTCCACATTTCAATTTATAAGGAGCAAAATATGTGATATCAGCACTCACCATGCCTGGACGATGTCCAAATTCAATTTTGTTTGATGGGAAGACAAAATCAAAGCGTTGATATTTTCATTGAAATTTATGTTTAGCTCGTTCCCAAAAACATGCTTCTAACCTTGCATGAAGATTTGGCAGGAGTAAATTCTCAGGGTGGGAGCACAGTCAGAGGAGTTGAAGTAAAAAATCACTGTTACCCAAGTGTCTGTAAAGGCTTAGGGAAAGAATCCACAGGAGAGCTGAAACATCTCTTTCATGAGCATTTTGGGAATCTTAAAGCAGAGGGAGATGCAGGAGGGACTGGTGAGGCTCAGGTTTCTTATCTGTAGCTGGTCTGCACCCAGTGAAGATCCCTCAGACCACCCATTCTCCCTTTGGTGCCAGCTGGGTACTCAAGGCGTTGGATGTGTGAGACATCCCACCCTTAAGGGGAAGGAAGCACCCAAAATTTTTGGTCAAAAGGAATGGCAGAAGACAGAGGGATCCCAAGATTTATAAGTGAATTACAGATGGAAATTGTTATATTAATCCCTGATCTGGTGCCAGCACACAGCAGTTGGTTTTGGAGAAAGGGGTAGAGTGGAAGGGAAAAAGGAGATGGATTAAAGAGGGAGAGAGAGAAACAAAGGAGAAACAAGGAAAGGGAGAAAGAGAAATCACCAATGCTGGCTCAGTGTTGATCCAGCTGATGGAGGTCCTGGGGTGCCCATGTGCCCAGGGAGCACATTTTTATAGACAAGTTTTCTCTGCTTTGGAGAGAAGTCTCTCTCTTTCCATGCAAACCAGTTGTCCTTCTAGACCTTTCTGGAAGAGGGTTGGAGCCTTCAGGGATCTTGAGTGGTCTTGATCCATCCTATAGTCCATGCCCAATTCTCAACCTTACTCCTGTGCCTGCACTGTGCTGAATTGTGCTGATCTGCAGGCGCCAGAACAAGGATTTTTTTCCCCAGAAAAGTGCTGCCCTACCTGTGCATGGCCCCTTTTCCAGCCACACGTTGTTCTTGCTCACAGTATATTATTACCAACAATTCTTGATTGGCTCCACGACCGTCCATGTTTGAGACATTCACATTAATCTCCTTATTTTCTAGGCTTCTACAGTGTGTCACTAAATTTTGGAAGTTCTTGTTCCATCCTTCCTGACAGCTGCTGAGGGGTTCCTTGCAGTGGAGTGGTGAAAGTTTTGTTCTTCATTAATTCCCCTCAGCTGTGAGAGGTGTCTTTGATCAAAATAAACAAATAAGGAGTGTTTTCCCAAGCCCTCAAAAATTCAGGGACAATTCAGCTCTGACCTCTGTGTATCAGGGTTGTCCATCTCTTTTTGTGGAGTAACCCTGTAGGGGCTGTGGACCTTGAGTAAGTGGACACAGGTTTGGTTTGGTCGTGTGCTGAGCTGGCCAGGCTCCATTTAAACCCAGCACTGAGCCCTGCCTGATGTATTTTGCTTCACAGAAGGCTCAGTAGCCTGGAACAGAGCTGCTGTAGCCTCAGCTCCATGGCACCCCTCTGACTGAAGGTTCAGGCTGAGCAGCCTCATGCCTGCCAAAAAACCAGTGTAGTCAAGTCCTTAGAGGACTGCCTGTTTCATTCCCAAATCCATGCATAATTTACTTTTCTTCTTTTATTTTATCTCCTGTGCTGAGCCCTTGCTGTGTCAGAAGCCATCTCATCTCCATGAGTGAAGTGCGAGGCGCTGGTGCTGTGCCAATCTAATGACAAACCTTGACTGGGCTCCCTGTCCTCTGCAAACGATGTGACCCCAAACAGAGGGTTCTTGGGTGTCTGCTCTGTGCCTCTCTCTGCCTTCCTGCCAGCAGGGATCACTGATGTGGAAATAAGAAACGTGCCAGGGGGAAAAAAAATGCCTGCAGCAGAGAAAGCCAAGTGGGATTGAGCTCCTCGCTCCTCGCTGAGGACAGGGCGAGTTCAGTGATATCAGTGTGGCAGATGTTGGGTAGTTACAGTCACAGGATGCTCAGAGAGCTCCATTAGAGAGGTTACAGCGTGTGTTTGCTCTTTATATTGCAAGAGCTGATGTTCTTTTGTGTTCAGTCAGGAAAAAGAGCCATTCCACACCAGGTTTTCCAGCCTGTGTGATCCCCTTCTACGAAAAAATGCCTTGTGCAGTGGTGTAAGAGCAGTGAGTTGATGGATGGTGGATCCCTGGGGAGGATGCACATCTTGTTTTTCCTTCCCTTTCTTCATTTCATCCTTTTCCAGATGAATGTTTGTGGTTGGTGGAAATTTTTCACCTTCTTTTCATCCTCCACCCTTCATCACCGCCGTCCCAGAAGAGCTCATTTGTAATTGTTCTGTTATTGCTTCATTAATTATCTTCCCACTTTCACACTGGATATGAAGAGCCTGATCCTCGTCTCATAACACCTTTCACATGCCTGCCTTTCATGGGTATCAGAATTGTTACCTGGGTTTGACACTGGTTTTTGGGGTCAGAATCAGATCTGCAATAAAAAAAGACTGGGTCAGGGAGAAACAGATCCTGGTCTCCTTCCCTGTTTGTTTGTGATATGAAGGTCAGCTGAGTGGGCACACCAACAAATAGGAAAGTTCTTGCCATGGAATTTTCATGGTAGAACTGGCTGAACTTACTTTTTAATGTCTCACTTTCTCTCTTTCAGAACATGGAAAAGGTGCTGGTCCCTTCCGTCACGTTAATTGTAGGCTGTGGAGTATCCTCGCTGACACTTTTGCTGTTGATTATCATTTATGTCTCTGTTTGGAGGTATGGCTTTCATTCTCTTCTCTTCTTTTTGGGGAAAATAATTGTCTTTTTGACCTACACGGATCCTGGAATGTTTGCTCTGTGGTTTTGGGTGCCTGGTGCTTGAGGAGGAACTGTTTGGGAATGAGTGGGCCCTGTAGAAAGTCATCCTGGTGGCTTAGCTGGCATTATTCTCTCCTTTCAGTGCCAGAGAAATTAGCAGAGTGAAATTAGTGCCATGCCCTCATGTAGGGACATTGTTCCATTTCCAAAAGCCTCGTGCTGGTTCCGATGCCTTTGTGTACCCCAGGAAACCTTGTCAGAGGCTAGGTGGACACGCACAGCCTCTTGGCAGGCAGATGCTGCTGCAAGGGAATTCTTTGGGAACATCCAAACCTCCGTGACCTGCCATGAAAACATCTGGCCTGAAGAACTGGCAGGACTTTTCAGGAGCTTAAGGATGCTAAACCTTAAATCACCTAAATAACTCCCCAAACTTTTAGCTACTTTTTGCCTTCAGGTGCATATGGGATCCCTCAGTACATCCCATTGCTGACAGCTCCTGTACACAGTCGGGTGGAACCTAAAATTGTGTCATTTTTAAAGCCTGAAGGGATTTTGAAGCAAAGGTTTAATGAACAATTGGCCCATGCCCCTGTTAGATACATTCTGGTGACTCTTAAGCTGGAGGACCCGAGGTGTGCAAGGGATTTTCTCCCTGTATTGCCTTGAACAAGGTCTGAGTTTATCCTGTGAGATCCATGTCTCTCCTAAATCCATGGCAAACACACATGGCTTGAGGCCAAGCAAAGACAAATCAGAACCAGGTGAATGTCTGTGAAATCCAAATGGAGTGGCTGCAGGGAGTACAGTTGGGTATTACTGGTGATCCTTTTGGGAGAAGGGATCAGTGTGAGGCTCTTATTTTGTGCAGTGCTTCTTCTCAGCAGGAAGGAAAGGGTAAATTCCATTTAGAGGTTGAACTGAGATAACTTTTTCCTGCGCTTTGATAGAGGAAAGAAACGAGCGAGTAAAAATTGAGCAAAAAAAATGCATCT
The DNA here is from genome assembly GCA_020466415.1 of Ammodramus savannarum pratensis. Taxonomy (NCBI): domain Eukaryota; kingdom Metazoa; phylum Chordata; class Aves; order Passeriformes; family Passerellidae; genus Ammodramus; species Ammodramus savannarum. The sequence goes on along the minus strand of JAHXMQ010000807.1, from coordinate 142,459,171 downwards.
TTTTTTTTTTTGTTGTTGATACTGTGACAGTGCATAGTGGCTGGTTAATTTTGGCAGCTGAAGACTGATCATGATAACGTTTATCTAGAACTCAGGTTTTTCCGTGCCTGGGGTATCATTGGATGTGCTCAAGTCCTTGTCCTCTCCTGCTTTTCCTCAGGCTGGGCGGCACTGAGCAGCGCCGGTAGGTGACTTGCTGGGGTCACTGGTGTCAGGATCAAGTGGAAAGTCAGGCTAGAAGATTAAAGAGCAAGCGTTCGAGCCTCACCCTCTCTTTCCTATCAGAAACAGGGTCAGGATCTGAAGCCCAAGCTCAGACATGAGGCTGAATCAGTTTGGAGCATGCCAGAGCCATTTGGAATAACATGATGTATTTTTTTCCAGGACTGTGCTCCCCTCCCTACCCTTCCAATATTTACTGTTATTGAGGACAGTAAATTGCCTGACCTGTTTCAAATATGTTCTGTTTAATTTCTCATTCCACTCTTTGCCTTATGCCTATGGCCAAAACGATCAGCAGGAATGGGAGGACACGTTTAAGGGAGGCTTGAATGGGTATTTCTGAGCTAGCCAAGGATGGACATGCATTTCCAAGTGATCCTGAGACCAGCTATATCTTGATTGAAGGGCTCTCTATCCTGAGTCTCTCTGTGTAAATATTTGTAAAGCATGAATGAATGATCTCTAGAATTTCTCTTTGGTGCGCTGAGTTTGTTCCATTTCTTCTCTGTAGATCATGTTTTCATGTTTTCCAAACTTCACAGCATTCCCGTGGCTGAGCCCTGAGCGCTCTGTGTGTCCTTTTTATTTTAGGCATAGCTGCTGGACGTGAATGTGCTTTCCTATTAATGGCCTCAGGAACTTTGTATCCAACATTATCTCCTGGCTCCCACTTTGTTTTGCCCTAAATGTTGTATATTCTGATAGACAGCAGCTGGAGGAGTGCTTAGAAATGGAATCAGCAGTATTATTGTCTCCAAAACACAGGAGCAGCATCAAAGTGGTTCTTTTCCACCGTGCTGGAGAGAAACTCCTCATGTCCTGGCTGCCTGATCTTGTGTGGAGAGCACTCACCAGAGCTCAGCTGTTTTGTGGAGCTTTGGCCGGAAAATTTCCCATTCAGAACTCTGGACAAAGGCATCTGGAGCATGCATCCATAGACCCAGCTTGAGTATGAAACACTTCTGATGAATAAGCTCGCTCAGGCTGACAATCTGGAAGCTTTCCCAGAATTTTGCCCAGCTAGGGTTTGTTTGTGTAAATGGGAACCAGAAAAGGAGGGAGGGAGAGAAAGAGAGAGAGGAACACGGCGAAGAAAAGAGGGGCAAGAGCAACAGGGAGGTGATCCCAGCTACATATCAGGGAGGAAATGAATTTCCCCTCCACCCCCCATTCAAAACCCCCAAATAAAGGCTGCTCCTTGGTGGCACCTACTCAGCCACTGGCATGAATGGCACGAGCTTTTTTTGAGGCAAGTGATCCCTTCAGACACGGCCAACTTGGCACGGCCCCGTTGGAAACTGGAAGTTGTTTCTGTTCGAGGGCTGTTGGTGGCCTGTTGGTGGCCTCACTCCAGTTCCCAGCAGACAGATGGCTGCAAAAAATCCCTGCTGCAGATGGTGCATCTCTGGTCTTATTAGCAGGCTCGACAGAGGGGTCAGTGACACAGTGGGCCACAGAAGTGGAGTGACCTTGTTCTGTCTCTGCACTGCCTGTCCTGGGTCACAGCTGGAGGCACAATCTGTGTGTGGGCCACGTGCTCCACCACCCGTGTGGGAAAAGAGGGGGAATTGAGGGAAAAATTGAGAACTGGTGTAGAAATTAAAAACTGGGGGGAAAACCCAACCACTCAGGGGTCAGAACAGGTGAAATGACACCTCTTTTCAAGCAGCTCCTTGACACACTGGCATTTCAGGAGTGCCCCGATGTGTTTTCCATCCCTGAACTCATTGCAGCTCTACAGCCTCTGGAGTCAGTGACCTTTCCATAGCACGGGATCGATCCCTGCTATTGAGCAGCTCGTCCACCAGCCCATCAGCATGTGGGGCAGGGCAGAGCTCTGTCCCTGGCAGCGGCTGGGTGAGTGCTGCACCACTGCAAGAGAGCAGCCCCAGCTTTCCTCACTCCTGAGGATTGATGGAGTGCCTGTCAATGAGCTCTCGAGGGGCTGTTGAGGCTTGCTTTGCTTCAAACCCAGGAGCTCTGCCTGTGCTGGGGATGCTGAGGCACTCCTGGCCCTGGTGGGAGGTGGCAGGGATGAGTAAGTGGCTGTGTGGAGAGGGATGTGTGTACACACGGTGAGAAAGCAGCGGTGACTCAGTGTTTGTGGAGAGGAGAGGAGTCTAATGGGGGCAGAGAAACAGACTGTGGGCTTTTCCCA
>JAHXMQ010000807.1:142408552-142442675 GCA_020466415.1 Ammodramus savannarum pratensis | reverse complement strand
GACATCCAACTACAGGACATGGTCGTGAGGGCATTTTGGGGACAGCTCCAAGTGTTGAAGGCCTTGCAGAATTAATCTTGGTGTTAAAGACTCTCAGGGCAAAGCTGGTGGAAAGGGGCAGGGTGTGAAATGTGTGATGTGTCTTGAGGCTGGATCTTCAGGACGTGCCAAAGGTGGCCCAACCACACTGGAACAAACTCCATCAGGAGTCCTTAGCAGGATTGCATCCAGTTTGGTCCTTTTTTTTTTAATACTAAGTGGGATGAAGCTTTTTTTCTAACCATGAAAACACAACTGAGGAGCAGGACAGGGGTCTGTCCCACCAAGAATTGTCCCATCAAAAGCTTGGTTGTGTCACCAAACTTAATGCAGACAGATAAGAGACTCAGTGGTAAGTTTAGGCAGTTTATATGTTTAATATTTACCATTTAGCTGGCCAGCCTGCACTGAGTCATGAGTTGAGGAGGGACAGAGAGGTTCAGATTAAAAATTGAATATGTGCTGCAGGATTTGGATTTGCTTTTATTCTCTGAGTGGTGACTCCCAGCAGCCATTCACTCAGCCTTTATTACTCAGGACACTCCAACAAGGGGATTTTTCCTTTCTCTTGTCTGAACTGCATTTGAAAGGATATTTTGCTGTTGTTTGGAGCATGCTGGGGCAGGGTGAAGGCTGCACTTCCAGTCTCAAACAAAGTCTGAGGGGTACCAGAGGTCTAAAGGACCTGCCACTGATCACCTCCTCAGATTAGGCTGAGTGCCTGAATAATAACTCTGCTTTTAGCTGGTGCTCCAGGGACTGCCTCTGGACCTCTAAAGCTTCACAAACAACCTCCTAAAGCTTGAAGTGAATAATTGAGGTTGTGCCACTGGTGCTGGGAGCTCGCATCCTTCCCCACCAGAGAGCTCATCAGAAGTTTTGTGAGAGCACAGCAAATGTCTCAGGGTCCTGGAGTGTCACTGCATCAGGGCTTTTGTGACCCACAGGTGTCTCAGCAGCTCCTGGGTTAAGCTCTGGATAAGCACTGGTGGCCCAGCCCTGATTCCCGACTGTAATCTCAGTTTTACAAAATGTTCTGTTGGTGCTGGCTCATCTTACACAGGATTGAGGTGAGAGCTGTGCCTAGACAGTGTGAAAAGGGGCTCAGTGGAAGCCAGCCCTTCCAAGGACCAGGACAAAAGCCACCACCTCCATCTGTGCCGTGGCAGAGTCACAAAAAGATCAGATGGTTTGCAAAAAATGGTGTTGTTTTTTTTTTGTGCTGAACACAAGAGCTGCTGTCAGTCAAGGAAACACTGCTTAGGAATCATTAAACCACTCACTTCCTCCCTTCCAGTGATAATTTTATTTTAAAAATCGCTGAAGAGATCCCTTGGAAAGTACAAGGGAACCTCTTAGCAAAATGCAAATATTTCTGTGCCTCGTAGGCACCGGGCTGAAAGCATCTCCACTAGGCTGGGCTTTGCTGTCAGTTCTGTCTCTCAGATATCCCCTCACCCTTTCCTCTCCCTTGCTGACAGCCTCAGAAATGCTTTGGAGAGGTGCTGTGGCAGGGAGGGCAGACAGTCAGGAGCGATCAGGGCTGGTGCCTGGTGATGTGTGAGCTCACCTTGACAATTCCTGGTGCTCCTGGGGGAGCAGGGGCTGCCAGGGACCCTGCAGGGATGAGAACCCTCTGTGCACCAAGTCCTCATCACTAATTGCAGTGCAGGGCTGTCAGATTTCTTCATCTGAGCCACCAGCTGGAAGAGACACTGAGAAAAAACATCTCAAAAATCAGGATAGAGCTTTGGATGAAGAGGTTTGGACAAGGACTGGGATTTGGGAGCCCTCCTCTTACATTTTGGGAGACCTCCAGTCGTTACACAGCTCCAGAGATTCATTTTCACTCCCTCCCTCCTCAGCTGATTATTCATTTTATTATTACAGTTGCTCAGACAGCTTGTGACAGAGCAACTTGCTATCAGGAAGGAATCAGAATTGATTAAATTAGCACATTACTGGTTTAATTTAGACATAAACAAGATTCAGACCTTGGAGAAAACCAGAATATCCTGCTTTTACTTCTCAGTTTGAAATACTTCCATTTTTTGGGCTGCCTTTTCAGAAATGATCCTTGTTTTGGGGTGAAAAAATTAACGTTTTTTTTTGCAACTGAGATTTAATTAAAAAAAATATGAGGCTGATCAACAAAAAAAAATTAATATTTTTTTTGCAACTGAGATTTAATTTTAAAAAAATGAGTCTGATCAACAAAGCTGAAATATTTCCAGGAACATTTTTTTTTTCCCTGGGAGCATCATTTTGCTCCTGATGCAGGATGAAAGCATCTTGCTGAGGGCAGGGCAAGTGAATTACTGCAGGGTGAGCTGAGTTTAGAGCTTGGAGAAAGTTCCCTCTCCATTGTGGTTTTCTGCTCTTCTCCTGTGCTGAGTGCACGCTCGTTTCCTGCTGAAACAGGATTACTCCATCCCACATTTTCTCCAGGGTTCTGCCCTGTTAAAGCATGCAGACTTTCCCAGGGGCTGCTGACACACTCTAAATTCCCATCCTCTTCTATCCTGGAGCACTTAATTTGTGTGTCCATGCCCTGAATTGCTGGATTCCCCATCTAAAAAAGGGAATTTCAGCTCCAGTGCTGCTGTGGATGTTCATGGCTGTCACAGAGCCTGAGGGGATTTTTTTGTCCAAGCACCTGCTCAGGCAGGGTCACCTGGATGTCACCCAGGGCTGTGCCCAGGTGGCTTTTTTGAACGTCTCCAAGGATGGAGATGTCACAAGTGAAAGGGGGAAAAGCTTTTCTTTCCTGACTTCACAATCAAACATGAAAAACAGAAACTCAGAGAATGGTTTGGGTTGGAAGGGACCTTCAAGGTCATCTCATTCCAACCCTCTGCCCTGGTGGGGACACCTTCCACTATCCCAGGTTGCTCCAAGCCCCATCCAACCTGGCCTTGGACACCTCCAAGGCCTCAACCAAGAGGTCTCAAATGAGAAGTCCCTCAGTTTGGGCAGTTCTGGAGCCCAAATTCCACATCTGCTCAGTGCAGAAGGGAGATGTCCTCCTCAGGTTATGTGGGTGAGAGAGAAGGAACAAGCTGGTTTCCAGAAGAGGCACCACACACCTCACATTCAGCTTATTCCATAAGAAATTCCACTCAGGGAATGCTCTGAATTCCCACCTTGCTGCTGTGTTGTTAAATTTCCCCATGGAGGCAATCTCAAAGGGAGGGAAGAGATGTCCTGCACCCCTGGAAGACACAGGGATCAGCAGATGAGCAGAGGAAAATTTCCACTCTTTCCACTCTTTCTCCCATGTAAGTAGGACAAGAGCAGCATCATCTTGCCAGCCAAACGCTGCAGCTGCTTCCAGGACCTGGTCTGAAACAGAGCACACTCCTTCATTTTGCATGAATTCCCCTGCCAAATGTCATCCTGCGGGCAGCTCCCCAGGCAGAGGAGCCTTTATGCAAGTTCAGGAGAGATGGGAAGCAAAATTTGTTTGATTTAAAGTCTGAGAATTTTTTTTTTATTATTATTTTTGCCATGGGGTGTCACCTCCCAGGCTGAACTCTGGCAGGCAGAGGGAAGAAGCCAACATGTGCCTGTTGGGGACATTTGCCACTGGGTCACTTTCTGTTCTCTCTTCATTTTCCAGCTGCTGGCTGTCATTAGAGGGAGGACTCCTCTATGCCTTCGTGGGACCGGCGGCTGCTGTCGTTTTGGTATTTAAGCTTGTCTGAAAGATTTCTTTTTTTCTCCTCTACATCTTATAGCAATTTCCTTGTTCTTTCAACCCAAGAATGCCCCTCTTTATTTCCACTTGTGTTTCGAAGAGCTTCCTCCTTCAGGAATAACGAGCAAAGCCAACAATTTGGGATGGGGTTGATTGTGAAATGTAATGTGTCTCAGAGCTCAGCCCCTAACATCTGATTAATGCTTTACCTTGGTTTTGCTGTGTCTGATGGAAGTGCAGGATGATGGTGGAAAACTCTGACATTGTCTCCTTCAGAAAATGCTGTTCCTGGTGGTTTTCACACCAGGCTGTGCCCTCACAGCCAGCTTTTATTCCTGGTCCATCCCTGGCCAGTGCATGTGAGCAGATTTCCTTGTTAGAAATTGAAGTTAAAATCTTCAAATCAGTGCTGTGGGTGTCCCTTCTGACCCTAAAAATGTCATGTTTGCTTTAAATTCAAAGAGATGGCAGGGTTAAAATGGGAATTCTAAACTCCAGCTCCTGCATGGGGGAGTCCATTCTTCTGTCCAGCACAGCCCCAACACCAACATTGCTCAATTATAATTTGAATTTAAGGTGTCACTGAAGGTGACGTTCCTTCCCTGCTGCTGAGGCCTCACTGCTCATGAAAAACCTCAGGGCTGAAAGAATCTGAGAACTGCTGCACCTCCAGGAAATCCCTCCTGCAGCAATTCCTGATGGGTTTAAAACCACATTTGAGCCCCCATATGTTTCTGCAGTTTCTCTCCAGCCCATGTTTTATCCAGTGGAGGAGCTGTATGCCCTCTGAGGCTCTGGAAGAGCCCCACAGGAATGGGGTTGTTGACACTCCCAATTCCTTTTGCAGTTCAGGCTTTTGTTCCGTGCAGTGCCTGGGGGATGAAATGCCCCGCAGCAGCAGGAGCTTACAGGAGAATAACTCCACAAAAGCTCGGGCTGCCTCTGTTCTCAGCGCTGTCACTGCACATCAAACCACCTCGGTGCCACCGTTTCATCAGGGTGACAAAGAGAACAGCCAGCAGTGGCCCCTCCTCTGCGAGAAATCAAAACTGGTATGAGCTGAGGGCTTTCATGTGGGGTTGTGACACAGTGATTCGGAGGGAGGAAGCTTTGGTAGTGCCCAGAGTCACTCTGCTGCCTCAAAGCACCTTGCTTTTGTTGTGCCAACAACAAGGGAGGTGATCTTTCCCTTTTAAAGTGTGAGGAAAACACAGGAGCCTGCTTCCATTTGGCGGCTCAGATTTGCCTCACCATCAAGCAGAGGAAATGAAATATCCTCACAGAGGGGTCAGCACATGCAAATGGTGGTTCCTGCAGCTGATATTTGGTGGTGAATCATCTCTGGGGGTGTCTGGCCCTGATCAGCACCAAGAGAGAGGCCACACGCCTCCATTTAGAGTCCCTGACTCATTCCTGGCCAAAGTGACAAATGGATATTGCCCTGGTAGAGCCACCAAAGAGCTTGGGGAAGGAGAAGGAGAAGCATGGAAAGCCTTTTTATAAATGGGAACCTGCAAACAGATGAGCTCAATGAGTTGATAAAGCTCTGAAGGTGGCTGGCCTGCAGCTTCAGCAATGTTCATAACTCACAGTCAGGCCACTGACACTGAACAGCTGCAGCTTTGAAGGATAAAGGTTTGACCTTTATTCTTAAAAATCCTGATCTGCCTTAAACACAGAGCTGTTGGAAGCAGTTTTGCCTGCCCAGCTGATGTGGAGCAGCCTGGTGGGTTGTGTGCAGGCTGCAGGCAGGGGGAGGCTCATGGAATGAAGTGAGGACAGGGTCAGCAGTGGTCAGGTCATGGTTATCTCCAGGAATTTCACACTTGAGGCTTTGCTTCTGGAAGTTGTCTCAAAGATAAAGAAGTAAAGCTACTCTGCATGTTATTGGAAGAATATCCATGTGGTTTCCCTGACTTAGGAAAGAAGCGGAGCCAGGATCGGAGCAGGGGTTGATTGTGGTGATCAGTGTTCTGGATTAATTGATTTATTAAAACCAGTGCAGAACTGCTCTTTGTTTTCTCCCCTGCTCCTTAGGAGTGAGGATGCACACTTTGGCCAGCCCAGGGATAGATCCAGCCACACTTCAACCCCACCTTGCCTCCTGCCTGGCTGCACCTTTAGGAAAAACCTTTTTGGATCCTCCACAGTGAAGGATCAGTGATTTCAAAGCACTCTCTCTCTCTTTTCATGCTCATAACCAGGCTTTGATTTCCTGCTGATCCTTGGCTGTGGCACTGTGCCTGATTTGCCAGTGTTGTTTCTCTGAGTCAATACCATGGTGAACTCTAGAAATGGTCTCAGCTGTCCACTGACCCAGCAGCTGATGCACAAAAAAAATTAACGGCAATTTCTGATATTTTTTGTGAATTCCTAGCTGTGGGCTCCACATCAGTGAGGTGGTGAAACCAGCAAAAAGATTGATCATTGCTTTGAGGGTGATTTAGGAAATTAGGCAGAGATTTGGTCCCTGCCTTTGGGTCAGGTGACTCTTTAGATCTCTTAAAATAACAAACATGTGAAGTCACATGAATTTATCTCTGAATTTGGCCTTAAAACATTTCCCTGCAAGCTCCACATGCAAAACAGCTTTGACCACACGTTTCTGCCACCAGCAGCTGTTCCACTGACAGCAAAGCCAGGAGAATGTCTCCTTTTCCACCATCATGACCTCCTCCACGCAGGGATGGGGCTGGTGTGTTGGGGATGGGGTTTGTGCAGCAGATGCAGCTGGCAGCAGTGGATGCAGCTGGAAAGGCACAGGGAGGAGTTTGGGGTCACTCTGCAGGATCTCAGCTCTGTCCAGCCTGTGTTTCACTGTGAATTTTTGTTTCTGATGGATGCAGATACACCCTGCTCTCACCCTGAGGAAAATAGACTGCATGGAATTGTATCACTGATTTTTTGGGGAATTTTCTGTGCTGTGCCATCTGCAGTATCTCCCAAGACATCCCACCAGAGCAGATGATGTCTCTACTTGGCCCAGCACCCCTCCACCTCTTAATTTGAGAGCAGCAGTGGCGTTTCACCAGGAAAGACCTGTGACATGTTGTCTGCATTCTCTTAATGCTGCTTCTAACTCCAGAAGGTGCTTTGGGAAGCAGCCAGTGTCAGCCCACTGCTCTTCTCTGTACTGGACACTCTCTATTTGGATTAGCCCAAAAAATTGTTGTGCCTGGAGTTTGCCTCGCTGGACCTCAGGCAGTGTTGGGGTTCAAGCAGCCCTGCAGCATTCTGAGAAATTCCCAGTTTCTTCTGCTTCATGGAGACCTGGTTGAGGGCTGGACTTGATGATCTAGGGGTTTTTTTTTCCAATTTTAATGATTCTCCAGCCTCCTTTATCTGCTGCCAGCTGCATTCTGCTGTCCTGAGCTCACTGATGCACAGCCAGGGGAGGGGGGACAGTGGGGGACAACAGGGGACACGAGGGGTGGTGGCCTGCAGAGGTGTGACCTGGTTTTGGGAGAAACCCTTCTGTGATACCGAGCTTGACCTGACCCGCTTGAGAACAAAACTTGTGTGTTGTTTCTCTTTTGACAGGTGAACATGGTTATTGGCATTCTGGTTTTTAACAAACTTGTATCCAAAGATGGAATAACAGATAAGAAACTGAAGGAACGGGCAGGGTATGCCTTATCAATACATCTAAGTAAAGAGTGAAAATAAAAACCAAAAATACCCAAGGTTGTGATCAATAACCAGGCAAGGGGTGAAACAAGAGATTTGGGATGCAAACAAAAAAAAAGCAAAACCAGATTTAAACAATATGAAAGAAAAATACACACTTGATTTAATGTCTTTGCACTGTCATTCAGTGCAGCACAAAAATCCAAGAAGCAGCCCTGTGTTGCTGTGAAGGATAAAAGTTCATCTCTTTGTTGAAATGGCTTCACACATCCTCCCAGAAATGAGGGAGAGCAAAGTGGCTCTTGTCACTAACTGCTGGAGACAGCAGAGAGAGACTCAGCACTGCTGGGTGGGCACATGGCACAAGCTGGGGGACAGAGGGGTCATGTCTGAGGGCTGGCAGGTGTCTCAGGGACAGCAGAGGTGTGTGGTGGAGGGGAATGGGTTCTGCAGGTCTGGCAGGGAACAGAGCAGCAGATGGATGCAGTAGGAGAGGTGAGTTAGGAACCTCTGCTGCCCCCTGAGGTTCTTTATCTACTCCACAGCCTCCATTCCTGAATCCAGAGGATTTGTGTTACCTGTTTTCCTTTGGAGTAGAAATTCAAGAGTTCACTCCACATTTCTCCCCACCCTGGTGTCTCCCAGGGCTTTGCCCAGGGCAGCAGCTCCCGGGCAAGGCTCTCTCTTGGGTTACTCCCAAACTTTTGGCAGTGGCTATTTTGCCATTACCAGCAGGATAAGAGCCCCTCTCCTCTCAATTTCCAGGAGCAAACCTGCAGTCTGCTCAGATTTTATCCCTGAGCAAGGGACAGAAATGGCAGGCTGACACTCTGAGTCTCCTCAGATGCCCAGCTCAGATGTGTGTTCCTTTCCACTGCCTTTTTGGCTTCTTGTGGCAGTCAGAGGAGCTCTGCTGGGAAAGTCAGGGATCTCTGCTCCCAATTGTCCATTGCAGGAATTTGATTTGTCACTGTGGGTAACAGCTGTGTTCTGGAAGGAAGAAATTGTTCACAAAGGAATGAGGAGAGCAAAAGCTGTTCTGGTTCCTCTGCATGGAGACAGAGTTTGGAGGCTGGTGGACAAAGTGCAGGATGCATGGATATATCCTGTCTGTCAAAGTGGAGGGAGAAAGGAGCTCCACTGAGCCTCAGAGGGCAGGGGTAGATAATATGGATGAAGTTCAATATTCCTGACACTGCTCTATTGAGTAGTTGAGGTAAAAGTGGTTTTTAATTGAGTGGTGGAGGCAAAACCCAGGGTAGAGGCAAATTCTTATCCAGCACCTCAAATCCTGTGTTCAGTTTTGAGCCCCTCGTTCCAGGAAAGACCTTGAGGGGCTGGAAAGTGTCCAGAGAAGGGAACAGAGCTGGGGAAGGGTCTGGACCACCAGGAGCAGCTGAGGAGGCTCAGCCTGGAGAAAAGGAGGCTCGGGGGAGACCTCATCACTCTCTACAGCTCCCTGAAACAGGGAGTGGTGTGGTGAGGTCAGGGCCAGAACCTACTCTCAGGTGACAAGTGACAGGACAAAGGGAAATGGCCTCAAGCGGCACCAGGAAAGGTCCAGGTTGGATATTTGGAAAAATTTCATCCCTGAAAGGATGAACAGGCTGCCTGGGGAAGTGGTGGAGTCACCATCCCTGGGAGTTCTCCAGAAACAAGTGGACCTGGAACTTTGTGATAGAGTTCAGTGACCATGGAGGGGTTTGGTCAAAGGTTGGACTCAATCTTGGAGGTCTTTTCCAACCTTAATGATTTTGGAAAAACCACAGGGACCTGTTAAGGTTCATGGTTATCAGCAGTGTTGGCATGGCCAAGCCTTGAGGTCCCTGGGTGCAGCAAAGGGGAATTTCAGTGCCTGAGCACTGCCAGGACCATAAAACATGAGGAGATTTGGGTGATCAGAGATACCAGCTGCTGCTGGGTGGAAAAATAAGTGAAGAAGTGACCTTGGTGCATTGCTTGGAGCAGCTGCTAACAAGCAAGCGTTTCATTCTGGATGATGCCTTCTTGACAAAGAGAGAACTCAAAAAAAACAAACACCCAGACTGCAAGGCAGGGTCTGGAGCAGGGTAATTGCACTTGAAAGTCAGCGCTGCAATAAATGGTTTATTGGATTAGCAAAGCAGCAAGTTGCTGCCTCTCAGTCCCTCCCTCTCTAATCCAAACTGCACAGAGTGGCCTTATTTAATACACAGCAGCTGGTTATTGATCACACTCAGAGTTGGGCTTTAAAAACAAAACCTGCGAGGCAACAAAACAAACAAACAAACAAACAAAAAAAAACAAAACCAAAAAAGTCATTTTTTCTGATGTTCTTTGTTTTTTTTCTTTCTTTTCTCTTTTTTCCCCCCTTCTTTTGTGTCCGTGTGTGTGTGTGCAGCACTTTTAAGCCTTATCTGTGCTCAATGGTTTTGTTCTCCCTTCCCAAGTGCCCCTGCTGAGAGTGTGGGAGCACTTTTGAGAGCCCTGGTGCCCCTTTCCCTTTAGTTCTGTGCTTCTGGCCTGGGCTTGGGAACCGTGTTGGAAGGTAGATCTGAAGAAAATCAGAATTGAGTAACGGCCTTGGGGATGTTTGTACCTGAGGAGATGGTCAAAAGAAACGTTGTGTTTCCTTTAGCAGAGGCAAGAAGTATGGTTCAGTGTTGCAAAAACAAATTTCAAAAAGGGTGGAAAAAAAAAACCAAACCTAAAAATAGGGGAAAAAAGATCTGTTGGGTGTTAAGAGGAGCCCAGCACACATTCCACAGATTGGTTGTCACGAATTCATCAGCGCCAACAGTTCTCATGAAATAACACCTGAGACACAAGAATTCTGCCCTGTACTTAGCAGTGGAAATAGCTGTGATTATTGTTGTCTCATCTGTCAGAAAATGCAGATTTTCTAGGGGCAGTGATTTTATAGGTGGATCACAAAACCAGGCTGTAGAGAAAGGGGGTGTGAATACCTGGAGAGATGAAGAAAAGCCAAAACCTGTCTGGGAATGGAGAAAACCATCCCAGAGAACAGTCTCTATTGGTGGCCAACTCTACTACCAGTGTTTGAGCTCTCTTGAAGGGATTACTACCAAAAAATGAATGTTTTAATGTCAGGAGCCTTTAAAATGAATTTCAAATGTATTCAGCCAGCATTTATTCCACATTTGTGTGCTCACACAGGCAGAGAGGAAGATTGAGACCATCAGGGATATTCATCAGGTCTAATTTTAGCTGGGTTTAATCTCTCTGGGCTTCCTCTGCCACTCCTGAGGAGAGACAGGAGCCTTGTCCCCCCCTTAGAGGACCTTTTCTTTTATCTCTGTTGATCACAGAAACCACCCAAGAGGAGTTTGCCCCAAAACCTTGTGTGAAATAATCTCAGAGCAGGTGTCCTGATGGGGTGGAACAGAGCTGGGTTGTCAGAACACAGAGGGGAAAGGTGATAAATCCACTGAGACAGGAAGGGATTGGGATTGCCCTTCCTCTGGGAATGGTTCCTGTTGGAAGCTCCTGCTCTTTGGGCTGTGGATGGTGGAAAGCCCTGCTCAATAAAAAGGCAGCAAAGCCCAGGCTCCAGTGAGCACACCAGATGAGCCCATGAGCTGTTTGTGGATGTTTAGGAAGCAGAAAAAGCTAAATTAAATGAAGGCATTATTCACTGTGTGATTATTTAATTAGCTTCCCTTTCATATGCACAGGCGCCAATCTAAACCTGCTGCGGAAATTCAATATATTAACAACCTCATGCCCCCAACCAGAAGGAATTAGGAGATAAATGTGCCCATATCAGTGCCCACTGCTTGTAACTTTCTGCATAAACACACCCAACAGCAGCTACAGTTGTGTGTTTACAGTGGTCTTCTGGCCAGTTCTCTGTGATTCAGTGTCATTCATGTTTTTTCTGGTACAGTTTCCCATCAAATTCCTCAAGTCAATCTACTTTTTTTCTTTTTGCTGCCTATCTCTGCCTCTCTCTGTCTCTCTGCTTATCTGTTCTTTGTGGCTTATAGATTTGGGGATAAGCTGTTGTATTTTATTTTTTTTTTTTAAGGGTCATGCACCTAATGCCTCTCCAGACCCACTTTATCTTTGGTTCAGCCATTGTCCTCACAGGATTTACACCATCCTTCCTGGAAGATATTTATCTATCTGTGGACACAGCAGCTAATTTCCTCTGTGTCTGAAAGCTTCTGTGGGATGCCTTAGTCATTATTCTGGATGGGAATGATGATTTATGTCAGTGTAATTAATGAAAAGACCAATCAATAGCCACTTGAAAGGGGGCCACTGGGCCCACTGCTGCTGCTGTGTTGGTGCTCATCAGGATGTCTTTTTTGCAGTGAGACTGAACAGAGAGCCATCAAAGCTAAGAAATGCTCTGTGGAACTCCCTGATCTCTCTCCCAGGCAGGGCAGGGCTGTAAAACCCCTCCTGGTTGGGGCAAACCTCCCTCAGCAGCATCCTCACCACACACCCAGGGATGACAGACCCTGTGCTGTCCTCTGGCAGTGATTTCGTGTCTTCTCTGATGCCAGGAACAGCAGGAAGGTCTGGGGGATGTTTTGCAGACTCCTTCCCGTTTTCCAAGCCAGATCTGACGTGGGTGTGGATCTGTGCAGGCCAGGGAGAGCACACAACCAGTAAATTCTGGGAAGAAGCAGGGCCAGTGCCAAGTTAATGTGGCTTCTGGGCTCCTCAAGAGGAGCTGAATGGGGGGTGGTTCCCACACATCAGCTGCTAAAACTCCCAAGGGTTTTTGTGCTTTAGCAGATCTCCTCATACCAGCAGCCCTCAGTGGGCTGTTTCTGTGCTTGGTCCCATCCAGGAAAAAAGAAAAAGTGGGAGCAGCAGGTGGGAATAATTCATCCCAAAGATGTTTTTGGCTCCAGACAGGATGTGAGAGAAGGGATGTCTCAGAAGCAGTCAACCAGTTGGGTTCCTTTCAGGGCAGGTTAGGGGGTTAAGGAAATGCCCAAGCTCAGGATTAACTTCAGGACATAAAGGAGTCCCATCCTGCATCAGGGAGGGAACCAAAAAACCAAAAAGTGGCCTCTGACCAAACACCAAAGAGTGGCCTCTGTCCTGGTCTCACCAGCTCCCAGTCAGTGAAAATAAGTGACTTATCCCTTTCATTGCTTTAGGACAGCAGATAAGCAGGCACAGCCCCCACAGCCCTACTTCTTGCCTTCTACTGCACAACCCTGCCACCTTTTTTGTTTTGGAGCAAAAAGGCCAGGAGGTAAAAGAGTAATTTCTCAAAAACACCCCAAAAAATCAAACAAAAAGAAGGAGATGGAGACTGGGAGAGCAGTACTGGTTTCTCTTCCTTGGGTGCCAGAGAGACACCCTGAATCTGGCAAGACTTTCACCAACACAGTTCCACCCTCTCCAGCAGCACCAACAAATCTGAGTTGTCCATTTCCCCCCGTTCCCCGCATCTGGAGTGGTACAGATGAGAGAGTTTTAATTCCTGCCTGTCTTTCATTTCTCTTCCCGAACTGGGTATGGTTGGTTGGCTCCCTTCTCTCCTTCCTTTCTTTTTTGGCTTCTCTTTCCCTTTCCTTTCGACGTTTGTGCTCATGAGCGAAGTGTTTTGTTTTGTTTCAGTCTTTTGGTTTTAATTGCAGTCAGATGGCAGTGCCCCTTTACGGCATGACGCTCAAATGTTCCAAGTGTGGAGTAGTTTCTTCTGCTGAAGTTTCGGCCACAGCCACCAGTAACGCCATGTTAGTTCCTCTAATTTCAACTTCTTTTCTTTCTTTCTTTCTTTCTTTCTTGCCACTTTCTTTTTTTTTTTTTCCTTGTTTTTTTTTTTACTTTTCATTTTGAGTTTCGCTTTTCAGTTCCTTTTTTTATTTCCCTCTTCCATTTCCCTGCACTCACCATCCCGTGTTTGTTTTCTCTCCCCATGTCCCTGCCCACCTCCCTGACATCCCCCAGCTCTCCCCAACCTCATTCTGTGGGCCATGAGTAGAGCAGGGCTCCTGCAACACCCCTGGAGCTGATGGGCTGGATCCTGAAAAGCGCTTTTTTTGACATGCCTAGATTTAAGATTTAAGCATGTGACCAGCCCATGGAAGACGAAGGGACTCTGCATTTGTTGCAAGCCGTGTTTAATTTGTTTAATGCTCCATTCTTGGAGTTCCAGACTTAAAGCTGTACTGATTCCCAGTAGTTCTGGTGGTAGACAGGGACTCCAAAATCCAGCTTTGTCAACCACTTGAGCACCTGCTTGAGTGTTTTCCTCCAGAGGCTGCAGAGCACTGAGTGTGGTTTAAGTGAGTTGGTGAATCACTTCTAAGTGGGTTTTTTCTCCTCTTGTGAAATGCTGAAGTTAAGTTTAATACCTCGTAGGCCTGCAGGTCTGATTTGATAAGTGTTGACTGCCTCTTTTGGACCCCTGAAAGCACTTGGAATTAATTCTCAAAATCTTAAAGTGTTTCATAGCTCTGAGTTACAAAAGTCAAATGCTGTTAAATCTCTTCTTAGATGCCACTGGAGTTAGCTTAAAAAAAAAAAAAGAAAAAAAATAATTCCAGAGCTTTGTTCTGCTGGAGAAATTGCTATTTATGTGGTTGGCTTTTTTCACAAAGGTTAAGGTTGGAGGAAGAGTCATGAGAGAAGGTTTGTCTTTCTTCCTTCCCTTTTGGAAATTTTATTATCTGTATCACATCCAAGTGATGCTACACTTTGGTTTTGATGTCTAAATTAGTACATGCAAAACGTGTGAGGGAAACAGTCTCAGATCATTTGCAGTTTGAAAATTCCTACCTTTAATTAATCTAAACTAAAAGAGGCAGCCTATTGCCAGATCTCAAAATGTAAAAAGATAAAAGAAAATCAACTCAAGAGCACCTGGAAGGTGTCCCTGCTCATGGCAGGGGGTTGGAATGAGATGTTCTTTAAGGCCTCTTCTAACCCAAACCGTTTTATGGTTCTGTGGTTTTCTCAGTGAAACGAAGAACTGAACAAAATTTGATTTATTTTTCATTGCTAAGGTCGTTTACTCACCTTTTGCAGCAGTGCCCAGCTGAGATGGTGAGATGGAATCAGACCAGACATGTGTACCACAAGTCTGGAATGAGCAGCTCGCTGCTTTTTGGATTCCTGTAACTGCAGAGCAATGTTAAACCAGCAGTAGATTTGCTATTAATAAATTAGACTCTTAAATAGGAGAGGCTTTCTGTTCATAGTAAATTAATTTTAAAAGTTAAACAGTCTCAAGTCCCTCTCCAATAGTGTCTGACATTGCTCTGCGATAAATCACAAATTCTGATTCATCTCCAAATCAGGAGGAAAAGGGGATGTGAAAGCCAGATCTCCTATTCATCCTGCTTCTCTAATTTAAGTGGATTGACAGAAATTGGAGGGCTCTTGTAGGAGGATTTTTTTTCTGTTTTGTTTCCCAGCAGATTGGGTACCTCAGATGACAATGTCCAGTATCATTTTTTTTATTTGTCCTCAAGTGTCCCGTGCTCTTATCCTTGCAAAGGAAACACTGAGGAGTACACAAACAAGTTCACTCATTTCCCCTTGTGATCCACTTCATCCTGCAGCTGAACTGTTCCTGGTTTTCTTCCTCCAAATTTCTTGTAAATGAGGTTGCCAAAAAGGCAAAACTCTGATTATTCTTTATGCCACAGCCACCCTTCTGCTGGGCTCTCTCCTCCCAGACCTTGCAGCAGCTTTGCCATTCAGTTTTGGAGTCTTTAAATGTGGATTTAATGCCATGAGGATTCCTGGCTCCTCCCTGACCTGCAGTGAGCCATAATTTTTTAGTGCAGAGCACATCAAGGCTGTTCCTGCCTTGTTCCTGCTGGGGTTGCTCATGCCCTCCCCAGCTTTGCTCCCATAGATTCCAGAGGTTTATTTCTGGGATAGCATGGAGTGAGAAATAGATCCTTTAGACTGTTTTTCTTGGATTTTGGAAATCTTTATGGTGAGATCTGTGGTTGGAGAAAGGGATGTGTAAAGGAAGGAAAACAGAGGGAACGGATGGGAGAGAAAAGTGGCAGAAGTGGAAAAATAAGTACTGGAGATTGTGTGATTTCTTGACCTGGGGAATGATAAATGGAAATCTTTGGATGTATGTGACTTGTTAGGGGTTAGCTGGACTTGACAGGTGTGGGTTAAATAAATCCCTCCCTTTATGCTGTGCTGAGGAAGATCTTGGGCAGGTTTTGCCATTGGAAGGTCTCTGTTCCCACATTTCCTCCCATTTATTACTGCCTGTAGGGCACCCTCAGCCAGTGAAATGTTGCCTTGTAATTAATTTGTCTTTGCTACCTGTGAAAATTATTTTATCTGAGATGGAAAACGTGTCTCAGGGGCTTGGCTTTTTCGGTGCTGGCTGTGAACAAGGGAATCCACTGCAGATAGCAGGGAGTGCTGAAGGAGGGATGGATGGATGGATGGATGGATGGATGGATGGATGGATGGATGGATGGATGGACAAATGGAAGTTGGTGTCCCATTCCTGAAAGTGTCCAAGGCCAGGAGGCTGGATAGAGCTCTGAGCAACCTGTTCTAGTGGAAAATGTCTCTGTCCATGGCAAGGGGTTAAAACTAAATGATCTTTAAGGTCCCTTCCAACCCAAACCATTCCATGATTTTATGAATCCTTGCCAAGCAGCTCATTGGAAATCTGGACTCTCAGACTCTGACCAGTGGGAAGAGACTGGCCCAAGACTAAAACCATGGCACAGTGTGTTTTTTCCAGGCATCCCACCCAAGAGCCAATGTCAGGGCTTCCTCGTGACCCTTACCATCATCATTCCTCCTAAATCCTTAGGAATTACGTGTCAAATCTCCCATCTAAGGGTTTTGCCCTTTTTCTTGGCTCAATATCCTTTTAGGGAGTTTTGGATGTCAAATTTTCTGCCTGTATTGTAATTCCAGGATTAATGTGAGTCAGTGCTTCCATGCATGGCTGGTCTAGGAAGGAGACTGTTCCTCAGGAGAGTGTTGTCCTCATGGTTCAAGGAATTTGAAATCCTATCCTTACCTGGGGATGATACCTGGATCCTGCAAGTCCTTATTGGACTCTCAGACAATACCTTACCTTAATTAAAGGTGAATAATGAGGCAGTCTGGTCACAGCTACCTCATCACCTGCCTGTTTCATGTGTTATAAAATCATCACAGAATGGTTTGGGTTGGGAGGGGCCCTAAAGTTCATCTCATTCCAGACTCCTACTATGAACACTTTCCACCAGACCAGGCTGCTCAGGGCAGTTTAGAGGAATTTGATTCCCTATTCCCCTAATTTTGTTATTTATATTTCAGCTCCTGGGAGTAGAATCATCTTTTAGGGGAGAATAGAAATCACAGCAGGTGTTTCTTTTTTTGCCTGTGCATGGGAAGAGCGAGCAGAGTTTCCCCTCTTTTTTGGTTACAGGTTTCCTATCTTGGTTATATGAGCAGTGAGTTACAGGGATTGCTCTGAAAGTGTTCCTAAAATCAGGACAACACTCTTGCTTTTGGGAGGAACAGTTTTTAAGTGTTTAAAAAGTGTTTAAAGCCAGGTTGGATGGAGCTGTGACCAGCCTGGTCTAGTGAAAAGCATCCCTGCTCATGGCAGTGGGGTGGAGTTAGACGATTTTTAAGGTCCCTTCCAGCCCAAACCATTCCATGATTCTGTAATTCTGTGAATACAAGTCAGAGGAGCAGAGAAGCATGAGAGAATAAATAAAGCACATCCCTGTACTGTGATTTTCCTGCAGCAGAACTGCTGATGTGTAAGGAGCCATCCATTATTTGTTGAATCCAGCAACCAATTCCCTTTTCAGAGCTCCTCTCCAGGAGCTGCTTTTGAATTATAAAGTGATTTTTTTCCCCTTCTGCTGCTTCTTCAAGTTGCTGCTGCTCTGTCAGGGTTGAGTAATGAAAATAATTGATCACTTTGCCCTTTCTAATGGCCCTTTACATCTTTATTGGCATGTCCTGTGTGTCCCCCTGCACTTGCCTTTTCTCAGGGTGCAGGACTCTTCATCTTTCTTCATGTAGATCTTTATCTCCAAACCCATTCTTTTTGCTCTTTCCATTGCTTTCCTCTAAGTGCAATCCATTTATTCTGCTGCTTTTGCAAAGACAACAACTCTCCATGCTTCCAGCTACAAAAAGGACAAAGCCACAGATACATTTTGGCATTTTGGCCAAATCCTTGCTGCCAGGGCAGGGTCTGGTGTGTGCTTTCATAAAGCTGTGTGTTTCCCATGGTAGATCCTATGTTTTAGAGCACATTAGGAGTGGCTGAGGGAGCTGGGATGGTTTATCCTGGAGAAAAGGAGGATTGGGAAGACCTTATCACTCCTTGAAGGGAGGTTGGAGCCAGGTTGGGGTTGGTCTCTTCCCCTATCAAGTGACAGAATGAAAGGAAATGGCCTCAGGTTGCACCAGGAGAGATTCAGGTTGGATATTGGGGAAAATTTCTCTGAAAGGATGATCAAGCATTGTCACAGGCTGTCCAGAAGATGGTGGAGTCCCCATCCCAGAAGGATTTAAAAGCTGTGTAAATGTGGCACTTGGGGACATGGTTTAGTGCTGGGTTTTGCAGTGCTGGGAAAAGATTTGGACTTGATCTTAGAGGTCTTTTCCAGCCTCAGATGGGATGCTGCTGTCACTTGTCCTGAGGGCTGTCATAAAATGGGATAAATAAGAGGATCTGCCAGCTAATTCCTTTGTCCCAAGCAATAAAAGTAATGGATTTATTGATCATGGCTAATCCATGAAAAGCCATTAGGTGGTCACAATGTCTTTGTATAACAATTGATCATTTCATATCACATCTCGTGATAAGCACCCTAATGTGATATTTCTTAAATGCTATAAATAATTCTGGGGTCTTTTAAGGATTCACCGTGCCTCCTGAAAAAAGGGACAGATGGGAAGGTGGTTGAAGTATGAGTCCTGCTATGAATTCAGCTCACAGCAAGTAGAATTAAGGGCAGTCTCACAGAAAACCCACTTGTCTTCCTGTGAGTTTTCACCTGAAATTTCAGCCTGTACCAGATTTCTTTAATGGAGCTTTTAATTTGGAGTTTAATATTTCAAAAATCTAAGCAGAGCCCTGCAAGTGAAATTAGAGTGAGATCCATTTCCTGTGACCTGTTGCCACCTGCTGCCTGAGAATAAAGATGATGCATTTAGGTAGCAAGCAGAATTTCCATCAATTTTGTAAGGGATGAATGCTGCTGAGAAGGCACCAGGAAGGTGAATCACAAAGAGAGCAGAACTCTGAGCAGCTGTAAGTCAGCACAACTTGGGAAAATCCTGATTTGATCCTGAAGATATGGCCATCAACCGAGCTGGAAGGGCAGATGTTGTTTTCATCGTCTGGTTGGAAGGGCAGAGCAAATTGACTCAAAAATTTCATTCTTAAAGCAGGTTTTGAAACCAGTGGGTTCAAATATGACCATTTACTGAAGAGAAACATAATTTACATATAATTTACCTTCTCAGCAGCATCCCTTGCAGCCCCAGATCCACATCTGAGTCTTGGATCCAGATCCAGATCATTGTCATTATGAGCCTGCAGTTCTTTTGAGGAATGGAAAACCCACCCAGATTCAGTGATTTGGT
The DNA here is from genome assembly GCA_020466415.1 of Ammodramus savannarum pratensis. NCBI lineage: Eukaryota > Metazoa > Chordata > Aves > Passeriformes > Passerellidae > Ammodramus > Ammodramus savannarum. Next base: position 142,423,756 of record JAHXMQ010000807.1, on the reverse strand, counting down.
TCAGACCTGGCTCAGATCCATTGCCAGGTTGGACATTGGTGGCAGTAACATCCACAGAATGGGGGTACCAGGAGTGTTCTGGAACTCCAGATAATTCCAGGGAGCAGAGTTGTCTCTTACAGACCTTTCCCAGCAACTTTTATTGAATTTTATGGTTTCCCCTTGCTGCTGGAATTATTTCATCTGTTCAGCCATGTTGTGTTGGCTAACACTTACATGGAAGACACATCTAGAAAGGTTCCTTATCAGCCAAGTCTTATCTTTCCATTCAGCATTTCTGCCTCTGATTTTTTCTTTCATGCACTTGCTGCTTAGCCAGATTTATGAAGGCACTACCACAACTGACAGCAAAGAGTGATTTCAGTGTAATGAGGCAGATTTTAGAGAACTGAAATAAGTTATTTCTCTTAAGGAGTTGTTTGGTTGCAGGCTGGTTTTTTGTGTAGTTTTTAATAATACTTTGAAATCATAGTTCGTCTTGGGCACTAAAGAACAGCATTTGCCATGCAAGATAAAATTAGAAGGTATCAGATTATGTCATGGCCTTTACCTTACAAAGAGGTCTCATAATGCTTGTTCTAATTAAAAAGAAAAATAATTCCATTTCCCTGCTCCTTTCGGTCAATTAAATTCCCTAATAATACCATGAAGGAACAGATCTGAGTGCGGACAGGCTGTAGGAATATTTCCAAACAGGGTCTAATTCTGACTATAAAACTAAACTGTCACTTTAGTGTGTGGTCATTGCAGAACTGATGTTAACAATCCTTGAAAAACCCTTAATGAAGCCAGGATGTTCTATCCTGATGTCCAAACCTGTATCCAAGCTCCAGCTTTGCTCAGGTAAAACTCGCACTGAGGTCCTGGAGCTAACCAGCAAATAAACATTAAACCTTTGATCATAGATCAGGAAATGGTGAGCAAGTCCCATGTAAGTACTGCTGAACGTGTTTCATGGTATCTGTCCTGTAATTTCTTGTCTTGCCTGTATTTGTTTGTATTTGGAGGTTTTCTTGTAGCTCCTCTTGTTATTCGAGGCCTTCTCTGGTTTGTTAGGTAAAAACCCACAGAGAAATTCCCCTCATATTCTTGGTGCCAAATAGATGGGATGAGTGACAGCTTAAAATCTCCCTAGTCAGCTGTTAAAATTGTTTGGGATCTTTTTTTTTGGTTGGAGAGATGGATGCCTGAAGAGTCCTTGGGAAAAGAGCTGCTTTCCCATTTGCAGGGCCATCATTCACAGCTGAAGTGGAGTTTCCTGGGGCAGCATCACAGAAAACTTGTTTTGTCCAGTTTTCTATCTTGTGAATGGAGATGTGGCTTGAATCTCAAGTTAATGTCCACACAGGAATAAACTTACAAGAATGGTCAAACATGGAACAAAAAGCTTTTTTTTTTCCCCAAAGCATCGGCTGGGGAGATCTCACAAGAAAGCTGAAAATTTTCTGACCACAGGGAAATGAACGATTTTAGGTCAGGTCAGGTTTTAGTCCTCCAGTGTCTTGGGGACCATCATCTGTAGATTAAAAGGAGAAATGCAGATATTTCAGTCTGCACATCAGCTCTCTGCCTGTCCGTTTTGAGTCACTCCAAAGCGTGACACGTCCCAGTGTTGGTGTCTTCCATGTGCTGTGGAAGTCCAAGTGTCTGTGACCCGAGTACCAACAGCCATCGTGACAGACCAGTCTCTGCTGCAACTGTTCCCCTTCCCCTTGGCAACCTGCAGTGATTGTATTTTGTCTCCTTCCCTTGGGAAAAGCCATGGTGGTGGATTAGGGGGAAGGGCGTGGAAGGAGGAGGGAGGGATCCGCATCCTTCCTCCCCACCTCCCGTTTTATGCATGACTGCACCGTTGGGAAGTTGTCCCCTCTGTTTGGGTGGCATGAGTGTGCAGAGCCTCCTCCTGCTTCCCTGGGAGAGGGGCTCAGGAAAGGTCTCCCTCAGGGAGATGTTGGCTGGAGAAACCCTCTGCATCCCAGTGGGATCGGGAGGCTGAATTAGAACCCCGCCTGGGAGTGGGTGAGGTGGAGCTGAGCTCTCTTTCCCTCTCCCTTGACAGGGCATCCCTCTGGAGCTCCTGCGTGGTGCTGCCCCTGCTGGCTCTCACCTGGATGTCTGCAGTCCTGGCCATCACCGACCGGCGCTCGGCGCTTTTCCAGATTCTTTTTGCCGTCTTCGACTCCTTGGAGGGATTCGTCATCGTCATGGTCCACTGCATCCTCAGGCGGGAGGTGAGGGGGAGGAATCATTATCTGTTACATAATTAACGTTATTTCCCATAAAAACCACCTGGAAAAGTGCCCAACCAGTTGGTCACTTCTCCAACCCTACAAATTTTGTCTTTGGGGGAGATCGTGACCACAAAAATCACCGTGACATTTTCGGTCAGAGGGAAGGAGGGGTGAATCAGAGTGGAGTTTGGTGAGATGGGAGAACATGTCAGGCTTTGCTTGTTTACCAGCAGAATTCTCATTTCCAGAATGTTCACACCCCACCTCCAAAAAGTGCCACATTAAAGAAGTGATTTGTGTGATTTCAGGAGAGGCGAGATGCACTGAGATTTGCAGGATGAAATCTGTGCTGGCATTAACACCCTGATATTCCAGCTAGGAAGTGCAGCCAGCAATAATCAGGCAAGGAAATTGAGGAAATTCTCTTCAGCCTCCCTGTGGAGATTTAAAATGGTGAATTATATCAGGGAAGAAAAGGACGAATCTTTTATGTTTCTTTTATTCTTTTCATCCTACAGAGTGGAGAGACTATTAATAACAGAGACAGGAAGAGGCTTTTTTTTCAATATTAATTTTATCTTCTTACAGTTCCTTTAGATTCAGTAAAACAGATTAATTTCTTATGTCAGGCCAATGAAATCAATGGAATTACACCACTGGCTTGGCTGAGACTCCTTCCACTAATTGCATTATGAATATGAGTCTGCATTTAACTCCCATTGCAGTCACCAGGATTTTTTTTCCAATTATTTCAGTGAGTTTGGGATCAGATTTATATTACAGGATCCTGAACAGACTTTGTAGACACCAATACAATGATTAATGCAGGAGCATGCATTTAAAACATATTGCAAGCTGCAAAATAAAGGACTTTTTTTTCCTGACTGTATAAATCAAGCAAATGGAAGTGACCCAGGGTTGCTGGAAAAACTCAGGGTTGCTCTTCAGTGTGTGAAATATGTAACACATAAACCTTGTGAAAGAAATGCTGCTAAAGCAGGGCCCATGTCCTTTTGGTCTAACAAGGGCTGTTTTTATTTTGGATTTCAGCAGAATTTAAGGTGGTTTGGTTAGTGTGACTCTGACCTTTGCCAATCTGTCCCTGCAGGTCCAGGATGCTGTGAAGTGCCGGGTTGTGGATCGTCAGGAGGAAGGGAATGGAGACTCAGGGGGGTCCTTTCAGAACGGACACGCTCAGCTCATGGTAGGGAAATCTCCCACTTCCCCTTTAGTAGGGGGTTTGTGGGGATTTTTAACTCATAACTGATAATCAGGCGGCTCTGTCCATCCCAGATCCTGAATTCACCGTTCTTATTTCCTTTAAACTTTCGCTTGAGCAAACACAGCCCTTAAAATGGAGTTTTTCACACAAATCTGGGGCATTGCATTGTAATTTTAAGGCTCTCAAGCTTGCACACCAGGTTTTGCAAACATCTTGGTGATATCCTTTCTTTCCCAGAAAAATAAAGAACCAAAATACACCTCCCATATCTGCCAGACCCTTTCATCCCCATCAAGCTGCCTTGTCCTGGCTGGTGCTAGGAAATTGTAGATTAATACTGTTTTAATTACAGTCTGTTGGGTTACTACCATAAAAAATGCTGTCTCAGAGGGATTTTTTTTTTCTCAAAGCACACTTTGCTTCACTGGGAATTGTTTAAGCTCTGTAAATTGTGGTCCTGTTGTGTAAGTCCTTTGCAAACAGTAAAGGAATAGGTTGTGGGGCTTTGGCCTGCATCTGCTCCACTGTTGTGATGTACTTGATCAAGAAACATTTAATTTCAGAGGTTAAGATAAAGATATCAGGAGAATCAGAGGATTTCAGCAACTTCCAAGCGCTCCTGGTTAATATTAGAGCTACAGCACAACCCAGTGATGTTTTTTTTCAGTCACTCCTGTGCTGAGCAGTTTCTGCCTGGGTACAAGGCCTCATTTCAAACAGCACAATCTTGGAGTCAAGACATCAGCAGAGCTTTAATTCCACCACACCTCAGTGGTGTTTGCTAAAAACAGGTGCCTCATTTCTCATTTAAATGCAGAGTCTCCTTATTTTCAGACAGGTTCTCGCTCCGCCTAATTGTGGGTAATTAGAGAGCCCCTTGCATGCCTGGTGCTTTGGCTTGTTTAGTAATAAACATCAAAATCAAACCCAGTCTCTTATTTTCCTTAAGTTAACACCCAGAGCTTTCTTATTCTCCCTCTGTAAATCACGTGCCCTCAAATTATTTATATAACCCCCTCCAGATTCTCAGCAGCCTGGAAAAACAGGTGGATCCTGTGATTGTCAGTCTGCTGTCGCCACCCCAAGTTTCAGGGTTTTGCATTTCTGTACAACTCCACAATTCCATCCATTATCAGCCACCTTGGGAAATTCTGTGTCAGCCACAAGTTTTTTAGCAATGTTGCATTTCCTTGAGTGTGTGGAGGAGCAGGGAGCTTACAATCACTTTCCTCACATTCCAGCACAAAAAGCTGCAGAATCTGGCTGTGAGTGATGACTCCTCACTGGTATTTTTAGAGGGGTACGATGTTATTTTGTTGTAAAATAACCGAAGGAATCAAAAGCTTTTGCAGGATGACATTTTTGCTGTTACCTTTTCTGTGTATCTCCAAATCTGCCCAGCTAGTGAAAAGGAGCTTAGCTGAGTAGAACTGTTTTTTCCCCACAAAATCTTGTTGACTGGTATTAAATATAAACCTGTCTTTCATTTATTTATCAGCAGAACTAGTGCAGACTGTTGAGCTGCGTTTTTTTCTGGAACTCCTATCATGAAAATGAGATTATATTTTTCTGTGTCATCCCATTTGCCCATTTGAATGTTAGTTTGGTCGTATATCTCTTCTGTTCTTTTCAGATTTGTTTGATATCCCAAAGAATTTACTGGGAACTTAATATCAGGAAAGCTGAGATAGTTAAAAAAACTCTTGGCTCTAAACTTGCTAATGTTTAAGTGTTTATCCCAGGAGGATGGGGATTTTTCCCACATTCTTCTCAGTATTCAAATGGATTTCATTTTGCCACATTAATTATGTTAAACGCCTTTCTGAAATGATACCAGAAATAATCAGTGAACTCTTCTACCTTTTGCCAGTCTGCAGCTTCCTTATTACTCCATGAAAGCTCACGGCCTGCTGTGACTCAGTTTATCCAGTTCTTTGAAATGTTATCTGCTCAAAGCTTCAGAAACAGGATTAACTCCTCCTGGGAGAAGAAAGGAGTTCCCTTTGGCTGCACAGACCACTTGAAAAAGTTATTCAGCCTTTGTGCCTGTGGGAGCCACTGATTTTATGTGTTAAGAGTTTCAGAAGCAAAGACTTGTTCCCACTTCTTGTGGCTTGGTGACAGATCACACAAAAGCCCAGTGGGGGTGGAGCATTCCCAGCAGGATCCCCAGATCTCTTTTATAAAGGGTGGGGAATCCACGTAAATTTATGTGTGGAGTGATACATCCAAAACACTTTGGGCCAGGAACCTGTTCCCTGTTTTTTAGGGGTGTGCATAAATGTGTTCCAGCAAGATATTCTAATCTGCAGCCCAGGAATGAGTGAATGGATGAGCAGATGAACCCCAGTTGAAAAGCAACATTCCAGCTTTATCAGTGATAAAATTCAAAAACCAACAGGTGGAAAAACATTTTCCATGTTTGAAAATCCAAGCCAAACTTCTCCCCTCCACTCTCCTGGCAAAGGCTGTGGGAGTTTAGCATTTTCCAAGTTTTCCTGTCCCTCACTACCCCCTTTTGACCCCATCCCGTGTTCTCTGTCTTTCAGACCGATTTCGAGAAGGACGTGGACATGGCTTGTAGATCAGGTGAGCACATCACAGGTGAGAATCAGCAAGTGACCTGGTTTGGGGATTGAACTAGGCCATTTTTTTTCCTTCCCTTTCTGGTTCCTTTGTGTTTGTCCTGGTTCCTTGCATGTCCTCACGTGGGTTGCCCTTCCTTTCAACCCAAGCCAAAAGAAAACAATACCTTGAATTCTCCCTTTGCTTTTCCTGTTTTCCTGTAGCCCTTTTGGCCTTTTCACTGAGATCAAGCCTTGCCTCTGAGGAGTTGTTTTTTGCCATGTAACACGGTGGCAGAGAAGAGCATCAAGGAAGAAGAGATGGGATCCATCTCTTCCTACTGTGATCCTTCTTTGTTCCAGCAATCCCTGCTGGGGTCATGCCAACCCCAGGCAGCTCTGTGCTCATGAAGGGTGTCTTTGTAGAAAGTCTGGAATCTGGGGAGCCTTCCCACCACTCCACCTGGCTCCAGGCTCTTCTGTGCACCTGGAAGTGGTTGGATCTCTGCTCCTCTGCCTGCTCCTTTCTGCTGTGTGTTCATCACACAGGTTCCTCTGGATCCTGAAGATGTGCATGAGTTGACAGCCCCTTTTCCCAATGATCCCAGGGGTGCTTGTGCTGCCTGGATTCTGCCTGGCTGCCTGTTCCTCTCTGCAGGTCTCATCCTCTCCTGGTCCTGGCATGCCTGACCTTTTGGCCGAGGTTCTTTTTCTTACTCTTTGTAGAGACTGAGGCTTTCATTTGCCCTCCCAGACTTCTCCCCTCTGCCAAGCAAGAGAAATACCAACTTGCTTGGGGTTTGCATAATTCATATCTCCCAAACCAGGATCTTCTCAAGCCAGGGACAGCACACTCTGTGTTCAGTTACCACTATGCCAAAGCTTGTCTCTCTGTCTTTTTATTAATCTTTCTTTCTTACCTTCCTTCTTTCCTTTTTTCTTGTCTTCTTTCCTTCTCTCTTTCTCTCCTCCTTTCCCTGCCCTGCCTTTTTTCTTTCTCCACTCCTCTCTCTCTTTCTATAAACATCTACCTGTCCTTTTCATTTATCCTTTTCTTTATCTCATTTATCATTTATTTATCTGCTTCTAATGTATTTATCTATAATTCATCTCTTTCGTTCTGTCTCACAATCACTTATTTATCTCTGTCCTCAGCTGTCTGTCTTGCTGTACCTGTTATTTATGTATTTCTATCTGTCAACATTTGTCCCTGTCACTGTGTTTCTGTGCATTGTCTATCACTGTCACTATCATTTATCTGTCTAATATCTATCTATATCTTATTTATCTTTTCCTGTCCATCTCTCTGCCTCACTCCCTCTCCCTGTGCTTATCACAGTCACAGTATATTTATCTCACTTACCCCTGTGATATCTTATTTCACGGTCTCTTTTGTCCATTTATCTCTTTTCAGGGTCTCTCCATTTTTTTTCTCTTTCTGTTTTTCTGTCTCACTCTCTCTAATTTAATTTCTAGCTGTCAGCCTCTTCTCATTTGTCTCTCTCCTTCTCTTTTGACACCAAATATCTCAGTCCCAAGAAATCACATACGAAAAACATGTGTGTGGGGCCATGTCTGAATTGAGGGCATGCTCAGGGAGCATTCACCAGGCAGTCAGCTGTAAACCTCAGCAGACCCCAGATTCCTCCTCTAGAGGAGCCTTTCTGGATCTGCCACCACATCTCTTCATCCCAAATTGAGTTTCCCAGAGGAAGGGAAGGAGCTGATTTGTTTCACGTGATTTCATGGCAGGAGCCCCTGGATCAGCAGCTTGCCAACAGCCTAAGCTTCCCCTCCTTTTTCCAGCATCCAACTCCAGAATTTGTATTTTTCTGCCTGGAGATTCTGCTCCTCTCATAAAGTGCCATTAGATTGTGCCAAGATAAGTAGTTAATAATAAACCTAATTTCAGAGACCTTTTGGAGTGGTGCATCATCCCATGCACTCTGCTTATTGAATAATATAATTCAGGAACCTGTCCAATGGTTTCTGGCCATGGTTTCTCCTGGAGGCACCATCTCCCCTCTTGTGATGGATTGGAGATGTGGCTGAGACCACTCAGAACCCCCTCACATTGATCCCCTGGTAGGATTTGCTCCAGGGCTCAGTGTTGAAGGCTCATTCCACTCCTTGCTTGGAGATTGCCAAGTGGAAACCTCTCCAAACCTATTTTCTGTAACTGATGTGAGCATGGAGAAGAGCCTGGATCAATAAACCTTGCTGGTACTCCCAAGGGAAGGGCTTGACTTGCTCTGATTTATCCCAGCAATGCCAAGATGTTTGTGGCTGACAGAGTTTTCAGCTTTAAAAGCTCTTTACAAGCTCTTTTTATTCTCCTTGGTGCCCTGCTCATCCTGCCTTGCGTGCTCTGTAGCCTTGGCGGGGAGTTTGATCTTCCCTCACTCCCATTTGGAGCTGGTAGGAAAATCAGTGTGTCCTCAGTGCCATGGGGTGCCCATCCCACCTCTGTCCCACATGGAGCAGCTGAATAATGTCAATCTCACCCCAAAAATCCTTCTCCCCTGTCCCAAAAAAGATCCATTTACCGATTTTTATTTCCTCCTTACGATGGATGAAAGGGGAACATACATTTCTTTCTCTTTTGCTGTGCTGAAGTCCTGGGTAAGTAGCCCACAACACCTTGTCCGTGCCCCACAGTCTGATTTCCATGGTTTTCTGATTTTCCACCCAGCAGAGACATCAAGTTTAACATCATTATTTTCCCAAGATTGCAGCCTGAAATCGACTGAGCAATAGATTATTATGCCTGAAAAAGGGGCAATTTTTTTTTTTTTTTGGACAGTGTTGCGTGGGAATGAGTGTCCAGATGTCCTTTATGATGTGTTCACTTCCTCCTCAGTTTTCCTCTCTTTTTAAGGAATATTCCCATCACCAATTGCTTTCCTGAAGGGAAATTGAAAATTGCTAAATAATGAGCTCTCACAAAGGCTTGCCATGATTGCTGGAATGTAAGATTTTATAGAGAGCAGTTTGAAATTCATAACAAAATACGCTGTGTTTCAAAATACCTATTTATTAACACTGGAACTGTTAAGGGAAAAGAGAAACCTGAAGTATTTTAGTGAGTTAACACAAAAAAATTAAATTTGAAGGGGGCTGGAACTTGATGATCTTTTAAGTTCTCTTCCAGCCCAGGCCATTTGATGATTTTATAGTTGTATGAATCATTGATAATGTTGTATTTCAGCTATTTCCTGAATCAAAATATTTTTTTTTATACAAAAGCAACCTTTCATTTTAAAGAATTCTACTCCACAGGCTAATAATGTATAGATTTCATATATACGTACATGTTGTAGATGTACTAAATATCTAAAAATCTCTTTGGTTTTCAGGGTATTGTTATCAACATGTTGGCATAGATGGGAATTTTAGCCATGGTTGTGTTGGAAAACTCACATCACAGAGAACTCTCCCAAAATAACAAAGTTGTTTTCCTCCCTAGCTTTAATTTTGCCTTCGGTATCCTGGATTTTAAAAATACAAATAACATTAAACACTGTTGTGCCTCTTTGGGAGAGGTGCTGGTGGGGAGTGACTGTGGGAGGTGTCTTGATGTGCCAACAAAACCCCAGGTGAGGTGCTGAGGACACTTCTCTGTCTCCCCAGTGCTGAACAAAGACATCACCACGTGCAGAACCTCGACCATCACGGGGACCCTGAAGCGCCCGTCGCTGCCCGACGAGGAGAAACTGAAACTCAACCACCAGAAAGGCTCATCCAACTTCAACAGTCTTCCAGCCAACGTCTCCAAGATGCACCTTCAGGGCTCCCCACACTACCTGGGGGCCATCAACCTGAATGAGTTCAGCAACCACTCCCTCACCCTGAAGAAGGACAAGAACCAGCCGCCGAAATCCATCTACATCTGCGACGGGGACATCTTCAAGAAGTTGGACTCGGAGCTCTCGCGGGCACAGGAGCAGACCCTGGACACCAGCTACGTGATCCTGCCCACCAACACGTCCACCTTGAGGGCCAAACCCAAAGATGAGAGCAAATACAGCATCAACATCGACCAGATGCCTCAGACACGGCTCATCCACCTCAGCATGGCCACCGACCCTGGCTTCGTGGTCAAGAGTCCGCCGCGGGAGCCGGTGACCATGGCGTGCAGCGAGGCGCAGGGTTCCTCCATGATCCAGCAGCAGCAGCAGCTGGCTCCACAGAACATCTCCAACGAGTCACAGATGCCCAACAGCCTGTGTGACACGGGTGACTCAGGGAACTCGGGTGTGGTGTCCAAGAGTGAGACCGTCTCCACCCTCTCCATGAGCTCCTTGGAGGTGAGCGTGGAGATCGCGGTGGTTTTCTCAGCCCAGGGTGGTGCTCTGTCCCCAATCCCGCCGTTCCAGGGGGTTGGAAAGAAATTTAGGGAAAATGCAGCCCAGGATGCAATGCCAGTGTCATATTACCCTGAGGGACCAGTGGCATGTAGTCATATTTTGGAATGTGATGTCACAACTTTCAGAGCACATTCCATTGCTGGATCAACTATTTTTAGCCCTACAAGTGCTGCAAAGTCAAAAAAAAAAAAAAACAAAAAACCAAACTTTAATTTGTCAAAGCTGTTCATTTTAATGCCAGGCACATGGCCTGCCTTATCTTTTCCCCTTTCTATCCTCTGGCCTATTTCCCATTTTGATGGTTTCAGTCATGATGAGAAGACCCCAGTGATCCAGGCTGGAGGGGGCTTGCAGCAACCTGGGATACTAGAAAGTGTTCATGCCCATGGCATGAGGTTGCAACTGGTTGATTTTAAGATCCCTTCCAACATAAATGATTCAATAACCCAAAATATTTGGTACTTCCCATCCTGGAGAGCCAGAAAAACACATTAAAGGTGTAGAAAAAGAAGGACTTTTCCTGTTTTACCCTCTTACTAACCTTTACCCATCTTTTTCTCTCCTGAATACCCAGAGGCGGAAATCCCGGTATGCAGAGTTAGATTTTGAGGTGAGTGCATCCCTTTCTGAATGTTGGTCCCAAATTTTTTGAGCCACCCTCTCCAATTATCTCACCTTGCCAGAGCACAGGAAATCCATATTCAGCCTGCTTATACATGGAAAGGGAAATCCCTCTAGAAATTGCCCTGCCTCTCCTTCTGGGCAGCAGAAGGTAGAAGTGAAATGCAGACGGGTCGGATTAAAAAGAAAATGAGATTGTGGAACAATTTCTAATGAAATTACCCTAATTCCACATGTTTGGGTGGGCTCTGAACACATTTACAGAGGTGACAAACTGAGGAAAGGCTGGGCATGGGGACAGGTATCAGTTAAAGAAGGGCAGCAAACCTTCCCTAGGATGTTGGCAGTCAAGCTCAAATTCTGCAGCATAAAAATTTGATTGTTGCAAGTTTAAGGGGGTTTTAGGTCAAAAATTACTATTTCCCACTTTCTCCCGCCATCTCACCTTGAAAATAAAGGCAGTGCTGCAGTGGGTCCTCAGTAAATGCTGAAGGTATTTTAGGCACCTGCAGGGAGACAGAGCTGGGGTTAAATGATGTAACTCTGAGGGGAGAACGTGTTCCTGATGGGGTTTGCTGACCTGTGGCCCTTTGTGTTTGCTCCAGAAAATCATGCACACAAGGAAACGTCACCAAGACATGTTCCAGGACCTGAACAGAAAACTCCAGCACGCAGAGAAGGAGAAGGAGTCTCCAACAACGGACAGCAAGGTTAGTCAGACACTTCCAGAAGCCCTCTGGTGCCAGCAGGAATGTGGGAAAATTCAGGAAATTGGTTTTTGACCATGCATGTTGCAAAAAACACACATGCACCTCACACAGCCCAGGAGGAGGATGTCGGTCCCCATGTCTGTCCATGGTGTTGTTTTCCCTTTGTCTGTCCTTGTCATTCCCTTCCAGGTCATCCCTTTGTGCCCTATTCATCCACTCTTGGGTAGGAACTGGACATTTGGATGACCATGAGGAAATTAAGGTGGAAAGTGGAGAGGGCAGAAAGAGGGGAAGCATTTTCCCTTCCCTTGTGGGGCTGAGGCAGTGGCCAAGGTGGCAGTGATGGGATATATAGGATGGCCACAGCAGTGGGATTTAAGGTGTGGTATTGGGAGCACATTTTGGGGAGACTTTTAAATGTAGGTTATTTGTGACAGCTGATCACCTGAGCATGGGGAAATGAGCAGGTCCAGAGAAGTCATAAAGGTTCTCCAAGGGCTGGAGCATCTTTCCTATGAGGAAAGGCTGAGAAAATTGGGATTGTTCAGCCTGGAGAAGACTCCTAGATGAGCTTATTGTGGCCTTTCAGTCCCTACAGGAGCTGGAGAGGGATTTTGACAAGGTCATGTAGTGACAAGAGTGTGACAGCTAACAAGGGGCAAAGGCTTTAACCTGAAAGAGAGTAGGGTTAGATGGAATATTGGGAATAAATTCTTCCTTCTGGAGGTGCTGAGGTCTTGGCACAGGTTGCCCTGTGGCTGTCCCATCCCTGGAAGTGTCCAAGGCCAGCTTGGACAGGGTTTGGAGGAGCCTGGGATGGTGGAAGATGTCCCTGCTCATGGCAGGGGGTTGGATTGAGATTGTTTTTATAGTCTTTTCTGACCCAAAGCATTCTGTGGTCCTGTGATATCCAGGAGCAAAGTTCCAGGGAAAAGGGGGCTCCTTTCAAGGAGACAGACTCAGGGAAGGACCTTTCAGCCTTTCATAGGGGCAGAGATCTGGGACTGGAAAAAATTATCAACAGCCTTTGTAATAACTGGTGTTGTAAATAATAAAATAAGGAAGAGCAGGCAGATGGCACCTTCCAGCCAGCTGGGCAAGGACTGAAGGGCTGCAAGGAATTCTTACAGCTCCAGCTGAAGAGAAAAACAAGCAGCAGAGCCAGGTTGACAGTAAGAAATTAAATTTCCTGCACTCAGGAGAGAGGCAAGGTGAGCTAATTCTAACAATGCTTTGTGATTTGTAATCAAAGCCCCTCATGACAAGAAAGAAATTGAGGGACTAGGGAGAGAACAGCAACAAAGGTGGAGAACAGTCTGAAGCATGAATCTGATGAGGAGCACTTGAGGGAGCTGGGGGAACTCAGCCTGGAGAAAAGGAGGTTCAGGGGGGACCTTCTGCTCTCTAGAACTCCCTGACAGGAGGCTGGAGCCAGGTGGGAGTCAGTCTTCTCTCCACGGTAAAAAGTGATAGAACAAGATGAACCAGCTCCAGTTGCACCAGGGGAAGTTCAGGTTGGATATTGGGAAACATTTCTGCAGTGAAAGGGTGGCCAAGCATTGGAGGAGGTTGCCCCAGAGAAGAGGTGGAATCACCATCCCTGGAAGTGTTCAGAAACCATGTAGATGTGGCACCTGGGGACACGGTTAAGTGGTGGCCTTGGCAGTGCTGGGTTAACAGTTGGATTGGTGGTCTTGGAGGTATTTTCCAACCTCAGGAATTCCATGATCCTAAAACAGATCCAGGATGTAGCACCCCTGCTGGGTTGACAGTTGGATTGGTGATCTTGGAGGTCTTTTCCAATTGCAGGGATTCCATGATCCTAAGACAGATCCAGGATGCAGCACCCCCCTGCAATGTGGCAGATGTGGCACTGGTGGGGTTTATTTTGATGGGACTTCCTTGGAGGCAAGAGCAGAGCTCAGAGGGTGATGGAACAAGAAGTCTGGGGTTTTTTGGACGGAAGCAGAGCACTACAGAACCTTTGGTCTGTGTTCGATATAAGGGTCTCTTCAAGCTAGGTCTTATAAGCTCTTGGAGATTTGTATCACACCTGAGATAGCTCAATCACTTCAGATGGCATAAAATCAGCAGGATGGCTTCTGTGGCAGTGTTGGAAACAGAAAAAATTTAATAAAAGGCAAAATAACAAAGCTCTTTACAGAGAAAAACTGAGGGCAAGAGGCTCTTGTTCCTGGTAAAACACCTCACAAAAGTAATTAGTTTCTTTATTCTGTTCTTTTTCTAGTAAATTGCTTAAGTGGGACTTCTTGGCTTCTGTCCAATTGGCTATCCCTAAGTTTGAGGTGAAGTCCCCAAGGTCCTATGAGATGTCTTTTCACCTAATTGAGGAGAGAAACATCTGGGCTTTTTTTCTTTTTTTAGGAGACAAAGGATAATTTTATCACTCTGTCAACAGGGGGTACGTTCTTCCATGTGTTCTGACCCTACATTGCCATGCTGAAGTCCAGAGATGTTACCCCAGCAAATCCTCCTTTTATTGTGTGTGGCAAGGTGTCATTATGGGCTGCCTAGTGTAACAGAGTGAGAGGCAGTGGCTCTGCAGGTTCAGACCAAAGAATCCTGCGTGGCCCAGAATCCCAGTGTGTCTCACTCAGTGTCACCTCTTTGGTATTTTTATTTTTTCAGTTATTTTAGTATGATGCAGCTGTAAACCCAAAAAATGCTTAAATGCGGTGTAAAAGCTAATCTGTGGTCTATTTGCAGGGGGAGTTTATAGATTGGGAAGGTTTTAGCATTTCAGAGATGCATCTATGTAGAATTAAAGTTGCCGCTGTCAGCATCAAAGAGCTTTGAGATGCTGAAGGTGGTTCTGAAGGTGGCTTTTGCATATTGACTGAATCTTTTTTAAGCTGGGAATTTTCTTTTGGATGTAACAGGAGAGGGGGAGCTTGTGAAGAGCAGGATTGGCAAGTCAGGAGTGGGTATTGGTGTAAAAAATATCCAAAGCAATACAAAGTCAAATAAACAGGTTTTTCCAGCCTTTTTTCTACCATTTGCTGCTAAGAACCCCATTGGAACTCAGGCCCCATCTTCAGCTCGCCCTGAGAAGGCAAAGAGCAGATAACAGGGATTAAAGGAACAACAAAAGGATGTTTTCTCTTTCATGTGTGTTTAGGTTATAAAATGATGGAGTGCTTCTCCTGGTGGCAGTGATAAAACAAACCTTAGTGTGAGTCTGGCTTTCAATTGCACTGCAGAGCATCCTGGACAAATCCCAACCCCTTCCATGACATTATCTTGGTTTGAAAGACAATTGTCTGCTAAGGAAGGCAGGAGCCTCCCTTGAAATGGAAAATGCTAACCCCGTCCCTCCAAATTATTATAATTTTGAAATTAAGGTGCTCTCAGGCAAAGATATGGGAGCAGGAATAACAGTTCTTTACTAGGAAATTAAAAATACAAATGCAATCGTACAAAAAAAGAAAACAAACCACTGATAGAGTCAGAATAGACCTGGCACCCTGT
>JAHXMQ010000807.1:142396512-142406531 GCA_020466415.1 Ammodramus savannarum pratensis | reverse complement strand
TATTTAAGATCCCTTCTGACCCAAACCATTCAGGGATTCTGTGATTTGTGGCTGTATGGACTGATCAGGGATGTAGACACTACTTCCCAAAGTTAATTTTTCCACACTAGGGAATTAAGATTGGAGCAGGAGGACATCCAGCAAGATCTGATGACAGCCAAATTGAAAAGTCAGGTTTTTAATGCACTGATGGATCTCTGTATGACCTTATCATGATCCTGGCAGGTCCCTTCCCACTCTGAATATTCCGTGGTAAATTTTTTCTCCCTTGCAGTCTTCAACTTCAGGTGAAGCAAGGAAGGTGGAGGTGATTTTTTTTCCTGACTCAGAAGGAAATTCTGGGGTTGTAGGCAGGAATTTTTTGCTCATGTTTTGCTGGAATTTGGGACAGATGTTCTCTGACCACATGAAGAGATGGAAGAATCTAAAAATAGCACCTCAGGAACAGCTGGTTTGCTGTGCTCACCCTCCTCCCAAACCTGTGGAGGTTTCACACTGTTGCCCTTCCATTTAATCCCAGCCCAAATTTGAAGCTGGTGCAGCCCCTGAGACAAAAACTGAATGAGCCCTGTGTGTGTGGAATATTTATCCCCCTGACAGCTTATTTGCAACCAGGAAGCATCAAAGGAACCAAAGACTTGGAGACAAGCACAGCAGGATTTGCATCAAAATACCCAGCCACCCCCACCAGGCATCCTGATGGAAATTTAAAGCTCTTTTGGCGTCTGGGATGCCCCAAACCCTCATTTTTAAGGCTGCAATAAGCAGTGAGTGGCTTCCACGTTTATTATAAATCTCACTTTCTATAAGGGAGGTTTTGGATGTATATTGGAATGTTAGCTTGGGACTGACTCAGACAGCAGAGTCCTTCCTTCCTAATCACTCCCATCACTTTGACTCCTTCTTTACCTCCCCAATTGCTACCAAAAAAAAAAAAGAAAAAACCCCATTGTTGGAAAACCGTGCTGCAAGTTTGTTTCTCCCTTTCAAAGCCTGACCTTTGCCTGGCAGACTGCAGGCTCCACCACTCAATTTCTTCCCCTTTTTCCTCCTAAATACACAGTTACCCAGCTTTGAATTCTTGTAGCTGAGAGTTCTTCACATTAAAGCAGGGTAGTGGTTATTTTCAAGCTGCTTTGTACTACACAGGAAATATTTTTCCTGTGCAGATCTGTGTTCTCAGGGTTTAACATCTCCATTGCTGCTGCTCCCTGGGAGTTAATTGCTAAAGAAATTCCTTAGTTTGGGCTGGACATTGAGAGGGGTCTGTGGTTTTGCAGGCTTTTAAAAAAAGCCAAGGTTTTTCTTCTCCTGTGCTTTGATAGCACTGGAAGTGGTGCTCCTGCTTCCCCCTCAGCAGGAATCCTTTTGATCCAGCTCCATTAGAGAAGCTGGAATCACATCCATATTCCTCTTTTCCTGCCAGCATCTGGCTTGGCATTCATTTTAAACAGCAGCTCTTTGCTTGTGCCGAGGTCAGTGCTGGACAGAGCTCTGCAAATTCCTTGGATTTTCTCCTTCTTGTTGATGAGCTCCCTGCCACATTCAGCTCCCTGCAGCTGGAATGGCTTTGGCTCCTGTCCTGCAGCTCACATGCAGGATCTGGGCTCAGTTTGTAATTCATAGAATCGCAGAACGGTTTGGATTGGAAAGAATGTTAAAGATCATCTCATCCCATGGGCAGGGACACCTTCCACTATCCCAGTTTGTTCCAAACACCATCCAACCTGGTCTTGGACACTTCCAGGGATGGGGCAGCCACAGCTTCTCTGGGAAAAAACACAACTCTCAAATCTCATCCCAAATCTCTGTTGATCCTGAAAAGCGCCTGCTGCAATTTTAAAAAGATATAACGTTTTTTTCTGCCTAACTTTTCCTTATTTCCTTCTGGACAGTGTTTCTGTCTTGATTTCTCACTTTCTTTTCTCACGATGAGATTTTTCTGAGGTTTCTTCTTTGGGCATCTGGAGATTTGCCCATTCCAGCAGCACTGGCTTTGGCAACCTAATGCAGTTTTGAGAAAAAAAGGCCATGGAGTCACAGCAAAAGGGCAAAGGGTTTGAAGATGACAGAGGGTGGGTTTAGATTGAATATTAGGAAGAAATTTTTCCCTGTGAGGGTGGTGAGGCCCTGGCACAGGTTGTCCAGAGAAACCGTGGCTGCCCCATCCCTGGAATAGTCCAAGACCAGGTTGGACAGAGCTTGGAGCACCCTGGGACAGTGAAAGGTGTCCCTGGTCATGATAGGGGGTGGGATGAAATGACCTTAATGTCCCTTCCAACCCAATCCATTCCCTGATTCTATAATTCTATGATTTTTTGAATATTGATGGATATTGCAGCTCGTCCCCAGGCAGGGCTGTGTCTCCCTGTGTGCTCTGCTACAGGAATTGGAACATTGGGAATCTGCTGTCCCTCTGCAAGGGAAGCTCCACTTTTGGGAAGGGTGACTCTGTGTCACATCTTTCATCCTCCCTGCACTGCTTAAAGGCAAATTTTAACAGACCAATTAGCGAAGCTTTTATAGGGAGGAGCTCTGCATAAAGTCTGATAATTACCGCAATAAATTCTGTTATGAAAATGACGTCAAATCTTAATTCAGTCAGCCATAAACCATCTGCCAGCTCCCAGGTATCAAAATACAGAAGTTCACCTCCTCCTGCAGGTCATCCAGCACCTTTTGTCCCAACAATTAGGGGACAAAATTTGTCCCAGGGAAATCTGTTCCCTGTATCCTCTGCTCCAACACCAGGCAGTGCCACAAGCTCATTGAAACTCCTGGGTTTTTGTACTGTGAAGTATTAATAATTCTTTCATAGAGGCCAAATAAAAGACTCTATGAAAAATCATGTTTTGGGTGCTCTTGATCCCCTCCTGGATCCCCAGTTGCACCCATGAGGCAGCTCTGAGAGTTTTCAGCATTTTAGGGAATTTAGTCCTCCAGGTGGGCTCTTCACAGACCACAAGCATTGTCCCAAAAAAGGTTCAGATTGGACTACCTGGATTAACAGCAAGGATGCTCTGGAAAACAGCCTGTTCCTCGTGCTGCTGGGACCACAGGTGTTCTGTGCAGCCTTCAGGCTTTTCTGGAGTCAATAAAAGACTTCCTTGATCCAGAGTCTGTTCACCTTCAGCTGTTTGGCCTCGCTAGAATTTGTCTCACAGCCACCCCTTCAGGATGGATGAACTTCAGGGAATACAGAAGCAGAAAACATATTATTATAGCCCAGCAAATGTTGGGTATTTCAGGTTTCCTAACTGATCTCCAAGTTAAAGCCACAAATTATTTTTACTATTTTTTTTCCTATTTAATTTAATGAAATTCTGAACAAAGCCAGCCACTTCCTTTTATTTTGCTTTTCTCCTAAATGAAAAGGGGAAAAAAAAAAGAAAAAGCATAATCTTTGTAGTTCAGTAGCATAAAATGAAAGAACTGCCGCTACTTGTTTCTGAGAAGGAAAGGAAAATTTATCATTCTCTAAAGAAGCAAGACAGCTTTCCCATTTTCTAATCACTTTTCATCGACATTGATCTGAAGATGGATTAGACGAGCGTGAGCCACATTTATCCTTCAAATTCCCTGCTCTACACTCTGAATAACTTCATCCTGGTCCTGCAGTCATCAGTGTCGTGGGCAGAGACCATTTGGGTCGGGAAATATCATTTTAGCTGACACCAGAGGCAAAGAAAACAGTATGGGAGGGAGTTCCAGGGGAGTTATCACTGAGAGCTCAGCAGAAGGCTCTGAGCTGCTCCTCAGGTTATTCAGGGTAATGATAAAAACTGGCTGTTAAATAATAAAAATCAACCAAAATAAAAAAAATAAAAAACAAACCAAACAAAAACCCCACAAAACAAACACAGGGAGGTGCAGCTTGAGCAGCCTGAGCAGTTCATGAGTGGGAGATCCAGGCTGTGCCTCAGAGCAGACTCTTGGGCTGTATTTATGCACTGCAGGGATGCTGTTCCTAAGGAAAAGAGCTGGGACCCAGGAGCTCAGGATGAAGCCAACCTGGACTCCTGGAGACAGTACAGGAAAGTGTTGAGGGTGAGGGGAAGGGATTTTGCCCCTCAATCCTGCTCTGGTCAGACCCCACCTGGAACCTTTGTCCAGTTCTGGGATCCCAGCACAGGAAGAATATGGAGCACCAGGATGATCAGAGGGGTGGAGAAGCTCTGCTGTGAGGAAAAGCTGAAAAAATTGGGATTGTCCAGCCAGGGGAAGAGAAGGCTCCAGGGAAACCTCAGAGCTCCCTTCCTGTGCCTGAAGACGCTGCAAGAGAGGTGAAGTGGGATTTGGGAAAAGGGATGGAGTGACAAGACAAGAGGGAATGGCTTCAAATTGACAAAGGTCAGGGTTAGATGGGATATTGGGAAGAATTCTTTCCTGTGAGAGTCCTGAGGCCCTGGCACAGGTTGCCCAGAGAAGCTGTGGCTGCCCCATCCCTGGAAGTGTCCAATTCCAGGTTGGACAGAGCTTGGAGCAGCCTGAGATAGCGGAAGGTGTCCCAGCCCAGGGCAGGGGCTGGAATGAGATGGTTTTTAAGGTCCCTTCCAACCTAAACCATTCTGTGATTTTGTGATGATTCTCTGAAGACCCAGGGTAAGGAGCCACCACCATCACCTTTCCATACCCACCACAAGTCCAGCACTGGTGACTCTGCCAGGACCAGCTCCAGCAGAAGGATGTGTGGATTATCTCAATGCACTTCACCTCTGTTTTTGTCAGAGATTTGGGGGTTTTGTTGGCACTGCACCCTAAACATCTTTTATTCCAAATCCCCTCCCTCCACCTTAACAATATGCAGCTAAAATGAAAGTGAGGGTTGAATGAAGGAGACTCCCAGTGCCAGCAGGATGAACACCTCCAGTCTGGAGCTGGTTTTACCCCTGCTCTGAGTGTGGGTGCTCCCTCCTTTCCCACCTCTTTTTTCCCTCCACAACCCTGGCACCAGGCAGGGACTGATAAACATTTCCCTCCTTTCCAGGAGCCCCTGGGCTGTGTCAGGCCAGAGTGATGGCTCTGTCCCTGGCTCCTGGTGCTCTCAGCCCCTGTCTGGGGCCAGCCCTGGCTGTCTCAGAGGCACTGAGCCAGCTCCAGTGCCTTTTCCAGCCAGATTACACATCCCTCTCCCCAGGATTTCTCTTTCTTTTCTGTGCACAGCTCAGTTCCTCCTCCTGTCTGCAAGGATTGCAAAGACCCCACAGTGAAGCTGGAGGGAAATGCCAGGGTTGGAGCATGAGCCCAGGGCCTGTTTCCCTGTGCTGCTCAACTGGCCAAGACCCCATAAACACTTTTTTTCCATATGGAGGGAAAGAAAAGAGGAGCTGTTCCCAGGAGCCTGCTACCAATTCCCAGGGTATCCTGTGCCAAGAGGAAATTTTCTTTTGTCTCCCAGCATCCTTCCCAGAGCTCTGCCAGGCTGATTAACCTGCTCAGAGATCCCAGTGGGCACTGAGTCCTCCTGCAGCCAGCACTTCCCTCACAGCCCCACCAGAGAAGCCTGATCCTTCCCTGAGAAATGCAGAACTAAGAGCAAGTCTGCCTTGTTCATTTCTTCATTTTCCAGAGCTCTTTTTCATCTTCTAACTGTGAAAAAAAACCTCTGGAGTGACTAAGCCCACCACAGTCATGGGTGGATGTCACACTAATAGGGAGGATGGAAATCACCATGTGGGGTCAGACCCAAGGGCAGTTTCTGCCTCCTCTCCATGGCAGAGTGAAAAGGAGCTTGGAATAACAAAAGGGCCAGGCTGTGGTGATGCATCTTCAAAAAGATCCCCAAAACTGCAGGAATTTGTGCCCAGAGACCCCTTGATGCAGAGTGGTGCTTCACTAGAGAGCACCGAATGGATGCTGGTTTTGTGGGTGTTTCCATGTGCTTTTCATGAGTTTGGAAGTTTTCAGGATGGACAGAGAGCTGTGGAAAGGTGGCCTGGAGGTTGGCTGGGCACTATGGGCAGGCCCAGCTCTCAGGGCTCACTTCTTGGTGCTCTGGAGTTCCTTTGTTGGAAGGGATTATCCCAATTCCCACCATCAGTGATTCATTCCTATCATCCACAAGATGCTTCACAAACCTCTTTTACATCCAGCCATAATCTCTTTTAAGGCCTGAAGGTGGGAGTTTGCAATCTTTCCTCCCACAGGACATCTCTATAACTTTATCCATGGCTGGAAACTGGCCACATTTATCATTTTCCCTTTGTCCTTCTCTCAGGAAGCCCATGGAGTGCCCAGAATATTCAAGATGCAGGTGCAGAATAGAGCTGTTCACTGCCAGAATAATCTTTCCTGTTCCATTCTCTCTTGATTTCTTAATTTTTTTCTCTTCTCAATAACTCATAATATTCAATGTATGGGGTTTGAATAATTATTGTCACCCTTAGGTGGCATTCCCCAGTGACAGGGCTGATCAAGAGGCCACTGCTGTAGATCTGAGCTCATCATTTTTGTATTTTGTCGGGTTTTTGTTTTTTTTTTTTTCCCTTCAATTTCTGTTGCCTCCCTGTGTTTGCAGCTCCTCTTGCTCACTGGCCCATGGCAGGGAGGGCTCTGAGGTTTCTGATCACGTTCAGGGTGCACGATCAGGTCTGGGAGCATCGTCCCAGCATGAAGGGGAGGCTGAAGGTCAGGAGTGTGGCAGATGGGGAGAGACTGCTAAAACAGGCAGCAAACAGAACCTGGTGCTGAAGGTGGCCATAAATAATGCCATCAAAACATAGCTCTTGTTCGAGGGGAAAAAACAAATTATTTATGAACTTCATGCATAAGATCACTTGTGCTGCTCTCTAATACAGCTGTGGACACCAGCAGCTTTGAAAACTTGTGGCATCACAGCAGTAGTAGGAGAAAAAAATGGTTTTCATTGAAAAAAATTATGTCTTGACCAAGGTTGTTTTTCTTCACCTTTTGGGAAACTTAATTTCAATCCAATTTTTGCTTCGTTTGTGCTTTTTTCTCTGTGTTTCTTCCTGCTGTATTTTTCAGGCAGACTGATGGTCTCCAAAAAAACACTGTAGGTGGAAATTTCCCTTCAGGAAACTTCCAGCTTGTCTCATCAAGACACACACAAGAGTTAAATAGGTTTCCAATTTTAGCTGCAGTGGTTCTAAAATAAATTCCAAAAAGATAATGGAATAAATAACGTATTTTATCACTTCTTCTGTCTTATTAGTGTTAATCACTGTCATGTTTTATCATGGAATAAAGTAAGAATAACACCAGCAGCATAAGGAAATCTCTGGATTGTAGAGTGTAATGAAAACCTCAGCTGCAGATTTCTAAAAATTGAGAAATTTTTAAATTAGTGGTTTAAAAATTTAGTGGTTTACGTTCTTTTGAGCAATACTTTTACACAACCTCATTTAAAAAAAACTCAACAATTCTCTTTAAAAGGACTTAAAAACTTATTTTTCTCCCTTTGAATGAAAATAATTTCAGAATGCTTTCACTTCACGTGGAGATGTTTACCTGCTTTGTGCATTCCCCACCTTCTAACCACCAAAAACTCTCACCCAGAGCCTTCCTCCTGGGAGCAGTGAGGTGCAGGACCAACTTCAAGCACATCTTATTTTTACATTAAAGTTTGGACGAGCAGAATTTCCTGGCTTGGGTGATCCAAGGAAAGCTGCCCCTGCAGGGATAATTCCACAGCAGCTTTCCTGTCAGCACTGCAGTGTGGAGCTGGGACAAACAGCCTGGCAAAAACATCTCAGGGAAGGACAAACTGAGGAGCTGAGGCTGCTGGATGAGCCTGCAGCAGATGGGTTTGGAAGTTTCCTATGGAGATCTCAGCAGCATCCTGGAGTGACCCTGCAGCTTTTTGTGGCTTCATGTCCCCTCAGTCAATACATTTTGGTGACAGCCTCGAGCTGTGACACGTCCTGGTGGCACATCTGGCTCCTCACCTGCTCTCCAGGGTTTTCCCTCCTTGTTGTCATCCTTCACAAACCACTTTCCTCCCACCTTTCCCACTTCTCCTTTGGCAGGTGGCTCAAAAGGGCTCTGTCACATGCAGGGAAGCCTTTTCTTTCCCAGTGCTGGAGTGTTTTTGTGGAGATAATTAAGTGTGAAAAGCATCACTGGAGGGGAGAAGTTGAGTGGAACAACTCATTTAAAACCTTTCATTTCTCTACCCACTGAGGAGCACACCCATTTTCCATCCCCTCAGCCCTCCTCAGAGCCTTGTCTTGGTGCATGTCAGGAAAAAACATGGAAAGATTTTCTGGATCAATATCCATGGTGGGGTGCTGAGGGGATACTGAGGGTCAATAAAGCCTCCAGGGCTTGGTGTGGAGTTGGTGGAAATGTTTTCAGCCTTCAAGCTGAGCTCCAGCTCCTCAAGCAGCATGGATTTGGTTCACTGGTGGAGCAGGGAGCAGGTTCTGCTTCAATTAAAGAGTCTACAAATAGCTGTGCATCAAATGCAATGGGTGTTCAGGAAGAGCTCATTGTAATCTGGATTTCACACGTGGGTTGGGTTGGGTTGGGTTGGGTTGGAAGAGACCTTAAAGATCTTATAGTTCTTGATAGTTTTTTATAGTTTTTTTTAAGATCTTAATAGTTCTTCAAGATCTTATAGATCTTATAGGATCTTAAATCCTCTAGTTCCACCTATAGTTCCAACCCACTGCCATGGGCAGGGACACCTTCCACTGTCCCAGATTGCTCCAAGCCCCTTCCAACCTGGCCTTGGACACTTCCAGGGATGGGGCAGCCACAGCTTCTCTGGGAATTCCATTCCAGGGCCTTACCACCCTCCCAGGGAAGAATTTCTTCCCAAAATTCCATCTAAATCTTCCCTCCTTCATCTTAAAGCCATCGCCCTTTGTCTTGTCACTACATCTGTGGAAGTAGAAAAAGATCTGATGTTCTCAAAACAACACTCATTTTTTTTCAGCAGCAAAAACCTCAGCTGAAGGCTGAAATATCCAGTCATTAAGTAATGGAAGTGGCAGTGGAAAGAAAAACAACATTTTCTTCCTGAAAATAGACAGTTTGTACACTAAGTGTCATTTTCATTGATACCCCACTTTATTTTGTATGAGAAGCTGCACGGAAAAAACGATTTGTCGATACAAGATGAGGTAAAATCATGGTATTTCTTGCATTTTGCACTAACTTTTCTTTCTTTCTCTCTCTCATTTCTTACATTTCCCTCCTCCTGCAGCAAGAAAAACAGCAGACACCAAACAAGAGACCCTGGGAAGGCATCAGGAAAGTCCAGTCCCCGCCAGCATGGGTTAAAAAGGACATCGAACCTGTGGCACAGTCTCCCCTAGAACTAAAAACTGTAGAGTGGGAGAAAACAGGGGCCACCATCCCCTTGGTGGGACAAGACATTATTGACCTTCAGACAGAGGTCTGAGCAGCAAGGGAAGAAAAAGGACTTTTTTTTTTTCCGGAAAACAAAACGAAACAAACAAAACAAAACCACGTTTTAAAGAAATGATTAAATTAAATCGGAACCGAGGGAGAGAAGTGTTTGGTTTCTTTTGAAACCTTTGGTAAGATGGAGTAACTTTTGTATTGTTCTCAGCAGAGAGGGGGGAATATTACTTTATAGAGTATAGTAGCTGTAGGTTCAGGACAACACGAGCTTTCCCAGGCAGGACTGGAGGAGTGAGCCTGGAAGAGAGCGAGGAGGAAGAGGAGGAAGAGGAGGAGGGTGGGGAGGGGCTGCAGGGGACAAACTCTGCTAAGATGCTCCAGGGTCGCTGCAGCACACCAGGAGCCCTCCTGCTCTGCCACAGGGACGTGTGGAAGGATGCCCAGCAGCCACCAGAAGATCGGGGTTGTTTGGGGACACCGAGAGGGGACACCTGCGGGAGCCTCGCTGGGATGTGGCCTGGTTGGGGCAGACCCATCCTGGAGGGACATCCCTGGCTCTCCCTCCTCTCCCTCGCCAGCTCATCCAAGAAGGAAGGAGATGGGACACGCCAAGAAGTGGCCACAAGGACATTGCCACTGCTGGGTGCCACGCCACGACCTGGCATTGGCGCAGGGTCGCAGCGGGTCCC
>JAHXMQ010000807.1:142356440-142372604 GCA_020466415.1 Ammodramus savannarum pratensis | reverse complement strand
AACACCCCACACCAGGTGTTCTAAACCTGGGCTGGCTCCTCCTCCTGATGAGGATTTATGGATTTATGGATTTCATGGAGCCCAGCTGCACAGCTGCTGACACAGCAGCACATTCCATGCACGTTCCCCAGTTATCCCACTGTTGTTTCCAGGGAGCTGCCAGAGGGTTTGTCAGCCTAGATCCAATTAAGATCGGGGTCAGCCTGGTTTACCCTTGGCATGATAAATGTCCTGCTGTGTTTACAGCACCATGTCCCTGGAGATGGTCGGGATGTGCACTCCTGAGGGGACTTTCTTCACATCTGATGCTCAGTTGCTCATCACTGTGCTTTGTTCCCCCAGTTATCTCTCTTTTGGGGCCTGCCTTCACCAGGAGAAACAGGGAAGACTTGAATTGCAATGGAGAGTGAGTGCTGGATTATGAATTATTTAGATTATCAATTATGATTATGATTAGATATCAGGAATAAATCCTTCCCTGTGAGGGTGGTGAGGCCCTGGGATTGACTGCCCAGGGAAGTTGTGGATACCTCATCCCTGAAAGTGTTCAAGGCCATTTGGACAGGGCATGAAGCAACCTGGGACAGTGAAAGGTGTCTCTGCCCATGGCAGGGGGTGGAACAAGATGATTTTTAAGACACCTTCCGACCAAAATCATTCCATGATTCCATGCAACTCATTTAGTCTCTGTCTCTACCAGTCTGATGGTTCTCCAGGTCAGGAGGTGACAGGGACTTCTTCTGATATGTATATCCAATCTAAATTTATCCTTTTTCCAACTTAAAGCCATTCCCCCAAAGTCTCTCTATCTCTCAGAAAAGAAAGTCCCAAGTCAGCCTCCAAGAGGGAATATTGAGGGAAATACAATTCTGTAACTTCCTTAATTGTTTTCTCTGGTTGTATTTCCAGATGTTCTGTTAGCCTGTCCCAGGATAACCATTCCTGAAGGTATCCACAAGCACAGGAGCTTTGCTTCCCAAAGGATATTCCTCAATTCCCTACAATTAAGGAGCCTATTCCTTTGATTCCCCCACTCTCCTGCCACCCCACATGGTGCAGTCTTAGCCTGAATCAACAGCCCAGCTACTCAGATTGTTCCAGCTGTACCCTGGCAGAATTCCTCCCATGCAAATACATTTGTCTCAAATGACAGTTTGGAACAGAGATCATCTGAGTTTAGCCATTTTTAGCCAATTACCCAGCATTTGCTTTGCTCAATTTGCATGGAGAACAACCTATTATTGCTTTCAGTCTGGAGGGAATTGTTTGCCTTTTGCAGCCTCACAAGCTGCAGATGGAGTCTAATTCTTTTTTTTTCTGTAAATATGGAAAACAATAAAGCATGGATAAAATGGTCTGTCTGTGGATGTTAAGTGGGGAGAGAGCAGAGAACGTCTCACAACTGAAAACTGTGGCCTTGATTATTGCTTATTAGCTATGGAAAAGATTGAGCCAGTGTAATCCAATCTCCTGTAGTTCATTGCAGTGCAGTACTTTTAATAATCCTATCTCCATATTCTGAGGAATCTCAAAATTAGTAATTTCTTAGTGGGATTCAGAGGCTCCATACACTGCTGCTAATTTTTGACAACAAATAATGCCCTCTTTTAAGTAACTTTTCCTCCTCGAAACTTTTGAACACCTACCATCACCCTCATCAGATATATTAAGTTTTGATTTCCTTTTTGTCTTCCTCACTGGAGATATTCCAGAATTGTCTGGACACAATTCTGTTCCATGTACCCTTCTTGAGCAGAGAGGGGAGACCAGGTGACCCCATTGTGGTGCCTTCAAACTTAACCATTTCTGTGATTTGTGATCTTTCTTGTGGCAGTTCTCAGCTTTAATAAACTTTAAAAGAACTTTCAAAACTGGGACCAAATGCCTTTTAAAAATAACCTTTCACAGTGTGCAGACCAAAGCCATTTAGTCATTTATACCCATGAAGTCATTTAAATGCTCCACTCCCATTTACTTTAGAAGAAATTAAAATGCCTCTGTGGGTCTGGTCCCTCTTTGATTTCTCAAACCTTTGTCCATTTTTAATCTTTTTTTCCACATGTATCAGCCAAGGAGCAATTTGTCTTTGATTAGATCATTAAAAACTAGGGATAGACCAGTTTCTGAATGCTGTTTTCTTTCCTCTAAGTGTGATTTCCAGGAAGATTCTCTCCCAGTCCTATCAATTGTATATTTCCAGCCAAACCATAATGGTGACAATGGTTTAAAGCATTCAGGATCCAAATTATCAGGGCTCATTGAGTGTGAGGATGTATCAGGAATTGTTCCTTAGTGGAAATAGTTCTTGGAGCTGTGGCACACAGTTCTGTTCCTGGAGAATCCATAAAATAAATGCAATGTGTGCATCTCATTATCCCAGAACAAGGAAAGAAAAAAAATATAAATGTGAATATAAGAAAAATGTGATTGAAGGTCTCACAGGGAATGAAAACTCAGCTCTTGAAGAAGAAACAAAAAAGATCAGACCCGCTTAGATCATTAAAATGAGATGAACACACAGAGGAGCACCAGGAGCATTGGTTATAGAGGGGGAAGAGACACTTCATTAAAAAGTCAATAGAGGCAGGGAAAAAAAAAAAAGGTTTATTTAGGCCAGAAATAAATTTTGTCTGCATGTGGGAGGATGACTCCTGGCTATCAGAGGAGAGACGTGCTGGAATAGGATCTCAACAGAACCAAAATCTCGAATCCTTGGAAGGCAAAACATTACAGGATGAGAGGAAACAGGATCAGGTTGTGTCAGCTGAATTTTAGATTGGGTATTAGGAAAAAATTGTTCTCTCAAAGAGTGGCCAAGCACTGGAAGAGGCTGCCCAGGGAAGTGGTTTTGTCACCATCCCTGGAGGGATTTAGAAGATGTGTGGATGTGGCACTTGGGGACATGGGCTAGTGGTGGCTCTGTCACTGCTGGGTTTATGCTTGGGCTCGATGATCTTTGGGGATTTTTCCAGCCAAAACAATTCTATTATTTTATTATCACTTTAAATAACTGGATTTCTAAGACACAGAGCCCCAGATATGGGAGATATGGGAGAGTGGTCCCTTCATGTGACAGTGCCAGCCTGGGGTTCAGGTGGAAAGAACCAACCCAGCAGAGAAACATCTTTCACCAGGAGAGGCTGGAAAATGCAGACTCAGCCCTCTGGGCACTGTCAGCAGCTGCTTTTCTTTGCCTCTCTGCACATTTGCTCTGTACCTGGCAGAGACCACAGCATTGTTGATTTATGGCTTTTCTTTCTCTTTCCTCTCAGTGGCAGAAGGGAACTTTGTGGCCCCCAAGAGAAGCAGAACATAAAAACCCTGGACAAAGAGTATGAAACTGTTTTGTTGCTGGTTTTTGTTGGGTTTTTTTTTCCCTGCCTCCAATGCAGATGTCACTTATTTTGATGTTTTGTAACCATGAGCAACCTGTGTTTAAACAACACACAAATAACCAAAGTCCCTGTCCCTACAGGGCTTATTACTGAGGAAAGCTCTTGCCACAGCTTCCTCTCTTGGAGGGAAGCCTGGTTTCAAGAATCTGCAGAAATCTGCCAGTGGGCAGTTGGAAGGGCAACAGAGGTCCCTACATGAATCAAGAACATTTTGTGTTTGGACCTGATGGGCATTTAACTGCATTCCTAAAATCCTCAATGTGTTTATTTTTCCTGAAAATTTAGATTGTATTCCAGCTGGGTCAAAGAGCCTTCAGCATCTTTTCACCTGCTGGTGGAAGGTGTCCCTGTCCAAGGCAGGGGAGGTTGGAATTAGGTAATTTTATTGTCCCTTACAATCCAAACCACCCTCTGATTCTGGATAATACAGAGCGGTTCATTAAATCTCACTCTTTAGAAGGAAATAACTCCTCATGCTTCAAACTACAAACCAGGAAGCAGCAAAAAAGAAATTCCAGTTCTTTGCAGGTGAGGTCCTTTACTACGGGGATTTTTGAAGGAATTTTGAATGAGTTAGGGACAAGACTTCTGAGTTTTTTAGATGATGTGATTTATTTTTCTTATCTTTTATATGGGCAGGAAGGGTGAGTTCGGCTCACATCTTTACTGCATGGTTCAGAAGGTTACAAGACCCCAAGTTATAAGAACCTTTAAGGATTTATTAACCAATAAAACACTGCTAACAAGGATATTTATGTTTTTTTACTTAATCCTTAAATATTTGTTTCATGCACTCATGTTACAGTGTAAGCTTTTTTAGTCAATCATGTTATGACACACAAACCTACAGTACTGTACTCTAAAACTCTAAATTTTCTTTCACTTAAGGTGTTTCTACTTTACACTATAAATCTACATTCTCTCTTCTATTACCTAAGTTTAGAAGCCTTTTCCAAGGTCTCAAATCAAATCTTGTATTTAATTGTAGCTTTAGCTCACAGGTCCAAAATTTTGAGGATTCCCTACATTTCAGATTCCAACACTTTACCATTGCCTGCAGGGGCAATAATTGATGGATTTCTCTACATTAGAGAAGAGCAAAGGGTGGTGTCACACAGATATTTTGCAGAAATAAGAACAGTCCCACATGGCCATCACCACTTTGGCAGTGACTCAGATGTGGGACTTCAGGAGCTGTGAACTTTCCAGAGCTCAGAGCAGAGAACCCTTGATGGATCAGCTGAGCCCTGTAAGGAGTTGGGGAGTCTGACAAATGGATCTTTTCAGCTAAAATATTCTCTTAGAAGAGTCCTGATGTTATCCACTGACAGCCACCCAAACCACCACCTGTCCAGAGGGATGATTTCATTTCCAGAGGTGAAACAGGTGGACATCCATTCGTGTGAATCCACTGATACCCAGATAGAGAAGCAGCCAGGATTCCTTCAACTGCATCAAGAGCCAAGGCATTTCCAGGAGGTGTTTTATTCTTTTAAGGGCTAGAAAATCACCCCAAAAATACTGTCCAGACACCAGCAGAGCCATAAGATGTCATCCTTTCTTCCTTTCATGACACCCATCTGCTGTGTCTGCTGTAACACTCTCCTCATCCCCCATTAAATATGGGGAAGAATCACTGAATTATCCCAGGAGCTCTTCTTGATTTTTAGGTCAAAATTACCAAAATAATAGGTTATGGAGGGCTCACAATCACTCCACACTAAGCAGCATCCAAAGATCTTTAACTTATTCAGCCATCCATACCTTGAGCTCCACTTTTACAGTAAAAATACCTTCCTTAAGAGAAGCTGCAACCTGACATTAATGACTTATAACTGTTAAATAAACCATCTATAATACACTCAGGGAGGTTACAAATGGCACAAACAGCTCTTTAATAAGTCAGGGATAATGGGAAGCCAAATGCATTAGCAGGGAAGGGTTGTGATTTAGGATTTTTTGAGGGTAGTAGTAGATCTTGCAGGTCTTTGGACTGCATCCTTACAAATATATTAATTCCTAAAGGCTGTCAGCCTTGGTTCAGTTTAATTAAAAAAAAAAAAAAAAGGAATTAAAATGTTGCAATCCACACTTTTGGGGTTTTAAATAATAATAAACCTTACTTATATGCTCATTTTCAAAACATTATAAAACCTGCCAGTGTGAGGCAAAATAAAATATAAAAGTTTAATACCTAGATCATGACTGCTGGTTGAAAAGACACAAGAAGTGTTTCTAATTAGAAGAGGGTGATGCCTTGTGATGTTCAAGGTTTTTATTGAGAAGGTTTTATACTTTGCTTCGCTTCCGTTTATGGGATATGCCTTTATTTTATAAATGCATACTTGCTTTTTATCTTCCCTTTTGCTTCTTTATGGCTTTCATTTACTTATGCAGTATTTTTTTCCCTGATAGATGGGGAGATAAACATTTATTATTTTTTATAAAGCCTGATTTTTTAGGCATAAAGCAGCTCGTGGACTTTTGTTTGGAAAGATTCTCTCCCCTTTTTTTCCTGATGTGTTTGATCCCTCACAAATTGTGAGGAATTCCTGTGGTGAGAGTCACTACGGAGGGCACAGATCTTTTCCAGCTGTTTCTAGACAGATTTTCAGGAGCAAACATGATTTGGGCTCATTTTGTACTTGACCTGTGCTCACAGTGGTACAAAATAACACCTTGGCTTTGGTTTTTGTGCTCAGCAGCCACCAATTTCATTTTTCTGGCAGTGACTTGGACATAAAAGCACAGTTTCTCTAAATACATCAACAACGAAAGGAGAGATAAGGACTCTCCATCTTTTCTTGGGGGAACCCAGAGAAAAAGTATGAAGAAAAGGTGGGAATCATCTCTTCTCCCAAGTACCAAGTGGCAGGATGAGAGGAATAGACAGAGAGGTGCTGTTTGGAATTAGGTGATTTTGATGTCCCTTACAATCCAAACCATCCTCTGATTCTATGATAATACAGGGTTGGAACTAAGAGAGGTTCATTAAATCCCTGCAGATACCTCTGGAATTGGAAAAGGTATCATTGTATTTACCTGATTGACATTTTTTCCATTAATTTGTCTCATCAATTTTGAAGATGTGTAAATATTTAGCAACTATTATGTCTTACACTGAGAAATCCTGTCCTTTTATTCTTTTCTGCTGTGAATTATTTTGCTCATTTTGAGAAAAATAATGCTCCTGCTATTTCCATGTCAGAACTTCCAGTGTTTCTTGTTCTGTTTGTCCTGCTTTGCATTAAAAAGAAGATTCTGAATGAACACTCACTCCCTTTCTGAGGCCACTCAGGACCCTGCAGACCTCTGCCACTTCCCAACTGTCTCATTTTCTGGAATGATGAAGCCTAATTTATTTACTCATTCTTTGCAAAGAGATTTTTCCACTTCCCTGATAATCCCCCTCACCTTTTTACTGTGTTTTTTCCAATTTCATTGAGTTCTGCTGGAGGCAGGGGAATTGGGAAGGCACACAGTAATTAGTGAGTGCATAATAGACATTTACCATGGCAGAAGTCTGAAAACAGACCCCTGGACTTGCTAACACACATCACAATGCCCACTTTTTCCTTTATTCCTTCTCGTTCTCCAGTGGGATCCTCCTCTAAACGGACTGGGAATGTCCTGAAGACAAAAACCATCATTTAGATTCCTCCTCAGTGCCTGGCACTGCTGAGTCTGGTGTTGGATTAAACCTGAGGCCAGTGCTGCATAAACAACATTGCTTTGAATATTTACAGAATCACAGAATCCTGGAATGGTTTGGGTTAGAAGGGACCTTGAGGATCATCTCATTCCATGGGCAGGGACACCTTCCACTATCCCAGGCTGATCCAAGCCCCATCCAACCTGGCCTTGGACACTTCCAGGGATGGGGCAGCCACTGGGAAACCTGTGCCAGGGCTCAGCATCTTCACAGGGAAGCATTTCTTCCTAATATCTCATCTAAATTTATCACATAAATCCATTCCTCCTTGTCCCATCTCTACACATCCTTGTGAAAAGTCCTTCTCCATCCTCCCTGTGGGCTCCTTTTAGGCAGTGGAAGGGGCTCTAAAGTCTCCCTGGAGCCTTCTCTTCCCCAGGCTGAACAATCCCATCTCTCTGAGCCTGAGTTTTCAAAGGACAGCCCCTTGATGAACTTAGTGGCCTCCTCTGGACTTCTTAGAACAGGCCAACATATTCCTTGTGTTGGGGGGCCCTCATATAACAGGAAATGTCAATTCCAGCATTTCAGTGATCCGCTTCCCATGATCATGGAAGGGAAAGGAGTGACCAGGTTGGAGTTTTTTTGTTGCTGAAAAGCAGCAGAAACACTCTCAGTGAGTGAATTTAAAGATCTCCATGTACAGATCTCTCTCTTGTGCTCAAGTGTGAAAATAGGAAATGGTTTTGTACTCCTGCTTCAGGCAAAGCCCTTTGGAAGAAATCACTCGTGTGAACAGCTGGATTCAAAATCTGCATAGCAGAGATTCTGCTCTCCCTCATTCTGCCATCAAAACCTGCAAATGGCTCATTTTCATTTAGTATTCCAAATTATGCTGAAGGGGAAATTGATCTCTTTCACTTTGGTCTTGCTCCTTTAAGTTTACCCTGTCAGGGTGGAGAGCAGGGAGAAGTGTCTTCCTTGATGTGATATTTGAGCAGTATTAAAATATATTTTGGGAAAATTAAAATGCAGTGAGAATAAGGAAGTGTTTTAGCCCCATGAGCAGAGTTTAAGCAGCTGCCAACGTTTCCAAGTGGGAGAAAATACAAAATTAAAATGAATCTACTTCACTCTCCTGAACTGATATTTTTTAAAACTTGCTTTTAAAAGTTTCCAAGAACACAGCTCACACTCAGCACACTCCTCTCCACAGCAAAATGAAGCTCTAAGATATTCAATGGCAGCTGGCCAGTAGAAAAGACATGGGAAAATGGGAAAAGAACAGCAAGAAAGTGTCACAGGAGGACTGAGGTGGCCAGGCTGGACAAGTGCAAATGAGTCAGTCAACATCTTGACCAACAGAGATGACTCTGCCAGGATATGACTAAAATTTTGGGGGAAAAAAACCCCACCAAAACATAAATTTGGGCAACTGTTTTTATTTTATTCCAGACACTCATGAGTTAGTGGAATTAGAACTGGTCACAACTTATGTCTGGAACTTTCTGACCAGTTTGGAGGTCTGAAGGGCAATATTATTTATCTGCCTTGATGAAAAAATGATATTTTGTTTCTTACTTTCGATCCGTCTGAATGAATTCAGGCTTCCTTGAATATTTGTTCTAAAGATGATAATTCTCATTCTCTGAGTGATGAACTAAAAATGGCCAGGTATTTGCCATTGTAAATTGGGCAGAAGAAGGTCATTTGGCCCCTATAAAGACAAGGAATCTCCTGGCCATCAGATGGACTTTGGGGCTGTTTGCTGTGGGCTGTGGCAGAATTTCCTTTCCTCTCTGTAAAGAGGAAAGACCAGTACCAAAAACGCAATTTGTTAACACATTCCTGGCCTCAATATTTCTAGGGAACATAATGGAAATCTTGTAAGAGAGGAAAGAGAGTTCTCTTCCTTGGGAGTTTAGTTCCAGGTGAAACTTCTCCCTGATTATCCACAGGGATCGTTCTTCACTCTGTCCATTCAATCCTGGCTTGCCCTCTACACAGCAATTAAAAGATTCTGCTTGAAGATGGAAATTCCAGGGAGAGCCTGGAAGGGGAATAAGGCTGCCCTTAAAGAGGAACATTATTAATCTTGATGTGCTGCCTGAAAACCTGCTCAGCTGTACAACCTGAAAAACAAGAGGTAGTCTGGATGTGCATGAGAGGCCGTGGTCATCACTCAGAAATTTATTTCACTTTTTGCTCCTACAGGGGCTCCAAGAGAGCTGGAGAGGGACTTGGCACAAGGGGTGGAGTGCCAGGACAAGGGGAAATGGCTTCAAACTGCCAGAGGGGAGGGATAAATGGGATATTGGGAAGAAATTCTTCTCTGTGGGGGTGTGAGAGTATCCTCTGGCACAGGGTGCCCAGAGTAGCTGTGGCTGTCCCATCCCTGGAAAGGTCCAAGGCCAGGTTGGATGGGGCTTGGAGCACCCTGGGATAGTGGGAATGAGACAATTTTCAGGGTTCTTTCTGATTCCAACCATTCTCTGATTCTTTGAAAACAGCATCAGTGTTTTCTCTGCTGCAGCGTTTAAAAGGTTTTAGAGAAATATTCAAGGCACACCTTTACATCTGTCTCTCAGCATCTTTTGGATACTAAAACACAGATGCTTTTCCAAGGACAAGGATTTCCATTCTTGCCTTCTTAATATCCAAATTAGGTCTAGGAGAGAGCAATACCAACAGCATCTTGATTTTTTTTTTTTTTTTTTGGTATGTTAATGACTGGAAGTGAACAGAGCCCTGTCAGATGCTTAAATTACTAACCTGAGAACTGGGATTTCTGAATTTAGCTCCCAGCAACAGCACAAATGCCCTGGGTGGATTTTGACAAGTCCTGTAACTTCCTTGTCCCTTAAATATTAACAGATAAAATGCAGGGTTATTTTTCCTGAGGCAGTTGAGCTCAGGCACTAATGACTGTGAGATGCTGCAGTAATGGAGACATTTGACAAATGTGAGGAATGATGCTGCTGTTACTACTGTGATGGATCAAAACTTTACTTCAGGTTCATTAACTTCATCATTTTCCTTCTCAGTGCATAAACACATTATTTTTGGCAGCTCAGATTCTGAAGAATTTATCATTAGTTACATACTAATAATGTCAGATTGAAATTCAAAGTAAGGTGGTGCAGGTGAACGAGGGATTATTTCCCTACTTTCTTTAAAATGTGATGGTGAAAATTATCTCTCTTGGCACCACTGGATAAAGAAAACACAGAAATGAAATTCTCCTTGGTGAAAAGGGAGGGGAAGGGTTATTAGTGGGCGCAGCAGAAATTGAAAATAAATGCTAAAATCTTTGCAAAACATTGGATCTTAGGTGAGATTTGGCTGGAGCTGAACAGAAACTTGGGCAATCCAGGATGGTCCTGATGAGGAATTGGGGTTGTCTCTGTACCAAGGACCAGCTTAAGAAGCTCTTTTACTCCTGCAGGAGGTTGGAATTCTTGAGCCATCATCCCTGAGGTCCAATAAAATTTTCCAAGACCACAGATACTCACTAGAGCAGGACACAGGAGCCTTCTGCCCTCACCAGTCCTGTGCTGAGTGTCCAGTAAAATATGGAGTGAACCCAAACTGGTCTGGCACTGGACACGACATCTGTCCTTATCACCTGGGCTGTCTCTTACTGTTCCATATCAAACATGGATAGCTGGGACTTCACTCAATTTTGTTGAAGTTTCAAAATATCACTTTATTTTAAGAGGATTCCATATTCAAGGTATCTGAAGAATGAAGAACCTACTGGGTAAGTTTTTAGCAGAGGTGACAAAAACCATGAAGTGTCACTCACAGTCATTAGTGAGAGTGATGTGGATCAAGGTACTTGAGGAGAGGCACTTTGATAACTTCAGCAACCCTGAATTTTCTTTGGCTGTGCAAAAAGAAAAGTCCTGGCCTTTTTTTTTAGAACACACAAAGCAATTTGTAACATTTATGGATAATTACACCTTGGAAAAACCTTTGTACATCTGGATCATTGAATCCAACCATTGATCCAGCACTGCCAAATCCACCACTAAGCCATGTCCCCAAGTGCCACATCTACGTGGGTTTTGAGCACTTCGAGCACTTCCAGGGATGGTGATTCCACCCTTCCTTAGGCAGCTTGTTCCAATGCTTGACCACACTTCCAGTGAAGAATTTTTCCCTATTATTCAATCTAAAACTCCTCTGGTGCAACTTGAGGCCATTTTCCTCTTGTCCTGTCAAGATGATGAAAACAACCTCAGGGTAACAACTCCTCATAGGGATCTCCCCAAATCTGCCAGCTCCCTTTGCTCCATCCCTTTTGTCAGTGTCCTGACAGGGCTAAAAATGCTCACCACCCACCAAAGATGTACCAAATTACCGTGCTGACAAAAAGAAACCATAAATGTGATGAATATTCACTTTCCTGGTGACCTTGCAGTGAATTGAGAAGGACCTGGGTGGTCACAATCCAGTGTCAAGACTTGTTCCTTACTAAAACCCTGTGGGTTATATTGAGAGACATTGTCTGAGCTGGTTTTCTCTCTAGAAGCATTCTAGGGTGAACTTCCCATTGGTCTAATTAGCTAATTACCTAATGAGTGGTGGTGCTGTCACTATCTTTCCATAAATCCTCCTGATAATGAGGAAGGTGAGTGCAGATTCCAAACCTTGGGCTCCTGAAGGTTCAGTGAGGGCAAACCCATCAAGGCATTGTGGAACTCACTGTTACAGAGCTGCTGTGGGAGCAGCACGTAATTAAAAACACTCTCCTGGAGAGGAGATCATTTAATCTTCTTCACCTCGGACAGAAAACACAACAGAGGGAAAGATCTGAATCACAGGAAAAACAATGTCATGTTTTTGTCGTGTGATTTGCTGGAATTCCTTCTGTTAGTTTTACCCTCGATATTGAATTGAAGGTCAATCAATATTGAGTTGCAGGTCAGTCATTGTGGCTTGCAGGTGAAAATTGTGGGTTTTACTTCAGCAAACGTGACATTTCTGTGGTGCTCGTGAACATCTCGGACTTGTGCTTTGCAGTGTGCTCAGCAGTCTCAAAAGCACAGCGTGGTCTCAGAGAAACAACAGGGGACTAAAAATGTGATGTTTTATTGAGGAACACAGGAATTATTAGACTCAATTAGACTGTGGTCCATTTGTTCACATTTCTTGCCTCGAGCAATGAGTGAATTCCAGCATTTCAAAGGCAAGGGGAATTACAGTGAAGGAGGAGACATGAAATTTGAAGGGTTTTTTCTCTGACCTAAAACTCAGCTCTTGCTAAATGGAAACTCCAGAATGAGCTGTGAGCCCTACAATGAAATTTGGGTCAAGCTTTGACTGATGTCAGGATAAAAATTTGAGCTATATTTGGGCTAAAATTAAAGGACAACTCCATCTGCCTTTTGGGAATGTGAAAGTAACATTTATTAAACACACGATAGCAATGGCTGAGGCACCAGCTTTGGCCAAAGCCTCCTCACTCTCTACACTCTATGAAATAAAACATCTTTCCTTCTGGGTCTCCCTGTTCCATCTTATTTTCGGTAAAGAAGAGGAAAAGAGTTAAAAAGAAATATGGTTTTAATCCAATCTCAGTTCTTTCTTGTCCCATACTCCCTTAAAAAAAAGGAAAAAGAAAAAGATAATTTTAAGGGGTGAATTATTTTAAAGTTAACTTTTTAGTGGCCAGATTTATGCTGCAGATTGAAGAGGTGATGCAAACTGTAAATCTTTAATAGCGTGGGATACTTGCAAGAGCCATCCTAAGTAGAGTCACTTTATATGGAATTATGGAATGTTTTGGGTTGGAAGGGATCTTAAAGACCATCCATTTCCACCTCCTGCCATGGGCAGGGACACCTTCCACTATCCCAGGTTGCTCCAATCCCTATCCAACCTGGTCTTGGACACTTCGAGGGATGGGGCAGCCACAGCTTCTCTGGGAAATCTGTGCCAGGGCCTCTGCACCACCTTCAGAGGGAAGAATTTCTTCCTAATATCTAGACCCTAGATTTGTCTCAGAGGAACCTGTGGCAGTTCTGAAAATCCCATAGCTCTCCAGACACTCTGAGTGAAGTTAATCTTGCACAAGTGCTGCTAATTTTTAATTTTGCAGCCCTGCCTGCCCTGATGCCTTGAATTAAAAGGGAGACTGACCTGAAAAATCACCTGTAGTAGCTGAACTGCTGCTGCATTAGGGCTCACTAGGACTCTCAATTCAGGCCAAAATTTTAAAAGCCAAAGTCTTCCCAGAGAAACTCCCTCAGTGGAGATGGGTCCTTGGCAATGTGAGACTATTGTTGCTCCTCAGGGGAAATTCTGATTTCTGCCTCTCCTACCCTTAGGATTGGTGTCAAAGAGGACTGGAGTTGAATTTTTGGGTCTGCTGGTCATACATGAATGGTGCTGGAGCACTTGGTCAAGACACAACATCAGCATAAATGGTGTAATCTGCATTTCAGGTGATTTCCTTGGAAGGGAGTGCTGTGATTACCTGCTCTGGCCTCCTGCCTGTTGAAATAGGAAATAAGACTTTTCAGTCCTAATTTGTGCTTCAAATCTAATACTGATGCTGATGTTAAAGCTTAACATCTGAAGAAGAAAAATCCACTATAATTTTAAAAAGTTCTTGATTTAATAGTTGCAAGGATGCAGAATCCATCATGGCATTAGTTAAGCAGATTAAATAGTTACAGAGTCTTGCAAATGTATTCCTTAATTTCATCTCTAAATTAGAGCTCTACAAATAATTGATATTTTGGTTCACTGGGCAAATTAAAAATAAAAAAAGAAAGAAATTGATAAGGAAAGAAAACATTTTGTCATGAACAAACTCCTCAATTTGTGGACTAAAACACTGCTACAAAGGTCTGAAAATGTGAAGTCTAATTATAGCAGCCCAGAACTGGAGTAATGAGGGACCAGAGAGCGTGACTGATAAGCAGAAGATAATGCTCTGATAGGCATGATGTGCACAGCCCTTCAAAGAGCAAGGAAAACCTACATGAGGCATCTCTGGAACTGTGGAAAGGACAAGAAATGTTTGAAAATTGGATTTAAAGCTGAAGAGGAGCCGGTGAATGTGGGGCTCTGCCGGTGATGGAGTTTCCGTGCATGCCCAGAGCATGGACAAGGTAACTACCTGGCTGAAATGCACATATCAAAAAGTTGCCAGCAGGAGGAGAAATCCTGATCTAAAAGTGGAGTTTAATCCTTGGGATGGCTGGGCCCTGTTCTCTGTTGGTTGGTTATGAGCACGTGGAATTTCCTCATTGCCTACAGAGTGAGGAAAGAGCAGGACACTTCCAGCCTGGAGTCCAGGGATGCAGTTAAAAGGGATTTAAGGTTAGGATGAGAGAGGGAATAGATAAAGATGCTGGAAAAAGCAGCTTTTTCCAGAGGGTGAAGTAGATCTTGAGCAGAGAAGCTGGCTTAATTAATTAATTATTTTTTTTATTATTATTATTAGAAAAAGAAGGTCAAGAATGTTCAGTCCTCAGCACAGTAAGGATGTGGAGCTGTTGGAGCAAGTCCAGAGGAAGCCATCAAGAGAATCAGAGGGATGGAGCAGCTCTGCTGTGAGGGCAGGCTGGGAGATTTGGGATGGTTCAGCCTGGAGAAGAGAAGCCTTGGGGTGACCTAATTGTGGCCTTCCAGTAGCTGAAGGGAACCTGCAAACAAAATGGAGAGAGGATTTTTGGCAAGGGCAGGTAGTGACAGGACAAGGGAGGATGGATTCAAACTGAGAGTGGGTTTGGATGGGATATTGGGAAGGAATTGTTCCCTGTGAGGGTGGGGAGGGCCTGGCACAGGTTGTCCAGAGAAGCTGTGGCTGCTCTGGAAGTGTCCAAGGCCAGGTTGGATAGGGTTTGGAGCAACCTGGGATAGTGGAAGATGTCCCTGGCCATGGCAGGGAAAGTAAACAATCTTGAAGGTCCCATCCAGCCCAATCCATTCTGGAATTCTATGATTTTTTTTCTGGTGGTTATTCTATGATTTTAATATTTTCCCAATATCAGCTAGGGTAGGTCTTCCAGAGGGATTGGTGAAAGCTGTTAGTCCTTCATCCATCCCCTTTTACAGCTGCTCACCCTGTGTGTGCTGCCCCTTGTCTGGCAGAAAACAGGAGCTTTGTTACCTCTTTCCTTCTCTTTCTCCTCCACCAAGTGCATTTTGGCTGCATCATGCTCAGTATATTTCATATATATCAAAAAGAAAAAGAAGTCCATTTTCTTGGAAAACGGCACCTTTCTAGTAATACTTCAAAAATATTTCAAAAATGTCACCCTTTTGAAGACTTTTAACTGATTCATTGCTTATTCCAGCCAAGGGAGGAAAAAAAAAGGTGTTTTCTTCTATTTCTTTCTACTATTATGGGCCCTCTTGGTTTCTGTTTCTGAACCTGTTATTCCTGTCCTTCCATCATGTGAAGGAGCCTCGTGATTTCTTGCAGGTCAGTGATGGTTATGCTGCTTTTTCCACTTGTTTCATTCCTTCCTTTTAAAATACAGCCCTTTATGTTCATTTATCTTGTTGGAAGCAGGTCAAGAAAAGACAATAAATGCAATGAATGGGAAAATCTTCCCACAAACTCACCTAATAACTTTTCCACTGGTCAAACTCTGCCATGACCAGGAACTTTGTTATGCTCAGAAGTGACAACTTTAAAACCAAGCTCTGAAACATTTCATTCCTCCCCCAGACATTTCTCTGCCTCTGTTGCAGGTGTGTAAAGAATGCCCTTTGGGCCAATGGGCCATGATTGAATGAAATACCAGTAAAGCAAATGGAA
The DNA here is from genome assembly GCA_020466415.1 of Ammodramus savannarum pratensis. Classification (NCBI taxonomy): domain Eukaryota; kingdom Metazoa; phylum Chordata; class Aves; order Passeriformes; family Passerellidae; genus Ammodramus; species Ammodramus savannarum. The sequence continues at coordinate 142,356,778 of JAHXMQ010000807.1, read as the reverse complement.
TGAAAATTTATCACTTCAGCTGAAGGGCTAAAGATCCCCAGAAAAAAAAAAAAAAAGGATAAATATTCTGTGTGGAGAGAAAACACAAGCAGCACACATTCACCAAAAGCTGGCTGTGCTTTTCAGGTGTGTCCAGCTGTGTAAGGTTTTGTGCTGCAACAAAAATTAGGATTTACATTTTAATTAGCAGATTACCAGCAATCCTCTCAAAACCATCTCGGCTCTTCCAGCCACAGTAATATATTCATGTGTTCCAAAATAATTTTAAATTATATTCCCACACAGTGGATGTAGGATTTGTGGGATGACATTGCATTGCTTTACCTGGTGTGGGGCAC
>JAHXMQ010000807.1:142337168-142351129 GCA_020466415.1 Ammodramus savannarum pratensis | reverse complement strand
AGGATACCCAAAATGTGGTCAATTGGTCTTGATCTCCACACTAGATATAGTGCAGTTTCCTACACTTCTAGTAACTACTAGATGTAGTTTTCTTTCTGATCTCTCAAAAAATGAATTCTATATCCTTCCCTGAGGTTGTTATTCTGATGCAGGGACAGGAAGAACACAGGTCTGATTCACTATGGCATAACATAACTTGGTTTGAGTTTTTTTGGCTTTTTTTCCTGGTTTTATTTTCTCTCTGGAGAAGAGCTGGCTGCTCTTACTAAGTTTCTACATGATGGAATTTTACAGGAATCCTTTAATTGGAAATGCAGCGATCCTGATGTGGTCAACAGGTAGAAAAGTGCTGAAAAACTGACTACATGAAAATGGACTTTGCCAATAGACTGAGATGCAAAAATAGCAGATTCCTGCATCCAGGTCATTCCTGATCTTTGAAATTTGGAAATGAAAAGATCAGCTTTCAAATATCAAATATCAGAAGACAATTCTATTCAGTAAAAACTGGAACTTATCAAAGAAGTTCAATACAATAATATAATACAATTGAATAATATTGAACAAGAAGTTCAATACAATAAAATAATTGTAACCACGCACTAAGAACAAATAGATAAACAAAGAAAAACAACCAGAAAGAGAACTTTGGGGTTTTTTCCCTGTTAAGACTGGTTTCTTAGCAGTTCATTTCCCCATTTTTGTGACTGGATTTGAGCAGCAGAGACTGAAAGAAGAATGTAGGTTGATTTTGGAGAAGGATTAGCATAGTGAATCAATTATTGAGGAATCTTTCATAATAGCACTGAGTGCTTTTTCCATCTTTAGATTTCGAAAGTGCTCTGTGCATGTAAGAAAAACCCAGCATTTTAAGAAGATCACAATGGGATTTTCAACTGTGGTGCCCTGGATCTATCACTTGATCTTGCAGTTCACATCCCTGTTGCACATCTCCATCAAATCCTTGAATAACTTCTGGTAATAAGAGAATATTTTTCTGCTGTACTCTGTGATTCACTTTTTACCCCTGAAAATGAGCATCAGGGAGCCACATTTCTTCTTGTTCTTAAGTGGTTTTAACCACACTTCAAAGTCAGGTCAGGTAGAGCCATCCTATTACCTTTCCCTGGCTCCAGAATAATTGCATCTCATGCTTCAATCTGTGCATAACAGCACCTCACAGATGAACTTGGAAATGTAAAACAGGATGGCCTTTCTGCTGCAGGAACTTTCCTCTTGGCATTGATGTGTGGGGGCATTCAAGATGCTAAACTGGCAAGAAGAGCCAATATAGATCTTGATAATAAACTGCAGAAATTTAAAGCTACTCCTTTCTCATAGTTACATCTCTGCAGCACACACAGAAATTAGGGCGATGACAGATACAATCTAAACTAAAAAAGCAGATTTAGATTGGATAGTAGAAAAAAATTCCTCCCTGTGAGGATGGTGAGGCCCTGGCAGAGGTTGCCCAGAGAAGCAAAGTGTCCCTGAAAGTGTCCAAGGCCAGGTTGGATGGGGCTTGGAGCAACCTGGGATGGTGGAACACGACCCTGCCCATGGCAGAGAGATTGGAATCAAATGGACTTCAAAGTCTCTTTCAGCCTAAACCTTCCTGTGATGATTCTATTATACAATTATAGAAAATCCATGTAAACTCCAAGAAATGCAAACTCCATCAGTATGGTAATTAATTACCTAAATATCTCAGGAATATGCTAGTCTGGCTGTAACAAAAGAGTGGTAATTACACACTTTGCAGAGGAATAATCAGACTAAAGAGATTTATGAAATACTGTTAACACAGTCTGTGATAGAGATGAGAGCTTCTACTTCACCCACTCCAGAATCAGGAGGCCCACAAAGATGTCTGACATTTTTGAGGAAATCTTTCTTTTAACCCCATTTTCATAGAATCATAGAATCATAAAAGCTGGAAAAGACCTCCACGATCAGCGAGTCCAGCCTGTGATTGATCCTCACCTTGTCACAAAGCACTGAGTGCCACATCCAGTTTGTTTCTTGAACACCTCCAGAGACCAGGACTCCACCACCTCCCTGGGCAGCATCTTCCAGTGCTTGACCATCCTTTCCACGGAGAAATTCCTCCTGATGTCCTACTTAAGTCTCCCCTGGCACAGCTTGAAGACATTTCCTCTTGTCCTGTCCCTTGTTCCCTGAGGGAAGAGCCTGACCCCACCTGGCTTCACCCTCCTGTCAGGGAGTTGTGGAGAGCAATGAGGTCTCCCCTGAGCCTCCTTTTCTCCAGGTTAAACCCCCTCAGCCACTCCTCACATAATTAATTTCTTAGACCCTTTCCCAGCTCCATTCCCTTCTCTGGACACACTGCAGCCCCTAAATATTTTAATTGTTGGCCCAGACCTAGACACAGCACTCCGGTGTGTCTAGGCCTCACCAGGCCTCACCACTGCCCTGGTCCTGCTGGCCATGCTATTTTGGACAAAGTATATTTTTTCATAGTTTATTGCCTTGAATGTGTTCTTGGATATTTACTTGGTATGCATCTATATAAATCAATGTTTTTTATGGCAATTTTCTTGGAAGTCTTTCAATCTCCTTTACCTTGTTTTTCTTCCCCCATAATTTCCTTTAAAGATGGAGATTTCTGTTTGCTACTATTCATTCTCCAAAGAAGCAAATATTTTGGGAAAAAAAAGATATTCAGTGCAGGAGTTGACAAGAAGATTTCTCAGAGTCAATCCTGGACACAACTGGCATTCACCTTGCAATGGTTTTTGTCTATTCTTAAAAATAGAATTAAAATATATTTTCCTAGTATAAACCACATCTCTTCATCAATTCTAATATCTTTCTGCTCATTTTAAAACTCATTTAGATAGATTTAAATGGAGCTTGGAAGGACAGCAGCACCATGGTGAACACATGCATGGAAAGAGCTTTGAAGTGGTGAGATCTCATCCAATATCAACAAACCCAAATAATCTATTATCTATCTATTATCTATTTCTTATTCATGAGCTTTGTCTGCCTGCAGTCAGCTACTGGTGAGGTAATATTTTTTCTGCTTTCCATTCAGGTCACAGAATGACTTCTTTTCAAGAGAAATCAATTTTTTTAAAAAGCAAGAGGATATTGAGAAAGTAGGATGGGGAGAGGTCTGAAACATCTCGGTGTCTGGACTATGAAATCTGTGGAGTTTGGTCTTTGGCACAATTCTTGGTAGCCCTGGTTTCACATCACTACAGAGAATCTTTTCAGGCACAGAAATTTGCAAACAGGAAATGCCTCTGCAGAGACATCAACCAAGACACTGCAAATGTCTATTGGCAGGAAAATTCCAAGATCACTGAACTGAAGATTTCCACTAATAATTGAAGATATTTATTGCCAGCTCCAGTTTCAGACTTGGGACAAGTGAAAGCCAAGAGTGTGCAGGACACCGCTTTGGCCTTGATTGGTCCCTTCAGAAGTGACCTGTCCTTGACACTGAGAGTCTTGATGCAGATCCCACTGAAATCCAGGGAGATCTTTCCATCCAATTAATTACACTTTGTGGCAAACTCAGAGGCCTTTGTTACAGGCTGGTCAGCACTTGGCATGAGTGTTAATTTACCTGGGATAGCAGCCAAGGATTCCTGGTTTTGCTGATGTTGCAGTAAAACCTTTTCCAATTTGTTCCATATCTCAGGGATTTCTAAGCCCCAGCACATGGTCCCACCAAAACTGAAGTGTTTGGTCAAAGCCTGTAAGTGGTGATCTTGGAGGTCTTTTCTAACCTTAATAATTCTATGATTCTGAGTGATTGTGGTCTATTTCAAAATCTGTTTAAGCTTCAAGCACACCTCATACTCTCATTTTCCTTGATTATCTTGACCAGGTGGCATCTTCCAGAATTTAGATCCCATCCAAAATGCAAATCTCTTTAGCCTTGCTCCCGTCTGGTTGAAGGTGGGCTCTGAGAGGGGAAATATTGGATGTTGTACAAGCTTTTCTGTGCCCAAAGGGGCCTATAAGGAAAACAGGATTAAGATGTTGCAGGAACTGATGAGATAAGACAAAGAGTGATGGTTTTAAATTTAAAAAAAAGAAAATTTAGAGTAGAAATAAGGAATAAATGTTTTGAAGTGAGAGTGTAGAAACCCTGGAACTGGTTGCACGGAAAGGTGGTTGATGCCTCACCCCCTGAAGTGTTCCAGGCTGGGTTGGATGGGACTTTGAGCAACCTGGTCTAGTTGAAGATGTCCCTGCTCACTGCAGGAAGGTTGGACTCCTTTTAAAGGTCCTTTCCAACCCAGACCATTCTGTGATTCTCTCATTCTATATTCTTGTAAAGCAACCTTCCTCCCACAGGTAAAGATTTTCACATAGATTCAAAAATATCTTTGCTGTTCTTAAAACTCAGCATGAGTTTTGCCCCTTGGAAAACTCTCAGTGCTCTTGGGACCCTGCTCCACTGCTGAGACTTCTCAAACTCAGTGCAGTCCCACTCTTCTCAGTGAGCAGGTCTTCTATAAAGAGAAGATACAAATTAAACAATCAAGTGACAAAAGAACCTTTATTTGGGGTTGGCAGCAATGACTTGGCTGGGGTTGGTTGTTTGCTGGCACGTCCTGATCTACCTGAACAGTTTCTTTTGACTCACCTTGGACTTTGGCACCTGCAGCACTCCTGTATATTAAGCAGCAAAGCTCTGCAGCTATTTCTTTTTAAGTATAAGTTTGACTGAATGACCTTAATAGAAAACTGCCAACAAAAGCACAAAAAAAGTTTAATTGAATTAAGTCTAAATAAAACGATCTTGAAGTTTTAATACACACTTATCTATTGACATTGTCTCTCAGCTGGAATGAAAGAACAAAGTCCTTGTGCTGCTCTTCTGCAGAGCAGGCAAATTTATAATGTACAGCAAAAGGAATCTGAAAGGCAAAGTCTTCATGTAATGCTTAATCCAATATTGGAATGTGAACATCAAAGGTTATACCACCAAAGTTTGGGAACAATCACAGAATGAGGAATTTGGCTCCCAACAAGGAAACACCCAGGGCACAGGGTCCAAATTTTATGTATGACAGAGGTAAATGCTATAACAGTGTCCTGTGGGTGCATTTTGTTGATCTCAGCACAGGTCTGATGTATATTCAGGATTATCTTCCTTGAGAGAGGAGGGAGAAGTATTTGGAAGGGGATTTTGGTAGTTTTGAAGGTTGAGGACCCCTTTGAATAATGTAGCAACACCAAATGTCTCCTTGTTGTGTTAAAATATTATGGAGTGTGTCTGTGGTTAATTGCCTGAACCATTTGAGTACTGCATACATAAACATATACATTAAAATTTTAAATATACTTTTCAGCTCCATTCATCTAATCTTTCCAGTCCTTTCCATGAGAGATCTGTGTCCCCTTTTTTGCTGCTGGAAGATCAGAAACCTTTAGGGTGAGGGTTGGCCATTCACCAGCTATTCTGCCAGAATTTGGTGAATAAACGACTGGAAGGCAGGTACAAAACAAACAAAATTATGTGATTTTTAAAATATTTTGTTGTGGTTTAGCCCCAGCCAACAACTCAGCCCCATCTACTCACTCTCACCTCCTTAGGAGGGAGAAGAAAACCAAAAGGGAAAAACTGAAAAATTCAAGTTGAAATAAAGACAATTTAATAGGTAGAGAAAAAGCTGCAAGATACAATTTGTTTTCAAGCCATCCTTTGAAGCTGAATGAACACTCAGGAAAGATTCCTGTTGCAGCTTAATAAATTGGCAAGTTACATCAGTCTCAGGTATCAAACTAAAATTTATTGGAAAATGGAAGAAAATCGAGCATGCATCATCTCTGTTTGCTCTGTTCTTACTCTTTCCCAAATATTCAAGTTTAACTTATTTTGGAGCTGGGCTGTGCTTGTTCTGTTCCTCTGCACTTCTGTCCTCATGTGTCCAACGCACACCTGTGTGAATACTGTGCCCTGATGAGGTGGTTGAAACTTAATCCTTTTTTTATGATTAATTTCTGTAGGAATTGTGGGAAGCTGCTATTTGTTAATACACACATTTCCCCGTGCTGCTCCTTCAGAGCTGAGGCAGTTGGAAATCAAATAATAAAAGTTAACATGAAGGGATTATTACAGCCCTTATAAGGACTTGGGGGAAATTATCATGCAAACAGATGGTGCTCTGAAAAAGTGCTAAAAATACTGCAGAATAATTTGTCTAGTTGACAAAAAGAATCGATATTAAAGAAATAGAGAGATAAAATTATGTTAGAGAGAGATGAGCAAATTTTCTTAAATCCCTCATGAAGATGCAGCATTCCCAACTTATTCTTTCTGGTTTTTGCTCTGCTCTCTTTCATTTACTATTTTTTCATTTATGATTTTTTCATTTATGATCTCAGACTCCACTAATAATGGAAAAATTGCTGAAGTTTTATTAGGCAGTTGGGATCCTGGTTATCAGAACAGGGTTTTCTTACTCCCTGCCTGGAATTTTGCTCTTTGTGCTTTTCCATAATAACCTTTCCTTATTTTCCCATTTTCTTCTTCATGCCTCAGTGATTTGTCTGTAACTTAATCCTTGACTTCCAGGCTAAAATCCATTTGGATCAGCTCTTGGGTGTGATGTCAAATGGCACAGAACAATCCTTGGTTTTAGCTGAAAACCAGGACTTCTACTTCTACTGGCAGAGAAATGGATGGAAGGGGATTGAGCTTTCCTTCATTTGTTGATGGGACAACAGGGAAACCATCTGGATGGAGAGATTCCCCTCTAGTGATCATCTGGGGGTGTAAGATCAGAAGGAGAAATCAGAGATTCCTCAAATGATTTGGGTTGGAAGGAACTTTAAAGATCATCTCATTCCAACCCTCTTCCATGGTCAGGTCACCTTCTAGACTGGCTGGATAAATAAATAACTAATTAAAACCTGTTCTCATTCAATTTATTACAGGAGGAACCACAAGATGTGTTTGACCTGTTCCCTGGACAGTCTTACTGGAGGAGGAATGAAGATCAGAGCCTAAACTCTAATTACAGGAAATATTAATGCCCAGAAATTAGAACCAAATATTCAAGTGTGAGCGGATTTTCACTGAGTTGGATCAGTTAGACATAATCCTTTAGATTTATGGAATTAGTGACAGGACAAGGTTTTTAACTGAAAGATGGTAGAATTAAATCAGATATTAGGAAAAAAATCTGTCCTGTGAAGGGAAAGAGACACTTGAAGAAATTTTCCACAGAAGCTCTGAGTTCTCTATCCCTGGAAGAGCTGAAGGCCCTGAGCAACCTGGTCCAGAGGAAGGTATCCCTGCCTAAGAGAGATGGAACTGAGCAGTCTCAAAGCTCCCTTCCAACCCAAACCATACTCTGATCCTATGATTCTGTGGAAATTCTCTCTCTTGCTGGATTTTGCAGCTGAACTCACTTTCCTTACATGTAACCTGCATTTTATTTCTCTTCCTTTCCATGTTTTCTGGCTGATATCACCCCCTTGATTCACCTCCTAGCACTTCCAGCTCGAGAGAAGAAGATTAACGTGCACCTTTCTGCATCTCTGTGTGCACATCATCCCCAACACCAGGTGTCAGAGACAATTACCTTCCTGGGCAAACAATGTCCACCTTTAATCAATTTCCACCAAATTAATTTCTACAAGTGTTGCATTATTACCAAGGAGGGAGATGAACAAAGGCAACGAAGACAGGCAGAAAATCCCAGGACACCAGTGCCTTGCTCTGAGAAGTGAATATAATTAATTGTAGTGGTTTGATTCCTGCACTTTCTCCTTGCCCCTGTGTCAAAACCCAGGTGTTTTAACTGGCATGTTAATTAGTTCTGTGTTCATAAATGGAGGCACCACGATTGTTAAAGGCATAAAATTGCAACAGCAGAATGCTGCTGCCCTGGGCCAGCTGACAATTACCTGCCAGAGTTAAACAGATCTGTCTGTAATGCAGAGATCTGAGGAGAATAAACCTCATGGGGTCCAGGGCTCACCTGTTCCTTTGGGTTCCCATCATAATTCCTGATTCATTACCTGATTTTATCTCAGAATAGCACCAGAGGGACTTTCCCATCACTGACCTGCTGTTGATTTAACTTGTGGCTGTTTCCTAAATCTGTGTGGACTGGGAGCATGACCAATATGTGGATATCAAGAGATTTGCATGTTTATTAATTAGACTCCACAGCTGATGGATTCACCAAAGTTCCCTTTGGACCCTGTTCAATGTGTGACACATATGCCAAAACACCCCAGGGACAGGACAAGGGGGAATGATTTGAAGAGGAAGAAGGGTAGATTTAGATGAGATAATAGGAAAAAATTCATCCCTGTGAGTGTGATGAGAACCTGGCAGAGGTTGTGCAGGAATTCTGTGGCTGTCCCATCCCTGGAAGTGTTCAAGGCCAGGTTGGACAGGGTTTGGAACAACCTGGGATAGTGGAAGGGTTGGAATGAGGTGGTCTTTAAGGTCCTTTCCAACCCAAACCATTCTGTGATTCTATGAAATAGGAAAAGAATTCCTGCCATTATCTTTATCCTCACCATAACCTCACAAGTTGAAGAAATCACATTTAGGAACAACTGAGGAACTGGGACAGCAAACTTTTCACTTAGTCTTGACACTGTTCTTACAAAGCCTCTCCAGCAAGATAAGAAACTGAATCTGGGCCCTTGTTTACTCTTGTTACCTCTGATATCCCAATCCATTGGTTCCCACCATGAAGGAGATGTTCACATCAACATCCTCTCTAAGCACAGCTAAACAAAACTAAAAATTGTTTGGGATGACAACGACCAGCTGAATTTTTGTTTTAATTCAAGAGGACTCTGTACTGACAGATACAAGAACATCTGCTAGAATGTTAAAACGTGTTTTCCTTAAGTGTAGGTTTAATTAGAAAAGCTGAGCTGGTATGAAAAGGAAAGCTTCACCAGTTCCTCTATTTGTGAGGGTAGAGTAAAACAAACTGAGAATCTTATTCACAGCTTTTAGTATCTCTGCTTTTCATGCAACCCACTGCTCATTCTTCAAATAAAAATAAAATTGAAAAGGAGCAATGTCTTTCTGTTTTCACTGTGATGATGGAGTAAAATCCATAGGATTTTTAGGGCACCCTATACAGAGATCCTACAGGCTTTTCCTGGTGAACTCTCCCATCAGTATGGAAATGAAAACTTTAAATTCATTTTGTTTTCACAATGGGAAAAGAAATCAGTCTTGTGGCATTGAGGCTTTATGAAGTATACAAAGATTTACTTGCTGAGAGCAAAACTGGAGTGATATTATATATTTACTAAGGATAAAATATCCCCTTGGAAATGAGCAATTCCATCCTTTGAAAATCCAAGTGAGGGCAGGAAGTATCATAAGGAAATCTAATATTGCAGAGAAAAATTGAGAAAATGCTAGTGCCATCTATTGACATGAAAATATAAAGGTGGAAAAGAAGCTCATCTGCCTGGATCCAAACAAGCAGAGAGGAGGCTGTTTGTTTTAATCACGTCAAGTTAAGATATTTGTAAATATGCAGGTTTATGTTTAGTCTTTTTAATGATGTTGTATTTTGGGTAAATATGTTGACTTTCAAATTAATCACCGTTGTAATCAAGCTGCAGCGAGAGATGGGGATTTGCCTGTAATGGGAATTAGGAGTCATTGCTGAGTGGATAAATGCTGGCATTCTGACTAATGCTCTTAAGCAGGTTTGCAGTGTCATCACAGGCTGGATCCAGGCTGGGAACAGGTTTAAATCTCCCATGGAATAAAAAGTGGAAGATTCCTAGCTCCTAGATCTCCCCTGGCTTTCCACTAGAAAACATTTCCATGCCTGTGTCAGGACTGAAGCAAAGAGGGATTTCCATTCCCAGCAAGTCAGCAGGAGGCAGCCAGCCAAGATAGACACCTGACACTGAAATCCAAATATCTCATTTCAGTATCAGGGAGCCTGGATTAGCACCAAACAACCCTCTTCTTTTCAAATTCAAATCAATCTCTCTCTCTGCATTCCCACTTTGTCAACAGAGCTAATCAGACTCCACGTGCTTGGGGCATCATTTGGCAAACCAGGATTTTCCCAATCCATTGTGAAGTCCTGGAGCTGCCAAAGCTGCCATGTTACTTCCATCAAAAATCTCTTTATTAACCAATAATCACTATATTTCTACTATTTCTTGTTTAGAACAAAAGGTATGGGAATGTTGGGCTCTCTGCCTTTGGAACAGCCCCTGGAGCTGCACTCAGAGCCCACCTGGGGATGATAAGAGGATGAGAGGCAGGAAGGGAATTGTTGATATCACAGTGAGCTCAGGATGCAGTGTGCACCCATGGAGGGATGGCCTTACAACCACAAAGTTATTTCAGGAATTCTTGTGTCTGTAAATAATTCCTTTCTGCAGAAAAAAATGCCATGTTCAACAGCAAAATCCTTTGGTTTTGGGAAGAAACCTAATCTCAATTATTGTGCTCTTTATAAATGGAAAATTAAAACTTGGAAGGACTTTGGGACATAACACAGAGCACTTAACTCATCCCTCATTTCATCTGGAGCCACTACATTCCAAGGGCGCAGCTCTTATTTTTTATCAGGGAAAAAATTAAGAATTCTGAGCAATGCTGAACCTCTTTTCCTTGCACAGCCATTTTTCATGCTAGAGGGACTTGGAGAATGCTCAGTGCAAAGTGGTTATCAGTAAAAAATGTGCTACAAGAGACTGATACCTGGAACTGACCATGTGCAGGAAAATATTTGAGACCAATCTGTGATACTTCAACTGTGTGATAAAAGATGAAGTACTGACTCCAGTGTAGGTGACTTGTAACTTTCTATACTTCCCTCCTAAAAGCAAAAAGTCATAAATTTGAGATTTTTTTTTTCCTCTCCTTACCTCAGCTAAAAAAAAAAAGTCTAAAAGTTCCTTTACATTATTTTAACAAACCAAATGAGCCTTTGTCAAGAGGGAGGGAAAAAAGCCTGAGAGAAAACCTGGCAGGAAAGTCTGGACATTATTTCAATATTGACATTATTTTAAAACTTACGTGGAGGGAAGTAAAAGCTCTTTGTCAGGACTTTAGGAAGGGAGAATCAGGTTTTATCAAACTCATCCTGGTTACTGGAATGATCTTTAAGCTCCTCACTCTGAACAAGTCTGAGCTTCCACTTCCCAGCCCAAAAGTGGTTGCAATCATGACTCATTTCAGTGATGTGGGATTTCTGTCCTTTGTGCTGTGCTTTGCCAGAGGGCCTGATGAAAAACAAAGATTTATATCCCCCAAAATGCTGTGACATTTCACACTGTTCAAACACACTCTCTTAGGTACTTCAACTTCAGGACCTGCTTAAAGAAAGGCTTGAAATGAATCTTACAGAGATATTTTGAATTATTTTTACAGAGATATTTGAAGTGGCAGCACCTTCCACTAATCTTGATTCTTGTGCCCCACCACAAGGCCACCACTCAGTGGTCTGTGTCTCTTTGTGCATTGATCCCTGCAAATTCAGGAGGAATAATTTCCACTTCCCCACCATTCAGAAACACAGAGGAGAAGATCTAACACCAACTACACATACACACAAACCCACTTTAATTTTACCTCCTCTAAGCCAAAATTCTGCACCCAGCTAAAGAAGGCTAAAGGTTTCCCTCTTCTGACAGGCTCTTCTTTTTGTCATCTCAAACCTCTTAATCTTTTCAGTCTGCTTCAGGAGGGCTGATGGCAGTCCATCACAAATAAACAGCCTTAAAGACAAAGGATGAATAACATAAAGAAGTGCATGAGTTGTTGCCTGAGTAGGAAATGTAAATCAGAGTCAATGAAGAAAATAAAATGTGTCAGCTGAAAGAAACCTGGCACAGCAAAGCGTTTTTAAAATAAATCAGGCACAGGACACAGTGTGCAAAGCCTCCTCCTCCATGGGAAACCCCAAAAAAGACCATAAAATCAGGGAAAGGTTTGAGTTGGACAGGACCTTAAAGATCATCCAGCTCCAATCCCCTGCCATATGTAGGACACCTTCCACTAGACCAGGTTGCTCCAAACCCCATCCAACCCAGCCTTCAACACTTCCAGGTTGTCCCTGTCCATGGCAGGGATTGGAGCTGGATGATCACAGAATCACAAAATTATGGAATGTGCTGAGTTGGAATGGACCCATCAGGATCATGGAATCCAACTCCTGGCCCTGCACAGGACACCCAAAAATGCCACCATGTGCCTTTTGGAGGTCCCTTCCACCCAAATCATTCCATGATTCTTTATTTGTTTCCCAGAGGAGCAAAATGCCCAGGAACAGAAAAACAGTGACATTTGTAGATGAATATTTTGGAAAATGCCCTCAGCATAACTTCAGACCACCAAATTCTGTGTCTGAAGAACCCTCCTTGCTGTGTCTCTCTCTCACCTCTCCTGTTTGGTGCCTTGGCCTCTTGTCCTCCATCTCCATCCCTCTTCCATCCCCATTACACACCTCACTTCCCATGCTCTCCATGCCTGGCAAGCACCTAAACAGGAATTATTGCCAGAGGCAGCTGGGATGCAGATTGCTGGTGTTCAAACACTGCTGCCTAAGTGACCTTTTGAAATCCACGGACATGAATTTTCTATCTCATTTCCCACAGGAAAATATTTACATATTGTTGAACACGCTGAGCTCGCTGCTATCGTGTTGTTGCTGTGACTTACAAAACATTACCAGGAAATAATAATAATAATAATAATAATAATAATAATAGCAACAACAAATCCCAGCTTTTGTTGGGATGGAAACCTAAGGGATGAGCTGTGGGGCACCAACATCAGAACACAGCATGAGAGGGTTCTTGTGGCATTCACCTCCCACTCACAGGTCCCCTTGTGCTGCCTGCTCCACCTCAGTTGTGGTAATTTATTCACACACCTTTAGAAAATAAAATTAAACCTCGTGGTGGTTTGTGAATATCCAGTTCTAAACAAGGCAGCTGAAAACATTTCTGGAGGAAGGAGGTTACTGGTGAGCAACACTCCTCAATTTATACATGAGGGAGAGATTTATAATGTAAATGGAGGTGGGACAGGGGAAGGAGGGTGACCTTTGTCTCTCCATCACCATAAAATTTCATATTCACAGCCCCAAAGAGGGCTGAACACCATCGTGTTTTCCTGTTTTCACACTGGTTTCTTACCAATGTTAGAAGAGGGAAGAATAACACCAAAGAGGGGGAAAGAAAAGATTACAAACATAGCACATTTGGTGACCCTCCATCTGCTGCTCCTGGCAAGAATCTCTCAGATCAGAGTGGGTTTGCTCAGTTGGACCAAGTGGTGAGAAGGAAAGAGTGGGAAGAGTTTTTCTGGATACACCAAGAAGGGATGTGACTTTCATTATTAGGTGGAATTCAAGATTAAAATGCATAACAGAGGGCTTGAAGATACAGAGATCTTACTATGAGGTGGCTATAAAATCTAGCAGTGGCTGCTCATCCATTTAGCCAGGATTGTTTTGGGTTTTCCTTTGCTTTGTGAGTGGGTTTGGGGTTCACATGTTTAGACCACGAGTATTTTTATGCTTTACATTGTAAATACAAAGCATTATGAAATCCCGGACGTGCCAAAACTGCCTTATTACAGCTATCAAATATCTCTTTATTAACCAATAATCACAATATTTTTACTATTTCTTGTTTAGAAATACCATAAAACTGGAATGATCAGGAGATTTTGAGACCCTTTCAGAGGAGGCAAGCTGTAACATTCCAGCTATTCTAGCACTGAAATAGTTGCTGCAGCCAGGGAATATTCTTTCAGAACAATTGCCTTGTTCATTTGCTTTCCCTTCTCCATGCAAAATGTATATTTTAGCATAACTTAAATAAAGCAAAGAGAAATCAAAATACATCTTTCTAGTTTAGAACACAAGGTTTGGAGCAAGCACCATCTACAAAGTCATTCAGACAATTCAGTTTCCCCAAAAGTGGGGTCCTGCTCAAACAGGTCACATCTGCAGTAG
>JAHXMQ010000807.1:142322957-142337068 GCA_020466415.1 Ammodramus savannarum pratensis | reverse complement strand
TATCCTGAAAAAGATGAAGGTCCTTGGGTTGACCAGGGGTGAATTCTCTGATTCTCTTGACTGTACCTCCTTTGCCTACAGTGGGAACATGATCAGCTGCCACAGAGGAAGGAACATCTGCTGTAGACACCTGAAATTTAGGGTCTACAAGTGGACCTCACCCTGGAGGGTCTCAGGGCTTCCAGAAAGGTCTCAGGGCTTCCTGAAAGGTCCCAAGACTTACACAAGTTGAGGTGCCACATACCTAAGAGATTGTGTGTGATCTAAAAGGCAAAAGGGCAGACTTGGGGTGTCTAGGGGCAAGTGCCCAATGTCTGAATTCAGAGCAAAACTCTGGATACGCTCAGGAATTCTTGTCACAGAGAAGCTGGAGTGGTGGAAACTGAAAGTGCACCAAGTATGGTTAGTACCAGATATTCTGCCTAAATTATGGAGACTCCTCAGGCACACCTAAACATGAAAACAGAACCAGCAGCCTTTGGAGGTGCCCAGTTTGAGGCTTTAAATATGATGTGGACCTATCCTATGTATCACACTCAGTGGGTGACATCCAAGTAACAAGCAAAATGATCAAATAAAGGAAACAATAAATCCCATCCTTCATTTGTCAGTGCCTTCAAATTTAATACCCAGATTTGGGGCTTGACTCCTTCCCATTCATCAAGGAAACTGAAACACTTTTCATTTCCCATTGAAAGTGATGCAATTCAGGCATCCACTTAGAGTTAAAAATAAGATTAAATGGGTGTGAGGCACTTTCAACCTCTCCAGAGGAAATAAGTGGGGCAATCTCCATTCCTGCTCACAAATGCAACTATACATCTTGCATGAGCTCAATGTCCCTGTCTCTTTCTCTCCAACTTTGCAAGTTATTGTGGAAGTACCTAAATAGGGCATGGAAGACTCTAAATAAGGCACAGGAAAAAGTTTTACCTGGGAAAGGGGTGGGTGGAGGTGGCCCTTTGTAGTTTCCTTGCACTGACTGTGGTGCTACAGCCAAATCCTCTGAAAGGTGAAGAGCACCTGAAGATCTGTGACCAAAAAAGGTCAGAATTTGGAGAAAATCCTGCCTGCAGCCTTGCCTCAAGGTCCAGACAGAGCAGAACAGTTCAAAATTCCCATTTGGCTTTGGAGCTTTCCCTGGGAGCATCTACAAAGATTTTGCTTTTTGAAGCTGGAACAGTTCTGTTACCCTGAGATTTAACTGAACCCAGTAACAAACTGAGCCCCAGAAAAGCCATATATTAATTATCACTGTTTGGAAGCCTTTGGAAAGAGGGTTTTTTGTTTTCCTTTGAGGAAAATGGGCCAGTGGTAAATAATATGGGAACAAGTAATTAATTTGCACAAAAATAATCCATTTGGAAAATATTTATGCTTAAAAATAATGACTTCCAGTAGCAGAAATCTCAAAAATTGGAGTTAATACCCATTTCAAATCCACTGACAATGGCACAGCAGATTTCCTGGATGTGGTGAGCCAGGTATTAAACAGTATTAGCAATTTCCTCAAAGTCTTTTTTTTCCTGAAGTGACTTTCTCTAAGGATTTGTAGGATGAAGGAAAAAACAGGGGCAAAACACCTAGAGAAAAATGAATTTTATTGTTATATATATGGCATTCCATGAAATGCAACTGCTTTTTTTCTTGGAGTGGTCAATTGCTTGTACTCCCTAAAAAAATACAGCCTGTCTGGGGACTCTTAGAAAATTCTTTCCTCAAACAACTGGAAAATTCTCTGACTTCAGAGAGTTCCACAAAATGAATCCAACAGCCCAAAGCACTCTAATGTTGTGGCAACTTTAAAACTTTCTCAAAAATAAAATAAAAAAACAACTAGTAGGCGGGAATTACGTTGGTTTCTCTGGGCATCCTGCCTTTCATAGTGGATCTCTGGGATGATCAGGTCTCTAAATTATTCCCTTTGTGATATTCACTTTGTTTTTTTGTTTAGTGGGTGCAGGGGTATTTGGTCAAAGGTTGGACCTGAAGGTTTTTTTCAACCTTAACAATTACCTAATTCCATTATTCTGTAGCAGAAATCCCTTTTCTTTGTGGGCTTTGCAGTTCAGGCCTCTCACATAAATTAGGAAGGACATCCCTACAACCGGGACCAAGGTACTGAATGCAGCAGTGCCAGTGGAGGTATCCACAAAAACTTCCATGAACTCCTCTTCCTGCTGATGGCTGACCACAAATAAATCCATTTTGTGCCTCACTGTCTCTCTTTTAAATAGAACAATTCAGTCCAGACTCTCCTCATCAAACTGATAGAAACTCGTCCAAGTTCTCAGCATAATTATTTTCAGGGGCTTCACTATTCCCTGCCACTCATTCTGCTGCCTGTCTTCTCCTTCCTTCCTTCCTTCCTGGTTGATGTTGCTGGAAAGACAAATTGATTTTAGCTCCCCTTTTCAGGACTCAGGAGGAGACTGTGGTTGACAAGGAGCTAATTAGCCCTTCCAAGGTGAACCCAGCCAAGGCAGTGGAGGAGAATGAGATGAGGGACTGTTCTGAATGACAGCTTGAAGGGACAAGACAGCTGAAGAGGAAGAGGCTTCAGCACTCACTTGTTGTCCACAAATTGTTCTCCTGTCTAATTCCTCAATATTGTGCAGTGTTGAGTTCAGAGAGTTACTGTCAATTAAACAGTGCCTTGGCGAGGCGTTAAATTGCAAATTCTTGCTGATGGCTGCTCAAACCCCACTTTATGGCAGGTAGAAACAGTTACCTGTGCTCAGCAATCATTAAATATCTCAGGGAGCAACACGTGCCCTCTCAAGGCTGAATTTTGCTGTAAAGCAGTCAGAAATAAGAGTTATGGGGGATTGTGGGATCTGAACTTGCAGGAAAACAAGAAATGTTTCAATCTCTGCACCAGCTGTAACAAAAGACACAGAGATCTTGGAGAGATGCATTTCTTTACCAGTAACTGTCCTCATCTCTTCTGAACTTTTAGACAGCTGGGTCATAAAACTCAGGGGAAAAAACCTGAGAAGGCAAAATCTCCACTTTTTCCCAAGATGATTTGTGGAGAAACATTAAAATTCTTTCATGAATATTGCCAGAAAAAAAACTTGATTTGTGTTTGAAAGATTTTCACCAGAACTGTCCCCAAGGGGACAAGGAAGAATGGACTTAAAGGGAAGCAGGGTGGGTTTAGATTGGATATCAGGAAGAAATTCTTCCCTGGGAGGTTGGTGAGGCCCTGGCACAGGTTGCCCAGAGAAGCTGTGTCTGCCCCATCCCTGGAAGTGTCCAAGTGCAGCTTGGATGGGGTTGGGAACAACCTGGAATAGTGGGAAGTGCCCCTGCCCATGGAACCAGATGGGTTTCAGGCCAACCTTTGATTCCACCAAGCCCTGACCCTCAGGACAATTAAATCAAGTTTTCTAATGAATCATTAATGCATTACAAGTCCCAGGCAGTCACATTCTGGGCTGACATGGCCACCAACCAGCTCATTCCTTGTCTGAGGCAGGTGGTATGAGAGCCTTTGGTATGGTGGCATTTGCTGCAAAATAATTTACTATGATTTGTCCTGAGGATTCCTGAGATTTCTGACCATCTTCTTCCTCTTTCTCCTATCAGGTCTTATTTCTGAATTAGTTACTGCTGTGAAAAGTCCTGGAGATCTCCCCATGGCTGTGCCTCCAGGATCTTCTAGAGGCAGGCTGTGTTTTTATTCATCTGAGGTGATCTAACTAAAGGTCATGTCTGGATAATATTTTCTCATAACCAAGACCACGAGTTCCCTGAATCATCCTGCTTGCCCTTACGTGTGCTCCTGAGCAATCACCAGTGTCCTTCCCCTAATGATAATGGAAAACTCCCCTTTCCAGCATAGAAGTTTCTGGGATCCTCAAATAACACCTTTATCACTTCCAAAACATACCATGGCAAATGAGCAAACCAGCCCGCTTAAAGGAGAATTTAATGGAATATCATTATGTGAGATGCTTCTAATGCCCAGTTTCTTTGTTGATCTTCACTGTAGTTGTCCTTGAGGCATTGAAACACATGTTTTAATTAGTTTTGAATCCAAGTCTGACCCCCAAAGTATCATCTTCCCACAGGCAGGATCATTGCTTGATCTGTTTGATCCATTTCAATCTTCATCTGACTGTTCTATCCCTTGTTTACACTCCCGCAGCTTTATCTGCCAGAGTGGATTTTCAGATTTGTTTCCCAGCATGAAAACCAGCTGGTCAAAGATTCCTGAGCTTTTCTCTGTCTTCTGGTGGAGAAACGTGGGGGTGTCCCACAACTGGCAGAGACCTGTGTTTGTGGGTTGTGTCCATCCATTCATTCCCATTTGGGCCAAAATATGAGAAGCAGGAGAGTTTTCTAAAATCACAAAGTAATGGAATCACAGAATGGGTCAGGCTGGAAGAGCCCACAATGGGGTATCTGGTCCCACCTCCCTGTTCCAGCAGGAACATCCCAGAGCACATGGATTGTGTGCAGAGGGTTCTGGAATATATCCAGTGAGGAAGACTCCATACCCTCTCTGATCTCTGTTCAGGGCTTGGTCACTGCACAGGGAGGAAGTTCTGCCTCATGTCCAGGTGGAATTTCCAGGAATCAGTCCCTGCCTGTTCCTCTGGTGCCATTGCTGGGCCCTCGGAGCAGAGCCTGGTTCATACTCTGAGCCCTCCCTGCAGAAAGGGACAGACAGGGATGAGGTCCCCTCTCAGCTGTGCCTCCTCTCAAGGCTGAACAGCCCCAGCTCCCTTTGCTGCTAAGAGATGCTCCAGTCCCAAATCACCTTCGCTGCCTTCCACTGGACCCATTCCAGGAGCTCCATGTCCCTCCTGTTCTGAGAGCTGCACAGAGCACTCCAAATGGGCCTCACCAGGGCTGAGCAGAGGGGCAGAAAAACCTTTTAACCTGCTGGCAATGCTCTTCCCAATGCACCCCAGGATCCCATTAGGGTATCCTCAAAATTCCTCATCCTTCTCCACAGCTGTCTATCATCCTTATCCTTGGCCTGGCTGCTGCACTGCATTTATTCTGTGCTGTCATTCCTTGATTGTTTCTCTGGCACGGGGGAATTTTCAGCTCAGTTATCAAAAAGAGGAACACCATCTTCATTTACACTGATCCTCAGCTCCCACAGAGAAATAAAGATGGGAAGTCAAGCCCAAAATGGATACAAATTCAGGCTGCTTAGTCTTTAGGAGGTGAGGGTCACCATCTCACCACCAGCCTTGCAGGTGACCCAATCTTTGGGTCTAGCAGAGCTGTTTAATCTCATTCTTGTGGTATCTGCCAAGGAAACACAAACACAGGGATGTCTGGCTGGCCTCCAGCCCTCTTCAGATGACAGGACACATATGGATGTGATGGTGACCATGTTGAATGTGGCAGCAGAGCTGCTCTCCTTAATTGCACCATCTGTCCTTGCAAGGCTGAGTGCCCTTGCTCACTGAACAGGGTCAATTTTAAAGCTCTGCTTGGGCAACTCGAGTTAATCTGGCCCAGACACACCTGTGAGACTGACAAGGCTGGGAGCACAAGGATTGGATGGGTGGACAGCCTGGCATTAACACAGCTCAGCTCCCAGTCTCCTCTTGTGCATTGTGAGGGGACAGAAAAGCTCCTTGTTTTAATGGGAAAATCTGTTTGGAGAAGAGACGCAGCTTCACCCAGCCATGACTGAGATGACTTGGAACCACCCAGGCCTCAGAGTACATGAGAGTTGCAGTCACAGAGTCACAGAGGCATAAAATCATGGAATCTTTTGGATTAGATTATTTGTTTCAGATTGATCATCAAGTTCCAAACCCCTACCATGAGCAGGGACTCTTCCACCAGCCCTTATCCAGCCTGGTCTCAGTCACATACACACATTAAAAAAAATAAGGAAATATCAGGCCCAAAATGCTCCCAAAATTTGCTGTATTCTTTTTTTTTGCTCCTTAAGGTCTGAGATTCACTTGGATTTCTCCCTGTTTTGGGTATCATTATCAATCCCCAGTCCTCACAGTCTGCTTCCTTCTTGAGTGCAATATTCCACACGGTGGATATTTGCAGCTTCATTTCCAACTGCCCTGATTTCAATATATGTCCTTTATCTGCTGAAGTTGTGGCTGCCCCATCCCTGGAAGTGTCCAAGGCTGTTTTGGATGGGGCTTGGAGCAGACTGGGATAGTGGAAGGTGTTCCTGCCCTTGGAAGGGGGTTGGAAGGAGATAATTTTTAAGGTCCAACCCAGACCGTTGCATGAATTTTGATTCTATGAACTCTTGTAGAATCACCCAAAAACTTCTGCCAAAAAAAACTTTGAAAGCAGGACCATGGTCAAAAATATGATAGATTCTGGTAGATGGATGGAGAGCAAATAGAAAATTCAAGAACATTGATAAGTCTTGAACCACTTTTCTAAACACCTGCAAACACTGCCGGCAAATTCCCTTCCCTGTGGCAAAGAATGAAGTCTCCTCTTCCATTTTCAAGCTCAGACAGAACCTGAATTCAGCTATATAATTATCCTTGTTTCCAATTCACTTTTTGTTCAAGGTCCCCTCAAAGCCAAGCATTTTTGTAGGAAATGTGTTTTAAAAGATGCTTTAATACCCTTCACTACAGACTGCCTTAGGCACGCTGTAAATGGAACAACTGAAATGTTCATTTTGAGCTGCAAGCCAGGGAACATTTCCTGGTTGTTCCAAGCTGTTGATGCTAAGGTGACACTTGTCTGTTTTGTTCCAACATGATACTCCTTGACTTTCCTTGGTTCCACCCTCATATTCTGGCTGCTCCCTGAAAATGTCAGGTATTCTCTTTTCTTGCAAGATATGTGAGTCAAAATTTGATTAAAGTGCTCCTGTTGCTTATGCCCAGTGCTTTGCCAGATTTTATTCCCAAAAATAAAGATTTCTTCTTATAGGTAATGATGGGCCTACCTTTATCCAGACCTTAAAGAATGAACCTAAGATTTTTAGACATCCACACATTCAGGCAGCTCCCAGCCAGGTGGAGCTGCTAAAAACCAGATTCATAAATATTTAGGTGAGAGATGGAAAAGTTGATAGACTCTGCTGTCCATTTTTCCAGTTCAGCTTGTTTCAGTCATCACTTAATCCTAATAGGTTTTTGTTACAATTCAGTGTAAACACCTTGAGAAACCCTGATTGCTTGTTTGGAGCTCAGCAGGAGAACAGATTGTGGCTTGGATTGGTTTTGGAGGCATCAGGCTGTTCATTACCAAAGGGAGACTTTTGAAGAAGCTCCATAATTGGTTGTTTTCATGAAGAATTTCAGTTTCAAGAGAGCAGAGAATGAGCCCAAGGCACTGGTGTCCCCAGCCAGCAGAATATCCCACAGTCTGAGACAGCTCCATTTTTGTTTTAATGTTGGAACTTAATTTCATCCTCACTTTCAATGAAGTCCATTCCTTATGGTTCTGCTCACCTCCACAACGCCTGTTTCTTGGGAGTTAGGGGTAAAAAAATCAAATTTATCTGTAAATTATCAGTCTGTAGACTTGAAGTTTGTTTGTCAGAGCAAATTCCAGATGTTTGTAGGATATCTCCTTAAATCTAGTCCTCTTATTAGAATCATGGGCTCGTTAAGGTTGAAAAAGGACTCCAAGATTATCAAATCCAATAAACAACCAAAATTTCCACCTTTGGTTGAAGGCTTTACTGTCTCCTCCTATCCTGGAAAGGTAAAATTTCCAGAAACATACAAATCCAATTGAATTTTTTGAGAAGATTACAAGGATTTTGAGCATTTCAAGTCAGCAGGAGAAGGATAACAAAAGACAAGACAGATTTGTGCAGACAGCAGTAATTGAGGGCTTTCAAGACATGTTACTGGTCCATCTTTTCTTTTTTTTCCCAGTACACAAAAGAGATTTTCAAAGGAAAAAAAAAAGTGTTTTTTACATGAGTTTTGCTTTATTTCTTCACCTCCAGAATCTTATTTAGTCCATGGCTACCAGAATAACCTTTGTGACTTCATTTTCAAATGTTGCTCTTGCTCACATGAAGAATTTGGCCAAGAAAATTAAGTTTTTCTCCCACTTAAACCAAAGCTGCTTTTCCTTGATCTCTCCATGCAGTACTGGAGATTTGGAGGTGGAGAAAGGAAGAATCCATCACATTTGAATTTTGGAGGACATTTGAATTTCTTTCACATCAGCCCACGACATTTCCTCCTTCTCATGTCCTCCCTTTCTCTGCATCCTTGTGGCTTCATTTCTTGTGGGAAAAAAAGGGTTTTGGAAGAAGATAACCACTAAATAAACAGGTTTTAAGCACATCTGCAAATGGAACAGCTCCAGCTATTGGCAACTGCAATTATTTAATGAAGCAAGGAGTTTCCATTGATTTTGTGACTCCAGATGGAAATTAAAAGGCCTGTTGTAATTAGCCCTAAACTCTCCTATTTATTACTGGGCTGAGCTGTGTCTGTTTGAATCTTTGTGGCTGGAAATGATGGTGCAGCTGCACCTTGTGCTCTGTGTGGATAATTCAGGTTCAAACCTACACCAGGGTGGGGTGGAAAAATCATTTATTTTTCCTTTGTCAAATCTCTCATGTCAGAAGCACACAGCTCATGGAAGGAATTGGAGAAGGAAAGATTTCAGAGAGATCTTAGAGCAACTTCCAATGCCTAAAGCAGCTCTGAATCACTCCAGGCATTGTTATCTCTTGCCCTTGACAGTAGAAAGGTTCTGGATCTCTTCACTGTCCAGACAGGAGATTTTTCCCTTAGCCACATTCAGAGAGTGCTGGTAAAATTCCAGTGGGATTTAAAAAGGATTTGAGAGGGCGCAGGGTAGGTCTGAGTTGGTGTGAACCAGATCTGAACCTCAAAGAACAATCAAACAGAAGAAAACATGGGGAAACCTGGAATGGGATTCATGGAGTGATAAACTGTGCGTCAGGACACAGGAATGATGGAAGACCCAGGCAAAAGCTCTTGCTTGATTCTGAATTACATTTAGAGCTCCCCATCCCAAAATTACAAGCTGGACAAGATGTCTGGAAGTTCCTCATCCAGTCTCCAATCCTTAAGATTCTCTGAGAAATGAGATTTCACAAGATCCCTGGTGGCCTGTTGCACCACTGCCTTATTCCACTAGGAAAAAAATAAATCCTTCTCCTCCCAAAAAGATCAAACTTGAATTTTATTATGGTAGAAAGTCTCATACCCTCTGGAGTGGAAGGGTTGATTTTTTAAAACCAGCTTTAATCAATATCTGATGCCTAAAGAGAAAGAAATAGAAATGTTGCAAAGCTCTGAGTGTTGTGAATATTTCTCATGCTATTAAGGTCAAGTTTTACCAATCTGTTGTCAGAGCTGCAAAGGTAAAAGCCAATCAAGCAGAGAGGATGTGTAAATTGAATTATGTGCTAGAAACAATAATTAAAAAGGGAATAAAAGAAGGGAGAAAAGCTCCTTCCCCAGATGTGTGATGTCCCCGTGTCCACCACAGAGCAAGAAGGATCAGGTGAAAAGAAGAAAGAGGTGGGAGGGAATTGTGCCACCTTGAGTTATAAAAACAGCACAGTTTGGTGTCAAAATCATCTTTGGTGATGGGAAGAAGAAGGTGTAGATGTAAGAAATCTTTAGAGCATTTTTATAGGCCATGCAGGCCAATTACCCAGCCTCAAAAAACAGCTGAGCTATAGGAGGTATCAAATAATCAACTGAATTTGAATTACTGATAAACACATTTTTACATCCACCAGCACTGTGACAACACAGTTGGAAAACAACAGTGCTTTTTTCCTTGGGGAAGAAAGTTGAAAATCATGGAGTGCATCACAGAACCATACAGAAAGAAGATAAAAGCAATTATGTAGATGCTATTTTGTAGTGAACTCTATTTAATCACTGGGAGTTTGGTACATGCATAAAAGTTGAAGATTTCTGACATTATAATGTGAGATTAGGATATGATTAATGTGGGGAAAGAGTTGTTTAGTTGGATTCCTGTGATTTACATATCCACATAAGAGTTTTCTCACAGATCTGAACAGAGACAATTTTGTGGACAGCACAAGAATCAACTCAGATGTTTGTGAGGTCAAACAGTAAGGAGGTTGTTCATCAGGCCAGCCAGAAAAACCAGGATAAATCCTGCGCAGAAAAAAAGCTGGAAACTGGGAAAAAAAATGTCCTTCTTCTCATAGGACATCTCCCATTTCTCATTCCTTAGTACATTGTGTTTAGGTACCTTTATTTTAGGTCAAAGACTGTCATTGCTTAGCACTATTCTACCTTCCTGCTCTCTTTTTTTCAACAAAGATGTGTGATTTTTTTTTTATTCCTCCTTTTAAAAAACTATAATTCAGGACAGCTTATGAAATCAGAAAATATGGCCAGAGAAAAGATATATATATATAGATAAATAGATAGATACCTCCTTTTAATTTTTTTTTCTTTTTTTTTTTTTGGTTGTTCTTCAAAAGGCAACAAAAATAATTGTGAAGCTGTTGAGAATAGCTTGGACATGTGATGGGAGATTGATCTGAAATTGAAAGATGAGTCCTTCAGTGATAATCAGGAACATGATTTCTTCAGTGGAGTGAAACGGAGCTTAGCAGATGACTCGATTACAGTTTCTAATTACTTATCAGATGCTGCTCTTGAGCCAAGCAGAAAAAAATAAAAAATAAAGGGCATAACAAGTTCCAGTGGCTGGAAATTCAAGTCAGCGAAATTAGAACTGAATTGGAGATGTACATCTTAAATCATGAGGTTAAATCAACCTTCAGAGCAGACAAGCAGTGGACGTGATAAATTCTCTCATCAATTATTCTCTTTAGGGGATGATTATGTATTCCCCTATTAAAAAAAAAGGAAAGAATAAAAAGTTTTCAATGCAGTTTAAGAGAAATAAATGGGAGAGTTTGTGGATATTTCATGCTCTGA
Source organism: Ammodramus savannarum pratensis (assembly GCA_020466415.1). NCBI lineage: Eukaryota > Metazoa > Chordata > Aves > Passeriformes > Passerellidae > Ammodramus > Ammodramus savannarum. The sequence continues at coordinate 142,326,179 of JAHXMQ010000807.1, read as the reverse complement.
GCTATGTAGGTCAGACAAGGTTCTCAGAAGGGCTTTGCAAGGTTTGAAATGAAACCTGGGTTGGTTTTCTCTCCCACTATTCAAAAGGAGCTCCTTTTTAACAACACCCAGCCTTCAACAGTAGCCCTTAATTTGTTAATTTGTTGAAGCTGCTGCAAAGCCACCAGGTTATGGATGTACACTTGGATCGTGTCATTTTAGGACTGATCCAGGGTGGTTTCCATGTGCACATTGATTAGAAAACAGGACTGCAAGAGAAATGTTCTGGGACCTGCCAACCCGCAGATGCCAGAGCAAGGATGAGGGAGGTGGTCCATGGATGGGATGCACCTGGAGCCTCCTACAGAAGGGACTCCTCAAGGTTTCACCTCATAGAACTTTTCGTGAGCTTCAGCCCCCAAAAGACAGCAAATTCTGGCCAGTTTTGCATAAACTAGGAGATCTACAAGAACTGATGGTGCAATAAATACACAAACTCCTATTTCCTCTCTGGTACTCATGTTTCATTGACATTGGTGGTGTTAGCAAAGGCTGTCACTGCTTAGTGGGGTGCTGGAATGATCCTAAAAACAAGGAAAAGAAGATTAGGGCAGAAGAAGGAAAGAATAAATGAATAGATGTGGATGAATCTCTTCCAGGAAGTTCCATAAAAAAAAAAAAAAAAAAAAAAAAAAAAAAAAAAGCAAAGGAGCAGCTGTCTCCTTGATTAACCAGCCTCTCTGTTGTCTTCATAAATCACTTTGTGCTGCCATATCTGAGTCTCAGAAATCCAGAGAAGTATTTGCACACTTAATTCCTGTTTAAGGAGCTAAATCCCTTTTAAAATCCTTTGTCTTGTAAATACTTTTGTGGATCTGAGCCTTGTGGCTTTAATCTAAGAGGGGCTGAAATGAGAAATACACAATCCTTCCTGTGGTGTAAGGCTACACAATAAAGGGTGTGATAAAAGGGAACTACTGAGAGGGATTTTTGAAAAGTTACTGTGGGACCTTCATAGCCCATGAGTGAAGGTGGAATCTCATAAAATCAGGAATAATCTGCTCTATTGGAAGGTGTCCCTGCCTACAGAAGAGGGACTGGAATTGGATCATCTTTAAAGTCCCTTTTAACCCAAACCACGCTGTGATTCCATGATTCTGTGAATCCATTATTTCCTCCATTTTGGCACAGGGGATTTAGGACCGCCAGGGGTGGCGGCAGCTGGAAAGGGGGATTAGATTATTCAATGTTAATTATTTTCTCTCCTTGATGCAGAATAGGCTTTAAACCACCCATAGCATCACAGAATCAAGAAAGTGATTACTTTGGTGTTTTATTGTGTGCCCATTCAGACCACTTCAGTGACAAGAACTGAACCTAGATGAGTATGGAAACCCTTCAAATCCCTGAATCAAAGGGAATCTCTCACCCAACAAGGCTGAAATTCCTGATACAGTTCAATTTTCCCAACCTATCCTTCTTTTAGCTCTGTGGTTGGACCTCAATTCTGGTACCGTGTTTTTACAGAATTTTGCACAACAGGAATCTTGTCCGAGGTAGACCTGAGGCCAACCAGAAGGAAATAATGAGTGTAAATCTGCCTTTTTACCATATTAATCATTCCTGTACCTACCACATCTCCCTCAGAACAGCACAGCTCATTATAGGGAGACAAATGCTAACAGGAAATGATAATGAGTGTCAAACCACCAGAAATGTGAGATTCTGGCCTGAGGAGAAATTAATGTGATTCACAGACTTTATCTGATCCCAGAAAGTGGGAGAACATTTCTCCCCACCTTCACATCCCTGTGGCGCTCAGTGATTTTACAGAGACCTTCAAAACCCTGTTAATTTGTGCAATTCGGTTGGAGGAAATCTGAGTTTATCTGATTTTGTTAATATTTTGATACTTTCCATGAAAAATAGCACAAGAGAATCTAATTAAACCAACACATTTTAACCTTATTTTGTTGGGGCTGGTGTAATGCTGAGCTCACTAATTTGTAAAACTAATGAGTCTGACCCAGAGTTGCTTTTTACAGTGTCAATTTACCCAGAAAGTCTGGAAAGCTGGGGTTCTTTGCTTTTCTTTTTTTTCTTTTTAATTTTTTTTCCCAGTATTTGATTTGGATGTTTTGAGCTGAAGCCTCAATTAAAATTTTGCAATGCAAAAAGATTCCAGAATTCTGCAAAAGCATTACGAAACTTCAAAGCCTTTTTTTCCTCCTTTTCCTCAAAGATATTCTGTGGGGTCTAAGCCAAGTCCGCTTTGTAAGTTGTCGATCAAGAAGGAAGAAAGAGGAAGAAAGTGAACAAATCACTGCATGAAGGAAGCAAAACTAAAAGGGGACAAACTACGGGAAAAATTTGTGATTTTCTTTTCCTTGTGAGTCATGACAAAACCCATCTCCCACTAAAACAGAGCTGAATTCACTTTTGTCTCTGGTCAAGATAACACATAAATGGTTTTCAGGAGTGTTTTATTTGCAATGATTTTTTAATTAATTTTAAGGAAGAATTTCACATGGATTTTTTTTTATCTGGCATATTCGGATGTTTCCTTTTCATTTTAGTTGTACATTATATTAATCAGACCACAAGGTATAGATTATAAGGATAAAATGTTTCTTTCAGGCCTTTATTGTGTTTTTGAATTAAGTTTTCAAGGTCTGGTCCAGTTAGAGAAGAAAATAATACATTGGTATAAATTTTGGGAGGTAGAGACCCTTCACCTTGCATCAAACAGTGAACGGGAGCAAAAAGAAAAATATTCTTTCAAATGCACTTAGAATTGTGCAACTTAAATCTCAACCAGGCCTCTGAATCAGAGGACAGAAATCCATTTAATCTAGGATAATGTTCTGTATCTAATTTAAGACAAATCATTCACAAGGAAACTCCCATGTCATCCAAAGGACATGAGCCCTTTTCCAAAATCTGCTGCTGAACAAATTCCAGGCAAATCTCTCTGGAGCTGCCTCCAGTTGGGATCACAATTGGTGGAAGTGAACACTAGACCCATTATCTTCCCTCACAGGCAAAGGAACTGTCTTCGGTTGGAAATGCAAGATGTGGCTGGGGATGTTTATTCTATTGCCATCTGTTAGAGGTGGGGCTGCTATCTTCTGTTAATTGGGAAGTTTTCTTTATCTCTTCCACAACCAATCCTCCCTCCAGGAGATATCTGCTGATAATGGGTCACTGAGTGTCACTGCATGATTGATAAAATTCCATCATCCC
>JAHXMQ010000807.1:142284602-142306937 GCA_020466415.1 Ammodramus savannarum pratensis | reverse complement strand
CACTGCAGGGTATTTATAGCCCCAAGGTTCATGACATGCACCCATGTCACAATGGCCTCTGGACACAGTGTCACCACGGGTCACAAAGACCTGCTGGCCGTGGCCGCCCTTTCTCCCAGAGGCCTGGTGCTTTCCGTGCTGATGCCCCTAGTCTTTTTAAAGCCTTTGCCCCTCAACTTTGCCTACACTTGTTCCTCTCGCAATGACCTTCAGCTCTGTGCTTTTCCACCTTCTGTTCCTCCCTTAAACATCCCCAAGGATTGAAAAATCATCTTTTTGCAACCCCCATGGTAAGGGCAGGGATGCCTTCCACTACCCCAGGTTGCTCCAAGCCCTGTCCAACCTGGACACTTCCAGGGATGGGACATCCACAGCTTGTTTGGCCAACCTGTACCTCTGCCTCATCACTCAATAAATCTCAATAATGCAGGACAAGGGCGAATTTTTTTCAAATTGAGAATGCACGTTTCGGTTAGGTATTAGGAAAAAATTCTTTGTTGGGAAAAAATTCTTTACTCTGAGGGCAGTGAGACCCTGGAACAAGTTGTCCAAGGGAGTTGTGGATCTGGAATTCAGATTGTGAAGCCTAGTCCAGTAGAACGTGTCCCTGCCCATGTCAGGGGGCTGGAACTGGATGATATTTTAGGTCTCTTCCATCTCAAACCATTCCGTGGTGCTGTGACACTTGCTCTGTCCTCCTAACAGTCACAGCTTCTCCTAAACTGGGATTGCTGTGGCGTGTCCCCTTCCCTCTGCCTGTCCTCTCCTTCCAGCCAGCCCCCAGGGAGACACAGCTCATCCCTGAGCTCGTTATCTTCAGGTATAGCTCAATAATTAACGACCCTTGCAGGAACCAGGGCTGCAGTCAGACTGAGGCTTCCAGTCAGTGCAGGAGGAGCATGGCTTGAAGTAAAAGGACTTGTAATTAATGTCCTCTACCGTATGCAAATGAGATTTCCTTGTCCTTAGACCAAAGGCAACTAAATTAGTCAAACCAAAAGGGAAGAAGAACAGGAGACAATGTTTAAATTAGAGAACAGAGGGAGGATGATGCTTTTATTCCACAGTAATTTAGATTACAAATCCACTCTAGCCTGGACCAGTGAGCATTTCTGTCTGCTCAGTTGCCTAATTTGTGTTTGACTCAAAGGAAGAAGTTATTTTGTTTAATTGTTTTTTTCTTTTCCTCTACAACTCAGAAAACCTGGAATAGAAACAGCTCTGAGAAGGAACAGCCAGGAAAGCAAAGCAAGACAACACAGCAACAATCACTGAGGTAATCACTGAAAGCAAACAGGAGCTCCTGGGATTCTCCCAAATAGAAGGTTTGGGAAAAATCTTGGGTCAAGGGCAAAAAAACCCACATTTTGCAACTTGAATAAATTCTCTTTGCTCCTTACAGGAAGATGGAGAATGGGGTGAGTGTTTCTCAGTAGGAAGATAAAGGGTGGATGTGTATTAGTGGTACCTGAAAGGGAAGGTGTTTAGAAACACTCACATGAATTAAAAAAGGCAGAAAATAGAAAGACTAGAATGTGCTAAACACAAAGTGGAGTCCTGAAAGAATGAAACTGGTCCTCTCTGGCTTCATGGCATTACCTCATCTCTGATTTCATCCTTCATGGCTTCAGAAGCCTCCCTGGCAGCTTCAGGGTTAATCTGTTCCCTCAGACTGAACTGCAAAACACTGAAGAACCACAGACCTGCCAATCCATCTTGCATTCACCCATTTTTTTTCCCATCAATTGAATTTCAGCATAACCCTGTGCTAAAACTTGCAAAAATCTTGGGCAGGTAGGTGAGGATGCTCTGGTCCATTGAGAGGGGTTTCATCTGGTCAGATGTTGACAGATTCCTCTAAATAAATGGCTAGAGGTGAGTTATTTTAAGGAAATTGAGGGAATTTTGAGTTTTTATGAAATTGACCACCTTGTCGTAATGATACTAGGGAAGATGAATCAAAAATTGTTTAAAAACTGAATGCGCAGGTGATTTTAATGTGGTGCAGTCTGTCTCTAAAGCACAAGGGGAGAACACACACCTACACATATTTTAAACATTTCCAGGCATGGTGACTCCACCACGTCCATGGGTAGCCTGTTCCAGGGCCAGACCAGCCTTTCAGTGAAGAATTTATTCCTGATGTCCAGTTTAAACCTCTCCCGATGGAACCTGAGGCCATTTCCCTTCATCCTGTCACTTGTCACCCAGGAGAAGAGACTAATACTCACCTGGCTGCACCCTCCTATCAGGGAGTTGTGCAGAGCCAGAAGGTCCCTCCTGAGACTCCTTTTCTCCAGGTTGAAACCCCTCAGCTCCCTCAGCTGTTCCTGGTGCTCCAGACCCTTCCCAAGCTCCAGATCCTTCTCTGGATGCAATCCAGCTCCTCAGTATCTTTCCTGCCATGAGGATTCCACATCCCACACTTGGGTGATGTGTCCCAGTGTCACACTTCACCTATGAGATCACATTCCTGGTTTCTCTCTCTGATTTTGTAATATAGATCCACAAGTTTCTCTTAGGAAATTTTCTTTGGCACTTTCTGGGTGATGTCCCTGTTCAGAGACCTCTGTTTTCCTTTCAGCCAGGAGACAGGACGCACTGAAGCTGAGGAGGCCTGAATATAATTGCCCTTATTGAGCTAACCTGATGTTTGATCATTCTCAAATCACTTGCTCTCTCCATAATCCTGTTTTCCTTCCCTGTCTCCCCCTGGAGTTGCTGCTGGGGTTGTAACTCCTTCAAGGGAGGAAATCAGCTCTCTTTATTTTCCTATTTCATTCCATACCTGCTTTTGCTTGGGGACCAATTTATTTGTTGTTTTTTTCCGAGGCTTTCTCTCCACACAAGTCACTGTGCCTGCCTTGCCCACTAGGTGTCATGAAATGCTGTGGATGCTCTCAGAGCTGTGGGCGAAGGGGACTTTTTAGCTGCTTGGTAGCAAATTGCTGGAGTTCCTCCCTGGCCATCTGCTTTTTTGGAGGTAGCCCACTCAGCTGGGAACTGTGAGCAAAAGCATCAGCTGCCGCCAGCACCGTTCTATTTTCAGCTCCAAGGAATCACGACTGTTGGCTGCACTGCCAGGAACAGCAGCTCCTGGCATTTGCTGGGGGTTGGTGAGTACAGGAGAAAACCCAGAAGGAGAAGGGTTTGGCTTCAGCTGCCCCACAGCTAGGTATGGACGGCTCTGCAGCTCTTCCAAGTGTTCCTGTCTGCTACAGGAATAAATTTTGTCTCTTCATTTCCAAGCTGCTGGAAGGAGTAGATGTGCTGGAAGAAGTTGTGCTTGGGATTGGTGGAGACACCTTTCTGGAAAGGAGAAATATGAAGTTTATTGACTGGAGATGTGACTCATCCAGAGATGCAGGCTCTCCACAGCTTCATATACAAAGGTCTTCAGGGTCTAAGTGTTCCTTAATAGATTTTGGAAGTTTTCCTTCTTTTTTAGAAATTTCTTTTCATTTTTCAGAGCTTTCTTTTCATTTTTCTTTGGTTCTTCATGTGATTAGTTACTACTTATCTCTTCTATTTTCAAGAATTCTCTTCTGTTAGGACTGGCCTGCACTCAGCAGGGTTCAAGTGGGGGTGGGGGAGATATTTTTCACTTATTGCTTGACTGGAGAAAAAGTGATGATTAATGGGAATGGTTGCTTATTTCCCAATGTTTTATTTCTTTCCCTGTGAAGGATAAGAGAGGGAGAGGGTTTCAGCTGAGGGGTTTCCAAGAAGGAATTAATTAGGTTTCCCCCAAGAGAGACAACATTTGCTAAGCCAATTTCGTGAATATTTAGGCATCATCCCACAAAATTCAGGGACAGATTGCCAAGGGGCATCCTGTCACAACAGGACACTTTTCTCCCTCTCCCTCACACACAGCTCCAGGTAACCTTGTTCCCATGGAAGAAGTTGGGATGATTCTCTTTCTTCCTGAAGCTCCACATGAAGGTGCCACGTGAGTAAAAAACCCAAGCACATCTTTCCAGAAACTCGTGTTAACAGTTCAGCAAATGTCAGACTTTTCTAAGCCAACAGCTTGTCAGATCCAAATAAGACTTCCACATTTCCAACACTGGAAGCAAATCTCTCAAGATGTTTTGCAAAGGTCTTTTTTTCTTGCCAACCTCTCCCTGATGGTGTTCTGGCCTAGTTGGTAAGTTTGATCAGGCCAGACAAGTCCCAGGAGGTGCCAGGGGTGTGAATCCCTGGTTTGAGGGTAGAAAGAAGGGTGAGACTTTGTCCATATGGACCAAATCCCTTTTAAAACACTTTGATTCTGGGATTAAGAACATGTGCCAGCTCTTTTATTTGGTCTTCTAGACCTGGTGCAGCTCTAGAGATTCAGCAGCAGAAAAAGTGAAGAGAGAACAGAAGATGGCAACAAAGAAGATGAAGGGACTGGACCATCTTTGTTATGAGACCAGGGTGAGAGAGTTGAACAGGTTCGGTCTCAAATAAAGTGAGAGGGAACCTCATCAATGTCCAACAATATCTACAAGGAAGGGTCAGAGGATGGACCAGGCTCTGCTCCTTGGAGCCCAGCAACAGGAGAGGAAGAACATGCAGAAAATAATGCCCAGGGAGTTCTACCTGAACATGAGGAAAAACTTCTGTCCTGTGCAATGACCTAGTCCAGAACAGATTGTCCAGAGAGTGTGTGGAGTCTCCCTCATTGGACATATTCCAGAACCATCTGGGCACAATCCTGTGCCAGGTGCTCTGGGATGGCGCTGGTTGAACGGGGAGGTGGGACCAGATGACCCCACTATGGTCACTTCCAGCCTGACCCATTTTGTGATTTTTTGAGAAGAAATACCTGTTCTAGGGCAGACAGTGTTTGCTGGGAGAAGAAAGGCTCCAAATCCTTTGCTGGGTTCTGGGGAAATCACAGCAAAGCTTCGCTGCTTGACAGGTGAGAAGAACCTTGAGCAAATATGTGGAAGGTCAAAGAAGGTCTGAGCTTCATGGGAAAACACTTGAAACCCTTGCTCCCCAACCTGAAAGTACCTTTGGAGTCCTCTGCAGAGAGATCATGCCTTGCCTTGCCCAGAGAAGCTGTGGCTGCTCCATCCCTGGAAGTGTCCAAGGCCAGGTTGGATGGGGCTTGGAGCAGCCTGCGATAGTGGAAGGTGTCGCTGCCCATGGCAAAGGGAATGAGATGATCTTTAAGGTCCTTCCAACCCGAACCATTCCATGGTTCTGTCACCCCTGCAGAGTGACAAAACCACCAGGAGGACAGAACTGGCCAGCAGGACCCTAGTGGCTGGGATTATTTGGAGTGACATCTGCCAGCAGCGTGGATGAGCCCATTCACCCCAAAAGCAGCAGCAATCTCCACAGGTCCCATCTGTCCAGCATCCATCGCTGAGCTCCCTGCTGCCATCATCGTCCTTCCCGAGCCGATTTTCCCTGGTTTTGTGTACTTTGGAGCCAGGAGAGGGCAGCAATGTTCATGAACAGACACACAGTGCTGCTGCGGTCCCTGCTCCTTTCCGAGGGTCTGGCAGTGACATTCCAGCACCCTGGTCACGTTTGGATGGACAGCACTGTACACAGGTGCCTCTGGCACTTCAGGCTCAGGTAAATCCATGTACAAAAGTTTTTCTTTTTTTCCTTTTTCTTTTTTTTTAATTGCAAAAGTAAATTTCTCTGTAGGTTGGTTTGTACAGGCTGTGATTTAAAACCCCATCCAACATCCCAAGCTGTGGCCAAGCAGCTTCTCCCTTTCTTCTCATGCAGATGAGACTCTGGATACTTTTAAGCAAGTAGTTTTGATTTAACTGCACTTTTTGATGAGGAATTAAAGCCCTCCACAGCTTAGAAAATTCAAGAAATTAACACGCTTTCTCCACCCAGCCTCAAATAATAAATGAAAATAAGAGATTTCTGGAAGTTTCCCTTAATAAACATTGATTAGAGTCACAGTCTCTGCCAAGCAGTAGGAGCCTGCATCCAATGTGGACACATCAAAAAGGTTCAATCTCAAGATAAGAAATTTTTTTTTATTTATTTTTACAGCGAGAACAATCAAACACTGGAACAACCTGACCAGGGATGTGGTGGAGTTCCCAGTCTTGAAGGGTTTCAAGCCCCATCCCTGGAAGTGTCCAAAGGTCAGGCTGGAAGGGGTTCTGAGCAACCAGTGGAAGTTGTCCCTGCTCATGGGAGAGGCTGGAACCTGTTAATCTTGAAGGTCCCTTCTGAACCAAACCATTCCATGAATCCATGAAGATGAAATTGGACAAAGTGTTAGACAATCTCATCAAGGATCCCTTCTCACATAGGGAATGAGAGCTATGGCCTCTTCTGATTAAAGATCCTAGTTGCTGGACATGGGATGGGGACATAAAATCCTTGAGATGTCCTCCTAGATAAGTGACCTTTAGTGAAGGAGGTCTCCTCAAGATGCCTGATCTTGAAAATCTGCTCCCTGTTCTTAGCAGGTGGCGGCTGCCCCAACCCTCCAAAATCTCCTTCTGAGTCCCTGACTTATCTGCCATGATGAGCAAACTTTCCTTCCCCTTCTCCTTTCCCAAGCCAGAATGAGCCAAAGCATCATTTGTTTTAACAATAGACAGAGCAAGAGAGATCTACAGGCATAAAACCTGAGCTGTGGAGCTGTGCCAATCCAAAGGCAGGCAAGGTGAGAGGGAAATGGCAAACGCCTCATTGATTTAAAAACTGCTACACGATCCTGCCTGGGAGTCTGTGAAGCTGTTAAAAAAAAAACCTTAAAAGGACGTGGTAGTGTTGATGGGGAGTTGGCAGCTTCCTTTGTGCCGGCTGTTTATTCTCATACAAAGCAATCCAAATGCGGAATGTTTACCCAATGGAAACCCCTCGGCATTGTGTTTCCCCCTCGGAGCCTTGCACAGCTCATTCCTCGCCAGCTGGAGCTCTGCAAAACACCTTTCTTACTCACCCATGGCCACCCACACCCTGATGCCACCCACACCTGAAGGAGCCTGAAGGAGCTCGAGGAACAGGGGTTGACCAGGACATCTTTTAAACCAAAAAAGAAACCCCTGACTTGTCCACCTGCCCTTTTTCTCCATTTCTGCCTTTAAATTTATAAAAGACAGGAGATACATCGCTTTGATGGCAGGTTGATATTCAATTCCCAGATGTTTGATTCCCTTCTCTGCCACTGATGCCTCCCAGGGCAAAGGGTCATTGTCATTAAGGCCACATCCTTGTGACGGGCAGTGGTGACACAGACTTCGATTTTGTAGTGCCAAAATCTCCTCTGTGTCTCTAACATGGCCCATTAGCTAAGGCTCAAGACTGACGATTTCCCATCAGCCAGGAATGTGGGCAGAAGCAGCTGATAATTATAGAAATCCTGCAACTCTTCCCTTACAAGCTCAGGAAATCCTTCAGCAGGATAAAGTTAAAAGGGATGCTGAAGTTTTCATCTGTAATGATACAGTTATAAGAGTTCCATGTAAAATCCCCTAAAATAGGGTTTTATAGAGAGCTATAGAATCATAGGTTGGTTTGAACTGGAAGGGACTTTGAATGCTCTGGGCCCTATCCCCTTCTGCCTCAGTAAATATCAACTCTCTTCTCCTGTGAAGACCCTCATGAAGACCCTCAGCCCTGTTCAGGACCATGGATTGTTACCATCCAACCTCCTTAAAATAGTACAGAATTCAGACTGGTTTGGGTTGGAAAAAGCCTTAAAGTTCCAGCTCCCCAGTATCTGTTGCATAAAGGGTGAAATTTATTTTTCATGGCTTTCTCTGTCTCAGATATATTTTGTGAGCCACTCCTGCTCACTCTGGAAGATTTGTTGCTTACCTCAATTTCCCTTTCTCTTGGAAAGAAATCTCTCTTTTCAATTGAAACTGAATTTCCTCAGCCCTTTTTCTGGACCCTGCTGTTCACCTGTTTCCACCCTCAAAGGGAAGAGATGACCTTGCTCAGATCCTCTCTGGGGAGTTGCACTGAGCTTTGGAGGAAGGGAAAACCTCGTCGCTGCAGCAGCCATCAGCTCATGCATATGCCACTGTCAATTCATCTAAAGTCTGTTGGACAAATTCCAGCACTCTGCAGGGAAAGAAAAAAAATTAAACAAAGAGAAAGAAATAAAAAGGAGCTGGCAGAGATAATGGGATATGCCAGAAATTATTGTAGCTGTTTTTTTATTCTGATTCTCGAGGTTCTTTAGGGTTTTTACCTCCTTCATTAAGCTGGTGTTTGGTATTTGCACTGGATAGGCCCACCCTAAGCTAATTATTAACCTCTTAACTAATTGTTAACTTAGCTGTAAGTGAGGACAGAGAGAACTCTGAGCCTTTTCACAGAATTATTACATTTGGAGAAGACCTCTGAGATCACCAAGGCCCATCACTAACCCAGCACTGTGTTCACCACCACACCATATCCCTGAGCCACATCCACACACCTTGGAACACCTCCAGGGACTGGTGACTCCAGCACTTCCCTGGACAGCCCATTCCTATCCTTGACCACCCTTTCACTAAAGAAATTTGTCCTAATATCTCATCTGAACCGTTCCTGGAGCAATTTTAGGCCGTTTCTTCTTCTCCTATCTCTTTTTTACTTGGGAGAAGAAACCAACCCCTACCTGGCTGCACTCTCCTGTCTGTTCCAGAGTTCAGGCTGTTCTTTGCTTCCTAGATGAAAATCCTGGATGCCCAAGGAAATGCTCCACACGCTAAAAAGACAAACTCGATGGAAAACAATTTCCCAGGAATTTCAGAATGCAGGGGAGAGTATTCCATGGGTCAGGATGGCCGAGCGGTCTAAGGCGCTGCGTTCAGGTCGCAGTCTCCCCTGGAGGCGTGGGTTCGAATCCCACTCCTGACAACTCCTTTGCTGGCCAGAGCCATCTCACAGGGAATTCTGCTGCCTCTCTGTGCAAGAGACATTCCAGGAAATCTCCCTGGTTTTGTCCCAGGGATTAACACCCACTATTGGTTTCTCATGCTGTTCATGTTCACAAAGAGTGACCCTCCAATGATCAAGACCTGGTGTAGGTAGGGTTTAATTTTTCCATAGGATCCACCTGGCTCAGGTGGAATTTTGGCTTTTCCGGTGTTTTACAGGCACTGAGGCTGCTGGTGAAAAGTGGATCTCACTTGTCTCAGGGGGAAAAGAGTTCTAAGCCATGGGTTTTGGGGGTGATTGAGGGCTTTAAACAGGGTTTGAAGGGGAAGGGGATAAAACCAGGCTCCCTGGATGAGCCCAGGGGCACCATGCCAGTGTTGGGATTGAAATCCATCTGCTTGTGGCATAGAAGGCCCTACAGAGGGGCCTGGACAGGCTGGATCAATGGGCTAAGTTAAAAAAATGAATAAATGGGGCACATTGTGACATGATTCAGTGGCCATGGTGGCATTTGGTCAAAGACTGGATGTGATAGTCTTGGAGGTCTTTGCCGAACCTATCAATTTTGTGGTTCTTAAACTCAGAAATCTTCTTTAAACCTAAACAAGACAACAAGGAAAAAAAAAAAAAAAAAAAAGCAGCAGCTGCAGCAGTTAAACCCAGAACAATCTTTTTACTGCACCATTTTTTCCGTAATGGATGTGAGGCTTCATAACATTTATGCTGCAAATTCCTTGAGATGATGTCTTTTATTGAGTGTTTTATCCAGCCCTGCAGTGTTTGAGTACTGCTGGTAGTAGAAATATCCTCATCTGTCAGAGAAGGAACTCTCAGCAATAACTGCTCCAATCCTCTTCCATGAGAATTTTTTGGTCATAGCTTATCTCCATTGCAATCAAATCCCAGACCCTGAGTTTCTTCCATCATTCATTTTCAAAACCAGTAGCAAATCCTTGAGATCCTTGTGTGCCTCCCAGGCAGACAGGGGAGTCCAGCAAACAAAGATGTATAAAAAGAGCAGGAAAACTGGTTTGTCTTGAAAGGCAAAGAAATGAATCATGCCATCTTCACTTTCTTAATAAGAGCAACGCAGCAGCACTTTCTGCAGACTCAGGTGTGCACCTTCCTTTAAATATCATTGCCAAAGGACCTTTTCTGCTATGGGGAAAGGGGAAAAAAAGGTGCAGAGCTGATGTCAGGGCAGTGATGAATTTCAAGTTTTAAGTCAAAAAAATAAGTTCTTCCTTAGAGACAGACATTGTGGAAGGAAAGACTTGGCTGCTGCAAGAGCCCAAGTCTGACTGAGAACATAAAACCTTAGAAGGTTTTTGTTATGGTAAGAGTAGGAACCTTCACCACTGCCCTGGGCAGCCTGTTTTGATGTTTGACCACTCCTCCAGTGAATATTTTTTCCCTGATATCCAACCTGAACCTCCCCTGGTGCAACTTGAGGCCATCTCCCCTTGTCCTGTCATTAATTGAGTGGGAGAAGACTCCAAGCCTTGTCTCTAATTAGAATATCCGAGTGCAATAGTTTTCTCAAAATCAGATGTTGTGGTGCAATCAGCAATGAGATGCTTCCCCCAAAACTGCTGCTGAACAGAGGGGATTGAGTGTTCTGGGATCAGCTGACTCCCACTGTGGAATGGTGCTGGTTCAGCACATCAAAATATCAAGTAAGTGTTGGCAAACTGCAGAGGATGGTGAAGAACAACTCTGAGTATTTCAGATGTCAGGAGGGAGATGAGATTAAAAGGAAACAATGTGTGCAATTTGTCTAATACCTGACTAAGGGGAGCAGAACTGTCCACAGGCATTTGCAGAATGTAAAACCAACAAAGAATGAGAAAGATTGGGTTAGAGAGGAACAAATAATGTTATTAGGAGCAGTGGGAAATGAAAGAAAATACAGCCTGAACTGCTTGGAATTTAATGCGTTATTCTGTAGACATTCCTGTTATGTAACATTTGTGTTAAAAACTTCATCTTTCCAAAAATGTCAGGGGTTTTACAGAATAAATGAGGATAATTCATCATCTTTTGTTGTTATTGGTGTTTGTAAATAGAAACAACCAAAAAAATAATTCCAGCTTTCAGTGGTGGACTTGAAAAGAAACACCATCTGTAGACTAATTTGTAATAAACAAGATTATATAATAAAAGACATTTGGTTGGAATTTACTCTGATTCCTGGGTTCTTGGAAAGGAAGAAAGACACCAAAATCTCCTCTGGACACACTAAGTCCAATTTAGAGATGCCTCAGAAACTGGACCATGTAGGTGAAACACTAGAATTTCATGGTAGAGAAGAAAATTGGTTGAATTCACCAGGAAAACTTTCACTGCAGGAGAAAGACATGTCCCCAAAAATTTCTCCAGTGCCTTCCAGACTTCATATATATTTATATATACATGTATGTGTGTATGTTCATATACACAGATGCACATACATATATTTATATATGCACATAAATATGTATTCACACATATATATAGGGAATCAATGCTTTTCACACGGAATTTTAAAGGAAATTAACATTCTCCTCCCCAAATCTTGCTTGCAAAAGCTGGATGGTGGGAGAGATATTTCTTTTCTGATCCCATGAGGTGTAAGAACCTCTCCACAAAATGATGCAACCCAGAAGGAGCTCTGAAGCTCTTGAGGAAAATTAGCTGCATAAATAGGCAGGTGGGTGGATAAACAGAGAGACAGGAACATGGAATTTGCTTGTTCCAACAACTTTAAAGTGGACACCAACTTGGAAAAAGTTGCTCCTTTTCTGATGAGCTTTAACACTCAAATTCACAGAAATTTGGGGTTTTCCTGATGTCAGAATAATCTCAGCAGCTCATCCTTGCAACATGGCCAGCACTTTGATTGGCATCCAAATATTCTGGAGCAGGGATCTGCTCTTGGGCAGGGGACTTCAGGACAGACTGGTGACAAGTGAAGTTCAGTTATTGGCCTGGTTTTCTCCTTTAAAATGACCAAGCAGAATGTGGCAAGAACGTGTTCAGCTTTGAAACATTGGGCATTGCGTTAATACTTTAGAATATCTTTACTTTAGAATACTTTAGAATGTCATTCTAATTCTTCAAAATGTCTTTCCCAGGGTGAATATCCTGAGCTGGGAGGGATCCACAAGGATCATCGAGTCCAAATTCTGGTCCTGGACATCCCAACAATCCCATCCATGCCTGAGAACCTTCTCCAAAACCTTCTTGAGCAGCCTTGTGGCTGTGACAATTCCCTGGGGAGTTGTTCCAGTGTCCAACCAGCTCTGAGTGAAAAACTCCTCCTAATTTCCAACCTCAACCTCCCTTGGCACAACTTCAGACCATTCCCTTGGGTCCTTCTGTTGGAAATGGTACCAAGTTCAAAATTTTTTATATAACTTTAGTCAGGGGTTTTTGTTCACCTTTGTCCCATGGGAAGGGAATTGAAGTTTCTTTGCAAAAGATTGTTTAACAGACAAGGTCTGATGAGGTCTGAACATCTCAGCAGATAGGGAGTAGCTCAGAAAATGCACAAAAAAGATCATTAATGACCATTAACTGCAACCATCACCTCTGGCATAATGTGAAACACCTGGTCTGGGAAAAGAGAGATTAAAGAAAGGAGAATGAGAACCTAATTAATATCAGAGGCAAAGAAAACCATATCCAACAGGAACCAAAATACCTTATAAGAACTGAACTACCTGGGACCAATGAACATCCAACCAATTAATTTCTATGGGTTTTGACTGTGTTATTAATATATATATAATAAAAATTATAATTATAACAATGATAATGTTATAATAATATATAGACTATATAAAACAAATTCATAAATATAATAATATAATAATATAGAAAATATATTTTAAAATCTAGTAAAGTTCTTGTGTGATGGAATGGTTTTCTCTGCACAACCCAGGCAATGTGTGGATGAAATAATTTCTGTTGCAATCTCATTCTATGATCTGATGTAATCTTTTAGCGTGGCCAGAAGTGATCCTCCTTTTACACTGGAAATTGCCTGTTTTCCAAATGGACTGCAATGGTTCCATGTTTGAGCAGGAAGGATTTGGGGAGAGGGAGGAAGAAACCCCAAATTTCAGATGTTTGCAGTGAACCAATTGTCCAGGCAGTTACAGGGAGTTCCCAAGGGCTGCTCCAGCCTCGGGGCCCTATGGGAGGCTCTGTGGTGGTATCCAGACAAATCACCTCCCACACACTCTGACTAATTACTGTTCTTTGCCCAATTAGCACATACCAATCCTCCAAGCGAAAGCAAAACATCTGCACCCACTGAAAGGAAGGCTCTGAGCTGAATCCAGGACGTCTCTCCTCTTTCCAGCAGGAAATCTGTGCTGGTTGTGGTTGTTCTTCCCTGCTTAAGCATGAAATCAAACCAGAGCTGACAATAAACACACAAAAATTGTGTTTCAGCTCCTGCAGCACCCTGAAACACAGGGAGGAGCTGACACAGGAAAGTCCCAGGGTTTATTTCATGCCCTTCTTAATTGCTTATAATCTACATGGGAAAAGCAATAATTTTGCTTTTCTTTCTCAGTTGCACTCCAGTATTAAGAATCCAACTGCATTTTCCCCCTTTCAATCATCGAGCCCAACCATTATTTTGACAGGGCTTTTTTCAGTCTGAGTTTGCTATTACTGCATAGTGGATGGTTCATATTGCTAATTAGCATCTATTAAGGCTGTTATCCCATTCAAGCCTTGATGAATGGAGATGGAAAGGAATAAAGCATCAGAATAAATCAGAGCAGGAGAAACTGAGTTCTCCTGTGGGAAATCTCTGTGAGTTGAAAGTGTCTGGATGTGTGCAGTGGAATTTTATATATGTACCTTGTATCATTGATGTTATTATGGCTTTCAAACCTGTTATCCATGGTCTGGATGCTTTAAAACAGAAGACTTGGCATCCTGGGTGTTCTGAGAACAGCTTCCTGTCTCCAGGATCCAATGAGAAACTGGAGATAACCAGGAGAAATATAAGAACTGGGGGGAAAAAAAAAATATGAGCAACATAAAACCAGCATTCAAAAATCTTAAATTCAATCATTTCCCAAACTTGAGGTCTTAATGGTCCTTGATAAAAGTTATACTGGGCAATGATATCCAGAGAAAACAGAACATTTACAACCTGTGGATATGGGAGAGGCAAAGGAGAAACTCTTTGGCCTCCTCATGGTATTGGGGAGCTGAATTTTGAAAAAAGTAAAGTTCACTGATTCTGAAATGAAGATTATTACAGGGAAAAGAGGAAGGCAAGTGATGTCACTACTGAAGGGAATATGATTTCCAGGAATAACCCATCAGGTGGACTCTGAGAAGCTCCAGACAGAGCCCAAGTCTCTGACTGAGCCTTGCAGTCCTGATACAGAAATCTTTCCCCATGAAAAAATATGAATCAGAGCTTCTATTTAACAAGACATTTGACAAGAAAACCAGAGGAAATATTCTACCCCTTCAACTGCCCAGCCTTTCCTCTTCCTCAGACCCCCATTTTTGGGATGTAGGGTGGCACAGGCATCTTTCTTGTTCCATATGAGCTGGCAGAAACCCCAACAGGTTTTTACATGAACATTCACACAGAAGAAACCATTCCTGGCATTCCATCCCATAGTGAAAAATCAATTCCAGCCCTTACCAAGTGTACTTTCCCTTTTTTCTGTGACTTTTTTGTGGGATGCATCAAAACCAAGTCTGCCTCCAAGCCCCATGCAGTGAGATTTCCCTGCCTTTATTTGGACAAAACACTTCCATGTTTTCCCATGGAAAAAAGACTCCATATGTGGTGTAAGCTGGCAAAGCTGCAAAAATCCTGGTGAGATGGACCAACAAATATGGGCTCTGGAGCTGGGATTGTGTTCCCTGTGTTGCAGATCTCCACGTAATTCCATCTGCAGAAAAAAAAAAAAAAATAAAAGGGAGTGGATGGATATGACTGGGGGGGAATCAAAGCCCATCTGGAATTAAATCTGGTGAGGGACACAAAGGGCAGCAAGTTTTCTGTAGGAATATCAGCAGCAAAAGGAAGAGTGAGGAAAATGTGGGGCTGCTGCTCAGCAGGGTGGGAATTCTGGTGGCAAAGAAACATGGAAATTGCCCAAGTACTCCTCATTAAAGTCTTTGCTGGCAAAATCAGCCTTCAGAAATCTCAGTTTCCTGGACCAGAGCAAGGAAGATTTAGCCTCGGGGAAGGAGGATCCAGTCAGGGAACACTAAGACAAAATAGACTTATGGAATGCATGGATGAAGACGGGATGGATCCATGGGACCTGATGTCAGTGCAAAGTCACTCTCACTTATCTTTGAAAGGTCCTGGTGGCCTTGGAAGTTCCCAGGAGCAGAAGGAGGCAAATTCCACCCCTGTCTTCAAGAAGCACAGAAAGGGAACTCAGGACAGGGAGTTCCCTGGGAAGCTGATGGAGCAGCTGATCTGGGGAATTGGTTTGGAACACACATCCAGTTCTTTGAATTTCAGTGAGGGAAATTAATGGTCATTGTGGGCAATGCCTGTGGGAAACTGGAATTGATGGTGTGCCGAGATCCCTGAGTTTGGAGTCTCTGCTTGTCTGAATCTCTTCACGCTGTTTCAAACTGCTCTGAGCAGGAACAATCTGTTCCTTCAGTCCTGAAATGCTGTGGGATTTTGCTCTGGGTCTGGATCCTACCACAGCTCAAATGTTAAACATTCCAAACCAGGATCATTTGGATGGATTGTTGACACCAGGGGCTAGGAGAACTGAATTTAAATGGGTGGAATGACCCATTGGAGAGGCCCTTTTTATGGAGGATCTTGGACAATGTTCTCAGAAATGTGGGGATTCTTGGAGTTGTCCTGTGCAGGACCAAGAGCTGGACTCAATATTCCTTGTGGGCCCCTTCCAACTCAGGATATTACATGATTTGGTGATCCTGTGAATTCTGAAGTCATTGCTGTCTGTACTGGCAGGTCTCCAGCTGGCACATGAATGAGGGCATCAGGACAGAGGTGGTTGGATCTGGACCCAAATCCCTCCAGTCTCATATTCCCACATTCCCCTCTCAAGGACTGCAATCCACAGCCCAGAGATCCTGGTAGGAGACAGGCAGGCAGAGCAGGATGTTGTTTTCTGCCCCAGGGATGCTCTTCCAGCCCATTCCTGAGGGTCTGATTTATCCCAAAGTATTTTTGAGCTGGATTTAGATGTGATGACCTGGCTGTCCTGTGTGTGTGGCTGTTGCCTCTTCTGTGTGTTTTCCTTGCAGTTTTTTAATTCATCCGAATCAAAACCCCTCTGGCAATAGAGCAGAGATCTCAAAGGTTCTCAAGGGTTATATTTCCACAAGATTCAAAACCAGCAAGACACAAGTCTGAAGGGAAATAAAGTTCATTAACTCAGATACTCACGGTGCCATTGTTTTACTCCCTTTATTAACTCACAGAAAGGTGAACAAGTTCATTTTCCTCTTCAAATAAGGAAAACAAATATTATTTTACATGCTGCCAGGCAAAGGCTAGAAGAGAAAATCTCTGCCCACTAATGCTGTTCTATTCAATGCACGACTAAAATCATATTTGCTTTGATAGAAAATCTTTATCCTGAGATAAAGCAAAGTCTCTGGTCTCTTTTTGGAAGTCCTTGTAGGAACATAACTTATACTGAGGGTAATGCACAGGTTATGGATGTAATAACAAATAGTTTGAAAGTCTGGATGTTTGGAAAATCAGCATTGACCAACCTGTGGTGTGTCAAGCATGAGGTATTTTGCAAAAAATGAAAGAAACCCATCAGTGGAGAAGAGGAATGACCCAAAATTCTGTTTGACAGTGAATCAGTCAAAATATAAACCAGTAAATGAATAGTTATTCAAAAGTTATGCTTATTTTGTGTTTAAAAGTTATGCTCATTTTTATGTGTCTAAAACCCAAAAGCCACTGCAGCAACACCACAAAAACAACAGCAAAAATGGTACTTGAAAAAATAGTTGGAGTTATGTTAAAAAAAAGTTATGATTCCCTGGTATGAGAGTGCAATTTTTGTGTTCCTTTTTTTCATGGTGTTTATGTTTCATAGGAAGTTTTGGGCAGAGAAGTTGGGGGAAAAGCAATTTGTTTGAGTAATTTTCTGCTGAACACTCTGACAAGGGAACTTTCCACTTCCAGCTGTGCATTGGAGACAGAGATAAAATAGGGGGGACCTGGCCAGGTAGGAAAGTCAAGAATAAGCAGAAATGAGGAAACACACAGAAAATGTGTGAGAAAGCCTCATGAAATATAGAAGAGAAGAGGCTTTTTCCCAGGGATCCCAAAAATTCAGTTTTGTTGCCATACAGAAAATAATGGAAGCTAATGGTGGGAGAAATTGATTTGTTTTATAAGACAATGATCAAAGACATCTTTGTTTTCAAATCCAATTTGATTTTTTTCTCCTTTTCTCCAGCAGATTCAAAGACCTTTCTTTAAACAGCACATCCATCAAGCTGGAGTTCAGCAATGCAAACCTTTAGAGAAACAAAGACAACTCAATGAGGACTTTTTTGTGCTCACTTAATTTCAAAATTTGGGAAATTCCACTTCAAAGGTCTCTCTGACTACAGGACCTATCACCTTGGCACCGCAGGGCCTCTCCAAACCCTTCTGGACATCTTGTCACCAATTCCATGCTCAGCTGGAATCTCATCCTCTAAGATATTATCAGGATGAGTGAGTTCTGTTTATTCCTATTTAAACCAGATGCTTTAAGTCTGTTTTTTCAAACTATGAGCCAAGGGGCAAAACAGGAGCTGTTTAAGGCTTTTAATAAGTGGCAGGATAAGAACCCAGTTTTTTATCCCAGTAATAATTCTTAGAATTAGAGAGTGGGGAAGACAGAGGGATAGATGGAAAAACTTTCAGGGATAATGTTGATAGACATCCTGAAAGTTCATGGAACAGTTTGAGTAGGAAGGGACCTGAAAGATCTTCTCATTACAGCCCCAGGGCCACCTTCCATTAAACCTGTTTGTTCAGGAAAAAAAAGTGTTGGTGAGTTTATTTATGTAAATATCCCCATGGATCCCCACCATTTGAATAACTTGGTACATCTGTGTTCACTCTTAATTGGTAGATTCTGTGAGCTTTTCTTTTTACTTATTTTAGTTTCTTTTGTGTTGCAGTAGGGGCTCAGCTGTATCATGCTCCAGCCCCTGTGAGACACCAGGAGGTGAAATCTGCCCTTTGATCTCACGCAAAAATAATGATTCACTGGAGAAATTGCTTTAATTCCTGCAGTATTTCAGAGGCAGACTTAGATTCCTTCCTTCCTTCCTTCCTTCCTTCCTTCCTTCCTTCCTTCCTTCCTTCCTTCCTTCCTTCCTTCCTTTTTTCTCTTCCTCTCTTCTTCCCACTCTGAGATTTTTGAAAGCTCTGCCAAGTTCTAAACACTATTTTTGTTGATTTCCAGTTCTAAACACTGATTTTGCTTCTCAGCTTCTCACACATTTTAAATCTCTGAATGGAAATCTTTAAAAAGCAGCATCTGGCTGGGCAGAAGACTTCAAGACCAAACTCTTCAAGACCACTTGAGCCCAACAGGCTGGAGGTGACTGAGCTGAGTCTCTTTATTTTGGGAATCTGCCACTTGGAGAATCTGTTGACTTGGAGAAGCCTCCCCTGAATCCTCAGTATCCCATGTTCAAAACAACTCAGCAAACAAGCAAAAGTCAGAGCTTGTGTCAAGGCTGTGAGAACTGAAAAAGAGCCTTGAGAAGCGCTAAGAACAGAGAATTTATTTAGGTTGGAAGGGACCTTAAAGATCATTGCGATGCAACACCCTGCTGTGGGCTGGGACATCTTTCAGCACCCTCTCCAACACTCAGGTTGCTCCAAACCCCATTCACCTTGACCTTGGACACTTCCAGGGATGGGCCAGCCACAGCTTCTCTGAGTAACCTCTGCCTGGCCTCACCTGCCATGCTTTGTGAAAATTGGTCTCAATGAGGGCTTCCTTTTGAAGCCAAATCACTTTATTTTGACAAAGATCATTTCCAAGAACAATTCCCACAAGAGATAACAGGATTTAAGATGCCCAAAGAAGGAGCTGTTTCTTGTGCTCTCATCTTTCTGCGTCTCTCTAACCGTGCCTAACGTCAAAACAAGCAGCAATGTTCCTATTCCGGTTTATTTTTACTCAAAGCAAACATCAAACCAAACAAAAATATCCCCCTGGTTGCTTTGCACAGAAGATCAAGAGGGATGGCACCTTCAGAGCCTTGCTCTGTCCTCCCTACAAAGGAAATAAATCTGGCATTTATGGCAGGAGAGCTCTATTTTTAGTGATCCCAATTCTGTTTCCTCTTCTTTGTGTGTCATAGGCCCTGCTGGGGTGCTGTCACTGAGTGACACTTTTGGCTGCCTGCTCAGCATCTTCAAACATGACCATGATAACTGTTGCACCCCAAAATATCTTGGTTTACCAACTCTGCATCATTGTGATGCTTTCACACTACCCAGTGCAGCCAAAAATCCACACATGAGGGTGATTTTTGCAGAAAATGAAGTTCTCTATTTCTCTTAGAGCCTTGATGCTTTATGATCTTTATTTTATGCCAAAGAATCGAAGCAGAATGTGCTGAATTAAATATAGAGAGCCTATGAATACTGCCAGCTAATAAACACTACAGTAAACAGGGAATCCCACCTGCTTGCAGGTGTCTCTTGTTTTATGGGATGAGAGCAATGGGCTTAGCAATATTACACCATTCTCAGTCATTTCAAGGAATTCCCAGAGCAGGAAATTGCCATGGTGCAAGGAATGTTGGCACAGATATCCCCCAGCAGAGTCCAAAGTGGATCAGAAGAATATGAACAGAGGAGCATCCAAACTGAGGAATTCATGTTAAAATGTTCTTTGGAATAAACTCACTGTACAAAGAATTATAGAACCTGAATGATTTTTTTTTTTTTTTCACTCTTGATTAAAAAAAGAGCTCCAAACCATAAAAGAGTTTATTCTTAAATCTTTGAGGATGATACAGAGGGAACGTTGCTTCCTCAGCTGGCAGATTTTAGGAAAATGAGAAACACAAAATGATTGTTGTTTGGGAACTTGACAATTTGTTTCAGTTGCCTCTACTTACCTGTAATTTTCCATATATCATGGAATCACAGAAAAGTTTGGGTTGAAATGGACCTTAAAGATCATCGAGCTCCACCCCTCTACCATGAGCAGGGACAGCTTCCACTATTCCAGGTTGCTCCATGCCCCTTCCAAACTGGCCTTGGGCACTTCCAGGGATGGAAATTCTTCTCTGGACAACCTGTGCCAGGGCCTCACCACCCTCACAGGGAAGATTTTTTGCTGTCTAAGGAACAGATAAAATAACCCTGATCAAAGTGAAAACGTGATCCAAACCAGTGATTCTGATTAGTCCAGAACATTTCAGAGTATTGAACACAGCATCTCAAAGGGAGCCCTTGCAGAAAGCAAAGCTGCATTTTCAGGATTTGGAAGGAGGCAATTAAAGGTTGAAAACAAACTAAATTAAGGTTTAAGTTCAATTAACTGATCTTTGAAAAGAAAACAGGCAAATGTTATTAGAGAAAATGCATTAGAGAGAAGGATGTTGCTTTGTCAAGCAGGTGCTCTGCTGATTCCTGGGATGACAATTAATGCTTATTTTCAATTATTTACTTTCTTCCAGTTGTTTCTTCCTTAATTTTTTCTCTTTTTGGCCTGTTAGGTATTAAACACATTTTTAATCCATCCAGAAAACTCCTCCTCACTCTTCAGTTTGCAAGGATTCATTTTCCATTGTGATTTTGAGACACTGGCCATTAATATCCCATAATAACTCGCCAGAAAGGGACGCTCTTAAATTGCCGTGTACAAAAGTGATATTTCAACATGTCTGCTCTTCATTAACCCACAGAGATTTCTCAAATCCTAATTAGGACTGAGAAGAGGAATCCATTCTTGTCCTTTCAAGACCTCCCTTCCCCCAGAACTTCTGCTGTAATTTTTAAATACCTTTTTCCTCTGCCTTTTCATCCCACACAAGTGCACCAGGGCAGCTTTCCTGAAGATCCTTTGCATTTTCAGAGCTGATGGGGCATGGAGAAAATTCTGGAATGATATTGTAACCATCTGGAAAATGGGTCTTTCCTGGGATTAGAATAGAAAAGAGGATAGTGCCCTTTATTTTTTGTATTATTGGCCAGCAAAGTTGGGTAAACTCCACTCTGGACACATGGGAGAGAAACTGCAGCTCCTCTCAACCACAGATTCATGTGATAAACAACATGAAGAAACAGAGAATTTTAGAATTATAGAAGGGTTGGAAAGGACCTTAAAAATCATCCAATTCCACTAAATCAGGCTGCTCAGAGCTCAATCCAGAAATTATGGGATTTCTCCTGGGTGCCAGGTGAGTCAGTGAACCTCCAGTGGCTCAGGCAGGTCTTGGATTCACAGTTCACCCCCAGTTTCAGACTGTTCTCAATCTCTGTCGCAGACAAAAAAGCTTTTTTTGTCTGGTTTCAAAGGAGTGATATTTCCATGAGAAATGTCTCCTTTCAGGGGATTTGTCTTTTTTTAATGAACAACCCAAATATCCCCTCCTTCCCCTTCACTCCAATCCCAAACCATCACTTGACATTTTTCAGCCTTCTACCAAGTCCCTCAAAGTTTTATATTTCATCTGGAAAAAGTGTCAGCACCAAAAAGCTTAGTGAAAAAAATAAAACCTTTGGCTGTGTAGTGGTTTTGGTTTGTTAATTTAAGATTTTTTTAATTTTGAGATTTTTTAAATTAATTTATTGATCAGTGTGGTGGGCTTCAGTGCTGGTTAATTACTTATGTATTTACTTCTTGTTGTGAGATAGGATTAGGAGAAAGGTAAAGTAGGTTTAAATTTTTAAAAGAGTATAAAGAAAATTTTATTGTTAGTAACTAAAAGCAAAAAAGTAGTAAGAATTAAAATTAACCTTTTAGAATATTTTTCTTCTCTTCACAACTTTTTCTTTTCTATTGATAATGTAAAGAAATAAAAATTTTACTTAGTTTACTATTTTCATACAAAACCATGACAAGCTGTTTTCCACATGGTCTTGCTTGTCCTGTAAGCTCTGTCTCAATCAAATCCATGAGTTTTTCTTGGAGCTGGCTCCAGGGAATTTTGATTCTGTGACCATCATGAGCCCAATCCAGAGAATCCCAGAACAACTGAGGTTGGCAAAGACCTCCGAGATCATCAAGTCCAACGTGACCAATCCTTGCCACCAGCCCAGAGCTCTGAGTGCCACTTCCAGACATTCCTTGGACACCTCCAGGGATGGGGACTCCAGCACCTCCCTGGGCAGCCCCTTCCAATTCTTGACCATCCTTTCCATGCAGAAATTCTTCCCAAATTCCCCACTCCAGTTGGATAAACTAGAAGCACCAGTGTTTCAACATAGGTCCTCACTTGTACCACACAAGGAAGAACCAACTCTTGGGTTTTGTGCATCCT
>JAHXMQ010000807.1:142241325-142256197 GCA_020466415.1 Ammodramus savannarum pratensis | reverse complement strand
ATACGGCAAAGTCAGGTCAGATGAGAAATTCTCCTGATATTTCAGTCAATTAAAATGAAGCTGGAAAAAGACATTTCTTCTTGCACCGATTCAGCACAAGCCTTGGGGCCCCAAAACAGTAAATTCAAGTTCTTTTTTCAGCTTTCTAACCTTTTTCTTACTTTTTTCTTTCTTTCTTTTGTTTTGTTTTGTTTTTGTTTTTTTTTTTTTTGAAGTTGAAGTCAGTTTTTAAGTGGTGTTTTTCAGAAAGAAGAAGTCAAAAAGCTCATTTTGAAGATATCAAGATTCGATTCCTTCAGAAAAATATAAAGCACTTCATGACACTAAGTGGTTCTGTCAGATTCATAAAATCTGATTTTCTGCATTATTTCAGTTTTTTGAATGCAGCATTGTCTGAGCACATGTAGGAGGGACGGAAAAACTCCTCAAGTCCATATAAGAAACATGAAGATTTTAGTGAGATTGGGAATCCCTGGTTTTGCAGGATATAAATTCATAGGATCAGAAAATGGTTTGGCTTGGAAGTCACCTCGAAGATCATGGAATTCCAGCCTTTCCCATGGGCAGGGATACCTTCCACTGGACCAGGGTGCTCCCAGCCCTGTCCAAATGGTCTTGGACACTTCCAGGGATGGGGCAGCCACAGATTCTCTGGGAATTCCATTCCAGGGCCTCCCCACCCTCACATGGAAGAATTTTTTTCCCAGTGCTCCATCTAAATCTAAATTCCTTCATCTTAAGGCCATTCTCCTTGTCCTATCACGCCGTGCCCTTGTAAAATTCCCACTCCAGCTCCCTTCCAGGCATGTGAATTCAGGAGCTGAAAGTTGATAAACATCCAAGATGAAATGACTGGAAACTACACAGACACCACACCAGGCTCACTTTAATATAAGAGGATCCTAAAAATCCCAACATATATCCTAAAAAGTAATGAAAATGACTGTGTCCTTCATAAAAATCACCACAAACTTTGTCAAGAATCGAGCTGGATGTACACAGCAATCCTTCTTTCAATTCCTAATGATTAAAAATCACCTGTAAAAGCACAAAAAAACTGCCTGCAGCTCATCCTTGGTACAAATGAGTGTTGCAGGAAGAGTTCTGGGACAACTTCCTGCTCCATGATGGGAGCACCCAGCACTCACTGGAGCAGTTCGGATGTGATAATTGGAGCCATTAGAGCCCGTTGTGTCAATAATGGAAATTTCACAGCCTTCCTTAATTACGTGGAAAAAGGAGATCCAAGGGAGCAGTTGGGCTGTGCACACACGCAAGGCCTGCCTGGAAAGTCAATAAATATGATTTACATCACTGAGCGGGGTAAATGCTTTGATTAAAAAAGGAGATAAAGGACCAAAAAAAGGCTAAAAACGAAGGGAAAAAAGAAACAAAGCAACCTGGCCTAGTGGAAGGCGGCCCTTCCCGTTGCAGGGGGGTGGAATTGGATAATCTTTAAGATTCCTTCCAGCCCAAATCATTCTATTATTCTATAAAATAATTTGTATGTGCAATAGTTCCATCTTGGCTCCTTTTCTAAGCTGTCCCGAACAAGCGAATTAAGAAGCCCATAAGTCCAGTCACAATAAAGAAAGGAGAAAATAAAAATTATCAAGTTAAAATTAGCAAGAATTGATGATGTTTTTCTTAGTTCTATAAGCGCTTGGCCTCACGTGCCTTCTCCACCATTCCATGGAATAATGGAATTATTACCGCTGGAAAAGACCTCTGAGATCATCCAGCCCAACCATCAGCATGGACAGATCCACCACCAATCCCTGTCCCCAAGTGCCACATCCACGAGGCTTTTGGGCACTTCTAGGGATGGTGATTCCAGACTGTTCCAATGCCTGACCCTCCTTCCAGTGAAGAATTTTTTCCTAATATCTAAACCACTCCTGGTGCA
The DNA here is from genome assembly GCA_020466415.1 of Ammodramus savannarum pratensis. Lineage (NCBI taxonomy): Eukaryota > Metazoa > Chordata > Aves > Passeriformes > Passerellidae > Ammodramus > Ammodramus savannarum. The sequence goes on along the minus strand of JAHXMQ010000807.1, from coordinate 142,254,291 downwards.
ACCCAAGGCTGTTTCCTCTGCAAATACTCCTGCATTTTGGGTCTTGGATAGTTCCCACTCTGATTTTGAAGGGGATTTCAGTAATTTGAGGCAGTTAATCCATCACTGGGCTGCAGCTATTCCAGGTGACTCCCTACTCTGAGAGCCAGGAGCAGTAATTAGGCATTTTTCCATTAATTAATGAGTGTAGGTCCAATGACTCTCTAGGGATTTTTATCTGGAACTGTCAGAAAGTAAGGGAATAATAATGATTACAGTCAAGCCTGGAAGACTCTGGGGCAAAATTGGAAACCTTCTGAGTTTACCTGGCACAGGCAGGCATCTTCCAGCCTCCCCTTCCTTTTCCACCTCCCATCCCCATCCTGTCCATGTTCCTCCAGTGCAGTTTTGGCCATCAGTCCTCATCCCTTCTCCACACGACCTCTCCTTTCCCGTTCTCTCAGACCTCCCTCACTGAAGCCACCCCTGATGTTGTGTCCTGTGGGAATGGGCTGTGTGGGGATGGATGATGACAAGGACAGATTTTCCCCTCTCCAGTGCTTTTCCTGGTTTTAATTCCCACAGCATACAGTGGAGTTCTGCCCCCCTCTGCTGGAAGAGCTCAGCACCTCCAGCTGAGCTCAGAACTCTCAAAATTCCTGAACTGGAAGGGACCCATAAGGATCAGCGAATCCAGCTCCTGGCCCTGTACAGAACAACCCAAAAATCCCATCATGGGCCTGAGAGCATTGGCCAAATGCTTCTTGAACTCTGGCAGGGCTGGTGCAGCTCCTGCTGGTTTGTTCTGCAAGGATCAGGTTGCTCATGGCACTTTTGGCCATGTCCATAGACCATGAGAAGTCTGAACCTGATCACCTGTAGCTTCTCTACACTGTCACAGGTTGGGGTGGCACTGGAAGCACTTTTGTCACTCGTCTGTCCCCTCAGTGCTTTTTTTCCTCACTTTTTTACTGATTCTGGCAACAAAGGCAGAGTTCAGTTGTGAAACCAAATCTCAAAACTTTCCTCCGCACTCTTGCTAAGAGTTTGTGGTTAAATGAGTTCCAAAGAGCTGGAGACTCAGCAGCTCTCCTTGAGGCATCTTTGGCCTTCAGATCATCTCTGCCTCTCCAACCTGAGCCCAAAAGGGATCTCTGGGAGGTCCACTGGGCATTTATTCCCTGCTGTAAACAGAATTACTCCTTTTTTTTCTCCAGCTGACCCACCCAAGTGCACTTTACCAGTCACATCCCACCCTGGACTGTTTTCCTTCATTGGAGAAAGACCAGGAATGGAGCAGGGAATGGGGCTAAATCCATTTGAGTGCAAAGATTTTCTGGAAAAGGATCTGCAGAGGCAAAGTCCTTTAGCTGAACATCTTTGTGGGCAATCAATCTATTGCTAAAAATAAACATTTTAGTTTAAAACACTCTGAGCTCCTTTCCCTGCTGTCTTCCCTGACTCCAGCCTGGATAACCCCTGGATGTTTTAGAGGTAATGAACCCAAGGAATTGAGAATGCATCAGATAACAAAGCCCCAGCTCCTGGATCTCTGCTGGGTGCAGGTGCTTATCACTCCCAAAGGCTCTTTGGTTGTCAAATGGAGCTGATTGAGGTTTCATTTCTTTACTTAGTCCTATCTTGCCTCAGTTCTGCTGTGAATTTCTCAAACACAAGTAGGAATGTGATTGTCCTAATTTTAAAGATTCTTCTCTCATCTGTACCCAACCAGAGCCCTGCAGGATCCACAGTCCCACAAAGGGCAGCTTCTCCCAACCTCATGGGCTACGTCTGACTCAGTTTTAAGGTCTGCACAACTCAGTGCATTTCATTTTTTATGTCAACCACATGCTTTTGCTGAGAAGAAAGATTTCCATAAGCCAGGTAACCCAAATAACCCCAATAACCCAAATAACCCCAAATTTTCAGATACTTGAGTCACCCATGAGCCAAGGAAGAAAGAGCAGAAAATGAGGCAGGAAGCAATTGAAGCAGATATTTCAAAGTTTTATTGTATAAATCTACAAAAGGCTTTGCTACAATAGCAAATCGAGTGTAGCACTATTCTACTGGCAGGCTCTAGTGGCTTGGTGTGATCTTGTAACTCCAACATGACACATGAGGAATAAACTGCCTGATCCAGTCAGATCCAGGGCAGGTGATGTCGGTTTACAAAGACCTTTTGGCGTCAACCCCTACAACCTGCAGCGATTCGACATGTTTGCCTTTTGCACAAGGTTGCTTGAATTAATAATATCTCTAGTAAAAATAAAACCTCTAAAGTAGTTTCATCAGTAAATGCAAAAATCGCCTAGGGAGGAAAAAAAAATGCAGTGGTTGAAATCTGCTAAAGTTCCAGAGGTACAACACATCCACACACTTCTCATTCACGTGACTCTGCCCCAGGAAAATAAACTACCAGTCCTTCCTGGAGAGGCTGGTAATAAAAACCAGGGTGCTACAAGTAAAGCTCCAGTTTGCTGGGAGCAACAATTGAAATCAAATCAGCCCAGGAAATTCAGTTCTGCACACTCCAAAAAGCCAGCTGAAAATGTAAAATAACTCAGGACCAAATGACCAAGTAGCACAGACAGGCGAATTCCCTTAAAAAAGCAGGAAAATAAAATGCCTATTGAGGCAGTCTAGTCCCTTGGAAGAGACTGTGAAAATAAGCACCTCAAAATCAAATATAATTTAGACCTTAAGATGATGCCTGGTAATCTGCCTTTACATGGTTTTATGGAATTTTCCAGTCCTGGACATTTTTGCTGAACCTTGTTGGAATGCGCCTTAGGTCCCTCTGGCTTAATTCAAATGCAACAAAACACCACAGAATTTAAGTAATGTGGATTTTTTTCCTCAGAACACACACACACATCCCCCACACACCCACACCCACACACAGGACAGTTGGCTCTGGAAGAGAGAGGAACCAACTGGACCTCTTCGGCTGAGAGATGAACCAAAACTGTCTTGTCCAGCTCAACTCGAGCTCATTTTGGGCTCCCTGGGTCTGGATGGAAACAGTCACTCCAAAGCCAGCACAAGAACCCCAGTTCTTGCAGTAACCCTGGCCCATGCAGACCCAGAGAGCGCCTGCTGTCTCACAAGGCTCCTTGCTGGCAAGACAGCTGGCCCAGATGTGCAGGCTCCAACAGTTCAGACAAGCATCTGGACCGAGGGATGCTTCTCCAAACTCCAGGAGCCCTTTGAGGTTTGGAACTGATACCCGCATGAAAGGACTCAGGAGAGGTGAGTTACAGCATGGCCAGCAGGGAGGGTTCGTAGCCAAGGCAGGATCAGCCCCCTGGCAAAGTTAATCAGGAAAGTCTGTTTCGTTTTTTTTTTTTTCAGTGAGGATCATTTTCTAGTGAAGATTTCTTTAGGTGAGTCCCAGTGGCCCCAGACTGCAGAGGTGTGCAGAATCCTCTTCACAGACAGTCAGCATTCCTGCTGTCCCCAAAGCCTGGACTTGGTTCTTCTGTTCTGGCCTCTCTTTCCATTCTCAGCACTTGGAGTACCTGGACCAGCTCAGGCTTTTCTTTGTCCTGCTGGAAGCAGCTTCCCAGTTTCATTCTGGCTCTCAGCACCTTGAATGTTTGCATTGCACTGCATGGGAGGCTCTTTGGTGCATGGTTTGCCCTCTGTCTGCCTGCAACACTTTCTTCTCCCCTGGGAGAGCTCTTGGACACAGAGAAGGAATCTCAGCAACAGCAGCAGGGATTGCTGGAAAAGAAAAAAAAATGCAACAACTCCTATTAGATTTTTGAAGTGGGGAGAAAGGGGAAATTCTCAGGAGCTGGGATTAAATTTCGCTGTGCCTGCAGCCTGGAGGACCCACCAGGTGTTGGGGTTTAAGGATCTGCCCATGGTCCAGCCAAGGGAAAGCCACAATGCAGTCCCTGGAGCATCAATTACTGGGGCTGGTGCTTGGGTTCTGACACCAAGGAGCTGAAATCCCACCTCTCTGGTGGTGCCAGGCTGCTGCAGCCCCTGGGACTGAGGTTTCAACACCAGCACAGCTGTTTGCACTTGGGCTGTTCAATATCTCAGGTCAGGGCACTGGGGAGATTAAGGCAGACCCACAAGGCAATATGGGATGTAATTACCTGTGCCAGTCTTTCCTCCAGGTGGTGGATCTGGCTGTTGGTGGCTGAGGGTCCTGAGAGCAGGTCTGATGTTGAGGCCTTTGTTTTGCAGCTTTTTCTGTGGCTTTCCTCCCAAATGCTGCATGCTGCGAAGTGATTCCTTCTCAGAGGAGGATCTGAGTGAGTCACTGGAAGCAAGAGGAGACAAAGCTTGTAATACATGGCCAGCTCATCCTCAGCAGTGACTCCCACTCCCCCCATCACTCAGCCTGGGTCATTAGTGAGAAATGCTCCTTTTCTCTGCACACTGAGCTGTTGACAAACTGGGAAAGAGTGAGAGGAGAGCTCCCACCACTCCTGAGACCAGCTGCCAGCAAGGATGCAGAGCAGACCTGCAGCTCCTCTGGGCTGTGCATGGACCTGGGATGTGCTGCTTCAGGTGTCCATGAAGGACAAGGCAGGTTCTGGGGCTGGTCTAATTAAGAAGCTTCCCATTCTTTTGCCATATTAATCAGAAAGTGCAGGATACTGCCCTCTTTGGAAACTTTTCCCATTCCTGTATTTCCCTTTGGCTGGCTCTCCCTTCCCCTTTCTCCCAACCCCAATGTTTCATATCCCTTTTCTGCTGAGTTTTTATCCCAGTTTCTAGTGGACATTAGCTCTGAGGAGAGAATGCCAGAGAGCTTCCTTACCTTCAGCCTCTTGGAAGGAGTCACAGCAAAGGCCTTCCAAGCCACCAGTGCCACGTGTCACCGCTGTGGCAGTGCCAAGAGCATCCCAGGGTCACTCCTGCTGCTGCATCCCCGCTGTTTATTTGGTCTGGAGGTGGATGCAGATGATGCCCAAGATGTGTCCAGCCTCAGGAAGCTTTGGAGAGCCAAACTTCAGGAATGTCTTGCTTCTCTCAGTCCTGTCATCAAGCACTGGCCAAAGGTGAGTGCTGAGCGTTTCCTGTCTCAACATGGAAGAAGTCACAAAGTCCAAGTCCATCTCCATCTGTGGCGAGATGTTGCAGGAATTCCTCTGTGAGCAGACAACACTGTGTCCTCAGGTGCTCCAGGACAGGGGTGCCAGGCTTTTCCAGGAGCATTTGGAGTCTGTCTGTGTGAGCAGAAACTCCCTGCAGTGATGCACAGGCTAAAACTGTGCTGGGGCACACAGATCCTCTCTCTTCACTTCTTTTGGCTTTTACATGGCAAAAGCTCCTGTTGTCTCCACACATCAGCATGGAGTCGATTTGCTGCTCTGGGGATATTTTGCTCTGAATTTAGGTTGTGTTTGTTTCTTTCATTCAAAGAATAAGGGTTTTTTTCCTTTCCCTCCCCCCCAGTCTCTCTCAAAAGAGCTCTGGTGTCTCCTCTCTCTACCTTAAACACCCTCTTTTCTCTGAAAGGAAGGAGACTGCTCCTTCAATAAATGAGCTCAGAATTTAATTAGAAAATCTGTTTCCTGCTGAATGCACAGGATAATGTGCAGAGAAAGGATGAAATCTGCCTCTGCACTGCAGTGGCCTTGAAGTAGAGTGAGCAGAAACTAAGACAAGAAGTAAACCAGTGAGAGCCTCTTGAGAGGAAACACATTAAAGCAGGTATTAGGTGCAGTGAAATGAAAACCACAGAAAATAATCCAGATTCTTAAAGCTTTCAGTTCCTGAAATAATAGGATTTTTTTTTCTCTTCTTAAACCAAAAAAATAATCAAAAAAATTACTTTAATCCTTTGGAGCAAGTAAGAGCAGGACATTGCCAAGTGAACAGAAACCCAGAGGTTAATAAAAAACAGGCAAGGGTCTAAAAGAAAGCTGTCTCCTCAGGACAGGAGGGAGGAGAGAAGGAAAAAGAGAGATCCAGATGGGTAGGAACCCTCCACCAACTGCTGCACTCCTGTGAAGTCCTTGAGAGCTGCCAGCGCCGAGCGGCCGCTTCACAAGTTGGGGATTGTCTCTAGTTTTCTTGTCAGGGAATTCTCATAAAATTGGCTGTTCCCCGCAGTGGTGCCAGCAGGGTCCCCAGCACCACAGCATGGCACGGCCTGAGTGAGGGGGGCAGCCCCATCCTGGGGTGCCTCTCCCCCACCACCTCCCTCCCCCCAGGAGCAAAGCCAATCCCTCTGCTCTGGGCTGTTGGACTGAGCGCTCCTCAGGTCTCAGCCAGAACTTCCCTCCAAGGAGAAGCTTCCTAAATAAGCCCCCTTTCTCCCTTCCACTGAACCCAGACCCCCCTGAGGGGAGCTCATATGACAGTGGCTGGGGGGCTGGGGGGCTCTGGTTGAGTCCCATTGCTCGGCACGGGACTGGCGGTGGTTGAGGGGGGCACAGTCTCCACGGAGTCTCCTGGCTGAACCTCAGGGGTCCTCTGTGGGCTGGGCTCCTCAGAGTGCTCCATGTTGCCTTGGACCTCCTTCCCCCTCTGGATCAGCTGCTCTAAGGTCTTGGGCAGGGGGTAGCTCAGGAAACGCTTCAGTTTGGGCTGGAGGGTGCCTACCACATACTGGATGATCTCCTCCTCATCTGCATCCACATAGAGGGTCTGGTACAGGTCTCTCTTGCGCCAGAGGAACTGATCCAGGGGCTCCCCCTCTTTCTGGGGCAAATCCAGCTCCCTTTTGATGGCATCCCTAGTCAGAGTTCCCTCGCTGTACTGCAGGAACTCCTTCTTGAACTCGACCCAGTTTTTGACGGAGTCCTGCTTGTACTCCCACCACTTTTTAGCTGGGCCGTTCATGTGGTTTTGGATCTGAGACAGCCAATACTCCTCCGTTCCACCCACCTGCTTTAAGTATTCCTCCAAGTGGCTCAAGAACTCCCGGGGATCCTCAAACACCTGGGTCTCCACCGGGGAGGCTGGAGCATCCTCGGACACGGAGACCCACTGGTAGGAATCGTGGCCCTGGGGGATGCTGGGCACCTCTCCAGGAGGAGGGGTCAAGGCATACATCTGGCTCATGTCCAGGGCATAATCATAAATCTCCCCCTCACTTGGCCTTATCTCCGGGCCTCCCACCCCGACGGACACCGTCTGCTTGCCCTGCTCCCCAGGGCAGTATTTGCCTCCCATGGACTCCAGGCGGTCAGCCCACTTTTCCAGGCGGAAAAAGACCTCCTTCCAAACATTCATCTCCCTCTTGACCCACCTCTCCAGGTGGGCAATGGTCTCCTGGCATCTGATCAGGCAGGCCTTGATGGACTTCTTCCACCTCTGGTTTTCAGTTGGGACATGGTCCTCTAAGTTGTTCTCCAACTTCCCCACGGATTTCTGCAACCCCTTCAGCTCCCGCTCCACCTGCTTGGAGACCTCTGTCAGGAGGTGCCGGTGGGTCCTCCGGACATGCTCCAGCATTTCTGCCCTGCACTTCCCTATCTGCAGGATCACATTGGGCTTGTTGGCAACTCCACGGTGCCCCTGGAAGGAGTGGACGCCGGCGCTGGTGACATTGTCCAGCTGCATGGCTCCGACCGTGTGAGTCGCAAACACAGAAAGAACTGGGTAATGAGCCCCTGGCACTAAGGCTGGATCCCAAAAAAACCCCACCACAACACTTCCTCAGAGACACACAGAGACTTCTAAACCCCCCTCCAAGGACTTTTGGACACAAACACAACCCAATCAGATATCACCGCAGAGCGAGCTGGTCGGTCCACGTGGATCCCAGAGAGAGTTGTAGGCAAATTTCTCCCGGTGCCAAGCTGGAAACGCCGGTCTCACGTGTTCAGGGGAGTCCCAGAGAGAACCAGGATCCTCCAGGAACAGAGAGAGAGAGGAGTTGGATAGGATGTCCAATCCCGCTGGGAATCTGGAACGCCGCAAAGTCCCCGCCGGAGGAAAAATCACAAGAGATGCACAAGCTGGAAGCTGCAGCAAAAAATCCGGGCGATTTCTCCTCAGGTAAACTAGGTGAGTCGAAAACCGCTTTCACTGGAGATGCTAAGAGCTGCTTCTCCTCCCTGTCTGAACTGCCACTAGTCCAGGCTCCTCCATCTACTTATACTCCACGCAGCTCAACATGTGGGTGGTGCCCAGCCTCCTCCGGCACTCTCAGCGCAGCGTTCATTGGAGGAAAAGCGAGGCCGGTGTCTGTAGCAACCCAGATTTTGGCAGCCTCCCCTCGCTTGCCACCCCCTCGCTCACGCCCCCAGACTCGACGCGAGAGAAGCGCTTGAAAGGTGCTGGAGAGACAGTTGGAGAGATGGATGAGTAATCGCACCTTCCGCCTCTCGGAGCGCAGGAAAAACACTTATTCCTTCCACAACTCTTTACTCAGCAAGGTCATCATTAACATGCGTCCCCTGGCAGGGCCCGGGGAGGGCGGGATGAGGAGGAATGCGGTGTGTCAGACGCCCCCGCACACCCCCTGAGCTCACACACACACACACACAGACACAGGGTGAGCTCACTCCTCATGCAAATGCCTGGGAATGGTGGAAAATCAGCAGCAGGAAAAAAAGGGAAAAAAAAGAAAAAAAAGGGGAGAGAAGAGAAAGGAAAAGCAAAGAGGAGGAGGGGGATGCAGAGGGGGAAACACTCAAAGGAGCCACTTCAGCACAAATTGGAGCGCTCTGGACTTTCTCAGGCTTTGGTGGGTGGGAGTCATCCCCGCGGCTTAATTGCACCAGACCAGCCACTATCTTGGGAATTTTGGGTGAGGGAGGGGGACAACATCCTGGGTTTTTTTACACCGAATTAAATCCGCCCATCAAAAGCCTGTTCTGTACTTAGCTTTGAATCAGATGCTTAATCAGTGAGCCAGCCCACCAGCGCAGATGAAGCTACATTTGTTCTTCGCTTCTTGACAAGGCAGGAAAAGCCAACCATAAAAGGAGTCTCCGGGTCTTACATAAGGCAGAGATAAAGGATTCCCTAATCCGAGAGAGTTTCCCCGCTGCCGGAACACCCTCGGGGAGGTGCTGAGGACATCTGGGGCCTTCTCGTCCTTTCCCAGTGCCAGTGGCCGGAGGCAGTGGGATGCTGATCCATCGGGATAATCTCAAAAGGGGGTTTGAGCCTGTTGGCAGGTGGGGGGTGCCCTGCCTGTGCTCAGGATGGTGGGCAGGGTGCCAGCAAGGCTTAAGGTGGGTCCTCACTCCCAAAGCTCCTGGGTTGGTGTTTCCTGGTGGGAATTCAGCCACTCCAGAGGAGCACAAAGAGGAGGAGGAGGCAGAGGGTGTTTCAGTAAAGCCCTGCTGAAAGGAGGTCCTGGTGAGTTCAGGTTAAAGCAGAATAAATAAATAAACTGGTGGTGGTTAATTAGAAGGGTGTGAGGGACAAGGGTCAGGATTTCCTTTTTTCTCCTCAAATCTGTGTGGTGCAGAAGGGTCCATGTCTGTCCCCTAGCAGGTGATGGCTATCAGGGGACAAGGGGGTCACTTAGGGCAGCAGCAGCTGACCTAGGAGGGCTGCATGGTTTGGGTGAAGGGAGGGGAGGGAAAGAATAGCACAGTGAGTGGGGAAGGGGATAAAACCCTGATGGTGTAACACAGAATTCCTAATCCAGCAGCCCCTCCCAGTGCCACTTCTTCTGACTGCCCTCTGCCTCACTTACTTCTTCAATTTCACCCACTTTTCTTCCACACCAGATTTTAGGGCAGGAAAAGTCAAACATAAATCACTTGAGGGGTTGGGAGAGATCTGGAGCCTTTTATGCTGTAGTCTCAGCACCCCAGAATCTGCCTCAAACCTGCTCTGCCAGGAAGAGATAACACGGACTGGGAGAGACTCTGTAACCTTTGTACCTTTGGATTGGTGCAAAGATATTCCCCGGAGAGCTTTTCACCCTGGAACCCCAGAAATGACAATATAAAATGGCATTTACTCTGTGAAATGACCTGGATTCAGCCTCTCCTTGTCCCATCAAATGCCAGAGTCTGGGATTAAATGGCTTCTAAACCTGCTCCAATAAATCAATCGTTTTCCAGGCCCTGCTGCCTCTCTTTGCCCCTCCCTTGCTTTTCAGCTGGGGAGGAATCCTGGGTCTGAATGGCCTCGTTTGACACTCAGCACAGGATCTCAGGATTATTAAGGATGAAGGGAACTCAGGAGGTTTCTACCTCAACCTCCTACTCTGAGCTGAGTCAGCTGCTGGGTCAGCTGAGATGGTTTCAGACACTGAAAACTCCAGGGATGGCGACTGCTCGGAGGGAAAACCTTTCTCCTTGTACCCAAACTGAGTGTCCTGTTGGAATTTGGACATGCTGCCCCTTGTCCTCTCACCAGCTACCAGAAGATCCTGATTTTTTCTCCTTAATAACCTCCCCACAGGTACCAGACACTGCTGTTGGGTCCCCCAAATCCATCATTTATCCAGTGCCTAATCCCACACCAGGCACCAGCTCTGACCATCCCAATGTCCTAGACTCATTCCCTGTGATCAGTGCCATGTATTAAGAGGCCCAAACCTGATTGCAGCAGCTAAATATGATCTAAAATGCTCTGACTGGAGGGGGATAATCACTTCCATGATCTCCTGGCTGTATTTATGCTCCCACAATCCAGGATAATTATTTTGCTACCAAGACATGCTGCTATATCATCCTCACCCTGCTGAGCATTCCCAGGTCCAATTCTCCCAGTCTGCTGCTGCCCAGGGACTCTTTTCCCCCCAGAAATCCCAGAATTAGCCCTTGCTGAGCATCACCACGTTTCTTTTGGCTCTTCCCTCCAGCTTTTCCAGGTCTCTGGGTTAATCTCATTCAGCCTCCTTTCACAGAGCTCTCCCCCTAATCACTCTCCTCCTAATTCTGTGGAGGCGGTGGGGGAGGTGGGAGAAGCGAGGACGAATGGGGGTTTTCCTTCTGGACCTGCTGGGGAACGGGAGTTGCTGATTAAGACGTGTGTGATAAGCATTTTCTTTGTATTTTCTAATTAAAGCGAGGTGCGTGGGAAGAGGAGGAGGAGAGAGGGGAGCCGGAAGCCAAGGGAGGAGGGAGATGTGGAGCGAGGTGATGGAGAGAGGCAATTTGAGGCAGACAGGCAGATTCCAGGCACAGAGAGGCAGACAGGCATGGAAGGACAGGATCCACACATTGGGACAGGATGGAGAGGAGGCAGAATTCTTCTGTGTGGCCACAGGGTGTCCAAGATAAGAGAGGGGCAAGAAGAGCAGGAAGGAAAGTGGGAAGTGAGGATGAGGGCGAGCAGTTTGCTCCAAAAGAGCTCAGCTGAAGGAAGAGAAGGAGAGAAAATAGCAAAAAAGCCACATCTCAGAGCTCAGCAGGGATGGTGTCAACGTGGGTTGTCTCCCTAGAGCTTCCTGGAGAGTTTTAAAGCACCGGAGGTTAGGATCAGATCCAAAAACAAAAAAAAAAGAGGAGAGAGAAAGGGGAAAGCCAACAGACCAACTAAAGGCAGCAAAAGGAGCAAGTGGCAGTGAGCAGCTACTGAGTCTTCCCCTGAGGGGAGTGGGACCAGAATAAAGGGACACTGAGTCACTGGCACCTTCCCTGGTCCTGTCACTGTCTGCTGAGGACACCAGAGCCTGGTGGCACTCACCCTTGGCATCACTTCAGGCTGTGGGCTCTCTCTGCCTTAGAGCAAATGTGTTTGGCTTGGGTTTTTTTTGGGGGGGTTGACAGGCCTTTGCCACCTCATCTGGATGAGTGTTCTGCTCAGAGGCTCCTTATGGCAGGAGATGTCATTCCTTGGAGAGCAGCCTGAGCTGTGAGCCAGATGAACCTGGTGGGTGGGTGAGAAGAGAGAGATCCTGAGGGAAACTTGGGGAAGTTTCTGGTGCAGCTGATTTTGTGCTGCACACACTCTGAGCAGCTCTGGCAGATGCTGAAGTGCCCTCCTGTGCTGCCATGGTCCCTCCATGGTCGTGCACTGAGATGTTCATTGTGTTCCTCCTCGGAATCGCTGTCTGGAGGAGCCTTTCTTTCACCCAGGACTCTTTGAAGCACCTGAAATTGGAAGCCTGAAGCCATATGGGCAATTCATCCCATATTCTTGCAGGAACTAATATCTTCTAGTGGTGAACAAGGGATTTTCTGCATTATCCTATATTCCCCGTGCTAGAATTTTCCCTTTCCCTTCCATAATTGCTTCCTCTTTCTAGAAGAAAAAAGAAGAAAATAAGAAACCACATTTTCCCCCCATCTGCCTCCGCATCCTTTCAATCCCTAATAATTCTCCTACAGCTCACCAGACAATGCTGCCCAGTCATTTGTTTGGTAGCAAAACCCTCGGAAGGAAATAAAATTAAGAAGAAACCAAGGTGTTGGGCTTTTAAACTTGTGAGGAACGAAAGGGGGAAAAGAATAGCACATTTAATTTGCACCATACGTTTCTATTCATCCATCCCCAACCCTGGAACACTTTATTGCACTGGAGCTGGCACTCACAACGCAGAGTTTTGCTTTTAAAGCATGGCTCACACGTCAGTAGGTCCTTTGTTCTCGGCCACCCATTGTCCCCCAGGCCCACGTCACTTACTGGGAGGGTGTGGAAGCAATTGGGAATCTGAGGGCATCCTGCTATCAATATTACCCCATAATGATGATTGTTATTAGTGCCACTCCTTCTGGTGCAGAATTCTCTCTGTAATTCCTTTTCATCTGGAAAGCCCTACTTTGAGAGGAGATAAAGTGCTTTGTTTTCCAACTAAAAATATCTCCCGAGTTTTGTAATTCTCCCCTCTTCTTATTTAATGAGGTGTTTGTTATTTTGGTTTCCTTGCTGGGCAGAGGAGATGTTAATGAGTCTCTTCTTGTGCTGCTTTTTTGCCTCCTCAAGCCTGCCTGAGGCTAAAAGCAAGGAAGTCAAAGGAGGTATCAGCATTTTTCACACTCTGGCATTGGCTGTTATGACCCTCCCGAGGTCAACACAAATAGAAAGACATCTCCAAATGAACTTCATTTTCCTCCCCTGCACAGCCCTGGTGAGCTGGAAAAACACATTTGTCGCCCTGTC
>JAHXMQ010000807.1:142125878-142138556 GCA_020466415.1 Ammodramus savannarum pratensis | reverse complement strand
CTGTGGCCCACAGTGTATTGAGTGGGCAGTTTCCATATGCTAAATGTTTTTATGGGAGTATTTTTGTATGTTTTGTTGGGGTTTTAAACGTTTTTTTATGGTTTGGATTTGGGTTTGGTTTGTGTTTTGTTTGTTGGTTTTGTTTGGGTTTGTTTGTTTTATGTAAATTTTGCCGTGTTAGATAAAAGTCAGTGCATACACGAGAAGAAAAAATAGAATCAAAAAGAAAAACTGGTTCTGTTGGAGTCATTACCAGGCAACAGTTTCAGTTCCACAGATGGTCCCAGTGGTTCCAAGTGTTTAATTCTGATCCCTTAGGAGTTCATCTCTCTGATAAACAGGGATGGAACATCTTTCTGGCCCTCCAGTCCTGGGCTCATTTTAATTCCCCACCTTTGGCTCTCCCTTCACAATTCCTGGTTCTCCAGTGGGACATAAATTCTCCAAAGCCATTTTCTCCCCTTCCTGATACTTTACTTCCATTTCTTTCTGATTTATCCCCACCAAACAAATTCAATATCCAGGATCCAGGCCAAAGAATCACATTCTGAAGCCATTTTCTTCCCTTCCTAATATTTTTTCCTTCCTGTATTATTGAAAATGTTTCAGAACACTGTCTCACTTCCTAATTATTTTCTTTAATTTATTTTGAAGTAATATGATTAACAAAGTGTTTTACTCTCATTTTGAAATGGATAAGGGTCTTAAATGTCCCGTCTGGAATCACAACCAGGGTCAAGGAGAGGAGGAAAAGACATTTAATTGTATCTCAGTGGCCAAACTACAGCATCAACCTCCTAAAAAAAGAAAGATTAAGCCCATAAACAATGCCATTTGTCCACAGAAAGAGCAAATTTTGAAGGGAAATTAATGTAATGGTGTTAATAATGGGAGTGCTGCAATGTGTCCACTGCTATTTTGGGGAATTTTTTTCCACCCAGAGGGTTTGTGGTGTTTTAGAATTTGGGTGGTGCCTCTTGAAGACTGGTGGAAGACATTGGTCTGCATTTATGTTTGTGAATCCCCACACAAAAACTAAAACAAACCAAAAACCCCAAAACAAAACCAAAACCAAAACCAAAAAAGAACAAAAACAAAAACCAACCCAACCAACACAAAAACTCAAAAAACCCCAAGAAAACCCCATCAAAAATAATCAATGCTTTGTCCCAAAACTTTTCATCTAGAATTTAACACAAATTCATGGAATATCACTGGCTGACCCAAACCCCACCACCAGAAACAATTTGTAGTATTTTTGAACGAAAAGGGAAATGAAACACATGAAGGAAGCTCTTTTAAACCCTTCATAATAAAACCTTGTGTGTCTATACTAAAGTGCTCAAAATCCTTGAAGAGGTGCTTAAAAGAGAGGTTAAAAATGCTGCTGGAGCAGAATGAAAGCCCAGATTTGAAGTGATTAAAGCTTCAGGAGATAATTGGCTGTGTAGGAATGGTTCAGGGGGGATGGGGGTGGCCAGGGCATCACTTGAACTCTGCAAATTGACTCTCAGAGAAGAAGTGACATTAGAGCAAACTCCTGTGGCTGGACATCTGCTGACCTGAAGGCTCTTCCTGGCCGTTTACCCTCCTTGATGGAAAGCAATGGTGTCAGTTGTGAGTTGTCACTTCCCATTAAAGCAACTTTCTTCTGCTTCCCTGAGCACCAGAGAGGGGAAACAACAGCAGAAACAAAATCAGAGAATTGTCTGAACTTCCCTTGGGGTCATTGGTGAGAACTTTTCACTAACCAGGGCCAGCTGGCTGCCAAATAAATCCTTCCCATTGCTGTGTGGAGGAAGGAGCACAGTCACTTGCCACAGATCTTTCCAGTACTGTGGCTCCCTGTGGAACAGGCAGGAAGGTGCTGGATAAATTTGGTTTTGGATGCAGCCTCCCTGTGGATTTCCAGGAGATCCTTTGCTTGCCAAACTCCCAGCTGTTTGACATCAGGATTAAATTCCTGCTGGGCTGTGTGGGGACAGATGTGTCAAAGGAATGTGCTGGTGGCCACGGAGAAAGGAAAAGCTCTCACCCATGTGTGTGAGGCTGAAATAATCCACAGACCCTCAGCTGATGTTGCCCTCATCCACATGCAGACAGAACAGGAGGGGATGCTCCTGCTGTGACAGAATTTGTTTCAGAGTATTTCCAAAATGTTGTTATGGCTGGGCCTTACCAAAGACCAGTGAAAATCTTCTCCAAATTTGATTTCTGTCTGTACAGTCAGACCTAGATGTAGCCAGGCTGCATTTTAAATGCATTTTTGTCACTTAGGTGGGTTTTTTGTTGTTTTTTTTCAAGTTTTTTTCTTTTTTTTTTTTTTTTGTCTGTTTTGAGTTTTTTTCCCAGTTCTGCACCTTCTGCCTTAAAATGGAGGGGGAATTCAATCATGGAATCATGGAGTGGTTTGGGTTGGAAGGGACCTTCAAGATCATTTTGTTCCAACCCCTCCATGGGCAGGGACACCTCCCCTGGACCAGGTTGCTCCAAGCCCCATCCAACCTGGCCTTGAACACTTCCAGGGATGGAAGAACCCCAATTTCTCCGTCTGAGATATCTAAGACAATGTGATCCCTCCCAACTCAACCCATTTCAGCTTTCTGACTCACTGACAAATAAATACTGACTGAACCTATATGGGGGATTTTCTTTGTCTAGAAACGCCTCAAAATCACAGGTAAACTTCTCCCCTTCTGAGCCTCTGGGGTTTTTTTCTCCCAGCCTTTTTCATTTTTACCTGGATTTTCCAGTCCCTGGAGCAGGGAGCAGGCTGCTTCTGGATCTCAGCCATGGATTTCTGCCTAGACCACAGCCTCAGCAGCACGTTAATGAAATTCCAACATTAAATGACAGCCATTAGGCCTGGGCATAAGGAGCAGGCTGCAAATAAAAGCAAGGGTTTATTGTGCAGAGTGATTTCATCGTGCAGATCGAGTTATTTAATTAATATTTTAAAAACACCTCAAGATTCCATCAATTAACGGAACGAGGATGTACAAATTACCTATAATTATTATTGCCTCCATAATCAGGGAACAGATTTTCCCTCTCTTTCCGAGACATTTGGGTAAGGAGCTAATGAGGGGATTCCACTTCAGGTGTGCTGAGCTTCAGCACTTAATTTTGCTGGGTGAGTGATAAACGGCTCTGAATTATTCCTCACTCTCTTAGCCATAAACCTTTTAACAGCTTCAATTTTTTACAAACCATAGACCCTGCATTACAGTCACCACTCCACTCAGCTCAACTCCTTGTGCTGCTTAATATCCTATAAAACGGCCCTCCTAAAGAACATTTCCATGGAAACAGTCCATTAAAAATGAATTTTATAGCTTATGTTTTCTATAAATGGACAGCTCATTTAATGGCCTTTTGCTATTACACTTTTCCAGAGCCGCTTCAAATTTAGCTGTATTTAATTATTTTATCATTTGAAACAGCACCTTTTTTATTATTATTTTACTTTATTGCCATTGCAAAATTTCAGCCTGGTTCAATGGGCTCTGGGGTATTTTGGAGCACAAAGGAGGTGAAAATTAAAAAATGTGTCCCACACACAAACTATAATAAAGCAAGGTCTCTCCACTGATTTAAGCATTTGAGGGTATCCAAGTTCTGTGAATTTTATCTCAAAATCAGTCCTCTTTTCACTTAAAAGTGCAAAACTGTGCTGTTCAGTAGAACAAGAGGACAGATCGGCCTGCAGATACTTTTTTCATGTCAAGATGACCTCCCAAAGTGAAGTTTGGGATTGCCTTTATCTCTTGAAACTCTCCTAAAATAAAGAGGAGACGTATTTGCAAAGAAACCCAGAAACTGAAAGAAAAAAAATTAATTTTGTCAGCACCTTGCTTTTATCTGGACTTCTCAGGAACTGAATAAATTCGTGATGGATTGTACAATTCATCAGTGCTCTCCCAAGGGAGTTCTTGGCCAGGGCTGTGGTTGTGGCTCAATTTCCAGAGAGCTCAGCAGCCTAATGAAGTTCCTGCAGTGTCACAGGTTCTTATCCATCAACAAACATCAACATCATCATTTTTCAGCTGGCATTATCGTCTCCTTAAGGAAACTCAAACTGGCTTTCTCTGAGATTTATTCATCAAAATCTCCTGGAATCTGCTGCCCTTTTCCAAATAGAAGCCATTTTTTCTGGAGTTCAACTCGAAGATTTTGTATTTATGTTGAGAAGTCCATAATGTCCACATGGAAACCTTTGGGGTGGCCATTTACTTGGGGCCTCACACATTTCTTTATGGCCAGCTCTTCTCTTCCAGAAGAGCAAGGCTGAGGATCTGGGGACACCAAGGAGACCATGGATATCTCTGGTCCCATGAAATTTAACTCCAGAAGAATCACAGGGTCACAGAATGGTTCAGGTTGGAGGGGATCTTCAAGATGATCTCATTCCAACCCCTGCCACGAACAGGGACAACTTCCACTATCCCATGTTGATCCAAGCTTCATCCAACTGGGATTTGGACATTTCCAGGGATGGGGCAACCACAGTTTCTCTGGGAAACCTGTGCCAGGGCCTCACCACCCTCATAGGGAAGAATTTCTTGCCAATATCCCATCTAACCGTGCCCTGTGGCAGTGGGAAGACATTCCCCCTTGTCCTGCTACTCCATTTCTTGTCCACAATCCCTTTCTACCCCTCTTGGAGCCTCTTCAGGCACTGGAAGGGGCTCTGAGTTCTCCCTGAAACCTTCTCTTCTCCAGGTGAACACTCCCATCTCCCTCAGCCTGGCTCCAGAGCAGAGGGGCTGGGTTCTCAGATTTTTGTGGCCTCCTCTGGACTCATTCAAACAGGTCCACAACTTCACCCATTTTCTGTGTTTGTGCTCCAGCTCACTGAGCAGCTTGGTGGCTTCCATGGGACTTTTTCCAGTTTTTCAATGAATTTTGCTTCCCTGAGAAAAAGATTAAATCTCCCAGAGAGGAAAAACTGCCAGGTCCCTGAAAACTCCCCAGTGCACACAGCTGCTGAATAATGTGCTCTGTGCTTCTGTCTCCTTACCTGTGCTCTTTCACCAGGCTGGGATTTCTACTGGAAAACCCTATCATAAAGCTGGATATGGCTTTATTCCCAGCAGGGCAGCTCCACTCTCCTGCTGTCTGCAGTAATTCTCTGAGGGACAATGATGAATGGGCTGCCATTGATCCAAATCCTCAAAAAAATTCCCCAGGAGTCAGGACCTGTTACCAGAAGCATTACTTCTTACTCTTTTTTATTATTTTCTTTTTATTTCTTCTTTTCTTTTTTTCTTTTCTTTTTCTCAGATGAGTCAGCACAGGCCATGATCCCACATTCAGAGTAAGGAATACCAGGAGGGAAGCAAGAAAATCTCTTCCTTTCCCAGTGAGATGTTGCAAAAAATAAAAAGCTTGGATCCTGCTGAACATGCCTAGATGACCAACTGCTGGAATTAAAACCCTCTCAGAGATTTAACAGCCAGCCTGTGTAAAATAATTTTTCCTTTTAACCATGAAAACAGCAACAGAGCCTGACTAACAAGGGACAATTAACTGGAAAACAATTGGAGTTAGAAAAGATGCTGTGAGCAGTTATAGAAATATTCTCCATAATATCTTAAAATAATTTTCATCCCTGCTTAATAAAGTCTTAAACATTCCCCTCTGGCCTTCACCATGCAGATCAAGGGATCTTTATTGTCATCAACTAACATTAAATTATTATTGCAAACTCTGTATGATTCTATGAAGCTTCTTCCGGGAAGTTTGAACTTCTGTCTGGAAGTTTGAGTAGCAAAGTTTGACACCCACCACAATTCCATATTCATAAATCTTCACTCCTGAGCCTTTCAGTCTTGGTTCTAGATGATCTTCCCAGTTTCCATGTCGGGTGTCTTGCTTAACCAAATCTGTCTCTCAAATATATGACATGTTCCATCCATGGAATGCTCAAGGCCCAGTTAGATGGGGCTTGGAATAACCTGATCTGGTAGAAGATGTCCCTGCCCATGGCAGGGGGATTGGAATAAAATGATCTTCAAGTCTTTTCCAACTCAAACCATCCTGAGATTCTTCAACTCCTAAAGGAAACTCTTTGCCCCATGACCAGCAGCATTTTCCCTCTGGAAATGCAAAATGAGCAGGTGCAGTTCAGCTTCTCCAACTGCTCAGGAAATCCATCTTTGCTGTGAAATAATCAGATTTCCTTGATATCCTGAGTTCTCTTCCAGCCTAACTGCCTGGCTGTTTTCACTGTGAGGAGGGGGCAATTCTGAGGGAATATCAACCTTCTGACAATTGCACTGTTTCAGTTCTCAGGGCTGAATTTCCATGCAGATAATTTCAGCTGCCTCAGGAATTTCCATGCAGATTATTTCCATGATGTTCTACTACCCTATTTCTGAGCTGGCCCTCAAATGTCATTGTGGCTTGATTAAAAATTGCAAGGTTGTGGTTTTGAGCATGATTTTGCAAGAAGTTTGGGCATTATGAATAATTACTTCATTAAAGGGTTGTCAAGCATTGGAAGGGGCTGCTCAGGGAGGTGCCAGAGTTCCCATACCTGGAGGTGTCCAAGGAGGTGACACTCAGTGGTCTGGGCTGGGTGACAAGGTGGAGATCAGTCACAGGTTGGATTCAATGATCTTGGAGGTTTAAACAATTTTGGAATTCTGAAGGGAAATGTAAGAGGAATTTAATGTTGTGAGGAAGCTCATGGAGGACCTGCTGCCATCCCTGATCTGATCTCCCATTGAATTCTGGTCTGAGGTCATGCAGAGAGATTTGCTTTTGGGTTGTTCACACTGAATTAATCAAGAAATAGGAATATTTCAACTTGGACAAGTGGAAGATGTCCCTATCCATAGCAAGGGCATGGAAATGGATGATCTTCAAAGTCCCTTCCAACCCAAAGTCTTCTGTGACTCTATGATACTCTAATAGAATATTATTGATTATCAAGTTCATCTTTCTGCAAAAATCTTGTTTCAACATTTTCTGTCTCTTTTCTAGAAAAGATAAGATAAGATAAGATAAGATAAAAACAGAAGCTGAAATTTTTAAAACCTCTTCTTTCTGAGGCATTTCTAAGCTGAAATTTTCCTCCCTCTTGTGGTAACCGTGTCTGACAGTTAATTATATTACCTGTGAAAAATTTCCACTTTGTTTTTGCTCTTATTTCCACTTTCAACCACTGTTTCTTGAATGTCTTGCAAAAATTACCTCCTTCATGTCAGTCTGGAAGATCTTTTGTTTTCTGAGGGCAATTTGGTTGCCTGATATGGATGTTCTAAACCTCAGGATGTCCCTCAAACCTTCATCTTCTCGTCCAGATTGCCCCATCCAACCCACCCCTGGATAATCGTGGCTAAATTTCCATGAAAACAACCTTTTGAACACCCAGATAATGTAGGGAATGCGAATTTGTGCTCAAATCCAGCTGACCTGAAGGGTGTTAGTGCCATGTTTAGTTGAGACAGATTCTGCAATTGATCCCAAGGACTCATCTCAGAGTTCACAGGAATATCTTTGCTCAACAAGGTTTGGCACAGCTCAGAGTGGGCACCCGAAATTCAGGGGTTTTTATGGTTTAGGCAATCTAGCAGCATTTTGAAGAGCTAATGCTGAAGAAGCAGAGAAAGGACTGAAATAATCTTAATTTGGAGATGAAAAAACTCTTCTAGGACTCAAGGCTACAGGGTTGTTGTATCATCCCACCTCCCCAGGTTTCCCTCATCCACATCTCAAACAATTTTTCTTATCACTACAGGGACCAAGTGCTTCCCAGAGCAATTACACCCAGGGTAATATCATTTTCTGTGATCTGGGTTTGTTCACTCAGAGAAATAAAAAAAGAAATAGCAGATGAAAAAAATGAGAAATTTTAATATTTGGAGATGTTCAAAACATGTCCAATCCTTCCTCTCGTGTTTTATCCCCTGAAATCGTGCCTAGTGAAGATTCAGTGCCACCAACCCCTATTGTTGCAGGCTTCCAAATAATTTTATTTAGGGAAATAAAGTGTAGAAGGTGATTTGAACGTTAATGATGTGAGATATGAGTTTTTATGTGTCAAATCCATCTCTGCCTAATGATCTAATTCACTGCAGGCTCCTGGTTAAAGTAGATAATGTGGCCCTCTCAGAACACCACAGGACTAAGTGATACCTCACTTAACAGTTCCCTCAAGTCTGTGTGGTGATGAATAATAAGGATCTGTGAATTAGAGAGAGATCAGAAGAGTTTAGGGCACCTCAACCTTCTTCATTTCAATCCTGCTCCTCATGAAAAAACCTCCCTTGGTGGGAGTGACATAATATGGATCACATCATCTCAAGGCTGGATGAATCCTTAAGAGTTCTGGGTTTGCTCATCCACTTTAGGAGGAAGAAAACAATCAGATTTGTCCCCAGTTGCACATTTCTGTTTGGATGTGGATTTTGTATTTTCTCCTGGCTGAACAGTGGCTGTGACTCACGGCTTACAGTGTCCATCGTCGTGAGAAGTAAAGCAGAAGTGGAAGTTTGAAAGTGAAAAACAAAGTCAAAATAAGCAAATAACATATCAGGAGTGAAACAGAACAAGCCCATCTGTTCTGTCTGGTCTGCATGGACTACTATGGTCTGCAATTGCCTTATTTTATATGGTGAAATGGGATATTGGGAAGAAATTCCTCCCTACGAAGGTGAAACCTCTCAGGTTTCTCAGAGAAGCTGTGGCTGCCCCATTCCTGGAAGTGTCCAAGGCCAGGTTGGATGGAACTTGGATCAACCTGGATTAGTGGAAGATTTCCCATGTCAGGGGGTGGAAGGAAATTATCTTTAAGGTCCTTTCCAAACCAAACCATTCTGGGATCCTATGTGTGGTAAATACATTACAGTGTTTCTCACATATGGAAAAAGAGTTGATTGGACAATTTCTCTTTAATTCTACTTCAATTAGCACCGTGCAATCCATATCACATTCCCTCCTGTTCACAGCTGGCACAGGCTCAGCCAGGACAATGTACATCTGCTTCCAAAGTGAAAACCAAAGAATCATGGATTCATTAAGGCTGGAAAAGACCTCCAGGGTCATCCAGTCCAACCTTTGACTGAACATCACCGTGTTCACTAAGCCAGGTAGTAAAATGCCACATCTACTAATTTTTAGAGCACTTTCAGAGATGGTGAGTCCAGCATTTCCCTGGACAGCCTGTTCCAGTTCCTAACCATTCTTTCTATGAAAAAAAAATTCAGGATATCCAACCTGAACTGCCCCTGGAGAAACTTGAGGTGATTCCCCATAGAGAATAGGAACAGGATTATAGAATTATAGAATTATAGGAATTATGGCATTTACCTCCTATCCATTGATACTGTAGATTTTACACTACGTTTATCTATACAGAGAAACTGTGCCATGAGCAGTTCCACAGATACCAGCAGAGGAGTAGCAGAAGAAGTCCCTAAAAACTCAGGGAATTGGCATTAATGCAGGAGGAGAAGAAAAAAAAAGACCTGAAGTATTTTTGTTCTTCAGAACTGTTGGACTGAAACAATTCAGGTCCATTTAACAGCTGAATTCGTCAGTGGAAAAGAAGGATTTCTCTAGGGATGAGGTCCTTTTTCTTTGCTCACAGACAATATTTAATTTAGAAATTTAGCCCCAAACAACAAACCATTAAGAGGCAAAAAGCTTTTGATGCTGGTTGAGTAACTGCTCCGCTCAACCCAAGCTGAAAGTTTATTTCAACAAAAGGAGTTGATTGTTTTTGGTTCATTTAACCCAAGAGAGTTTTTATCCTGCCTTCATTGCTCCACTTTATCACCTGAACAAGTGCAAAGAAAGAGACGAAAAACAATTGATGCACCTTTTACACAGAACCTGAATTTGTAATACAAGCTGGAAACCACTGAAGTCTGAGCCCTTACTGCCCTAGGTCTTACCTGCAATCAGCAGAAGGGTTTTGGAAAGATTTGTGACTCTTCCTGTTTTTGTTTTGGATGACTTCAGCAGAGTCAGGCACTCTCTGTTCTGTTAAATCCAAGGAGAGACCAATCCCCCAGCAAAACGCTCCCGTTTCCTTCCCCACCTTGCTCAATGGCACAACCATAAAAAATTCACAGCCTCTAATGACCTGCTTGGCCCCAGCTTTATTATCTAATTTGGAAGTCATCTCTTTTATTTTACTTTTTAATGGCCTGGTTTTATCAAAGTGTGCAAAAGGGGGCGGTTGGAGGCAGAGCCACACACCCATAAAACTGAACTTTATTGGAGAAATTATTAAACTGATTTTATCTCAACTCAGGAGTTTTGTCACTTTTATCCTTTCAATTCTCTCCTCCATTTACAGGGGGGATGACTGAGCATCTCTGGGGTTAAAACACAGCAGTTTTACGAAAATTACATGATAATTTATTAAAGCATCAATTTTAGCAGCCACATCTTCTGCAGGATGATGGAGGAGAAGGAACAAATTCAGATTCCCTTCAATCCATCAGTTTTGTGAGGGAGCTGAAGTGTTCGCACTCAGCAATAATTAAAGAAGTGTGTTTGGATTTCTTAGATTGTTTGTTAACATTTTTATATGTCTCATATTACAACTTATCTGTTGTATTGCTGATACCAGTCTTGAATGTGAGGTTCACCTACTGCCACTTAATTAACAGATGTTAATAAACTAATCATAAAATCATAGAATGTTTAGGGTTGGAAGGGACTTTTTGCAAGGATGTGCAGTGACAGGACAAGTGGGAATGGCTCTAGATCTGAAAGAGAGCAGATTTAGAAGGGATATTGAGATGGAATTCTTCCCTGTGAGGGTGGTGAGGCCCTGGCATAGGTTGCCCAAAGAAGCTGTGGCTGCCCCATCCCTGGTAATGTCCAAGACCAGGTTGGATGGGACTTGGAGCAACCAGGACAGTGGAAGATATCCATGATCATGGCAGAAAGCTGGAATGAGATGATCTTGGAAGTCTTTTCCAACTCAAACCATTCCATGATTCCATGAACAGGGCAGCTCCCTGTTCCAAACCAGCAAACCAGCAGGAATTTTATTTTATATTATTTATATTTTTAAAAATAAAATTTATATTTTAAACCAGCAGGAATAATTGCAAAACTCTGGTTTGGAGTATCCCTCGGTCTGAGGGCAGCACAGCTCCACACAAAAGTAGGAAAATCCAAATTCAGTTGGTTTTGTGGGTTTAGGGTTTTTTTGACAAGTGCTGCATCATGGATTCATCCATCATTAATGGATTCATCCATCCACGGGATTCTTCCATCCGTGGGATAGGATGGGATGGGATGGGATGGGATGGGATGGGATGGGATGGGATGGGTGATTTCTGTGGGCTTGCAAGTCCTTAAGCAGGTTGCTCTGGTGGCTACAGAAGGCAGAGAAGTTCTGACCGAGCAGCAGAAACAGAATCAAAGAATCAGGACCATACCAAGGCATCTCTTCCCAGCGAGACCTTCAGGTATGAGAGATTCTGCTCCAGTTTCAAAGTTGCTCTCTAGAGTTTCTCAATTTTCCAACTTTCTCTATTTTCCAGCTCTTCCCCTCCAGCAGCACTAACGGCATCCACAGGTTATGCTTCACTGAGATGTCATTTTCCTATTTTGGTTTCTCCATCACCCTCTGGCCACTGAGGGTCTGCAGGGTGACAACTGTGACCCCTGGTGCTCTCCTAGGAGCCATTGTCTTACCTTGGAGTAGCCATAAAACCTGGGATTGACAGCAAGTCTGGCAATTTCAAAAAAGTGGCATAAGAAAAGCCCACAGGGTCTTGATATCTCCTGACTTTTCAGGAGCTGCCTCTGCAGTTTACCCAGAAGGAAAAATTATAAAAAACAAAAGAGATATGCAGAGGGGAAAAATCCCTGTGCAGACAGAGCCAAGCTCCTCAGATCCATTGCAGCTCCCTTCTTCAAGCATCCATGGGGAACATTTTTTTCCCTTTTAACATCATCGTTGACATTTCATTGTCACAAACCTCCCAGATGCCTCGCTCTTTCAGAGAAACATTAATGGAGGCTGAGAGATTATTTGCATCCCTGGAGTTTTTAGAACTGGGAAAGAGGCTTTGGGGCAAGTCTGAGGTGATTTTTCTGCCGTATTCTCTCCAACCTATGGAAGGATGTTTTCTTTTTCTCAGGCAGTTAAAAGTTTCCTCATAAGTGATCAGATAGAATTTACTTAGGCTAAATCATTACTATATCCCAAATTTTGCAGACACCAATATTTGGAATCAAACTGCATTTTCCCTCACAGTTGCTTTTCCTAACCTATCTCTGCAATGAAGAATGGGCCCTCTGTACTGACCCAGGGCACTGAGATTCATTTTAGAGTCATGCCTTTTTCCATATTCCTAAAAGGAATGTGCAAACAGAAATAAAAATTAAAGTCTCAGACTTTCATGGGCTTTCCTGACATTTTGTGGTCTCTTTGTTTTCCAGCCTGGACACAAGACTCTGTCATCTTTGCATCACATTTCATACAATGGTCATGTGTCCTTGAAATAACATCTCCAGTTATTCATTTGGATTGGTGGCAGTTAAAACCAATTCTATATCACATGGCATCGTTTATCTTCTTTTTTAATAGATTTTTATTTTTAAAACACCATAATTTTCAAGTGAACAAAGTAGAAGGCAACTCTACAGTCAGGAACTAGGAGAAAAGAGAACATTTTGAGCTCCATGAAAGAGAGAAATCTTGGG
>JAHXMQ010000807.1:142007153-142020651 GCA_020466415.1 Ammodramus savannarum pratensis | reverse complement strand
CCACAATTCCATGACAAAACACACACATTTTACATTTACTAAGAGAGGCCTCCAGGTGACCCCGCTCCACCCTTGCAGGGCTCCCTTTAAAGCCAGTGAAGGTAATCCCCAGTGCCATCCACTTTTTGATGAAGCTTTTGTCTGATGACATTTGGTTTTGTCTGCCTGACTGGAAAAAGAAACAGCTCCAGTGAGTCACGCAGGAGCCACCTATGGTAGAGAAGAAAGGCTGGTGACTTAGGCCTGGTGACTCCCACTCCTGACTTTTTGTCCTGCTTCAATCTGCCCGTGACTCCACAAAATTTCAAAGGCTATTTATGCTGCATTTTTCTGCTAATTAGTGCTCCCACAACTTTATGCCTTGACCATACAGACCCCAATGATGGGACTTGGCTTCCTTGTCACGCTATTCCCATTATTGTGCTGGATCCCCATGGCAACACCCAGCACAGGCTAATTTTATTACTTAGCAGGGGTTACTTATTTAGCTTGACTCATCCAGATCTGTATGACAGACTCTGCTGCCAACCTGTCAGTCAGAGGCACTGCTGATGATGCTGAAGGTTGACAAAGTGATGTCAGGCACTTCACACTCACAGACTCGGTGACAGCCCCTGGGTTTGACAAGTGACAAATTCGTGGCCAGGTCTCTGTTTCCTTTCTCTGCACAACCAAAGTTGATAAAGAGGGAAAATCTTCCTGAGATAAAGGGAAGGAAGTAGCTCTGTGACTGGCCAGTCTCTGCATGTTGCCCTTGTATTGCAGGATGTTGATAAGACATCAACAGTGCCATCAGCTGAATAAAGTGTGGGGAAAAATGCTGGAGACTCCCAGCCAACAGCAGCCCCCAGGAATGTTCCCAGCATCCTTCAACCGTGGCTATTTTAGTGTTCAAGCAACAGAAAAGAGTGGGGTCACGATGCCTGGAAGTGTTCAAAAAATCACATGGATCAATTGAGGACGTGATTTAATGGTGAACATGGTGGTAGCTGGATTTGTTGATCCCAGAGGTTTTCTCCTACCTTTAACAATCCCATTATTCCAAATAATCCAATTTTCAGGTGGAAAATCACATGGCCACAGGCTTCTTATGTGATGGACTGTGGATTTATGAATCACACGGGCTTTCACACAGGGTTGGCAGCAACTGTCACTGGGATGGAAAAGGGAATCACACAGGAATAAAAAGGGAATTTAAAAGGGATCAGGATCTATTCTCTGATCCTGATCACAACTGTCACAGCTTGTGCCTGAATTTCTCATCCTTCCAACCAGAACAACCTTTCTGGAAACACCCTTGGCCCTCAGAGTGTGTCTGGGAATTCCCTGGAACAAATCCAGTGGGTTCAGGACGTGACACACTCAGGGATCATTTTACACTAGCTAGAGATCTCTCAAGTCCATGGTAGGACTGACACAGCTTAAAGGAAGCCTGAAATGCCTGAATTGTGGATGTTCATCCCTCTGGGATCCAATCCAGAATCACATCTTGGACATTTTTGCTGTTTTCAGAAAATGCTTGAGGGACCAACATTCCCTGGGTGGACCAAACACTGGTGATGCCTGAAGGAATTGTTCTCAGTCCTGTGGCTGGAAGACGAGGAACCGGAGAAACCTGGTCTAGTGTGAGGTGTCCCTACTCATGGTTGGGAGGTTGGATGAGATGAGATTTATGGTCCCTTCCAACCCAAATCATTCCATGATTCAATAATTCCAACCTCCACATGATCATATCCCTTTTCTCTCAGAGCCCTGAACATAA
Organism: Ammodramus savannarum pratensis; assembly: GCA_020466415.1. NCBI lineage: Eukaryota > Metazoa > Chordata > Aves > Passeriformes > Passerellidae > Ammodramus > Ammodramus savannarum. The sequence goes on along the minus strand of JAHXMQ010000807.1, from coordinate 142,018,889 downwards.
CTCACCTTTTTGTACAAGTCTTTACATCTTTTTGTAAAAATCCAGAAAGTCTGGAATCTCTCCTCCCATCCTGCTCTTTAGTCTTGGGATTAGTGATCTTAAGCCAGAATTTGGGAAATGCAAGTAGAGTTCCCTTCTCTGCTTGGAGAGGTTCAACTTCTCACCTCACATCTTCAGACAGGGGGTGCAAAGCAGTAAAATGAAGCTCAGACACAGGAAAAAAAGAGTAGAAGCTCTTTAGAGAATGAATCAGAGCTGTGAATCTGGATTTTTTTTTTTGGATATTCCCCATGGAAGAGAAATATTTACTACGAAACAGCTCCTGGAAGACAGACCTGAAGCGCTCCTTGGAGAAGGGTTCTCACATTTTCACCCTTTTCCAGCCCAACGAAACCTGAATTCCTTCCTGCCCAGTGGCAGAGTTTCATCAGGAGGGTGGAGACCAACTCCACCCCAACAAGCCCAAAGTCTTGTTGTTGACACACACCCATGAGAGGTGGATCTTCCATTGGATCATCAAACATTGCTGCGGCCACGGGCACGGGCAGAGAGGTTCCCTGCCACTGAGTCACACGTGAAGATGGTGGAGCATCCAAAAAGTCCCCTGGCAAAAATTTCTGCCCCTTTGGAATCACAGGAGCTGAGCTCCAGGTGACTCAGTGTAATGATCAACAGTATCTGTATCTTCCTGCAAATCAGTTATCACCAGGATGCTCAGGAATCAGATATCTGGGAAATGGAGCAGACGCCATCCTGCAAATCAACTCTCAGGAATGACACTGATGTCATGTAGATTGATGCCATGGTTACCATGACATGACAACTGTGTCAGATAGGGCTGGTTGCTGTTTGTATCATGGCAGGTGGATCCATCCCGTTTATTCCTGGTATTGCAAAGGAGAAGGCTCTGGGGTGATCTTGTTGTGAGCTCTCAGTAGCTGAAGAGGGGCTCCAGGAGAGCCAAAGACGGATTTTAGAACCATGGGGATGGAGTGTCAGGATTTTGGACAAGGGCATGGAATGTCAGGACAAGGGAGAATGGCTTCAAACTGAGAGTGGGTTTTATAGGATATTGGGAAGAAAGTCTTCCCTGTGAGGGTGGTGAGGTCCTGGCACAGGTTTCCCAGAGAAGCTATAGCTGCCCCAGCCCTGGAAATATCCGAAGGCATGTTGGACAGGGCATGGAGCATCCAGGGATAGTGGAAGGTGTCCCTGCCCATGACAGGGGGTTGGAACTGGGTGATCTTGAAGGCCACTTCCGACCCAAAACATTCTGGGATTCTATGGAATGGCCCAAGAAAACATCCAGATCTGGGCTCAACAATGTAGGAGAGACGGTAGTGAAAGAGAGGGAGTTCAGAGAAGGATTAAAGCCTTGGAGAACAGAGAAGTCAGAGAGCCCACCAAAGTCTATCCAAGAGATATCCCAGACAAAATACATTTCTATGGAGAAGAGGAAAATTGCAGCAGTGAGAAACTGAATTTAGTTGAGAGGTGCAACAAGAGCCACTGGCTGTAGGGACTTCATAAATCACAGTAGAAATATTTTACACAGGACTAATTTCACGTGTGGCTGATAATCAACAACTGGAACAGCTGAGCGTAGCTTGGTGTTCACTCCCTGCCACAGAACATCTCATAAAAATGTGGGGTTTAATCATTCAAACAAGAGTTGATTGTAAGGGAAATTAGAGCAAGTGAAGCATTTCACCTTCTTACCCATAAACACCAAATTTCTGTCATCTGCCTCTCCTGGTATTTGTGATAAGCAGAGAGAGATTATGTCTCCCTGTATTACGTTATAAATTAGGACAGTCTCCCAGGGACAGGCTGGGAGAGGGTTTAGATTGATCCCACAGAGAATTCCTGAAGGCTTTTGGCACACAAACCTTTCTCCCTAACACACCATGCCTCGTTGATATTCTCAGCTCTCCAGACCTAAAATGACATTTCAACCAAAGTCCCTTCTGGCTCCTGTCAGTCAGTGCTTCAAACCTTTCCCAGGGTTTATTCCTCCCCTGACAGAGACAGAAGGGAATTTTTAGGGCCTCCTGAGTCCTACAAGCTGTCTAAGCCTTACCTAACTGCCCTGTCAAACTGCAGCTTACACATACTTATCAGGTTTAAAGCAAGTCAGGTTTCTTCCCTGCCTTTCCTTACAGAAATAATCCCAAATTTTTTAGTGTTTAATATCCAACCTCAATTTCCAGTCTCATTTAACTTAGGTTTGTCTTAACTCTGCCAAGCTAAAAGGAGCCAGTGTTTTCCAATGTCATCTTTTGGTGTGAATCCTGTTGTCCCACTCTCCTCATTATTGCTTTGGTGTTTGTTTGTTGTTTTTTTTCATTAGGATCCCATTTTGTTCTTGACAGTGGCAGTGGAATTCTACCTGGGAAGCCAGGAGGGTGTTGCCACTTCCAAAATCAAAAATCCAAATCCCTCCTATCCCAACACACACCCAGACACCACGTGGGGTTGTTTTTGTTGGGTTTTGGGTTTGTTTCCAGGGCTCCATCTCTCCATGAGCTCCTGATTATCTTTAGATCAAGGAATACCTTAAAGGTAACAGACCTTAAAGGTCTTTCCTTGCCTCCACAATTTTACTGGAACGCTCCCAAATCCTCTTTCCCTGAAGTCTGGCACTGCTGCACCTCTGAAGGAGCTCAGGTGTTTTGCCAGTGTTTTGCCTTATGGAAAGATTTCCAACTTCTCAAAGCCTTTAAGACAGAGTTAAGACAGTGATTAAGTATTTATATCCCTATTCTTTCAACCACACAGATTTATCCCAAAAATTTCTCAGTATGGAATGACCCTCAGGTATGAGAGGATTCCTCCATGGGCATTTCCACTCCATAATCCACCAAGCAGCTTTACTGTGCCAACCCCACTGTGCTTTCCCGTTGAGGCACAACCACCTGGAATGCTGAAGGCACTGGATCTCTTCCAGTTTCATGGCTCTTAATTAGGATATTGCTCAAATGTGCCTTGAGCTGCCCTGTTCCGAGCAAGGATCTGGATGTAACCAGGTCTGGTGGCTTTCACTGAGTGGATTTTTTCCTATGTCCCCAGAAAAATATAAAAATATATGTTCTATCCAGTTGATTTTTTTAGCACCTGAACTCAGAGAGCACAGGGAGATACAATAAAGGATAATTTTCATTCTTATAGAGAAGGATTAGGGTGTAGGTCTTTCTCTCCCTTTCCCACAGCTCTGTCAGCTTTGTGTCATCTGTGGCTGTGGAAATTTTCATTAGCAACGCTTCTCGGGTTACTGGGAACCATCCTCCATCTGGGAAGAAGGAGAGGCTGCTGGGAATGGCAGAAATATTCCCACGTGTGCTGTCATGACAAGCCTGTGACAGGCAAAGCACCTCATTAAAGCTCCTTCACCCACCTCATCTCCAGCCCTAAAATCTCCCAAGTGCTCCAGTGATTCACAAACTTTGCCTCTTCGGCTTATTCAGCTGTTTTATGGGAAATTGCACAACTCCAGGGTTTTCCAATTTGGATCACAACAAACCCAAGGAAAAGTCTATCAGCTTTTCCTGTGAAATATAAAATACCAGCAGCTCAGTCCAAAGGGAGAAGTAAATAATTTCTCCCCAGCTCCAAGCATTTGAAGCTGTCTCTCCAAATATTGGATTAGATACAAAATAAATTATGATGTTTGAAAGGGTTGTCCTGATGTAGCTAAAGTGAAATTTGCTATCAGGAAGGTGCTGGAGTGGGAAAATTGATTAATTGCTCCATGTTAGGCTTATTTCCCAGCTTCAGGATAAAATTTGGTAAATAATTGACAGCTTTCCAAAGGCAGGCTGAGCATCCTGCTTTGCCAGCATGACCCAGGACCTGAGACCATGTGATTTATCCCAATTCCAGACTTGGAAGTGGGATATGGAAGCACCATATCCCACTGGCCTCCAAGTGATTTCTATGCCCAGCAGCTCAGTTAACAATCAAGGGATCCAGAAACCAGGCTTGATTTTGAACTGGATATGGGAAAACAGACATCTTTGGACAATCCCAGTCCTGCCAGCCCATGGAATCCTTTTTCCAAAGCACGTGGAAGCCCAGCCTGCTGTCACTTGCCCCTTGAGAGCTGTTGGCCAGTGGAACACGTATGACACAAGCCAGCTCTGGGCTCGTGGAGCCAGACTGGAAGGAGCAAACAAACCTTGTCTCATTCCCCATCCAAGCCCTGGCATGGAGCCACACCTTGCAGTGCCAGCCGTGTTTTTCCTTTTTCCATGGGACCAGCCCCAGGACATAAACCTGGGGAAGAGCCGTGGTATGGCAGGAGTCTGCTCGTTGGGGTGATGTCACCTCGTCAGGGAACTCGTTCCTCTGCAAATCCCAATCCAGACTGGAGCTGGGCTTTCCCCTGATCACCCCGAGGGAATCCGCCCACAGGATCAACACCAGCTGATGGTGGAGGGTGGGAAAACATATAAAGCTCCTTGGGAGAAGCTCTCTGGATCTGTCCTGGCTGCCTGGATCTGCTCTCAGCATGAAGAAACTCCTGGTGGGATTCCTGCTGGGCCTGGCATTCGTGGAGTTGGGTAAGAGCTCCTCATTCCCAGCACTCCAGGGCCCCCCACCCTGGGAAATTCCTGGGAGGGGAAGGAGGGGAAAGACCTGGTGACCCCCAGGTAGGGGAAATGATGCCTTTTGTGTTGAAGAAGGTTGAAGGAGAGGGTGAAGTGGGAAAGGGGAGAAGCATTCCTGGTGGGAAGAGCTGTGATGCCTGACTGGGAGCGATGCACATCCTTCAGATTCCTGTCACCCACATCCAGGGATGGAGGGGACAACCACAAGGCACAGGGCAGGACCAGCTTGAAGTGCCAGTCTCTACCTGAGCTGCCACTCTGTCCCATCAGGAATGTTCATCCCAAGCTCCTGACATCCCTAAAACCTCCCAGCTGCCTGCTAGAAGTGCTGAAAGCCAGAAGGTGAAACTTCAATATAGTGGGGGTATGAGAAATAACTCCAAGGACATCGGAAAGTTTTATTAAACCCCCAGCTCCAGGATTTTCCCTTATTTCAGGAGATAGGAAATTCCCCTGGAATTTCAGGAGATATTTCAGGAGATAGGTGGAAATGGGAAATTCCCCTGGGTGTGTGATGGGTCTGGATCTTGAGCAAGCTGGCAGCAGGGTTTGGCCATGGCTGTGTCCTTCCTCCATGCAGATGTGACCAACTGCAGCCACATCCCTGCCTGGAACAGGCATTCCAGGGATGGCACCACCCCAGAGGGGTTTAACCCACAGCCCATGGGCCCCAGATCCTCGGGTTGTTTCCATGGAGGATCTCGAAGGAAAGGCAGCCTGGGCAGGGATCAAACATCTCCATCCGAATTTTTGTCTTGGATTTAATGGAATTTCTGAGAAACCACCCAAGGTCTCAAAGAATTTTATGGAAACATAGTTATCAATCCCATTTGCTTTATAGTTCAAAACAGGCAGAAATATTTTTTTGGGGGATGATCCAAAGGGAAGCAGCTGGTCTAGGCACTCCTGTTGGGGCTGAGGGATGTGTCTGTGACCATTCATATTCCTGAGCTTTGATATCAAGGAATAGAAGGTCCTTTTGGACAGTGAGGAACTGGGAATTATTGGCTCAGATCAGGACACAGAGCTGTCCCTGTTCAGTTCTCCTGACTCAGTCCTTATGGATTTGGGCTTTCCTCTTCCATGCAACCTTCCCACAAAACCCATGTCCTCTAAATGCCCCACCTGGAGTCACTGAAAGATGAGGGGGTTGAGGTTTTCCTTCCTTAAACCTGCTTTTAACTGAGATTAATTCCCCCAAGGCACTTCCCAGTTTAGCTATGAAAATATTGAGGTTTGTAAATGGAAACCACCTCACCCCAAGGGTTGCAGGGCAGTTTCTCAAGTTCCTGAAGCCAGAATTGCTCTGTTCATCCATCCATCCATCCTAGGCATCCACAGGCATCCAAATGATTGTTGATTATGTGTTACCTCGGTTAAAATATATGACAATTTTATGGATTGGATCATGGATCGTTGGGAAGGGAGCTAGGGAGGTCCTGAGCTGGGATAAACAGGGATGGCTCCACCACCCGTGTTTACAGAGAATATGGCCACAAGAAAATTGAAATATTTCCATGAAAAAATCCTTTTTACTTCTGCAAAGAGACAAGGAACTGTCTCTTTGAACTGAATTGCTTAGCAAGAGCTAAGGAATGAGAAAGAGAAGTTTTGCACTGTGTAGGCTCTACCCCACAGCTGAATTTTCCAAAGGAGCTACTGCGAGGAGTAGATGTTTGAAAATTCCTTTCTGAAGTCAGGTGTTCAAACAAATGCCTTCAAAAATATTTATCCTTATCACAAAGCCCCAGAGGTTCCTCTGATGGCGGAACGGGAACAAAAAAAAAAAACAGCGTCGGTTTGAATTTTTACCAATAGATGGCACTGGACGCTCGCAGGTTGTTTTTCAGCTGGTGGAAGGAGAGTAGGATAGAAAATCTCAAACCAGGCCGGTTTTTGTCATCAAGCCACACCAGCAGGACTCTGGAAAATCCACATTCTCAGTGTCTGTTGGCTGTGGATGGACAGCGCTCACACTGAGGGTTTTGAGAGCTGCTTTGCGTAGATTTGCATATTTAGAGATGTCCCTCCCTCAGGTGGCAGCCAGCGAGGGTTTGTACATGGCCTCTTCAAAAAGCAGCAGTGGCCCCTGATGAGAGCAGCTTTGAGGCCACACTCAGCCCTAGGATCTCTGACACAGCTCTGAAATTTAATCCTGCTCTCAGTTACTGATTCCTGAAGAATTTCCTTTAAAAGAGCAGGAAGGAGCTGTTGCTGTGAGGGGAGGGATGGAGGAATGCCACTGTCACAGCTGGGGAATTTTACAACCATGGAATATCCTGATTTGGAAGGGACCCACAAGGATTATCAAAGCCCAGTTCCTTGTCCTGCTCAGGACATCCCAACAATCTCAACCTGTGGCCTGAGAGCATTGTCCAAACATTTTCTAAGCTCTTGAGGCTGTGACCATTCCCTGGGGAGTCTGTTCCAGTGCCTAACTGGGGGAAGAACCCAGTTAGGCACTGGATATCCAACCTAAACATCCCCTGACACAGTTTCAGGATATTCCCTTGGATTCTGTCTCTGCTCCAGAGAGAAGAAATCAGTGCTGTCCCTCCACTTCCCCTCATGAAGAAGCTGAAGATTCCAAAAAGTCTCCCCTCAGCCTCCTCTTCTCCAGGCTGAATTCTTACAGAGGATGCTCAGACACACCAAAACTCAAGCTTAAGTCCCTCTAAATCCCCCTTTTTTAGGCTGCTGAGCCTCCAAAGTCATGCTAAGGCCCAGCTCCTGCTACACCACCCTTGTCCTCCAGTGCTGGGATTTATCTTTTTCCCCCCTGGCATATCCAAGCTTTGCCATTGCCTCCAGACACGCTTAATTTTGGACAGTTTTGGACACTGCTGCATTTTGGTCAGAAAGCTGCAGATTTAGGTCTGTCTTCCTGTGTCACCTCAGAGCCTTTTCTGTCCCCTCTGCAGCCCAGTCCCTGCAATGTTACGTGTGCAAGCAGCCCATAGACATTTCCCAGTGCAGGACACCCGTCACGTGTCCCCCAAGAGCCACCGTGTGCACCACGACCCTGCACTCCGTGGACTTAGGTGAGTGACACCACTGCCCCTGAGGGGACCTGGGGAGAAATCTGAGAATTCCAGGATGGGTTGGGAGAGAGCTTAAAGATCATGGAACTCCAAACTCCCACATTCCAATAGACAAGATTGCTCCAAATCCTGTCCAGCCTGGCATTGGACACTTCCAGGGATGCAACAGCCACAGCTTCTCTAGGAATTCCATTCCAGCCCCTCACCACCCTCACAGGCAAGAATTCCTTCCCAATATCCATCTAACCCTGTCCTCTGGCAGTGGGAAGCCATTCCCTGTGTCCTGTCCCTCCGTCCCTCGTCCCAAGTCCCTCTCCAGCTCTCCTGGAGCCCCTTCAGGCACTGGAAGGAGCTCTGAGTTCTCCCTGGAGACCTCTCCTCTCCAGGTGAACATTCCCAGCTCTCCTAGCCTGGCTCCAGAGCAGAGGAGCTTCAGCCCTTGAAGCATCTCCATGGCCTACTCTGGACCTGCTCCAACAATTCCCTGTCTTTGTTGTGTCAGGACCCTAGAGCTGGAGGCAGCTCCCACTCTTCAGGTGGGGTCTCACTAGAACAGAGGGGGAGAATCACCTTTCTTAATCTGCTGGAGAGAATCTGAGGGAGAATCACCTCCTTCAATCACTTCCCTCTCCCATCCCAGTCCCTTTAACATCTCTATAAAAACCCAGGTGAAATTATCCCACTTTAGAGAGGGAAGGAGAGAAATCCATCAGATTTGGAGCCTCACAGTGAAGTATCAGGACTCACTGCACCTGTTACCGCTGTGTTGCCTTTCCTACCCCGATATCTCTGTGGATCTCTATAAAGAGGGTGCAAATATCTGCAGGGAATTGTGTCCCTTGTCCATGCTGGAATGATTTTGGAAGGAGCAGGAGAGTGAGAGAGAGTCAGCAGTGAGAGCTGGCAGGCCTGTTCCCACAAAAAACAGGCTGGGTTAGAGGCACCCATGGATTAAGGATGTCCAACCCCTCCTCTGTCAGTGTTTCTAAATCCCATTTTCCTCCCCTGTTTTTTCCCCTCTCTCGTCTCCTCCTCCTCTCCCAGGTTATCCCTTTTTTGGCAACATCACCGTGACCAGGGACTGTGAGGAGGAATGCCTTGCCTACGATGGGATAGGGGCCCAAAAGCCCAAATCCTGCTGCTACACCGACCTGTGCACGGATGATACCAAGAGCAGCAGTGGGGTGAGGAGCAGCTCTGCAGCGCTGGGTCTGGTGGCCCTGGTGGCTGGCACGGTCCTCCAGAGCTCCCTGTGAGGTCACAAGTGTCCCAGCTCCAGCTGAAAGCCCACCACTCTCCCTGCCAAGCTGCCTCATGAACTCTTAGATGCTTTGGGAATGTCCCTCTTTGCTGACGTGTGGCTTCGCCCCATCTTCAATGCTGGATTCAAGCCAAGAATGGACTTAAACCTGGACTTAAACCCCTCAAACCTCCAGTTTCCTGCCATTTAAGCAGATGTTCCTCACCTTCAGCTGCTTCTGATCCTCAGGATCCACAGAGAATGGGTTGGGTTGGAAGGAGCCTTCAAGATCATCCATTTCCAACTCCCTACCACCTTCCACCATCCCAGGTTGCTCCAAGCCCCATCCAGCCTGGCCTGGAACACTTCCAGGGATCCAGGGGCAGCCACAGCTTCTCTGGGAATCCTGTGCCATGTCCTGATTGAGAGGAGCAGATGGATCTGGGCCCAGTTACTTCCTGCCCATCAAGGTGTGGGTGGCAACTGCAGAGATCTGGAGCTTAAGTCCAAGGATAAGCTAAGGAATGAGTTCAGAAGGGCTCAGCTTCCATGTGGGAAGAGGATGGATTTCTGGAAAGCTCAGCACACCCCCTGGACTAACAGACCTGCAACTCAAATTTCCAACTTTGGCCAGACAAACACACACCCCCCCCTCCCTCAGCTTCTGCCTGAGCTCAGGTTGCAGTTGGAGACCCCAGATTTCCCTTTCCAGATGTTTTAAAGACTATTCCAAGCAAATTCTTCTCTTATTCTGCCCTCCCTCCATCCCTTCAGAGCAGAAACAGCAGGATGGGAAAAATAATGGTTATCCCAGACCCTCAGCTCTAGGAAAAATCGGTTAAAAGTGCTGGAATCCCAGCTGGGATTTGCTTGGAGCAGATGTGGGATTGATTCTGAGACCCTGCCTGCTGCAAAAGCAGCTGGAGTGGAAGCAGATATGAATGAGCCAGGTGTGCCCAGCTCACAGAGATGCAGGAAATTTGACACTCCCTCTGTTCCTATTGCCAGGGATCATCCAGATGATTTGGGAAGCGAGGGTAGAGTAGAGCATGCACCCCGTGCACCATCCTTGTGTGTTCACAGCATCCCTGCAATGTCCTCTGTGGCAAAGTCTATTTTTCCTCCATTTTTTCCCCCTTTTCCCTCTCTTTCCACAAGAAACCAAAGCAGGGGGCTCCTTTTCTTCCTTGCACTGAAGGAATGGTTTCTCAATGTCTGTCTCAGTACCATTTAGGAGAAAACTCTGACAATCTTGCATCCCTTGGCAGAGCTCAGGAGGATGGTGAGCCCTTTTCCCTGGAGGTGAAACCCACTAAACCACCAAAACACCTCCTGGCAATGCTGAGATCTGCAGGGAGCAAATGCCATGGAGAGGACAATAATTGGAAGTTACTCAAATCCCAGAATTCCACCCACCCTCACAGACACTGAGCACCAGCCCCTGCTTCCCACTTGTCTGTTCTGTTTTTCCCTGCTTCAAAAGCAGTCGGATGTGTCAGGCCAGAAGCAAAGCTCCAGCCCTGCCATCCTCAGATCACATTCCTTTTTTTTTTTGTCCTGGATTCCAGCTCTGTCTCCAGCAGCCTTTCCACATTTTCTGCAGGATCCCGGGCTCTGCTTTCCACCCATGGATGGGGCAGGGTCTGGATACAGAGGGACTGGGAGGGTGAGGGTGAAAATTTGGTAAATAAAGTTGGATTCTCTGGTTTTCAGCCTGCAGCATCTTTATTTTGTGCTGGATATTTCCATGGGAAAGGAGTGTTGGGGCAGCACAGGGTGCAGGGAGGGGGTTTCTGGCTTGTTTTTCAGCTCCCAAACTGCCCTATGCCAGACAGGGGGAAAACAACACACAGAGATGAACACAGGAGAAAAAAAAACACACAGAGAGATGAACACAGGCAAAAATCCTCTGTGGAAAAGTCATATTTAAGGCTATCCCTGCTGGAAAATGAGGGGGAGAAGGGTAAAATATAGTCCAGTGGGACAGGAGGCTTTTTTGGGATATGCATTGGGAGAATTGGGAGGGTTTCAGGGAGCAAAAGAGAAAGTGCCTGAGCTCAGCATCGAGGCCAACAGGAGGCTGGGAGTGACCCTGCTGTGCTGCAGAGATGCTCCCTGTGGGGACTGTCCCCTTGTGCCACCAGCGCTGGCTGTGAGCATCCTGCCCCTCTCAGCCTCCTGTCACCCAGGACTTACCTGACAACATGACCCATGAGTTTCTACTGGAACCAAAACAGACTCAGAATCAGATTTTTATCTTCAAAGCTCCTCTAATACATTCCTTGATTAGGAGAGGTGACAAACCCTTCACGCAGGGGTACAAAATGGCCTTTTTTGTGTTGCAAGTCACCTGGTCACACTGAGGCAGCCACAAGGCAGAACAGGCGCACTTAAAAAAAATCGAATTTGCTGTTTCTTGGGTTATTGCTGTTATTTATCCCTCCCTTTGCCCCTTAGGAGTTAAACCCAGCCAGTGCCAGTGCCCCAGGAAATGCAGGAGAATCAAAGGCCTGGCCGGATTTTTGCGTCACTGGGTCGAGTGGACACAGGGAGGGAGAAGTTTAAATATAGGCTGGAGAAAATAGAACAGAGGAAAATGTGTCTCCAAAGGGCCAGAAAAAGACCTGCAACCTCTCGGCCCTGCCGGGTGAGGCTTCACAGCCAGCGGAATCCAGTGCTGGTGTTGCTCTGCTGAAGGATTTTTCTTGTCTGTCTGCGGGCTCGTTCTTCCCAGACATGCAGAGATTTTATCTCCAGATTTGAGGGCATTCCTCAGTGCCTTATGCTTTATCTGGTCAAAAAATTTGCTTTTTTCACCTCTTTCCAGCCCTTCTGCAATTGTGGGGCA